>JASEVX010000006.1:72304578-72979716 GCA_031761405.1 Serripes groenlandicus
GATTTTCGTTATTTGGTCGAACCAATGAAATTATGTACAATAAGAAAAGCCCCTATCTCAACCAAACCTCGACTTTCGCGGATTTCTACAATTATGTGCAGCTTGGTTGCAGCCGTAAGTCTATTTTTCGAAAAATAGGAATGGGTTAGTTTCGAAAAGCCCTTATCTCAAAAAACAGTTGTAAAGAAACTAGATTATAGCTCATTTAAAATGTGTAGCGTGTATTGTTTCATTCTATAAATAAATAAATAAATACTCAATTAGAAGCTGTATTGGTTTTTGAAAATGATAATAATAATAATAATTTAACCACCTTTTTGCTACATATATTGGAAACATTGAGGTAAAAGAAGTAATGGCTCTTTATTAGCAATTTCGCCATTTTTCACAATGTTTTGAGGTTTATTATGGAAAAAAAAAAACGTTTTGTACATCGAAACTGTCCACGATGTGTTAAAGTGCTACAGGGTGGGGTTATCTTTCTTATCACCTGAACGGAAGGCTCAGGGTGATATATTTTGATTAATGTTCCCTGTTTGTCCGTCTCATTTTGAAGAACATTTACAACTTCGTAGAAAATAGTAATGTAATTTATGATTTTTTTTTAATTGGCTCCCGATTTTCTTAAATGTTTCGCATTTGTTTAATACTTCATCAACTTCAATACTTTAAGTACTGCATGTATCAATTAACAGGAGATTTTAAAAACATCTATGCAAAATTAATATAAATGATAGTTTAATAATCCTTTAATAACAATGTTTTAAAAAGACGTATACTGCACATGTGTCAATATGCGTCCGTATATGAAATTTAGTGCATCGAGTATATTAAAGACTGATTCGCTCCACGGTGCAACCTTTTTTTGCTGCATTTTGAAGCATTTGTTTGTTCGTGTAAACTATATAATTACCTCTGTATTTACATTGTCGATTGAGTTTCATAATTGATCAGTCAAAGTACAGTGAGTACAATTAAAGTACGCCCAGTGAGTACACTTAAAGTATTTCCAGTGAGTACAATTATAGCCCAGTGAGTACAATTAAAGTACGTTCAGTAATTTTATAACATTACAAATACATCATTTACTACTGTTCACCCTTATCTCTATGTCTTCCGTCTGACTATCAATCTGTAAAGGTACCTGTCTGCTACTCGTGTGTACACCTGACCGAATGTTTGTCTCATGTCTGCCCTTCTGTCTGTCTGATAGCACATGTATTTTTCACATGTGGCCTGGTTCCGACAAAACAAACCATTTCCGGTCGTCCTGTTTTAGACATAGGACAAATGTTAGCCAACTTCCTAAGCGTCAAATTTCAGCATATGGACATTAAGTTTGAGTGTTCATAGTCTTGCCCCGTGTCAAATTGTCAAGCATAGCCCCATGTCTATTATTGCACAAATCAGCGGTTTAAATGACAGATAGGCAGTGTGTCGCTCATCTTATGAACTGATAGCACATTATATGGTGTAAGGGAACAATTCCCGGAGGAAACGGAAGCAGAGCATAGGAAACTGTATTCTATAAGATGCCAGTTTAAAAAGGAAAACCAATAGCTACCCTCGTTAGATTTAAGCTCTTTATCAACGGTGCCCCAATTCGACTCATGTTGTAGACACAGGACAAATGTTAGCCAACTTCCTAAGCGTCAGATTTCAGCATATGGACATTAAGTTTAAGTGTTCATAGTCTTGCCCCAAGTCAAATTGTCAAACACAGCCCCATGCCTATTATTGCACAAATAAGCTGTTTAAATGACAGATAGGCACATTATATGATGTAAGGGAACAATTCCCGGAAGAAATGGAAGCAGAGCATAGGAAACTGTATCCTATACGATGCCAGTTTAAAAAGGAAAAGAAAAAAAGCTACCCTCGTTAGAGTTAAGCTCTTTATCAACGGTGCCCCCGTTCGACTCAATCAGATACCTTCGACCTCGGCTTCATCAGGTGCCTAAAGCAGAACATACATATAGGAATGCCACGTTGATGACTCATCAATAACAAGACATTTATATTCTCTTGGCGTAATATGTGTAGTCGAAAGGCAACATAAGACATGTCTGAAGTTTTCAGATTAATAGATAAATTCGATGTATTCGCATGTACTGAAACAAACATTGAGTATCTCTATCATATCCACATTGATGATTTCACATTTACACCATAAGGTATTATGCAATGAATGTTTGACATTTCTGGTGGTATCGGAGTTTTTGTCAGATATGTCAGTATACCTAATTACGAATATATCAGCAGTACACGTGAATACATACAATAGTTTGAACTTCCCAACGCTTTGTTTGAAAAAGATCAGGACATCGTCTTTGGAATTGTTTACACTTCCCCAGACAACTCTTCCCATTTTCCGAAGGAAATATATGAACACTTTTGTGAAGACATCAGCATTTTGTGTGTACGACAATTAAATATCATTCTTTCTTGAGATTTTATTGCTCGTACTGGTTTATTTTTTGATATAACACGCATTGATGAATTTGCCTATGAGCAAGTTGATATAAATACAAATGATGTATTGGATGATTATGTATCCCAAGTGTTAGTTTCAAGTTATATGTCAGAGCAGTGTTGGGTGGAAGATCTGTTCAAGACAAAGAAAAAGATAATTATTCTTGCAAAATGCATCTATTGAAGACTATACTATTGTGTCTAAGCATTGTCTTAATTGTGTTAAGCATTTTGAAATCGCGGACTTTTGTCCGATTCTATCAGAAAGGTGTTGTTAGCTAAAAGTTCATTTGAAACATTTTCAAAACAAGTTAAACGTTCAAAGAAACACACACGGAGGACATGGTTTGATCATGGATGTAGCCGCGTTCGTAAGTAATTCCACATGTGTAGAAACAGATACAGGACATGCAAAACAAACAATATAAATGCTAGATGGAAATAAAAAATATATAAAAAGTAATCTAATCGTCCGTGCATAGTTATAAACGGTCATTTAAAGAAAACATAAGAAATATTGCTCACCAAACGATGACTGTAAATATATAAATTGTATAAATATAGCACCCTCAACAAGCACTGTACCAATTGATGAAACTACATTTTATAATTATTTCAAAGATGTTAAATCCCAAGATAACGAGGCCTGTGAGAATTTCACTGCAGGCTTCCTAGTTGACGCTATTACAATGATTCGGACAATTCAATGGCAAGGGAAGAAATCAGAAAAGCAGTAGATATATTTAGAAGTGTAAAAGCATTAGATAACATATATATTTATAATAATATATGTAATATTCAATTTAATATTATAATCTGGAAATATACTTGATTCTTGGTTGGTTGGTGTTAATTTACAATTGTAAAAAAATAAAGGTGATGACCAGAAAGTTATAGACCTACTGCAGTTGCGACGACCTGTAGCCATTCTATCTAAGATCACATATTACTCCATACACTATGTTTGTACCCGTGCAACCTATTGTTGCATAAAGTAAGCCATTCCTATGTTATGAATCACTCATATACCCAACCTTTGAAGAGTTTTTGTGTTTTTGTTTTTGTATTTATCCGTTTTTATCGTTTGTTTGTTTTATTTCAAAAAACCTTCACCATGCAGCCTGCTTCTGTATTATATTGTATGTTGATTACATATGTGAGTATACAAACATTTATCTTGTACCATATACGTAATCCTCTAAACGCATGTAAAATGTGAAGAGTAAATGAAACCTGAAACTTGAAACCGACAGGCGCCCACAAACACTGACTAGCCTAATATACCCATATCAGAGACCTATGCCGATATACAACCACTCTGCAGCAGACGACTTTGAAAATATCGAGGCAAAAATATGGAAAGTTTCTATAGATTTAAGATCATGTATTGAATAGAGATGAAATTATTGACACAAAGGGAGAAATGGCTTATTATAATGCGTGTCTACAAGCGGAACAATGTTACGTACAAGTGTAAAGGATATTTACAGATACACATGAGCTAGTTAACGTGTAATGTTATTCGTTGTTTGAATTGGCAGCTGTATACATCGCGTTTTATACACAAGTAAGTAGCCTTTATACGATTTTCTACAAATTGTGTTGTCACCTATTTTTGTTATGAAAAGTTGTACTGTTTATATTAATAACAAGCAGTAATTAGTAAGGGAGTAGGTAGATTTCTATAATTTAGTGTTCATAAAGTAACCCATTTATCATATGTGCATAGATATACATGTAATATATTGTTCCTGAATTCCGAACAGTCGCAGTATATATATATATAAAGACAAACATAGAGAGACAGAGATAGAGAGACAGAAATAGAAAGCTATATATATATATATATATATATATATATATATATATATATATATACACCCACATCAAGGAAAAATCAAATGAGAAAAATTGATTGTACATATTAAAACCACAAAAAAAAATGTTTTATGTTTTGACTCGATCAACTTTGCATTTTGGAGCAAAAAGTAAATGACTTCCATTGCATTTTCAAAAAGAGAGGTAATTATGCATAAACATGATTTATCACACAGCACAATATAATATAAGATGCTCTTTGGGCTCAATATAGAAACACGAGCCTTCCCGAAACGAAAAGTACAGGACTGACGTTCTTTTATGACTAATTACATCCACAGTGTTAGTCCATTTCTAAAGTATATTTATTGAAAGTCACAACACAAAGAAAATGTTTGAAATACTATTAAAGATTGCACCCAACGGTACGTTACCATGCCCATTGGTTTCCAAAAAAATCAGGAAAATGTAACATACGTGTTCTCAAACATTTCATATTTTAGGAGTAAATTAATGGTTGAATATACCGAATAGAAAAGTATCTTGCAAATTACGTGGGAAATGTTACATTCATATGCACATCAACATTGCAAATCCAGCATTATTGTCACAATTCTGTGTATGACAATCGTTTGGTCGCCTAGGTGGTGTAGTGATAGAGCGTCCGCCTCTGTGCAATAGGTCGCCTGTTCGATCCCCGGCCAGGTTATACCAAATACTTTAAAAATAGTAGTAATGGCTGCTTTCCTTGCGCTCAGGGGTAGCATTACGACTTTCTGGCTGGTGTCAGGATAAATGCAAGATTAGTATATGAATATTTAGATAAAAACTAATAAGAATTTTACATGCTTAAATATCAAAGACCAAAACTATCTACTAGCACATAGCACACTTTGGAGACCACACAAGCTTGCTTTTAGACGGAACAGAAATGTCGTTAAATAACGTGCTAGAATTATTGGACAACTTTTCTATAATATCCGGTTTAATAATCATTTTTGAAAAAAAGAGAACTTATTTGGATTGGGTCTCTTAAATACAGCAAACGTTCTACAACAACTAAATGGAAACTATCATGGGGGAAACACAGTTTAAATTGCTTGGAATAAACTTTGATGTCAAAACATGCAGGATATAAATTTTGGTCCGAAATAACATAGTATAAAAAGAAGCATTACGTATTGGAAAAGGAGAAAACTAACTCCAGTTGGGAGAATAACGATAGTTAAGACGGTTTTAATTCCTATATTAACACATCTTATCAGTTTACCATCACCAAAAGATGATTTTATCAAACAGTTAAACGACATACTTTTGGATTATGTATGGGAGGGTAAAGCAAAAATTAAAAGTTCTGTTTTATAAAACAATATTCAGACGGAGTATTAAACATGATTGACATCAAAATTAATATATGTAGCATGAAAATAAAAAGGTTAAACAAATTATTAATTCGTGAAGAAAGTAATTGCTACAAATTAGTTTACAATATTTTTGATGTTGAAAAGGTTTTTAATATGGGAACAATATACTGTGAATACGTATCAAAGAGTATAAAAAATGAATTTTTGATAGATGTATTGAAGTCATATATAACCTTTTATGGATAACGTACGTTGTAATGATTGATATAAAGTTTTACACATGCCGAAGATTTCTATAACCGATGCATAAGGCTTGTTAAGGATATGATGGATGTAAATGGAAATGTTCTAACCTTGGACAATATTGAAAGCATTATGGGGAAAAGAGTCAATTGGCTTATATTACATAGTCTAAAATATCCTATTAGGTCTTTTATAACAAATAACAATATTGCAAAAACTGATTTCCCGTTATAAATAGCCCTTAACAAATGTATCTACGATATATTAATAAAAACCGACTCTAACAAATGTGTCTATGATACATTAACATGTAATAGTGCGGTGCCAACAATTCAGGAAAAATGGATGGTGCTGTTTTTAAATGAAAACTTTAACTGGAAAACAAAATATTGCAATGTTTTCAAATGTACAAATGATACATATATACAATGGTTACAGACCCAAATAATACATAGGATATAACCAACTATTACATTGTTATATAAAATGAAATTAGTAGATACAAACATATGCAATTTCTGTTTGATACAAAAAGAAACCTTAAACCAATTATTTATTGATTGCGAAAAAGTTAAACCCTTAATCCAAAACATTAAATTGAATATCAATAGACTTTATAATTTTTTTAGAGATATCAAATATAGCTATTCGTCTAGATTGTTATACGAATGATTTTTAACTGGAAACTCTTTTATTAAATGTCAAACGCTATTTGTACTCATGTAAAATAAAATAAATATTCATTCTTGGTATGGTTTATAGAATAGCTTACATCTGGCTTGGAATATATACGAATCGACCAAAGCAACAAACAAGACACAGAAAAGTGGGCAGTTGTAAGAAATCTGATTCAAGATCATCCTTTATCTCTATAAAAAAAGATGTTTTAAGAGAAATATATTTTTTCTCACAGCTATGGTTTTTGTAAAAAAAAAATGTATCCCCCAGCCATCACATTATTTTTTACCCCCAGCTTTATTAGAATATGTCCTTTATATATATATAAACTATTAACACAAAATACGATACAATTTTCTATAATGTATAAAAACACTTTTTGAATGTCAGAACTGTAAATATCTAAAATCTGCAGCAATAAACTTAAAAAAGATCAGCCTTTCAAAATACAAGACAGTATGGAAAAGGAAGACAATTTGCGTTGGGAAAAATACTGACTGTAAACTGTATTTAATACTTGTCATGCTGCAAACATCGGCAAACATTACAGACCCATTATAGATTGTACATCTGTACAACGTATTATGGGTTTATATTTGGTTTTGTGAAGAATTAAGCTTGACAAAAGCTGCCAAAAAATTAAATGAACAATAACAAATGATCTGATCCGCAAATCAGAGAAAAACTGTTATAAAACACAATTCAGCATGATAAGGGTTGAAATGAAAAAACTACTTTTAAACATTTTTTTCTTTATATATTATTAAATTCTTATGATAAATTTGCAAATTTTGATGTAAGGTATGAGATAGGATGGACACGACCTCTCCATGTCTATGAACGTGTCAAATAAAGTTGGCAGAGGAAAAAAAAAAGGATAAATGGATCAGACGTACTTGTAACGCCGTGATATAACTGAAAAATGTTGAAAACGGCTTAAAACAACATACAATCAATAAATGACGATCAATACGCCCATACGGGCGTTGGTCACGTAACGCGTAATTTACAGGTTCGGAATGGTCAAAAAATAACACACGTAATTAAGTAAATCGGTAAAGGGCCTATATTAATGCAGTGACTGAAGATATGTGATTAGCACATTTGTTTAAACAATATCCTCCTTAACAAAAATACACCGGCATTTCTGTTGATTGATATGTATTACGAAACTCAATATCTTTGCTTGTCATGGTTTCTGACAACCTATCTTATCATAAATTATTGAAACGTTCAGGACGATATTGTATTCGTATTTCTTCCTACGGCCCAAACTTATATAGCATTCTACCATTTTATTATTTCTTGATCACCCATTTTCTTTACATATTTACCAATATATCAAACTCATGTGTGCAGGTAGCTACAGAAGTACTATGCGTTGGAACTATTATTTTAGCTTGAATATGTGGCATGTCAATTGAGAATCAGAATAAATCAGAATAAATCTTAATAGGAAATCTAAACACATATCAGGTAAAATCTCTATATCTGCACTTTGCGTTACAAACAGAAGTACATGGCAGCGAAAATTGCACCTGCTACGAAAACTACACTGTATGTGTGGACACTGGACAGAAGGTTAGCCTAGTTCTCTGCGTACTTTATATTCAAAAAGTGCTGTAACAAAGTGGTAGGGTGAAGTAATCCAGACTGGACAGAAAGTTTGCTTTAAAAACGATATGGGTCTTGTCAATTTTAGTTATAATCAAAGCGCCAATGGCACTGTAGTGGCGATCGTATGGAACATCCTGCAAAGTAACAAGCAGTATATCGGTGTAGGGCTTGCGATGACTCTGGTGCGGGTAAATTTGAGAATGTATCAACCCTGCATCTTTTGACAGTAGAATAATGTTAGTTTGCCAGAATGTTGTCTTGGTGATTTTTTAGTTACGTTCTGAAATTGGACATGATGTGTTCAAAGTTAGGCCATTCCAAAGTTATGAAAAATCTAGTTATTATTCGATAGACTACCGTTTTAGCTCATTAGAATGGCTATTTGTAAACTAAATTGTTCGGGTAATCACATGTTCATTACCATGTCGCTAGGCCATATTAAGATAAAATATTTTTTACACTTTAGAAATGACTAAATTATCAAGAAAAGAGAGAAAACAGTATCCATTAGTTTGGTGTTTGTTTCAATGATGTCTGATATTAAACAGGTCTTTTCAATTTAGTCCCTTCACATTGCATGATTGAGGGTTGTCAGAGACATATAAACTGTTAAACTGCTTCGAATAATGTGAGTGCAAAAACAAACACAAAACATGCTCAAAAAGCACAATTTCACTATTTGCCAAACTGTTCAATTTATAAAAATATAGGCATATATTATAATGCTCGATCTCCAAACTAAATTAGGCTACACTTTCAGCATTGATTGCTAATTGACTCTAGAACGTGCAGACGTGTATACATAACGTGTGTACACACTGACATTGTGTGTCCTTTAAACCTTTGTAAACCAGTCTTATCATCTAGACGCTTTCATATGTTTAAACAACTACACAATAAAGCGTTTATAATATTGATATAACCATGCAGTTTCGCGAGCTATTTATAGAACCTTTTGGAATTTCCAGATTTGAGTATCATCAGAGTTACCGGTATTTGCAAGGCAGATAGAACGCGCAATGATATTTATTATCTGCACAATCATGATGAAGATAATATTTACATATTTTAACTCTATGTAGATAATGTCTTGATAAAACTCAAATATTAGTAACAATCCGGTACCAAAGTAGCACTGACATAATTATTATTAATCACGTCTCTGCGTCAATGATGGAACTATAACGGATGTGAGTAAATTAGTTTGCAGTAAGGAAAAAAGATATCAACCGATTGTTCAAAACCGACTATGTAAATATTTTTCGTTGTTGTTGTTTCTGTTAGCATTGTGGCGATTGTCAAACCAATCGCCACAAAAACTGGCGGTATCAAATGTGGTATGCTAAAGTTAACTCGGTGCGCTGTCATAATTGTGTCATCAGAAAAAAACAAATACTAGCCAGTAGAATGCATCTGTAATTATTTATATTTGTAAAACACGCCTTGTTAAATTTTCGGCGAGCATAAATTTGAAATTAAAGATCAGCAAGTAGGGAACATTAAAGCTTCTTTTAAATTTCATGTTTTTGTATGTTTGTATGCAAGAAAAACACCTGTATAGAAATGCCACGGACGTCTTTGTTTGTATGGTGTGCTCAAGAAAATGTCTTTCTATGTTTCTATGTTTCTATGTATTTTATGTATAAACAAATTATATAGATATGTCACTGACGTCTATCTTTGTGAGGTATGCTCAGGAAAGTGCATTTTTATGTTCATTAGTGTTCAAAGAAACTATATTGAAATTGTCTAACTCATATAATAGACAACATATATATGTCGATACATTACGCACAGTCAATAGTGTTGGTTTTCTCTTGGAACTGCTCATTTACATGTGGACTGTGTGCCTTCAAACTTAATCAAGTGTAGAGCACAATAACGATAACGCCTTTTGTTGGATTTGTCAGAAGATTGTAATCATTCCAATATGCCTATTTTTAGAGTTATCTCTTTGTTTCATGTTGTCTTGTTCAGCAAATTTCTCGCTTAGTTTCAAATGTATTAATTTCAAACTTATTGTGTTGATAGCTTGTATTCTGCAGATATACATGTGTAAAATGCACACTGACTCTATATCTAGCATGCGTGTTCATCCAACTTGTTGTACCTTTCCGACCATTTTAATAGGACCGTCGATAGAGGGTTCGTACTATGGTAACACCTACGACTTTTAGCCTATTGGTGGATGACGCTTGTCACAGTGACTTTTGTCAAACATCGGAAAGCTGGAGATCGAACTCACAACCAATGGATTGAAGCCCCTATCGCAACCGACTGAGCTACCGCGGCTTGGCATATAAAGACAAGACCGCCCCGTTATCCCAGATATATGGAGTCGTCTTTGCGGCGTTATATCGATTTGTTTGTGAAATCAGTATTTTAGTATTTGATTTAATATGGCACATATATCGTATGCTGAATAAAAATCGTATCTAAGGTATTCTCTTGGATTGACTTTATGTTTTACTTACCAATTTTAGCTAAACAGCTTATTGAAAAGTGAACATATTGCCTTTCCCTTTTCAACAAAAATACAGAGTTAACTGCAAGTGTTTGGTTAAAAGAAGAAAGGCCGGGGAAGAAAGATATTGCAACATTGTGGGAAAAAATATGATTTGTCTGAATTTTTTCAATTTCTTCTTTTCAGATAGTGTCTAACGCTCTTGAAACTTGTTAACATAGATATCTCATTTACTTTTGTTAAATGACCTTTACAATTATTTTTTAGTCATCCAAGGTAAAATCCTTACATCATGACACATTTGTAGCCGATAACTTGAAGATATTCTTTAAAAAGCTGAATTTGCTCCTATATATATATATGTTGATACTGAAGATATCTGTTTGTTTCAGTTGTTCTGTTTTGTCATGTTTTAACTCTTTTAACCCTTTCCCATATGCTCCTTTTCTGCAACAGTGGACTTTGTAACCATCTATGCAAAACTATGAGAAATTTCTTAAAAATCTAATTAAACTGACATAT
Organism: Serripes groenlandicus; assembly: GCA_031761405.1. Classification (NCBI taxonomy): domain Eukaryota; kingdom Metazoa; phylum Mollusca; class Bivalvia; order Cardiida; family Cardiidae; genus Serripes; species Serripes groenlandicus. The sequence continues at coordinate 72,315,757 of JASEVX010000006.1, forward strand.
ATGGAGAAATTTCACATTTTCAATGGAATGTTGGAGACTATGTAAAGACAAATATATATAGTGAAAAGTATCACTAGATAATTTCACCCTTTTAAAACATTGAGTTTCTCAATAATCCTTTGTAAAGTTTGTTAAAAACTCATCTCTTTACCCTCTCCCACAAACGGGGACTTTCTGACACTTCTGCAGAAGATGACCTTGAAAACATTTTGTTAATTCACTCATAGATCATTTATTTTGTTGAAATTCTTGGTATGGTATCCCGTATCTTGCTCGCTTTTCCGAAATTGTCGTTTTGATCGACGTTTTCAGTGGTTTGAACGAACGCCGTACTGCTCACTCGATTTTTCTATCGAATACACTTGTTATATACTCTTTTCTTCAAAATGAACATATATTGATGTTACCATTTGATATACCATAGTTGTCTTTAACTGCCACGAGAATCAGTTTTTTATGTAAACAAATGACTTTGTAAATAAAATAGGCCCAAAATAAATAAATACATTTCGTAAATAAATTATAGATCAATTTGTTGCAACTATTCAGTGAGCGAAGCTTTCATATGATTCGGTCTGTTCAATCATGTTTAATGTTTCAATCAGCGTGTACAATTATATTCCGCTACTGAAGCGTTCCGATATTGTTTAAATCACGCTCACGCTCCAATCATCACGATCCAATCAGAGTGTCACTTCCATGCTGGTGTTAACTGTATGTGACTAAACTATTGTTGAAAACATCAGTAAAATCTAATGAAAAAGTTGGTGCTAAAGGATGTATTCAAACTTAAACAAAAAGGTTTATTGAGACGTTTTCAGAGCAGACGATCCTAACATACCATATCGGGTTACTTCTTATTATAGCATTGCATATTTGTACATTTTATCATTACCTTATAAGGTAATAACCAATTGGTGCAATTGTTATTTGACAAAAGCAGACTATGTAATTCAAGACAAACAACATCAACTGTTCTAATCAGTGAAGGCCTTTGCTGATTTCTTCATATCCCTTGCAACTATGGCATTTTCCCACCTCTGTTCCCGTAACTTTCCTTTCTATAAAATAGAAATAGTGTATCTTTGAAATAAAACAATTGATCCTCTATGACATTAAGAACGATTAAGATATAACTGTACTAAAAAAAATGTAATAAATGGATGCAATTTTATAGATGGCTTTATCTTGCACAAGTTTCATCCATTCCTCTTGCCAAATCCACACGTTATTTATGTTGTAAAAAAGGGTAAAATGTCCTCTTTCCAAACATATAACTTTTATCATGAAAAAATGCAACGAATGTATGGAGGCAAAATGTAGAATAATGACAGTTTTGTTTCGATCAGGGTGAGAACGAAAGTTAAATAAAATAGATAAATTGAACTACCACAACCGATAATGCTGACAGATTTATTAAACTGGAAATATGCGAATGATGCTCTTATCAAAGCTTATACTTGTCGTGTTGGTGATAAAGAGAGAGGGAGAGACAGAGAGACAGACGGAGAGAGACAGATATAGAGAGAGAAGGAGAGAGGTGGAGATAAAGAGCGAGAGAAAGGAGTGAGATTGAGAGAGAAACATAGATAGATAGAATGAGTAGTGAAGTTAAGGAAGGACGGAGATACAGACTGACGGACGGACAGAGGGACACAGACAAAGAGAGTGAGAGAGAAAGTGAGAGAGCGAGAGAGAGAGAGAGAGAGAGAGAGAGAGAGAGAAAGGGAGAGACAGACAGACAGACAGACAGAAACAGAGTGATAGAGAGGGGGAAAGTGAGGGAAAGTGAGAGAGATAGAGAGATAGAGAGAGAGGGGGGAGAGAAAGAGGGGAGAGAGGGGAGAGAGTGAGGGGGAGAGAGAGAGAGAGAGAGAGAGAGAGAGAGAGAGAGAGAGATATATATATATATATAATGTGTGTAGTTTTTATGATGGAGAGAGGGAGAGAACGAGCCAAATGTGGGAGGGGAGGGAGGGGAAGATTAAGCATTGTGCAACTAGTATTTAACATTTTAAAATATACGTGTTGGTCAAAAAGCAAGATACAGCCTTCATTTAGATAAAAGCAAATTATTAGATATTAAACAAATGTTGGTATGAAGGTGAAACTATAAATAAATAACACGAGGGAACGTCAAGGAAGTAATAAGGAAGAACATACGGTTACTTAATTATCTTCTTGTGCTATGTTCAACTTTACAGTCGTGCATAAATATTCGAAAATAAAACTTTGGTTTACAAGTAGTTTACCAGTTTACCTTCTATATAATTATAGTTGATGTATAACTTCAAGGTAATACGTTTAAGATTTGTTTAAAGGAATATTACTTGGGTGTAGTCAAACTCGTGCACTATTTGTAAAATTCTACAAGACCCAAATGTGTTAGTAGTAATTCTATACAAGCAGAATATTTTATATTCCCGTCCAAATGCAGTTAGTGCAAAGCAGATATATTCTTAAGTGCAATACTAATAAAATTCGTTCGTTTACAAACACATCTATAATATAACGTTTAGGCGTTAATACTAAAACGCCATTTTTTCACCATGATGTGAAAGCCCTCTTGGCAGAGAAGTTCGAAATATAGTAAAGCTAAGCAACTTGCATCAATGTTAGTGCCTAGACAGATGACAGTGAACGTGTTGCACGCTTCATTTTGTGGCGCAGGTGGGATATGAGTTGTCATTTAAATCACTCCCGGACCTTGGTTATGTTGTATAGGTCTCCGCTCGGTGATCTGCGGTTTAGTAGATATAATTGTTAAAGTTAATGCGTAGAAGGTAAATATTTAAATACATATTTAGGCAGGATGTTTTAGTCACCGTTGGGATGTGTGGAAATGTTGCAAAACGTGCATCACGGATAGTGCCTTGATGGTTGAGCGAACACTATGCTGTACCGCTTCCCTCAGATGAAGTTGATATGTCGTCTGCTCTCATTACATGTTCTAAAACAATTGTAATAATAACGATTCAAGTATTGTTTTATTCATGTAATGTTTAAAACATTATCGTTATTAGTAATATCCCATTTTGCAGCACCATTTTCAAAAGTCATCTGCTGCAAAGGCGTTTAAATGTTGCCTGCATCGAGTAATCGGTTGTAACACTTTCTTCAAAACATTTTTGAATTTAGTAAGATTCATTCTTATGCTCTTCTCACTGGTAGCATTACAAGTATTCGTGTTGAATAAGACCAGCCATGGACGAGTTGACCCCTCAATGCATGGGTTTGCAAAATGTGAAAAGTCATCTCTCCTTTAATGTTTAGCTTTCTTTTAAGCAGTGTATGATACACAGGTTAAAATCGTCATTCTGGCTCCGTTTTGTGTCTGAAATGATAAAACATGTAATGATAAACAGTAATTACAGTTATCAATTTGATTCAAAATAACCGCTGCTATATGTTGAAAATCAATCTGCGTATATCTCCAAAACCATATAGGTTTCAAAGAATTTTAATCCTTTATTCGGGCTAGTAAATATAAAGTATTGCCAATAAAAATATATGTTGCTATAGGTGTATTTCGTCATATTGCTGTTTATAAGAGAAAACTATTGACAGATTTTTGAGAAATTAAAGACGAAAAATCAAAAAAAAAATCAATGGCCCGTATATCTTATTATAATATAACAAGAACGATCAAAGTCATGTTTCTTAAGGTCTATGTTATGTTCTTTGATTCCCTATAGTTAAATGTTGTTTTAACAACTGAAATGACTTCTGTTACATCTTAAACATTTAGGCGAACTGAATACAGAAATTCACCTTAATGTATGTTCCATACATTTTTTGTGTTCCTTACACTTTAACATTGAATAATGTTTACTTAACTGTTATTGTGAGGTGAAAAAGAACTAGATGTCCATGAAGGCTCTTCATTGCTCTCCGAGTAAAAGGATTACAATACATTATACGGTGAGCCAACAAACATAAATATATACTGGTTAGGAAGGAAGGAAATTGATGCGAACAATATCATTGACTGAGTCTTATGGTTGCATGATTTGCTTCTAAGGGATTCACATGTTTACCAATAAACATGCTTACCAATAATACTCCAATATCAATGTAAACAATTATTTGACGACATAATTTGATATCACCTCATATATAAATTATTTGAACACAGGGGCATCGATTTTAACAATAATGATTGAGGGCGACATGATGCTATATATATAATATCATAGCTATGGCCCCTTAAGGTTTCAGACAAACATATTTTAATTTTTTTCCTACATAAGTCTGAAGGAACCTTTGACTCCTAGGATAGGGCAAATATTGATGCAAGAAGCCTCGTAATAAAGGTAAGATAGGACCACTAGGTTATAAATTTACACACCTCTAGATCTTGAAGTTTGTGACAAAATATAAACGTACTTAGCTTCCGAGACCGACTTCTTCAGTGGACCGGAACCATTGGAATAAACTTTGAAAGAGAGCCATTCTAGGATCATATAATTGAAGATTGTAATATACATTATGAAGCTTAAAGTTGTTCGAGACGCATGTCGTTTGACAGACACAGCAGAACAGTGAAATAACTTTTGGGTGATCTTTGGATGAGTTAACCATAATCTTAGAATGGAGGAAAACTCCTTTCACCCATGTGTTTCCTCACAAATCCAACAGATCTGAGCAAAACGCTAAGAGAGTTAAGCAGTGCTTGTGTTTTGAAAATTAAGACGAATTAAGGCAATCCTCTGAAGAAATCACACCAAAGTAGATCCAGGTTGTCAATAAATCAGGGAGTGATTTATGTTGTATTTTGATCTGTTCGAGGCACAAGCATGGTTGTTCCTTTAGCAAAACTTACTAGATACAATGTTCGTTTTTATTGTGTTGTACGCCAATTTCAGACTTTTTGCAGTTATATCACGGCATTTTCTAGGTAAGTTACCAATACTACAGGTACAATTATCCTGACAAAAGTAAGTTATTCGAAATGCTTACCCCACATTCCTGAACACCAAGGGCGGAACTCCATTACTTTCTCTTTTAAAGTTATTTATGACTCGGCCGAGAATCGACATGCGTTTTCCGCACCCGAGGCGGATACAATGTACAGAGGAATAGATAGGAGGTAGTGAACAGGTCTTTTCCCCGCAATATTTCTCGTATGACTCAACCAAATCCTGTGTTGTGGGTACTCAAAATAATCATCTAACTGAGACGAATCTTTTGAGTACCCACAACATAGGGTTTGAGTGTCAAAAAAGGATTTAAGAATATGAAAATGTTATATGAATAAGTGATATACATATATGTAGTTACAAACAATATTATCGAAGGTTATAATAAAAAAGAGCTATCGCGATCTTAAACACAAAGTATTATCTCACTTAATTGTAAAATGTTTTAACAAACATCAAAATCAAGATATGATAGATTTCGCTGATGAAGTAGATATTGAGGGTGCAATAGTCTTTCTATATTTTAGAAAGGGCTATGAATCCGTTGAGGTTTTAAGTTGACGCAAACTGGAAAATTAATATACGGTACTTTTTTTTAACAAATACGGGTCAAATTTTCTGATGTTTTACAAGAAAGCGGAATCAATAAACAATAATTATCCCGGACAGCTGTCAGGATATTTCTGAATTGATGTACAGATTCAATTAAAACATGGATAATCTATGTAAACTTAAGTTTGAAAACACCAATACATTTCTTCGATATAAAAAACAAATCATTTGGGGAAATAAACATATAAGTATTAAAAATAAATACCTATGCTTTCAAAACTAGATTAATTCGGAAATACTCTTTATAAACGCATTATAAATATTCATGCTGAGATAGATAAAATTAAAAAAAAAATCAATTTGATATCAGAAATTGATATAGTGAAAACCTCAATACCTTTAACAAGGAGAAATATTCTGAAATAAGTAGGACAGTAAAAAAATAATTAAACAAGAGGGCCAAGATGGCCATAAATCGATCAACTGAATGAAAGTAAATTGGTAGCAAATATTTAACTGCAAATATCTGTGAACATTTGATCAGGAGTGCAAATGAAACTGCAAGTAGTGGACACTGTTAAAGTAATAGATTATCAGTAAAAGCCATTTGTATCTTGAAATCTAACAAGAACTTTAATAAGAATGGAATTACAAAGTTTTGTCATTTTGCACCTTTCCTGATGCCGCCTTGGTGCCCTGTTTGTCAACGAAATCAATATGGCTTGAACAGTTTTTGTAGAGGGTCACTCAAAGAACATTTCAGCCAAATTATCTTGGAATCTGATAAGCGGATCATTGAGGAAAAGAATTTTAAAGTTTGGGTATTTTTTCTCAATATATGATGTCTCAGTAACCAAAGTTCTACACAGAATGTAAGTCTCTGAACAATTTTTGAAAGGGACCAACAGAGGAACACTCTTTAGAGTTAAGTTGAATTTGGTCGAGTTAAATGGTAGGAGTTGTCATTTGTAGCTAAAAGTTAAATTTACCCCTTTTTGTGATGACGCCTGGTTGCTATAATTATGTAACCAATCAATACGGCTTAAGAAATTAAGTAGAGGATCACTAAAGTAAGATACCTTTTTAATTTTCTTAATATCAGACAAGGACTTTAAAAAAAATGGAATTTCCAAATTTGTCATTTTGACCCTTTTCTGATGCCTCCTGGCTGCCATGTTTTTCAACAAATCAGTTTACCTTGAACAATCTTTGTAGGGAGTTAGCCAAGGAACATGTCTACTAAATTATATTGGAATCTAACCAGCAGATTCAGATGAGAAGATGTTTACAGTTTGGACATTTTGCCCCCTTTCTGATTCCACAGCAACCAAAGTTCTCGATGGGATTTAAATTTTTGAACAATGTTGAAAGAAGGCCACCAAGGTAACATTCCTGTACAGTTTGGTTGAAATTAATCCTGTGGTCAAGGAGGAGATGATGTTTAAAGCTAAAAGTTAACGACAGACGACGGACGGACGACGGACGACGAACGACGGACAGATAGTGATCAGAAGAGATCTAAAAAAGCTGGAAATTATACTGACAAACAAATATACAAAATTAAGTTGAAAAACAGATCTTTAAAACCTCATAATCACGTGTTTCGTAAAGCAAAGCCCATTCAGAGATCAATTCGTCGTCGTAAATAGTTGTATAGACACACACACACACACACACACACACACACACTTTAGGTTTTAATTACTTCACAGATGGATAATTAGTGATAATAAACCATAATAAACCATAACAGCTTGTAACATTACTGAATACCTTGATCATGTCTTTGTTAACTGTAAAGAATTCACCTTATTTTGTTCGCAAATGATAAATAACTCCGAAAAATGTGTAATATCCAGGGGCCCGTTTTATCAACGGTCGTAACTCGGTCTTAACTAAGATTGTCGTAAGTTTCGACGTAAGTCCGGAGTTACGTCCGATAACCGTTTTATCAAACAATCGTAGCTAAGATAGTCGTAAGTTTCGGGTCAAAAGTTACGACTGCTCGGAGGCAGTCTTAAGTCGGTGAAAAGTCGCAAATATGGCGGCGATCAGAAAAACATCCGTCGACTCAAAACTATTTTCGTCTCGTCTGAATTGCCAGAGACAATCATGGTGTTTTTATGTGGTGCCGTGGTGTTCTCTCGACATACACATCCGAGTCGGAGTATTTCACGGATCGAAAACACACTGGTTAGTCAAAAGACGACGACATTCGACCAGCTACCAGCAGCCACACAAATGTCATCTGACAATTGTTTTTAAAATGTACGTATGTGTTTAAATAAAATCCCAAATGTAATAACTTGTGTATAGGTTGTGTTTAGAACATAGGTCAAATTATCTAAGGGACGATACTCTCAGTTTACAGTTGTTAGCCGGTCAAATATCGAGTTCAAAAACGCTAATGCTGCGACAAGATCATTATTAACTACAGATAAGTTTAATTGATTTCTGTAGGATTCTTTAATAGTATGAAATCATCAATTAGTGTTTGTTCATTTCAACATGCTTAATTTGTTTAAACGCCACGGGTATGTAGTGTTTAGGAAATTATTTATGGCATACTACAAATGTCACGAATAAAGACATATATACTTTTTTCATTCTTTCAATAGCTCTAGATGCATTAAAATGTTTAGTTAATTTAGATAAACACTGACTGTGTGAGAGGTTGTTGTTTATTATGATTATGAAGTTCTAGTTGGCATGCTTATGTGTGTTACAAGACATAAAGTTAGCACAGAATACAGACAAACTAAACAAATTGTGAACTCGTTTAATCATGTGAATTTCATAGACTTTCAATTTGACAACAACTTGATCACACATACATGAATATATCATTTATTTTGAACCACTACCCTTGAAAATGCGTGGAAATACATACAGAATCTCAGATGTTATCAGTGTACCCGTCTCACACAAGTCTGATATTATATCCGTTATGAACATACAAAACTCAGTCATAGAGTATCCGCCTTGAAAACTAGAGATCCCAGGTTTGAGCTTCAGACTGGCTGCATGATTTTCTCCCTCTGTGTCATATTAACAAAGCAATGATCCTGTTACCAATTTAATATCTCGCAATTATTTTACTTACAGACTGACTAGTTAATTGGTCTATTCTACCATAACAAAGAGACATGTTAGCTATTTGACAGATCTTATTCCAGACTTCCAGAGGCAGTTGCAGACTTGCAAGGTATGACTTTTGGTGGCTGTTTAAAGTCTCAATTTCTCAATTTGCCACAATGTTTTAAACTTTATTCAATAAGTTTTCTATCATTTCTTGAGAGTTTCCATATTTTTTAGATGATTTCAAATTCGTCTGGTACAGATTTTTTGTATATGGGAAAGGGTTGAACTTTATGAAGTTGTATATATATCTTCAAATGTCATGACTGTCATGCCTATGATTATTGAATTAAATTGATTAGTTGTTTGATCTTTACTTTAATTGGTTGACAAACATATACAGGGATTATACAATAATACATCATAATTTACCTCCTTCCCACCTATAGACTATTAAATTTGCTGTTTGGCACGATGATGCATTGCATTGAATTTTTATACAACTCTTCCCAACTACCGCATCTCTTCAAATTATTCAGTAAGATAACTCTATTCTGCATTTAATGCAAGTTATGGCCCTTGTTTTATATACAAGTTCTGGGTAAATATTTGCGTGCATCTACATTAAGAGTCCATATCTCAGTAATTGCTTAATGCATTGCATTGAAACTTTATACAACCCTTCCCAACCATCACACCTATTTAAATAATCAAAAATTATAACACAATCCTGCATTTAATGCCCTTTTTTTACTTAGAAATTCTGGATAAAGTTTTGCTTACAACTACATTAACGGTCCATATCTTAGTAACTACTTAATGCATTGCATTGAAACTATATACGGCCCTTCGCAACTATCATGCCTTGTATGAAAATAATTAAAATATGTAAATCTATTATGCATATAATGAAAATTATCACCTTTGAAGAAATTCTGGTTAATGTTTTGCACGCAACTGCATTATAATCCATATCTCAGTAGCTAATAAGCATTGGAATAGTCGAGTGAGCTGTCCATAAGACAGCTCTTGTTTTGTGTCTTGTTATAAGACTCAATTATACTGATGTTTTTTAAGCAGATAAATCTAAGAATACTAATTCAAACACATACTAGAATGAAATTTGATCTGATTTTTCAAATAATTTTCATTAACTTTTGCAGCTACCAACTTCTGAAAACATTATGAGAAAGGAGGGGATTTTATAACATGAGCAGGCTATCCTTTGCCTACAATCATTTCAGCAGTTTTACTTTGCCTTTTCATATGCTGATAACTGTTCATGCCTTTTGCAATCATTGTGGCAATTAATGTGTGCAAATTTCTCCTAAAAAAGGGTTAAGGTGCCTACAGTTTACAATTGTAAAACACAAACATATTTTATTTTTATACTTTTATTTTTTTCAGCCTGGACAATTTCCCAAGATGTATGATCACTGTACTTTCTACTTTTGGTTCCATTGTCCATTTATTGAGGGAAATAAGTAAGTATTAGGAAAACATAGTTATATTCCATCTATTTGATTTTTTTCAAATATTTAGACAAATTTCAATGCATTTGCGGCAGACAACTTTTGAAAATATTGTGGCGACAAGAGAAATTGCTCAATTTGTGTAGATTCTGATTTGAGCAAAAAACCAGACGGATTTGAACCAATACTGTTCAGAAATGCTATAAAGTCGTACATTTTCTCATAAACAAAATAGATGACTCTATGATGAGCTTTATTATCAATGGTTTCTTATGAGAAGTAATATTTTGATTCACCTAATTGATGTTATATAACCCTTTCCCACATATAGAAGATTTCTGATGCCTCTGCAGCAGACGTCTTGTTGAAAACATAGTGACAAAAGAAGAAGTTGCTCAAAATGATCAATTTCTCCTTTTGCCATAATGTTTTCAACATTCTTATATATTTATACTTTCTTATATTAGGGGTAATTTCAATTTCATTGAAACAAGACCTACTCTTCACAATGTTCTCAACTATTTTCAGTTATTATACCTTCATATAGAGATTTTCAATTTTATTTTAATAATTGTCTTCAATGCGGTCTGCTGCAGATTTGATGTATGTGGGAAAGGGTAAACTCAGATGCCTTTGAGGTGTTGAATGGTCTGCTACAGATATATTGTACTTAAATTGGACAAGGTTAATTATAATATATATTTTAAATTTGTCTAATTCAGCTTATGCATATATTTCTTTGGTAGATTTGAATTTTAATGTATTTATTCAATATGCCATTACAAATTTCCTTTGATGAATGAATTGTTGAATTTCACAACTTAATTTTTCAGGTGAATACTGATTAACAATACAACATACATGGTCGTTGGTTATGTCACCAATACAGAAATAGCCTGACAATGTGTTGTTATTAGGATCAAGAAAATCAAGCAAATAATGTTGACTACAGACAGTTGATATGATTTGGACCTATAAAGTATTCTAAGCAGTATAGAGAGAACACAGACATGTAAAAAATTTGTTTTAGGAAAAATCAAGAAAAACGTAAATTGCTCATTACAGGCAATGTCTATTAGTTTCATAATGTTCTGTGCTTTGTCCACGGTTTGATGCCAAGGTCATACCAACACACTTGTAGTTGTGTATTCTCTAGCTGAGAAAGCATTATGAGTGATGCATCAATGTCAGGATGAACTTTCTGTTAGCAATAGTTAATTAGCTAGGAAATGTGATTTGAATAACATTTAACCCTTTCCCTCATACAACAATTCTGCAGCAGACGACTTTGAACATATTTTGTCAAAAATTAGAAAATCTCTATAATTAAATGGATAACCTATGACTAAAAGTGGAAAACATTGTGGCAAAAGAAATTGCTTGTTTTGAGCAATTTCTTCTTTTGTCACTATGTTTTCAAAAAGCTGTCTGCTGCAGAGGCGTCTTTATTAGAGAAAGGGTTAAGCATAATCAAACACTTGCCATCTTAATTGATAACAAACCTCCCCTCATACAGACATATTTTGACTCTTCTGTAGCAGACAAGTTTTGAAAACAGTGTGCAAAAGACAAAATTGCCCATAATGAGCAATTTCTTCTTCTGTCCCAATGATTTAAACTTTATTCAATAATTATACTTCGACTTATACAGATATTTGTCCAGATATTTTCAATGTCATCTGTTGTGGATATGCTGTATGTGGGAAAGGGACAATGTCACATGTTAGAGCCAATGACCTGAGGACTTTTGTCCGTCGGTAAATCTTTGTTCAAATAATATATCCTAAACCACTGGACCAATTTCAACCAATTTTAACAGGAATGTACCTCCAATGTTTTTGAGTTTAAATTCAATGTAAGAACATTGATTGCTGCAGCAGCAGAAAGGGAGAAAAGTGCATGGATAAGAAGCAAGTCGTTAAGAAGGACTGTAAAGTTGAGTATTGGTGTGAGAAAGCCAGAATTGCCACTATGATACGACTGATTTTTTTTTTGAAAACAGCATTAAAACTCAATAAATGAATTAATCCTTTGGTAAACCTCTGAAAAAAATAATAAAGCCAGCTCGATAGATTGGCTTTCCAATACTTGTTAAGGATTGCCTTATTTAAATGTTATTTTTCAAATGCTGTTTAATTTTCGGATTTTACTATTTGAAAATCATAAATTAATATGAAATTTAATTTAAATATGTTTCATCCTATTTTATGGATATCCTTATTTCTCAAGATATAAAACATGTATTTGGTTAACCCTTTCCCCCATACAGCTGACCAATTTGAATACATCTAGTAAAAAACATTGAATATCTTTTTAAAGGAAAGAAAGGTGAAAACATTTTGGCAAAACGTGAAATTCTCATTTCGGGCAATTTGTTTTTTGTCACAATATTTTCAAATTTTCAAATTTCTTTTACTTCAGAGGTGTCAAGGTGTGTCTGTATGACAGTATAAAACACCCTTGGAAAAACATGCAATACATTTAAAGCAGAGTGATTTGAAAACATATGCAAAACTGGAAAATATCTATAAATGAAAGATTACAGGTTATTTGGTATGTAGTTTAAAGCAAATATGAAAAATTGCTCCTTTTCAAAATGCATTTGTATGAGGAAAGGGCTATAATGAAGACAAAGATATACACATTGATATTCGCACTGGATGCATGTACTGTACTTTTATTTTGACAAATTTTGAATAAAATTAATTAAACCATATTTAATGAAATTTCAGTATGCATATCTCCCCAAATATCTTACATTGATGCTCAATTATGAGTTTACAAGTTGAAGTCACCTGAATATTGAAACTTTTTATCATGTAATTTTGAATATTTTAACAATGAAGCACATGTATATAGTTACTTTATCATGCTATATCCTGTCCTAAAGCAATTGAAGTTTTGTGAAACAGGGTGAAAAGTGACTGCTATGTCTCACTCCACATTCATTGGCGACACAACTTACCCATTCCTTCATACATCATATCTTCGTATGACATTGAAAATGTCTCGGCAAAAAATTACACAAACGAAAGTACATTTAATGAATACATTTCATTAATTTCTCCTTTTGCCACAATTCAAATGTTGTCGTCTGCTGCAGATACTTCAATATGCGCCTTATGTTCGAAAGGGTTAAAAACGGTTTTAGTAATAGTAGCATTACACATTGAAAGAAAAAGACAAAATGTCCAACAAGTCCCTCTTTTTCAACAATAGTATCTGTTGCAGAGGTGTCAAATTGGGTTCTATCAGGGAAAAGAGTTAGTCTCAAATGCAATGTATTCCATCAGACCAAGAAAGAAAAAATGTTTTGGGTTCAAGAGAAATTTATTTATTTATTTATATTTACAGCAAAATTTCATATGTGTTGTACAAATGGAATATATCAACTGAGAAGCCTGTTAATATGACTGTTTCAAGATATCATCTCCTTGGGAAAAAAAGAGAATGTTAATTGTTTTAGATGGTTAAATATGGGTATTTGTTAAAATAATGTCTTTACCTTCTCCACCGTGCAGACGATATTTTGAAATATTTGCAGCTGATAACATTTTAAAACATTGTAGGAAAAGGATTGTTTCTTTCAATGGTGTTTTATGTCACTTTCAAAATTGTTCATGCACATCACAGCGTTTCCTGGATATATTACCAGTACAGCTAGTAAGCTTTTCCTGACAATAGTGCATCAGTTGTAATGTTATCTCCTCAAACATGATGACCAAAGAGGGAAGCGAATTCTATCATTTTTAAAGTTTTTTGTATGAACAAATCGGTGATTGAACCGTGGTCTCCCATTCATGAGTCTGACATGCTAACCACTGTGGTGTAGTAAAAGAAGAAATTGCTCATTATCCTTTTCCCACATACAGGAAATCTGCAGCAGATGACTTTGAAAACAGCTAGGCAAAAGTATGGAAAATATATACAAATGATGATGTCATTATTGAATAGAGTTGAAAATATTGTGGCAAATGGAGAAATTGTTCATTATGAGCAATTTTTCCATTTTCCACATTGTTTTCAAAAGTCATTTTCTGCAGATGCATCGAAATGCGTCTGCAAGTGGGAAAGGGTTATGAGACAGACAGAGCAATTTCTCTTTTTCAAACAATGTTTCCGAATTTATTCTAAAAATGCACTGTTATTAAGAGAGATTTCCTATATTTACCTACTAGAAGATGTCTGTTTCAGAATCAATATATGTATATATATTTATTTTAGCAAAAAATATGTACAATCCATCAGTATACATATATGAATGCATTTGACAATTTAACAATTTCCGGACAAATTATATAGGGGACATAATTAACCCTCACCCTGATACAGACGACATAAGACGCCATTGCAACGGACTAATTTTGAAAAACTAGGCGGGAAATGGAAAAAATGCTCATAATGAGTAATGTCTCCTTTTGCGGCAATGTTTTGTCCTCTATTCAATAATTCAACTTTCATAAATAAAAGATTGCTATATTTGTGTTCTGCTGCAGATTTACTGAATGTGGAAAAAAAATCCATATACATTTTGTGAGTGATGAAAGATTGATTGATTGATTGGGGTTTAAACGTTAACGCCGTTTTCAATAATTGTTCAGTCATATATCGACAGCCAGTTCACCTTCTCACTCTATTCGTAGCTTTCTTATACCAGTACTCAACACAACATACTTTCCAAGCAAATAGCTGCTAATCCACATAGACTGTAAGCCCATTGGTGAAAGACGAATGACGCATGACACAATGACTTCTCAAACGTCGGAGAGAATGTTGGCCGAGCTGGGATTCAAACTCACAACCCCTGGCTTGACAGCCCGCGTCGCTATCGACTGAGCTACCATGATGAAATTGAATGAGAATACCACAAACCATGGAGAAATATATATTTCAGAAAATCTTTCAAAATGAAGTAACAGAAATTCAACAGAAATTCTAGATAGCTTTTCTAATATGAAAGCAGTGTAGAAAACATTGATAGCAAATGAGAAACTGATTGTTTGAGTAATTTCCAGGATTATTGAAAACAAATTTATTCAGAGTTGTCAAAAGTATAAGAGACACTTCAAAATAGTGTATGAAAGCAATATTGACATTTTACAGAGCTTCTAAGTACATTTGTTTGAATCTTCACCATTGTTTTTCCTGGGCCATCATACTTGATACAGTGCACACTTCTGCTGCTTATTGGGAACCACGTGACCCTGAAATAATTAAATTGACAGTATGAGTTTTATACACGAAAAACTGTAGGAAATAAGCTTATTAATTGCACGTAAGAAAGTTAATAAATATATTTCACTTGTCAATACTCAGACTACATAGAAGTGTCACTATATCACGACAGGAAAGACACAGAACATTTGCAAATGTCTCTGGTTACACCAGAAACATCCCTGGTAAGACCAAAGTAAAATGCTGTAAGTATTTTGTTCTCTACAAGACTCTACGTCCTACGTCCTTGTAAATTTAACCTTCGACATTTTAGGATCAGAATTTTGTTCTCAGTAGTAAATAGTATAGCCCCATTGAACTAAAATTATCAATACCAATGACAAGGAAGAACAGCAGTGAAAAATTAAGCCGATTACATTTTCAGTTTCACAATACGAAGCGTTCAACCTCAGATTTTATGAATCAGCAGGCGATACAAAATATTTTAATCGTGTACATTACCGTGAACACTGTCCGTATGAACTATTTGTCATCATTAAACATCAATCGTTGATGTCTGTGTAGACTTCGTATCGAAATTTGAGGCATGTTTACGTTTTCGAGGTGATTGCAGACAGCTTTTATTGTTGTTGTCGCAAAACCGGAAGCTGATATTTAGACTGGCTCGCAGTTATAAATAGACTTACGACTTTTAAAATCTTAGCTGCGACTTTGAAGTTACGACCTCGTTGATAAAACGGTCTTAAGACCGATCGTAACTTCAAAACTTACGTCAGGTCGTAGCTAAGATCCGACTTTTTTGATAAAATGGGCCCCAGGAATATACAAAACCTTATTTTATGGGCCAAAGAATTGAACATTTTTAATAAAATGCTATAAGCAAGATATTTAGCCTACTAGTCGTGTTTACAATCAAATGTCCATTTGTGTACCTGTATTGTGAAGGATATTGATAACAGCATTATTAATTAGTCATGTAAATATTGGTGTGTTGTTGTAGTTTATATTGTTGTTGTTGTTTTCTTGTTGTGTATTGATGGCACTGTAGCCATTGTATTACAATCGCCACAACAAATAAATGAAATAAATGATAATGCAATTTCGAGCTGAATAGACGATATATTATGAGAAAAGAATAAATTGCTAATATGAGTTTTTCTATTTTACTCATAATGTTTTTGTAAGTCAATATTTGCACACAAAAAAGGATTCCTTTGTGGGTAATGTACTTTAACATATATACGAGAGCAATTCTCAATAAGTATATCATTATTTACAAATTGTAAAGTAAAGCTCAATGTTTAATTAGTTATAGGATAAATCAATATAAAATAGTTTTGTACACCCACTTGTTATAAATATAATGTAAGAGTAAACTCAACAGATAAAGACAAATAAATAAAGATTGTTATGAAAAACATTGGACAGCAAGCATACTTTTCTCATCTCCATTTAAGGATATGATATCTTATAACCGGAACCAAATAGATTAAAGACAAGAGAACGTTGATACAAGGTATCAATGTCGCCGGACGACTGCATAAAGTTCTAATAACCACACGTCATAAAAAAGTAATGCATTTTAGTAATCGTGGTATTCGAGACATGCATAAGTCTAAATATATACATTGTGCTTTCATTAAAACCTATTATCAGGATTTGTGGAATTTCACATACAAGTTTTAAAAACTTTTGTCACAATTTTGGAAGTGTTGTAGTTATCGATAACACCACACAAATAGACAATTTGGGATTTACATGCAATAACAAGCCATTTAAGAGTGTCCATGTTTAAAGCAATTTTGGAAATCTTCTAAATGATTTAAACTTTGCATCATATTTAGATGACCGCCCTTGTGTCATTGATGCATAAGATATATGCATGGCGCAAGCAAAAGCCTGTTGTGAGCTCAAAGACACATTTACGAAATAAATTGGGTGCGATAGAACCGATTTAATTATTTCTTTTAAAATGTTTTCTCCGAGTTTATTCTTTTCTTTTTGTTTCAAGCCAAATAAACATATTAAAACACCTATATTTCTTTATGTTGGGGTATTAGGATTTTGTGCATCTTTGGGAGTTTGCAACTCCTGTCAAGATATAGTGTCATCGTAAAAGTGCCGACATTGGATAAGAAATAAAACAAAGTTCTATGCATGTTTTTTCTAATTACATTGCATTGTGGAGAAAAAAGAAACATATTCTCTTTCATGTAAGTCTTTGTGAGGAATTAGAAGTTTTGTTAACAAAATGAGTTATATATAAACTAATGAGACAATCAGCGAACAAGCTGTTCATTCTATATATTTATCGACTAGGTCTAGAATAGAAACAGTTCATACATTTAATTTTTAAGAGATACATGCATTAACATATTATGAAATCTAAACAAATCAAGACATCTCTTTGAACTTGAAAATAACTTTTGGTAATGTGAAGCTACTACTTGGAAATTTGACAAATGAATTTCCTTTCATTTTTTTCACAATTAAGAGTTTTTAAACGTTCGCAACCGTACCATTTTTGAAGACATTAACAATTAGTTTATCCTTATAACAACTTGTCCTCTAATGTGAAATCTGAAAAACAAATAAAATTAAAAACGCCAGCTTCGTTTTAATATTTGATAAATTCGAGACATTAAGACACCAGTATATCCCTCGATACAACTATACGAGACCAATCATGTATAAATTGACAGGGCTTATCCAGTGTGAGAATGTTGAAACTTTAAATAACTTAGCAAAATATGTGATATGTGCTTAGAAACTAAGAACATAAACACTCTTAAATTACCACTCTCGTATTAACTTTAATACTTGACGTTATAATTGTTTGTGTTTGAGTGAGCGCGTGAGTGAGTGCGAGCGTATATGATATTTCTGCATTATTTTCCATTTTGTTATTAATCACAACTTTGTATTGCATGCTCACACATCATAAAATCATTTGTTTGACGATTAGCAATGTTATGCTAAAGTCTAATAAACTATTCTGTATTCTGTATTCTGTATTCTAATAAACAACAGTATAGCATTACGGCAGGGGTGAGTGTTAAATGCAATTGCATACCTAACATTTAGGGGATATCCAACATTCGCTTTTTAAAAGAGACAGAAGGAATTATCTTGTGTGTTATAATCTTTTGGTCAATGGTTATATTTGGCAATTATCCAAAGGGGCATTTATCCGTAGCCAATTGGAAATCAGTAGTGATTTGACAACTGCTTTATTTAAGCCAACATAAATGTATCAAATATGTTTGAGACCTACCTTAAATAAGAATTAATGCAATTTTATTAAAACCAGACATTTATGGCGCTCGTTGGTATATAGATATGATGACCGCCTCAACGTCTCTGATTGACCTCTGCTACAGTCATTCAAATATGTTGCCAACAAAGTCGTTAGGTGTAAAACAGGGTAAAGGCCCATATAAATAAATGAGATAGATGATCGACGAATGAATGTATATTGTTTTATGGCGCATCGACAGCTAAGGTCATGTAGCGCGCAATTAAATTTAATTATTCATGATCCCTGGGTAAACAAACCAGTACTAGGCTAGAAAATGTGCCTTGCCCAAGGGCACTCCACCGTGACCGTAGTGCCGCAGATGATCGACGAATGTCGTTGGTTGTTTGGTGCGATTTTAGTAAACAAATAAACGATCACCTAATCTTGAATATTAATTGTTTAGATTCAATCTGAGACGATCTTTTATGATGTGTCGAAAGATCCAAAATACGTACAGTGAAGTAGTTTGGTCTTATTTTAATAAAATTGGAATTTAATTATATTTCCATTGAAATAATCTTTTTCGTCTTTGGATATGTAGTATGTATACATACATAATTATAATCTTGGCCATTTGTAGCTACATTTCCATACTTCCTACCATTCTTTTAGAAGCTGTTACTCCTGAACATTTGCCGAAATTGGTCTTTTTGACTTACTTCTGTCACATGGGATTATAGGGATCCGAAAAGTATCAAGATTTTCTCAACGGGTTAAACCTGTCGATCCTTGAACTATGGCATATCATAACGTGGCTGTTAATTATCTTTTTTGTGAATGAGATATCAAAGTAACATTTAAAGATCTTCTTTTTAACATTTGGAACAAGATTTCTTCTCATTGCTATACATTTATAAGTTTTCCAACCCTGCGCCAAACCATATTCACCTGACAAAGGCAAATTTCTTAACGCTTAACACCATCCAGTTTGCACAACGCAGAATCGCCCAGCTTGGCCGAAGGCGAATAATTTGGTTGAATTCGCCTGATCTACCTTTTTATTGTTCAAGACTTTTATCAAAGTTGTCTGAAGACATATGCTCAACTATTTACAAACACTTTCTTGGATGTACAACTTCATCACAGTCAGTAAGCCTGGCGTTGGTTTACATATGTATGCTACATTATCAATCATCTTACAATGATGACAATTTAGTGACTTTTGTTTGGACATCGTAAATTATGCCATAGAATCATGCCTTTTATTCAGACAGCTGTCTACAAGAGGGTCAAGAGAAGGAACATGCAGCTATGTCTCAATATTCTCGTCTACCGGAAACGGATCAAGGTTCATTAAATCTGTAGGTGGAATTAAGTACCTAAAGTTGTGACTATTCAATGGAGATACCAGTCCTTGCATTCTGCTTCTTAACCACAGCATCGTCTCTAAACATATCAAACACACATTTAGATGTTGCCTCAGAACTCCAGTCAATACTAAACTATTGTTATTTCCTTTCTTTTTTCCTCCGATTATGAGTGGTCTTGAAAGCTACCCTTAGCCAGTATAAATGAACTATCCCCATCTCGAGCAATGATAAACGAAATGTCGGAATCATTGTCACTGTCAAAAAACACGGATTCAAGTGTTTTTCGTCGGTCTTTGTAACGAGGAAAGTGTTTCAAATCATATTCAAAAACTTTTCTGTCAAGTCTGTGAATTTCATATTCAAGGAATCCTAAAGTATATTTAACTTGGAACGCCCTTTCTGTAACACGTTGGCGTTTCGGTCCGTGATTTCTCCATATAAATGTCTATCGCCGACAAGTTTATCTCGTCTGGTGCATTTTCAGAAAGCATTTCGCTTTCCCTGCGAGGCTTTATCATAAGATGAATGTTAGCCATGAATAAAAGGACTAACCCACGCAATTTTTGTTAAAGAAATGGAGCCAATATTACGTCAAGCTTCGTATCGCCGATACTTAAAGGTGATGAAACATGGTTCATCGGAAGTGTGGGGCAATTGAGCATTGGTAAAACCTTACTTCCGGTGCTAACGGGCTAATTTACTTACAAAATGAAATAAAGTGTCCAATTTAAAACAGACTGTGCACTTAGTACGTAGGTTCGAAACCCTGAGACGGAATTCACCATCTGATAATGTGACCTTTTACGCGTAATGTGGGGAGTATTCGCTTTATTAATTATTAAAGTAAATGCTTGCAATTAAATTCTTTTTCTAATATAAAATATATAGGCACATTTGTATATATATAAATACATATATGCGCATGTATTGTACCTTGTATCTTTAAGGCAAGATAACATATACATTGACATTATACTAGAATTAAAAGAATGAAAGTAATATTTTGAATGAATAAATATTTTTTCTGAAAAAATAAAGATAACTATGAATCAGATACAAATTCAATTTAGAATTGAAGAATAGCTTGCATAATATCGAAAAGTTAAATTTGAATTCTAAACTTCTTTGTTTTTACCATCTAGGCTATGTGCACGATAATATTAGAACTACGTAGGTTAACGTATGCATTAGTAAAGATGTAATAGTAGTTGTAGTTGTTTTATTGTAGTAGTAGTTTTAGTAATAGCAGTAGTAGATGTCGAAGTAAGTTGTTGTAGTTTTAGAAGTAGTTGCTGTAGGCATTGGTAGTAATCATTGTTGTAGTAATATCTTTTAATATTGCTTTATTTTGTTAGTAAAATGGAACAGACAGAAGAAGAAGAATGTGCGGCTGACTTTGAAAATATTGTCATGCAAACGAAGACTCTAGTTAACAGCGGAAACGGGTTTGAAAACGGTAATGATACCGAACTAGCTATCAGAGAGTTCATAAAAGATGTTTTAGTATTAGTTGAACAGAATGTGCCACAACTAAAAGTATCGGAAATAATTCTTGTTGGAAGCTATCAGGAAGGAACCAAAACTTTCAGTGCGGATTAATTTGATTTCCTAGTTGTCATTGAAGAATTATCGGATCCCGAAGCACCGGTATTTACTATAGAGACTGACGAAGATACAGCTAAAGACCCAGGAACTTTTAAACTTAAACTTATGAACACAAAGGATGCGGATGGAAAATGGAACATGTACAGCAGAAATGGGTATCTAAGATGTTTTGAACCAATTGATAAAAGCTTAAATAGAGATTCTTTTGGAAAACGGGTGATTAAGGCAATCCAAAACCTAGAACAGAACAAAGGTAGAATTTGCATACCAACCACCAATGATATATCGTGCAAATGTGAACCAACGATAATAAACTGTCGTACACGACCCATGAAGCAAGTTGCAGTGATTAAACAAGCAGTGGTGAAGTATCCAAATGTGTTTCTTGAATTCGTGTTTGACGGAAATTATGTCACAGCCGATTTGAACCCAACAATTCGTTATACACATACAGAACATTGCTTTCATCCAGATAATTGTGTATCAAAGGACTTGGCGGCTCAAGTAATGAAACAAGGATCTATACTTCTGGTGGGACAGCACGACTTTTTGTTTCGAGTTACGTATACGGAAACAGAGGTAGATTACATGAAAAACAAAATGAAAGATGGGCACCATAATTTGTACATATTTCTGAAGGTAATAGCATCTTACTTTAAGGAATGTTGGAAACCAGTACCCTCTTATGTGCTAAAAACTATATGTATAAAACATGACCAAGTATGTCAAGGAAAAGCAAGCTCCAACACTGTGTTAAGATGTTTTTATGAACTTATTGAAGTCCTCATTAAATCAATGAAGGTTAACTCTCTAACAAGCGCATTTGACAGGAGATTAAATTTGTTAAAAGCGGATTCCGTAGTAACTCCAGCCTATAGAAACCTCGTTGTTGCTCCAGTGCTTCCAGAGATCAGCAAATTGTGTAGAAATGTGACTGGTAAATGTGCGCAACAATTCCTCAGTGAAATGAAAACAACCATTGAAAGGGCAAATAGTCTCTTTGACCCTTCCGAACCTTTTCCCGCAAGCTACAAACCTGCAGCAGACGACTTTGAAAACATCTAGGCAAATATATGGACAGTCTCAAAAACAGTGTTATTATTGAATAGAGTGGGTAAAGATTACTGCAAATGTAGAACTAGCTGAATTAAAGCCATTTCTCCCTTTTATACAATTGTGTCGCCTGCTGTAAAGGCGTCTGCAGATGGGAAAGTGTTAAGTACGCTCTTTTCAGATTTTGAAAAAGCATTTGATAGCCTATCCCATAGTTTTCTGATAAAATGTCTTAAACATTTTAATTTCAGTACAAGTCTTATACAATGGATTGAATTATTTTACAATAATATAACAAGCGTTATCATTAACAATGGATATTTTTCCAACTCATTCGAAATTGAGCGTGGTGTCAGACAAGGTTGTCCTCTGTCCTCATACTTATTCATTATATGTATTGAATTATTATCAAATGCAGTAAAACACAATAAAGACATAAAGGGTATAATTATAAATGATACTGAAATCAAGCAAACTATGTTTGCAGATGACGCGACTTTTATTACAGATGGCACTGAGCAATCTTTTAATGCTTTAATAGAAACAATAGATAATTTTGGCACAATCTCTGGATTAAAATTAAATGCAAACAAAACCACAGTACTAAGAGTAGGCTCACTAAAGTATACGGATATTGTCTACAAAAAAAGAAAAAAAATGATTTGGACATCTGAATCTGCAAAGGCCCTTGGGGTGTTATTCACAAATTCAACAAAAGATAATATACATCTGAACTATTTAAATAAAATAAAAGAATTTTACACTTGTTTAAATAACTGGAAAAAAAGGAAATTATCATTAATGGGTAAAATAACAGTAATTAAAACTTTTGCATTGCCTAAACTTGTTTATCCATTTACAGTCCTACCTAATCCTTCTAACGAAATTTTAAAGGAAATTGAATCCGAAATGTATAAATTTATTTGGAACAATTAATCGGATAAAATAAAAAGAAATAAACTTAAACAAAGCTATATCAATGGTGGATTAAAGATGGTTGATTTGACATTATTCCTAAGATCTATTAAAGCAAGTTGGGTCAAACGACTGCTTTTGAATAACAACATCAGTTGGTCAAGTTTTATAGGAATGCAACTAAAACCATATGGAGGTAATCTGGTGTTTCAATGTACGCCGAATAAAAAAGATGTTAAATATATATGTCAAACAAACCTATTTCTATTAGATGTCATGCAGGCATGGTTCGATATTAAACAGATATCAGACAAAGAATACTTTGGAAAATCAATTATATGGAATAACCAGAATATTAAAATAGACAAAAGAATAGTATACATGTACTATAAAGAATGGCACAACAAAGGAGTCACATTTCTAGAACACTTATTTGATTATAGAACGAACAGATTTTATACATTCGAAGAATTTAAACAATTATACAATATCAGCCACCAAGACTTCTTTAAATACTTTCAACTAATCTCACATATATCAAAAACTTATAAACAGTCAATTATCGATGAAGGTATCATATACAATAGAGACACGTGTCTATATGATATTATCTTAAAATCAAATTATGTGAATAAATTCTTGTATAATATACAACTTAACACAAATATACATAAAACCCAAATTCATTCGTCTCAAAATAAATGGGAATTGATATTTCAAAAACAACTTAACTGGAAAACATTAAACATAATCCCATTTCAAACAACATGTGACAACTACCTACGAAGTTTCCAATATAAAATAATTACAAGAATTATACCAACAAATACGCTTCTCTATAAACAGAAACTAACAAACTCAAACCTATGCGATTTCTGCAGCATGCATTATGAAACTTTATCACATGACGTTGCTTGTATCCAATGTAATATAACCATTACGTATTTCTTTATATACAACATGTGTAATATAAGATGACCTAATACTTGGAAAATGACGTCACGTCAGCGTTTTGACGTCATACGTTAGTCACTTTGGCGCCAAAACCCGTACATTTTATCTAGAAATATTGTAAACGTTAAGTACATTTTTATCGAAATACGCCTCATAAGTCACTTTATGTGATAGATATAATATCTCATGCGTGTTATTTATTATTACTTTTAATAAACTAAGCTGAGTATGACCTCGGCATAATTATTTGTTGCATTATTATACGGTTTACTGACGAAATTAAAATAGCTTTGGAAAACCCGATTTTCTTTGTGTGTTTCGTCATGTGATAAAAAGAATCTGACATTCGTTGTCATTTCATATAAAGTTTTATCAAACTCGTCCAAGATATTTGTTATTAAGCTCGCCACAGGCTCGCTTAATAAAAAAAAATCTTGAACTCGTTTAATAAAACTTTATATAAAATGACAACTCATGTCAGATCCTATATATAGAACACTTATTCTGGGAATGCCCCCTTGTTACAAAACTATGGTATGAAGTTGCAAATTACATGAAACAAAAACAATTACCAATACAATTTACGTTGCAAATTATTCTGTTTGGTCTACCACTAAACAATAACCAAGGCGTCTGCATAAACTACATCATTATTCTAGTGAAGTATTTTATATTTAGTATGAAATATAAACAAAAACAACCAATATTTATTCATTTCATCCGTTATTTTGAACACAGACTAGTTCTGGAAAAACAAATTGCTCTTAATAACGATAGAATCCAAACTTTTATAGATACCTGGATCATTTTTTTGGAATACTAAAATATTCTACATAATTAACGTATGTGAATTGGCAAGAGTGTTCGCGTTTCTTATTTCGTTTCCATCTTTATCCCCTATTTTCTTGGTTTCTTTATTAAGTCTTTTATTTTAAATAATTTAAATTATCTATAAAACACATGGGGAGAAAAAACAACAAATACAATGATATTTATCAACATGAAAGTATGAATTTATGTATGTTTTTGCATTATATGCATATATGAAAGTTTAACCATGTAAATATCATGAAGAAATAAATGATAAAAAAAAAGTACGCTCTCTATTCGCGACTTGAAACAGCATTTTATTATCCTGCACAGCACGAATATAAACAATATTTGAGAACAATATGAGACCAAGATCAGCCTGTACGTTCGTCAGTTAAAGGCATTAAAGAAGTAAAGTTTGAAATAACGAAGGTTAAAAAAGAGTCTGAAGATCAATTTAGAAAAGTAAGAAATGACATTACAAGGATTGAAGAGGAAAAGTTGTCTGGCTTGACCAGTGTTAAGAACTCAATCAAACTTGCAACAAGTGATATAAAACTGTGCAAAGACACTACGAACAGTGAACTACGTACAATTAATGAGAAGTTTTTAATCATTGGTAAAAAGGTTGATAGACATATTGGTAAAATTGAGTCAAAAGTCCTGGAATTGAAGACTTCATTCAAAGTGAATGACGATATGAATCAGCCGCATCCATCCTACCGGGACGTCTTGTCTAGAAAGCCAATTACAACTGGAGTAAACACTAGAAGCACGAGCCAACAGGACAATTTCAAGCAGTCAAACAGTCACAGTACATGTAAGTCACCTCCTTCCACTATCTCCGATAATCACGTGCAGACATCACACTCCAACTCGTGCGGGGGCGTAAAATGTGAATAACAATGACTATTGATGCAACAGCCCTGACGATGTCAATATTAATGAGAATAATTGTGTTAGTTGTGGGGATGATGATGATGACTTAACTGAGTGTGTAATAAAAAGAACGAAGCGCATCTACATAGGAGGATTTAATTCCTCTATCACAGCCACAAGGCTAACTAGTTACGTGAAGAATAGGGGACTTAAAGTTACAATGTTCAGAATTTTCCCCCCAAAGAAACACTAGATCTGTTGTGATAAGGCTAAATGTTGAAGCACCCAACTCGAACAAATTGACAGAGCCCGGGTTTTGGCCTAGAAGTGTCACATGCAGACCGTGGATGTCAAAAGACATGTATATGAAACAGTTTCATTCACATAGTGATAAAAACCAAGCCGATTCGAGTGAGGACCTTACTAGGAGTTCATATAGCGCAAATAAGAGGCATAACTCCCATTATGTCAGATCTCGTGACTACGTTTACGATCATCATAACAACTAGAGTCAAAACTATAGAGGTTATAATGATCGCGACGATCTCGCCTCAGACAGGCGGTATAGCAATCAAAGCAAATAGATAGAAGAGGCCATGCTCTCTCGGAGCTGACGTCTATGCCCGATTTGATTAATATCACTACTTCATCCCTTTGTACTGGTGCAGATACCAGCTATGTTTCTTATGATCATCGTAACAAGTCACTAATAGATCATGTTATCACTTCGGATGAATTCTATTGTTTATTGTATTATACATAACGATGACTGTCTAAATGTATCTTCTCACCGTCAGATTGTATTTAAATTACGAAATAATTCATATTCTTATAGTGTCAAAGACAATGTTAATCATTCAGTAAGGTGGAAAAGGGTGTCCGAAGTCGAACTCTTAAAATATCAAATAAGTTTAAGTCAATGCCTGAAAAACAGTGTAGATCAATTACCAGTGAGTGATATACACTGTTTTATAGACAGCCTATACCAGTGCATTGTTAATAATATCATTATATCCTCAACTTCACGTCTTCCTCACACGTCGTACCGATCGCATCTTAAGCCCTATTGGTCTGTCAGTCTGAAGCAAGCCCATGCGTTTATGAGATTGAAGCGCAGAGTTTGGGTTTTGGATGGCAGGCCAAGACGGGGTGATTTTGACTCATACAGAGACTACAAACATGCAAAAAGCTGTAATCGAAATTTAAACAGAAAGGTCTCTCTAAAGTACCTTCAACAAGTCAATACTGACATTGACAATGCTGCGGGTATAGATAGTCCACTATTCTGGAAATTATTCAAATCGAAGATGAAAACATCACAGAAAACTGTCTCCAAAGAGATTAAATTTGGCGATTTACTCGTTCGTGCTCATTGAAAATTTGTCGTAAATGGGGTCGTCACTTTGTGCAACCCTTTACTCCGATTCGGAGAGTGATTCCTATGACCGAGTGCACTTCGAAAACGTGACGGCATTTGTTAATCGTATTAAGGAAGAGTCGATCATAGTAGATGGGGATCACATAGCCCAAGAGGAAATGCTATCTGCCTTGACTACTTTAAAAAATGGTAAAATGTGTGGACTAGACCGGGTTTGAGATGAACACCTCATTCACGGTGGATTAATGTTAAAACATTATGTGACTGTGTTATTTGATTTAATGTATTGCTTTGGTCATGTACCTACAGCCCTTAAACAAGGTATGATTATAACCTTATACAAAGGTGGTGATAATCCCAGAAATGACTCTGGTAGTTATATGGCAATTACCCTTTCCTCTTCTATTTTAAAGCTATATGAAAATGTTCTTCTCAAACGCCTCCAAAAATCTATAGCTAAACCATTACATCCTCTACAGGGCGGGTTTCAGCGAAACATGGGTAGTACTATGACTTCATTCATTCTAACAGAAAGTATTAGCTACTGCAAAGAATCTAACAGTAAATTGTTCGCTTGCTTTTTAGATGCCCGACAAGCATTTGATAGAGTATGGCATAATGTCTATTCTTTACACTACGTGAGTTACAAGTCACACCAAAGCTGTTAAAATACGTTATTTTCATGCACAATGATATGTACAGTTGTGTCATGTATAATGGCATTTATTCTGACTGGTTGCCAGTTTTACAAGGTACGCGACAGGGTCCCCATTCCTATACCTCGTATATATTAACTCGTTGAAAGAGCAGTTAGAAAACAGTAATTTGGGTCTCCAAGTTCTAGGCTCTAGCGTATGTGTCCCGTCCTTTGCAGACGACTTGACCCTTCATGCTCTATCGAGCAAAGCCTTACAAGAAATGATATTGATTTGTTATAAATATTCTTGTTTATGGAGATTTCAACACAATCCAAATAAATGCGCTGTTGTCACGTTTAAAGAGTCAAAAAGTGAATTTTCGGTCTTGGTATGTGGGCAATAGCCTTATACAATAGAAAGAGGATGTTGTTCATTTAGGCATTTTATGTAATAAGTATTCCTCATCAGCTGCAATTGTAAAAAATGTAGATAGGAAATTAAGGCGGACTTTCTTTTGGTTAATTAAGGTTTTCACAGAAATGGTCTTAACCCAATTACTATTCTCAAAATATACAAATCTATTGTTTTGCCCAGAGCGCTCTTTGTTTGTGAAATGTTACAGTCGCTTTCTGAGCGAGACAACTTGATTTTGAAAAGGTCAAACAGGTTATGTTTAAAACCGATTCAGGGATTGAAAAGTAGATCGAGGACAGACGCACGATCTCACGTTGATTTAATAACTGTAAGTCCTTGTTGTGGCTGTCGACTAGACCACGACACGTAACACAATCAACAAAACCATCCAGCATATTCCCAACACAACATTCGTTATCACCAGGTTACGGGCGTTTGTTGCCATTCGAGAGGATTCCGCGACATTTCCTTCTGAGAGAAGTGTCCTACTCTGTATACAATACAATAAATAAATTCAAAATGAAATAAAGTGTCCAATTTAAAACAGACTGTGCACTTAGTACGTAGGTTCTTAACCCTGAGATGGAATACACCATCAGATAATGTGACCTTTTACGCGTAATGTGGGGAGTATTCGCTTTATTAATTATTAAAGTAAATGCTTGCAATTAAATTATTTTTCTAATATAAAATATATAGGCACATTTGTATATATATAAATACATATATGCGCATGTATTGTACCTTGTAAAAATGTGTGGAAAAGGATGGTTAACAGCAAAATAACCAATCAGTGTATTAGTTCATGCAACGAGAGAACTTCTTCGAACGAATTTGTTCTAGATAGACAAATTCAGGAGCAGTTCTCTGGTAATCCTATATAGTCTTATGCAAAACATAATCCTGGTATGATGTATGCTTGTTTTTCTGTGGCGCAGTTAATTGCGTACTCGTCTACTTTTTATACTTATTGTACGCGTTGTAATAGGCACGATATAGACTTTATCTAGCATATTTTACTAGACTGTAATAGTCTACAATCTTGTGGATCCGCATTTGAGCGTAGAATACGTCATGAGTTTAGTAATCAAGTTTTTGATCGGTTAAAATCCTTGAGTAAGACTCACTTGATTAGAGCTCTATTAGGAGCTCTATTTGGTGTAAATGATTATTGTGAGCAAGTTCTTCATAAAGACTATCAACAATGCTATCGAACTGTCATTTGGTACTTCCACAATGTTTGGAACTGTTACATTTACGTTCGGTAAGTGGGAAGGTTTTCCCTCGTGTTTTGCGCTTACAATGTGTCGCAAGTTGTCGCACACTTTTTTCTATCGACGACAACACTTTAGGCTCAATTAATTTAATGTATTCATGTGAATTGGTGTCAATTGATCCCTTGCCCCCATGTAGAAGAATTTCCTTATCATTATGTCATTCGGAAGCATTTTCTAAGCGTCTAATGTTATTAACGCTAGAAGTACTAATGTATTATTTATGACTGCTTAAGAGTTTTCCCCAACAGTTTAAGAATTATGCAATAGTTGTTTTGTATGTTTTTTGTGGGTTGTTTTTTTTTGTATTTTTTTATTTCTTTCTTCATGTGCATGTATTTATTGTTTGTCTATGTTTATACATGTGTGTGAATGTGTACACATTATGGAGGCGTTAATACGTCTGAATGCATGTGTGCATATTCACATTCACAGTGTTTTTGTTGTTTTGCTTCTTTTTTTCTTCTTCTTCTTTTTCTATTAATTGTATCTCCATTCTGTTATTTTCAATTTCATTTATATTGTATTCTTGTAATCTTCAATATTGGAGGAAATACAGATTATATATGTCATCACATTTTAAGTTTTAAATATACAATTCGGTTTGCCTCAACACAATAATACATTTCCGCAGGATTTACTAATCGAGGAATTTGCTGGTTTTGAACACATTTTAGGACTACAATAGCAATCATATTTGAGCCGTCCCGCGAGAAAAACCAACATTGTGGACTCTGCGTAAAAGTATCCACCCGGATCAGGCAAAGCATGCCGCGCAAGCTTACCCGGATATACACGTTTTGCCTCCTGTGGGTTTTCTGTTTCAAGAATCATTACTCTATATCTCTATCCCCCTGAGACGGAATGGGTCGGCCCGGATCAGTCTGCGCCGCGGAAAGTGCAGGCTGATCTGGGTCGATACATTACGCAGAGACCATACTTTTGGTTTTCTCGCGGGACGGCTCATTTGTCTGATTGGTTTGTGTGGCATGGAACGTAAGTGCTTCTAAAAGTATATGCATTTACAAGAGTTCTTGTTGAGCCGTCGATATTATCGGTACAAAATTTAAAAGTACATGCACTACATAATTAACTATTTTCCCACATTCAGACGCTTTCTGATGTAATCGATATTATTGGGTAAAAATACAATGTTTTTCCACGAATCTTGTGCAATGGGGAACATTCAAGATCAATATCAGAGGGTAGCAATGCGCAGGCTGTTCTGCACCTTTGCTGGTCGCAATGTCCTGAAGTTCGAGTCTTCTTTACCGCGGTTCATATTATATTAGATTAACGATTCTCAAAATCTCCATACAATACTATTAAGAGCGTTGATCATGGAAAAAACAAACCGTAACGTGTGCAAAATAGCTGACTGTGCATTCATGGAAGTTGATCTAACAACTAGTTGAAATACTGCCTTACATGTGTGTTTTTAAATGCATAATTGTCTAACAATGCAGAGCCAGATCAAACTTAATGGATTCTCTGGCTGATCCGGATCGCCATTGGTCGCAAATACTTTACGAAATACTAAGACACTAGGTATGAAATCCTATGACCGGAATCCGCTATGGGCATGTGTTGAACTCGAGAGATTTGAGACGAGGTATCCCAGACTGACGCCGCTCGTGGTGGACTTTGAGAAACGTCCCTGGGTAAAGCAAACTAATTTGCTTCCTGGAGACATAACCAGTACTAGCACCGTTTGTGTAGAACAATACCAAATGCCAAACCTGCTCATCACTGGACTCGAACCCGGTACCTTTGGTACGAGAGTCCGACCACTTACGCTGCACCAATAGTAAGATACCCAAGGATCAGAGATACTTGGACTGTTGGCGTGATAAAACTAAACTGTTGAAAACGGTATATGAGACTTCTGTACAAATTAAAGTGAACAGAGATCATATAAACAATTGCATAGTATGTGTGTGTCAAACATACACAAATAGAGTCCTAACATGTCTATGAAGTAGATATGTATTGACGAGTGCGAGGATATTATCTGTACATGTAAACGCTTTAAATGCCCATGTTGAGGACCCCAAAATCTAGTATGGGAACTACACAATTATAGAAAAGTTTCTCATGGGACTTAAAACCAAAGTCGTTCAGTTTGTATACTTTCGAGATTATTCCACCCAACGCTCCTCCCGCCCCTTTTGATATTGCCTTGCAATGTGCTGTATTATCCAAGTATTCATCAAAAATAACCCCGAGATATTTGTACGAGTTTACAATTTCTAGCACAGTTCGGCCAACATTGAACTGATAATCCGTTCTTCTATGCCGCTTGGGTCGAAAATGCATACACTTCGATGTTGATGAGTTAATTAAAACACGCCATTTCCTGAACCAATCAGTGAGAGTATTAAGCATTGTCTGTAGATCGTTTTCAGATGATGCGGTAAAAACAATGTCGTCTGCAAATGATAATAAAGACACCCTTCGTTCACCTACTGATATTCCGAGGTCAAGGCTATTTATCTCAGTTACGAGGTCATTTATAAAGATAGCAAACATTGCTGGAGAAATACTGTCACCGTGCTATACACCCTTCTTGCACGGAAAACAGTCTGTATACATGTAGCTATCATTCACCTTTATACACGAATCGGAACCAGCATGCATTGATTTTACAAAGTTGTACACTTTATCTTCTTTTCCATTTAGAATCAGTTTGTATAGCAACATGTCTCTGTCTACGAAGTCGAATGCCTTCTTAAGATCTATAAACGCTGCATAAACATTCACAGTATTCCTCATGTACCATTCCATTCACGGACTTATTAACTGACATTAACTTAGTAATGACAAATAAAACAAAGAACACTTAACATTGTACATACATTTTCTATATTTGCCACTAGCATATGGACAGTCGATTGAAATATGTACAGTAAAAACGGATTCTTAATTAATAACATATTCATAATTGAATTATATTTCTCATATTAGGTGTGTTTAGAAAATGATGTCGAATGTGGTACTTGTTCAGGTTTTATATGGCAAACATGTAATTGCCACATGTATAATCCTTTCTTCTCTGCTAAAAATTCGGGTGAATCATGAAATAACATTTGCGTGAATCAGAAGAAATAAATGTACATGCACATACACATACATAATAAAGGAAGCTGCTACTTCATATGCATGAACAACGTAACACGCTAATATTCATATACTGTTATATATCCATTCAAAGAATTTTGATTTGTCAACTTACAAATACAGTAGCAAGGCATATCCGCCTAGTTATTTTAAGCTTGGCCATTTCACCTTAATATTCTAAACATGGCGATTCCACCTAAAAATTCAAAACATAGCGATTCCGCCTTTATATTCTAAGAATGGCGACTCCGCATGAATAGTCTAAGCATGGCGACTCCGCTGATTTCCTAGCATGGCGATTCCGCCTAACTTTACCATATGTACAAATCAATCTTGAGGTGATACCGCATGCTCTTAAGCAATACTGCTGCAAATACATTTTTGTGATACCACATGAGTGTAAGAGGGACAACTGTTGATATTCGTAATCCTATGTACTAACAACGATTATTTCCCTTGCTTATAACTTTTATCTTTCCTTTGTCATTTTTACATCTTACGTATTTATGAATCAAACCGGTCAACAACTTCTTTCACAAATGAACCATTCTGAAAAAGAAAAGGCTAGATAGCATATTTCCAGTATGGTATAACTAAAACACAAATAGCTTGAACTATAGCCATTTTCTTAATAACTCTATGAATTACAGCGGAAGGGGGAACGAATAACCCAAACTGATCACCGCAGTACCTTGAATAAAACTGACGGCAATTTTGCATTTTAAAAAGATTTGAACAAAACTTCGAATATCCCGCACTTGGTTTCTAATATTTGTAAAATATCTATCATCTAAATATGTTAATTAAGACAAATCGTCTGCTTTATCATTCTCATAACTCGGAACCCACTCCATTTCAAGAGTTATTGAATTTTTCCATACAGACCTGAGAAATGTAATATACGGAAGCGCTGGAAGGACATTACAACTTATGACTAAACACTTAGAATTCAAGTACTTGTAGAATGATAAGTCAAGTGTCAAAATGGCATTGCTTTCATATAGAATGATGTTACTTTTTCTTTGGAGTTTCTTAATAATTGTGATATTTGTATACGTCCGTTGTATGTGCCGTGGTCCAAACATATTTCCCGATACCTGGAACAGGACCCTCAACTGATAGAACTGATGCAGATGTATTTTGACAGAGGATTCAGATACAAGGCTGCTTGTGCGTCATGTGTATTCTCTTTGAATATGTATAAGACAATTGGAACGAATTATAAAGAAGAACAAAATACCCAGACGACAGCTGGTTTATAAACCATTGCCAATTAAAGATCTTATTGACGTTGTACAGAGTGAAATGCAAACTAGTGGCCGATCTTCTGGATATAAAGGTATGTGGCGTAGGTTGGTAAATGATCATAGAATGCACGTTAAGCAAAAACGTGTACTACAAGTATTGCGAATTATTTACGCTGACGGTTAAGACGTTGAAGAATACTGGTTGTGCACCTCGTTACTCAGGTGCGAAATCATCTTAACAGTTCCTGCATCCGTTTTTCAAATATAATGACCGGGACTTCCTTTCAGGCCATGCAAGATTTATGTATGGAATAAAGTACGTCAAATCAAAGAATTGAGGCTATGTTGGGAATGCTAGGAAGACAATGGGTCGGATGGTGGATCAATATATTCAAAGACATGCGAGACGCAAACTTGTACAACGAATTAGATAACATACATGTTGAATGTTTAACATTTTGTTTCACGCACCTGCTTCAGGCAGAGATTGACAGAATTGCGGAATATTTGGACTTGCACGATTTTCGCCAGCAGAAAAACATCGATGTTGGAGACGGGAAACCAGATGTTATTTATTTTGTGCGAGAACTGTTTGATTGCTGCGACTACGGAACAAAAGTTAACAGCGAGGATGTACAGACTTACATCGAGTTATACAGTTCCAGAAAGAAAGTTTGCGCTCTGGAGTTTATTGAACTTGCTTATCTTCTGAAGCCCAATCTTCAATTTCCAGATACTATACATGATGCTTTACACCTGTATTTTCAGCTACTAGAAGAAATTGGAGAGTTTTCCGATTAAAGCTGTAATCAGTATCAGCGTTGATTTCATGTTTCTAACACATTAGCACGGTCATACATTAATTGGATATGCAACTTCAGAATTCAGCAGATATCATATCAATAGGATTTTACCCATATCAATCAGCCAATGAGATTGTTTGTTCCGAAGCAGCGTCTGGACACATTATGGGTACACTTTTACTGCAGTGATATTAATTTTCGTCAAATGGGACCGTACAACATCGTTAATTACTTTAATACATTTTCCACCTGCATAAAGGGTCAGAAATACATATGTATCGACAATAATATACCCTATATTGACATGTATAGATAAATATAAAACCTATATGGTTACGGAGTGGAAACACTTTTTTCAAATTTCAGGCCCATGTGACCTTGACCTTTGGACCCCAAAATGTTCAGGTGTCACTCACTCATCTGATGGTTTACAGTCAAAAGTTACAATGCTAAACATGGTGCGTAATACAACGGACAGAAAAGTTGTGACAGCCTTGATTACAATATAGATCCCACTTTACTTGACTGAAACGGAGGTACAAACATGTGGCAAAATAACCAAGACGGTCATAATGTGACAACTGTATCATATAGTATGGAACGCCTTTGCTGCCTCATTATACAACATGTCTTTGTATTATGTGTAGTCTTTACACTATCATGTCATACTCCTGTATGATATGTACTATGATTATTATGTTAAGTCCATTCTCCGTTTCGTTATGTATATTTGAGTTCTGATATGTGTAGTCTTTACACTGTCATGCCATACTCCTGTATGATATGTACTATGATTATTATGTTAAGTCCATTCTCCGTTTCGTTATGTGCACACTTCATTATATTATGTATACTGACCGTTATGTCGTGTCAAGTGTCCATGTCGGTATGTGTATACCTCTCTATGTGATGTGAATTGTATGGGTTGTCTTGCTCTCTCCTCATTTCGTTATGTATATTTGAGTTCTGATATGTGTAGTCTTTACACTATCATGCCATACTCCTGTATGATATGTACTATGAACTCCTCCAAAACTGTTTGGCTGATTTTCAAATATTATTGTACAAATGTTCCTTGGATGACCCTCTATCAGATTCCTTCTAGCTGTGTTAATTGGTAAAAAAAACATAGCCGCCAGGGGACGATGCTATTTTGCCTAATATGGCTATATAGTGAAAACTTAGAAAAATCTTCTCCTCCGAAAGTATAGGGCCGATTTTCACATAATTTTGTAGAAATCTTCCTTGGGTGACCCTCTATCAGATTCCTTCAAGCCATGTTGATTGTAAAGTACTTATCTCTTTCATTTATAGAGATTTTCAATATATTTAATCAGACAGTTTCTTAGTCATTTGCAGCTGA
The DNA here is from genome assembly GCA_031761405.1 of Serripes groenlandicus. NCBI lineage: Eukaryota > Metazoa > Mollusca > Bivalvia > Cardiida > Cardiidae > Serripes > Serripes groenlandicus. Next base: position 72,352,011 of record JASEVX010000006.1, read on the forward strand.
TATGGGAAAGGGTAAATGTATGATTTGAAAGTTTGACAGAAACCTTTTTGGACAATGTAAACAGGTATTTAAAAGAAACTAGATTGTTTTGTGAAATTGTTGACACATGTTTTAAGCTCAACTGAATACATAGGGCTTAAGAAGAGTTATTTAATCTGTCGGATCACTTAGTGTCTGGTTCCCATTGTGCTTCATATGGTGTCTGTCCGTCAACATGCTCTTCTCAGTAACCAGTGGGTCAATTGGGAGGATTTTTCACAGAAAGGCTTAAGCATCCTCTGAATGTTCTCTCCAGAATTCCTTCAATTGTAATGGTTCCATGGAGAATTCTGGTTTCAATTGCAACCAAACAAAACAAAAAAACAAAAAAAACCTTAAGAACTCTACTCCCAAACTAGTTTGCCGATTTTCAAATAATTTATGAAATGTTCCTTGCCATGTTGATTAGTCGACAAAACATGGGAGCTAGAGAGAGGGTATGGCCGATTTTTATCTCACCTGAGCACAAAGTGCTCAAGGTGAGTTATTGTGATTGTCAGTTGTCCGTCGTACGCCATGTGTCAGTCAACAACTTCACAGAAAGCATCCTCTGAATGACTTCGCCAGAATTCATTCAATTCTTTGGGATCCATGCAGAATTCTGGTTTCCATGGCAATGAAACAATTTTATTTTTTAAATTCTTCTTCTCCCAAACTGGTTAGCAGATTTTCAAATAATTTTGGAGAAAAGTTCCTTGGATGACCCTCTATCAGATTCCTTCAAGCCATGTTGATTGGTAAAAAAACAGGGCCGCGAATGGACGCGGCTATTTTGCCTTACATGGCTATAGTGAAAACTTAGAAAATCTTCTCCACCGAAAGTGTCAGGCCGATTTTCAAATAATTTTGTAGAAATCTTCTTTAAGTGACCCACTATTAGATTTCTTCAAGCTATCTTGATTGTTCGAAAGACATGGCCGCCACAGGGCGGGGCTTTTTTTGCCTTATATGGCTATAGTGAAAACTTCAAAAATCTTCTCCGACAAAAGTGTTCAGATTCCTTCAAGCCATGTTGATTGGTCGAAAATTATGTCCACCAGGGGCGGGCCTTATATGGCTATGTTTTTTTTTCTTTTGTAGAAATGTTCCTTGCCGTCAAGCCATTTATGATTGGTAGAAAAACATGGGTGCAAGGGGACGGGGCTGTATTTCCTCATATGGCTATAGTGAAAACTTAAAAAAAAAATATTCTCCTCCGAAATTGGTGAGACTATTTCAGATTCCTTCCAGCTATGTTTAATGGTCAAAAAACATGGCAGCTTGGGGCCAGGCTGTTTTGCCTGATATGGAAAAAGTGTCGTGCCTGGCGTTACAAATCACATGGAATAAATTGGGTGAGCGATCCAGGGCCAGAAACGCCCTCTTGTTTAAGGAATACTATTTTATTCTGGTTTAACTATATTTTTAGAAACCGTTCCAAATACCAACAGAATGGCAAGGGAAATAGGGTCACTATTTGGACCAAGTAGATCAAGATTCTCTAATCGTTTAAACAGAAGAGAGAAAAAAACAGGTAAGCAGCGCACTTGGACTGGAAAGTTCTTTTGTTTGTCTGAACACAACGTTGACAATCCGGTGGAAGTATTGAGAATTTTTCAGAAGGAAGTTGTAACCGGAAGAAAACTTGATATTGAAAATGAGGCAGATGTTCTTAGTGGCCTCACCAATTTCATCATGATTGACCGAAGTAATTGTCTTCAAACAGCATTGGAAGAAATTGAATCGATTGAAGACCTGAGGTTATGCTTAGAGGTGCAGTTTTTTGGTGAGGTAAGGCTGCTAATTTTCATTTACTGACTTAAAATTTAGTAGCCAAAACTTCATTTTTAAAGTTATTTTAAGTTGAGGAAAAAGTACATGTTATTTATTCAATACCTGTGTCCTTCATCAAATGATGATTTGCATTTGAACCATGTGACATGCATGATGAGTATTCTTGTATTTGGTTAAAAAACTCTTATGTCTATAATGTGGAGTACTTCAACTGCTGATGATACAAATATATTTATCATGTTTTAATCACAGGCACCGATATTTATTTAAATGATTATGTGCAATTTTTTTGTATAATACAAGATATATTAGGGTGAGTAGCTAGCTTTGAATATCTCTGCATTGTATAGTTCAAATTTGGTCAAGTAAGATATGTATTGGATCTTACCTATCAGACTATATTGGATAACCTTCATGTTTGTTTTATGTTTACATGTAGGGTTTTACAAAATGCTATCTTAAAATGGAAATAATTCATTTTGATTTAGATTGATTGATTGATACATTTATCTTGATATAGCTACTCTCATTTATATACATGTAATTACCTTGCCTGTCACCAGATGATGACATTTTACCACATAAATCAATGTCCAATGTTTTTAGCTCACCTGTGCATGAAGTGCTCAAGGTGAGTTATTGTTATCGCCCTATGTCCGGCGTGCGTCAACATTTTCTCCTCTGTAACCGGTGGGTCAACTGGGATGAAACGTCACAGAAAGCATCCTCTCAATGTCCTCACCAGAATTCCTTAAAATTGTTGGGATCCATGCAAAATTCTGGTTTACATGGCAATGAAATGAAAAAAACTTCAAAATTCTTCTTCTCCCAAACTGGTTGACAGATTTTTCAAATTTTAGAAATGTTCCTTGGATGACCCTCTATCAGATTCCTTTAAGCCATGTTGATTGGTCGAAAATCATGGCTGCCAGGGGGGGGGGGGCTATTTTGCCTTATATGGCTATAGTGAAAACTTAAAAGATCTTCGCCTCAAAAAGTGTCAGGCCGATTTTCAAATAATTTTGTAGAAATGCTCCTTGGATGACCCACTATCAGATTCCTTCAAGTTGTGTTGATTGGTCGAAAAACATGGTCGCCAGAGGGGCGGGGCTATTTTGCCTTATATGGCTATAGTGAAAACTTAAAAAATCTTCTCCTCCAAAAGTGTCAGGCCGATTTTCAAATAATTTTGTAGAAATGTTCCTAGGGTGACCCTCTATCAGATTCCTTCAAGCTAAGTTGATTGGTCGGAAACTATGGCCGCCAGGGGGCGGGGCTTATATAGCTAAAGTTAAAAAAAAGATCAGGTGAGCGATCCAGGCCCATCATGGCCCTCTTGTTTTTAGATCACCTGAGCCAAAGGCTCAAGGTGATCTATTCTGATTACTCTTTGTCCGTCCGTCGTCTGTCGTTAATTTTTAGCATAAAACATCATTTTCTCCTATACTGCAGAAACAATTTCCACAAAACATCACAGGAATGTTCCTTTGGTGGTCCTCTTTCAAAATTGTTCAAAGATTTAAATTCAAGTGAGAACTTTGGTTGCTGCGGCATCAGAAAGGGGGCAAAATGTCCAAACTTTTTGTGACCCTCTACAAAAATTGTTCAATCCATTCTGATTGGTCGAAAAACATGGCAGTCAGGCGGCATTAGAAAAGGGGCAAAAGGACAAAATTTAATTGGACTCTTACTTAAGTGATTGTTCCTTGAGTGACCCTCTACGAACACTTTTCAAGCCATATTGATTCGTTGAAAAACAGGGAAGCAAGGCGGAATCAGGAAAGTGGTCAAATGACAAAACTTTATAATTCCATTCTCATTAAAGTTGTTGTTAGATTTCAAGATACAAATGACCTTTAAAATGGCTATTTCTTTAACAGTGTCCACTCCTTGCAGTTTCATTTGCACTCCTGATGAAATTTTCCCTGATATTTGCAGTTATATATTTGCCACTAATTTACTATCACTCAGGTGATCGATTTAGGGCCATCTTGGCCCTCTTGTTTTATTTTAGTCTAATACAATGATTATGTTTTAGGAAGCTAAAGATCTTGGTGGCCCAAGAAAGGAATTTTTCACTTTAGTACTGCAAAGAATTCATGAACAATATTTCAACCCAGTGAAGGAGTGGTCAGAGGATTATGAAAATATTGGTAAAATAATGGGTAAGAATTATTTCTTAATGTTTTTGTGATGCATGTTAAGATTGTCAACACTTTTAAACTTGTATGGTATACCTGTCACCAGTAATTGTGTTACTTTGATGTACCTAGTGTACTTCTAAGATCAAAGTAATTACTGCCTTTCTCCATAACAGTCTCAAATCAAGTTTACTTACTTTACTGATCAGTTTTACTTACTAACTTTGCTTTTGAAAACAGTGAATGTATTTAGTTGTGTCCCTTGTGTCACACATCACATATCTAGTAACACATTTCTTTCATAATTATGACTGACCATTTATGAAGCCATTAAAGATTGTAAAGGAAAATTTAGTCTTGGTCTATCTTTGTATAGCTGGTTAAATGTATGTAATACTTTGGGAAAATATGCCTGGATCACCTGACCTCTTGTTATATTTGAGCTTGTGAATGTGAACACAATAGAGCCAACTTTCTCATTTATGTTCACTATTTACTATACTCAAATAGAAGCTAGGTTCATGTATGTATAATTTTTTTCTAAGAATGGCCAAATCCACACTTGTCAGGATGATAAATTGCACCTAAAATAGGTTCAAATGCACTCATGGGCTTCTTGTTTTTACTTACAGCTTTGAGTACACTACAGAAAGGCAAGTTGCCCAGAATAATGTCTGCGGAATTGTTAACAGAAGTGTTTTTCAGTGAAGCTCCAAGGAAATTTGTCAAAGATTTGAGAACTGGGTTGGACTCGTTGGGTTTGTTTCAGGTATAATGTATAACTATTCAAAGAAAAACATCTGTTTAGCTTTACTATTTAAAAAACATTGAGAGCTATTAACATGACTCACCTAATCGTATTTGATTTTTGTTCTAAAACAGCTGTATTTGGTGTCAATGTCTTAACTCAGGATAATATTCTGTTTGCACTGTAAGCTTTGTACTTGTAGTGACTTTTAAAATGTCTTCCTAGTAATGCAAGATATGTTAACAATTACAAGTTTTAAAAAAATTATTTGCAATAGTGTACCCTTTCCAACATACAACACATCTACAGCAGATGGACCTCAAAATCATCTAGGCAAAACAAAATAATCTTCAGGGAGTCAAAGACTGGACATCCCTATCCCTCATATAGACGCCTTCTGACGTCTTTGCAGCATACAACTTTTGAAAACATTTGTGACAAAAGGAGAAATTGCTCAATACAAGCAACATTTCCTTTTGCCATGAAGTTTTCAAATTTATTGAACAATTAAACATATTTTTGCCAGGATGTTTTCAAAGTCATATGCTGCAGATTTGTTGTATGATATGTGGAATTTGAGGAATTTGCGTTCAGGATTCAGGTATAAGCATTATGAAAGTGATCAGAACATTAATTTCCATCAAGTTTGTTCATATTTCAAACTGTGTCATGTTAGGTCAAATCTAACATGTAGAGCTCACCCACAGTCCACAAATATACACATAGTTTTAGCTCTTATGTTTTTATGGGGGATCTTAATTCAACACATTTTAACTTGTTGACTTTTAATTTCAGCTTGTTGGTCGTCTTCCAATCTTGATGCACCTTTTCACCCCGCAGACAACTCCACTTACATTCCGAATGCTTTCTACTTTGTTAAGACCTAGTTTTAGCATGGAGGGGTCCAACCATAGAATGGTGGAAAATACAACATATCAGCTTTTCATAAAATATCTAAGAGAAACAGCTGGTAAGGAGCTATAAATTAATGCATGTACTCATGTATTTATACTTCCATGAATTCTTACATCCTGTGAATTGAGATTATCTAATGATCATATTAATTTTAATTTATTTAATATATTGTGATTATATCTATCTTTATAATTACATTGTCATGAATAGTATAGAAAATAATCAAGAAACATTGGTTGCTTTAGAACTAACCTTTTCCTGGTGATTAACTGCCCTATATGGATGGTGTTTACTGTGAAACAATGTTATCTTTCAAATCTGTCATATAATTTTTTGACAGTTTAACCAGACTATAACTTCAGACCCTTTGATTGACTGCAATTTTATAATTAATACCCTCTTCAACTCACCTTAACATAAAAGGTGCGATGAACTATTTCAGTCCTCTTGTAACTGTTGTGTAAAGCAAGAAATACCTATCATTTCAATATAATTATCTTCTATTCATTCTTTTGTAATGAACATAAACAGAAGCTACCCTCTTCATCTAGGTATATGGTTGCAGCTTGTCAACCTTCTGTTTGTTTATGTGTGTGTGTCATACTTTTGTTAAGAGGATATCTTTTAAACTTTTGAAAGGAAATAAATAGGTAAGGTGCATTGAAAACATGTGCATATAAAAACCATGGTGACAATGTTTGACATGCTAAAATTATGTATTTTGTGCTATTAAAACAAATATTTTAGATATCTGTGAACATTTCTTTTTTAACTTCATGTATACACATGGAAGATGCTTTTCTCTTGAAAAAAAAACATAAGTACGAAAGTCATGTATGTGTGTCATTTTAGAGTTATCAGTACAATATGAAATATCTAGTTGTATAATTAAAATCTCTTAACAAAAATTAAAAAAAAGCATTGATTTGTTTTTGTAAATTTCAGCTGGTAGAAGACAGGGTATAGGCCTCAACAACATCTTAAGATTTGTGACTGGTGCTGATGAGGAACCTGTTTTAGGATTTTCTGTTGAGCCGAGTTTGAATTTTGTCAACTCAGAGTCTTTCCTGCCAACAGCCAGCACATGTGCAAACAGACTTAATTTAACTGTTCCAACAGATGTTCTACAAATGCCTTCCACCAAGGAACTGTTCAACTTATTTGATTATGCCTTTGTTAATTCATACTTTGGATTTGAGTGACTTTTTAGCTTAGCAAGTGAATTAAGTGTCTTGCTGTTTTGTCACAAAACTTTAAGAAAATTTTAAAAATCTTCTTCTTTTGATCTGATTTTCAAATGAGTTTATGAAATTATCCCTTGTGTGACTGTCTATCAGTTCTTTAGGCCATGTTGATCAGTAAAGAAAAATATGGCATCTAGTGGGTGGGGTTGTAATATGCAGAAAATTTAAATAAAGGGCGGAGGGGTCTGGGGGCTTTTTCTTCCCTTTTTGCCTGTACCCAGTGAAACTCCGGTGAAATAAAGTAAGAGGTTAAAAAAGATTAAAGGTGCCGGTTCAAAGTCAGTTAGAATCATAGATTTTTGTCCGTGCATTTTATTCTGCACCCATTTTTAGCACACCTAAATCATGCAAAACTATTTATCTTGACAAAAGATGGAAATTCTAAAAAAAAAATTGTATTTGAGTGCTTGAGTACTGGCCCAATTTGAAATCATTTGGCACAAATGTTATTTATGTGACTTTTTTCAAAACTATTCATATTATTTTTATCTTTTGATAAATATATGTGGCCACCAGGGTTAGTTATCCTATTGTCTCGCACACGAGAGTGGAGTGAGACATAGCAGTCATTTTTCTGGTGACCGTGGCTGCGACTTTTACAAATGGCTATATCTCAGCAACCCCTGCTCAAATTTTTCTGAAACTTTGTCAGATGTATTGTTGGGTCATGGCATTTTTCATTTAATCTTCATGAAAGTTTATCAAAACATTTGTTTCCATCATTCAACATCAAAATAACCAAGGTCAAGGTCATAGTTTACAAAAGATTAACCTTGGTTAACTTTGACTGTGAATGTCACATTTTTTATTCATTCTTCATGAAAGTTTATCAGAACATATGTCCCCATCAAATCTCGATCAAGTTCAAAACTAGGTCTCTAGGTCAATTGTTAGAATAACCTTGTGAACACTCTAGAATTCACTTTTGATATTCAATCTTCATGAAATTAATCACAATAATTGTTTCCATCAAATCTCGGTCAAGTTTTACACTGGGTCATGTGGTTTCAAAACCTAGGTTACTAGGTCAAATGTTGGATAAATAATCTTCTGAAAACTATAAGTGACTTTCTTCATTCAATCTTCAGGAAATCTAATCACTAGATATTTGTCCATCAAATCTAGTTCATGATTGGTCAAATGTTAGAATAACCTTAGATACTAGTTATATTTCTTGAAAAGAAGGAAAGTAATGGTTCTTGCTAGGATGTGAAAATAGATATGAAAATACTTGCATTATAGATAATTAATTGTCATTACATATAAATGTGACATATAGGACCTTTGATGTGGTTTTTCTCTCCGTTTAATAATCTGTGTGTGAAATGTTACATTAAGAGATGTCTGCTTAAAGAGGAAAATATTTTATTTCTTCACAATGATTTATAATGGTATATGCTGCAGAGGAGTAAAAAGACATCTGCATAAGGGTATGCATATTTTGTAAATAAATAGGCTGCACCACTTATCAGACAAAGCGTTTTGAAAGGTTGCAAAAGGTTGATGGTTAGTGTTAAGCTCAACAGGCTGAAAGCAAGGAGAGCTAATGTCATGGTGAAGTATCCGTTCTGTTAACTTGTGTCTTAAAAGTACTTCTCCTCTTTAACCACTGCGCCAAATGGGATAAAACGTCATCCTCTGAATGGCCTCTTCGAAATGTTTGGATACAGGCAAAATTCTGGTTTCCATGGTAACCGAAAGAAAAAAACTTTAAAAATGTTCTACTTCAAAGCTTGATGACAGATTTTCAAATAGTTTTGAAGAAATGTTCCTTGATTGACCCTCTCTCAGATTCCTTCATACCATGTTGATTGGTCAAAAGAAATTGCCGCTGGGGGGCCAAAGTGAAAACCCTGAAAGTTTTCTCGGATAATATTTTGACAGATTTTCAATTATATTGTAGAAATGTTCATTGGGTGACCCTCTATCAGATTCATTCAAGCTGTTTTGCCTTGTATGGCTATAGTTAAAACTTTGAAAATCTTCTCCTCCAAAACTGGGTGACAGATTTTCAAAAAAAAAGGGTAGAAATGTTCCTTAAGGTCCCCTTTGCTAAGATTCAAGACGTGCTGAGTGGTACAAAAACATGACTGTAAGGGTGTTTTGCCTATATGGCTGTAGTGAAAACTTAAAGAAGCTTCTCTTTCAAAGCTTGATGACAGATTTTCAAATTATGTTGCAGAAATGTTCATTGGGTGACACCCTATCTGATTCCTTCAAGCCATGTAGATTGGTTGAAAAACATGGCTTCCAGGGAATGGGGCTGTTTTGCATGATATGGCTATAGTGATTACATTTTTGCCTTATGGCAGTGGAGCAATACTGGAGCAATTTATTTGCTGTTTCGTCTATTATTTTTGATCGTTATTCTTATAATTTCTGTAACACAAGTAGATTTAGATTAATAAAGACAAAAAATGTTTACATTTATTTGTGGTTATAATTATATATAATAGTTTGTATACCACATGCATGTACTTGTTATGTAATTTCATCTTTTTTTGTAATAATCCAAGGTCAGAACAAAATGAAAGTAAAGCTTAATCCTTTCACACATGCAGACGTCTAATGACCTATGCCCAGCAGAAGATTTTTAAAAAAAAATGTGGCAAAAGGAGAACATTTTCATAATGATAAATTTCTCCCTTAGCCACAAAGTTATCAACCATATTTAACTGTCATATTTACAGTACAGGCAGTTAAATTCAAAATCAATTCAAATATATCCATAGTTTAAATATCCTTATAGGATAAGTTCAAAACTGTCCCATTGACTCAAAATAAATTTGAAAGGATTGATCGTAATTAACATTATGTCATGTTCAACATTACAATTATATTTTAGAACTCTTTAAACGGTGCGACGCAATAACTAACCAGCATGCCTTTGTAGAATGTCCACTGCTTTCATGTAAATATTAATGCCATAATTGTCCGAATGCCAATCTGAAGGACAATTTTGTAATAATTCGGTTTCGCAATCCGCACCAAAGTCGAGAACAAGTGGACTAAGTGATGGACGTTGGTCATTTGTATGATTTACATCTAACTGTATATTTCCATCCACTCCATATAATTCTGTTTCGCTGTCTGTGAGAGGAGTGTCAACCGGACAATTAATAGAACCGGCCATGAACAGTCTAAGTGAGAAGAGCGTGCAGTTCTTAACCGATGTCTTGCCCAAGCGTCTTTCCAAATTTCAAGTTTTTCGTTAATTTTTCCCATAAACACATAGTGAAGAGCATAAATATGTATCTCATTCAGCGGGTCAAGGATTCCGTGTTCTTCCATGAAATGAAACAAATCGTAATAAAAGCATAGTACACCTTCATAGACATCTCTCCACAACCGCTCTATACGCTGATTATGAGTGCTTTTGCCCGTTATCATGCTACGTTTATTTATTCCACGTTTGCGAATCATATATTCAGCAACTTGAATGTTTTCCATACCCTGATCTGAACGAACCCTCAGTGGAATGCCGAATTGTGATGTTCCGTGTAGAAAACATCTCAATATGGTCGCAGCTTTGTTATTGCTTTCGCATCTTAAAAACACAATAAATCGACTAAATCCATCAATTCCTCCGCATACTATGAAATGCCAGCGTATCAGTTTATGGTTGGTGTCCAGATGCCAGAGATGATTTGGAGCAGTCACATTGTAGACTCTTCGGTGAAGCCTTCGACGGAGCCTTTCTGTGATTCCAACTTGATCAGTAGTGTGTAATACGTCTCGTAAGCGAGACCTTGTAATCTGTTAAACAAAAGAAGAATCGTTATTTGACATTGTTAAATTACTAGCAAGAACTTCTGAAACAACTTGCTCTACCTTCTCAACTGTATAATATGTTATCGCGCACTGGTTATCAAGTTAACAAAATATATCTGATTGATAACAAACATGGAGTGTCTTTAAATGCTTACTGCCAAAATGTACGTAAGTCGTGTTAAATTTCTTAATATAAATCGTTGAATAACGACAGCGCATCATTTGACGTAATGACGTGGGTGTGGATGGTTCTGTTTATACTAACTAATGTTCAAATATAGTGTGAAACAGTGTTCATTGATAACAAATGAAATAAGCAATTCAACCAGCGCCCATAGCACCGATTAAAGCCGAACTATACTTTCTGAGAACGTAATATATATTTGATGATGTATAAGTTTATTCAGAAAACAAATCTGATAAAAAAAAAAACATTAGCGGTTATACAAATGATATAATAGTATGTATAAGTAAGTTAAAAAAAACCTCATAGTGTGTATTAATATGCATGAGATTTTTTCTATGTTTAATTTTAGAAATTATAAACCTACACCTGTAGTGAAAATGCAGCACGTAATCACGTGCATGACTTTGTATTGACTGATATATAATGACCTGAACTTTCAGTTGTATCACATACAATTTATTATAATAAAATATCAAAAAATAAAATAATAATATCTTATGTAAAATAAGCATATATTATTCAACAAGATGTTTAACCCTTTTCTGCAAACTTTGGCATGGATAAAGGTCTTTATTATTTGCTTCTTAAGATGATCCCTTAAGCATCTGTTAATCTCACATTTGATGTACGTAAAATCTAACTAATAGGTATCTTGTCAGCCGTCTTAATTATTACAGGTACACTATCATTGCTAAAAAGTAAATACCTTTTTGAAGTCTAAGACGTTTAAACAACAATCTCATCGGAAAAGTATAAAAGCAACAGTCCAAGTCAACACTAGCATTATATCATTATGCTGTGAATAAATAAGTAACTGTTTGACTGACTGGATTGAAACTATTCCAGATATAATCTACTATTCCACACACTTTAATCCACAACATTACAGATAAAGCGTGATGCAGGATACAAACAAACGCAGAATAAAAAGCCAGATTCTTTTGTAAATGCGACGGTTTAATTTCGAAGTATTTGCTTAGTTGCTCATTTTTAAAGATTGTTTTAAAACCATGCCTCGAATGCTAAAACGGGCCTGCAAGTGGACATAAAATGGAAACAATTTCAAATTTAAAGATAGGAAACCTTTTCAACTAAGGTTATACTTACTAGTATTTATTTACTTGGAAGATGCTGTAAACATTTACATTCTCAAATGAGTGACTCAGAACCACATTGTCAACCATAGAAAAATAATAAAAACCGAAAAAAAGTTTGTTCAAACCTTTAATCCTCGTTGGTGTAAAACCTGTCTGATGATCGTCTCCCCGATTCTTGGAAACTCTGATGTCACTTTTTTTACTTGTCTTCGAAGTGATTCATCGTCGATATTTGTGAAATTGTAAACCGATAAATCATATTTACTCATTCTCCTGTATATAGTCCTTTCACATACGGATAGCAGTTTCGATATTTCGTTTATTCTGAAACCGGATTCGAGTAATGATTCAATACTTTGCTTTGATATGTTGTACTGTGGTTCACTGCGATTGCTCTGCACGTCCCCCACCTGACCATATGTGATGCATTCAACTCGAAGTTTCATCATATCTGAACTATTTGTTACGCCCAAATATTTCAGTTCGTGCATTGAAAGCTTACACACTATATCCGGCGATATTTTCTCCTTTCTAAATCCAGAAACGCACGCACACAAGTCCAGTTTTCTTAAAATTCTCTCCATTTCATGATCGGCCATTTTTAAAAATTAAGTATTCAAGTTTGGACATGACGAAATGGAGAATCAGTATTCACATATCGAAACGTTTACTGAACATAACATAAGTACCTCTAAACGGCACATAAAGATAAGTGCATATAACACAATGAAGTATGCACATCATGGAAAGAAGAATGCACAGGATATAACGACAATTATACAACACATGTTGGTAAGTTCAAATAATATAACGATTTATGCACATAACAAATCATAGAAGGCACAAACCACAACGATCGGTACAGATCACATAATGAGGTATACACATACCGACATGGACACTTGACACGACATAACGGTCAGTATACATAATATAATGAAGTGTGCACATAACGAAACGGAGTATGCACTTAACATAACAATCAGAGTACATACCATACATGAGTATGGCATGACAGTGTAAAGACTACGCATATCAGAACTCAAATATACATAACGAAATGAGGAGAAAACAAGACAACCTATACAATTCACATCACATAGAGAGGTATACACATACCGACATGGACACTTGACACGACATAACGGTCAGTATACATAATATAATGAAGTGTGCACATAACGAAACGGAGAATGGACTTAACATAATAATCATAGTACATATCATACAGGAATATGGCATGACAGTGTAAAGACTACACATATCATAACTCAAATATACATAACGAAATGAGGAGAGAACAAGACAACCTATACAATTCACATCACATAGTGAGGTATACACATACCGACATGGACACTTGACACGACATAACGGTCAGTATACATAATATAATGAAGTGTGCACATAACGAAACGGAGAATGGACTTAACATAATAATCATAGTACATATCATACAGGAGTATGACATGATAGTGTAAAGACTACACATAATACAAAGACATGTTGTATAATGAGGCAGCAAAGGCGTTCCATAATATAGCATTGCACATCATTATGGTTAACCTGCAGAGAGATTGAACAACTATTTTTATTGCACACAGCCTGTCTGCATTTGTACTTTTTTCAATAGACTTTACGTCCAACCGACAGTATTCCAGTCCATTGGAGACGTTTTTGACTACACGAGACGAATATAATGCTGCCTCACTGTGGTATCACATCGTAGACAAGTGGAATGATACCACACCAGTCACATTATGCCGACACCTGGTCACAAATTCAATAAACTATCCATATATGCTGAGCGCAAAGCACTAGGGAAATATACCAGTATCATTTGTTAACGACTTTGGTATGTCGCGCCATGGGATCGATTCCGCAACCTCCCGTTCCCGAGGCGGACTCCATGACCACTAGACCACCGAGGACCATACATGTTCCATAATAATGACAAAATAAGAAAAATACATTGATGAACGTTTTATTCATTTAATCAAGAAAATAAACAGGAATATAAACAAGAGGCCAAATATCGCTGCACTGCCATAAGACAAAACTTTAACCATTATAGCCATATAAGGAAAAAAAGACCCGCCCCATAAGGACAGGTTTTTCGAACCAATCATGATGGCTCGTTTTCAGACGACTTTTTTAAAAACATGATGAGCAATATCTCCCTTTCCAACAATGTTTTTACTCTATTCAAAAATTACACTTTCATTAAGAAAGATTTTATTATTTTACAAACATGTTTTCAAAATGCTGCAGAATTGTTGTAAATGGGAAACGATGGGGACGGCGCGGGTTTGTCGCTTTGACTTTATATATTATATTTAAACCTTAACATTTAAGACTTAAAATTAAATACTTATGACTTAATATGTAATACTTAACCCTTAAAAAGTAAGACTTAATGATTAAAACTTAACTGCTAGAAGATCTTTAAACATTAAAAGTTAAAACTTAATATTTAATACTTAAAAGTTAAGCCTTAATACTTAAAAGTAAAAACTTGGTACTTAACAGTTAAGACTTACTACTTATAAGGAATTAAATGTTCTTATAAGGACAACAAAAATGTAGAACTACGCTCTTAAGTATTACTTCATGCTAAGCATCATTGCAGGAATTGGGACTAGGTTATGTTATAACTAATTAGTCATGTTAAACGTTTACATTCAGATGAATATTAAACATTGACGGATTAGACTAAAATGTTGAATTTTGTTTGGTAGTCTGTGACTGCTCATCTACTATACTATAGTCAAGCCCCCATCTTCACAATGTGTACTGCTGTCTTTGGTGTAGAATCCATCTGTGACAGCTTTTGTATGACATGTGGTACTTCCTTTTGGGGCATCAAGTTTATAACTGTTTGAACAGATGAATGTTGAGCTTCATCTTCATCATATTGCAGATCCCAGATGAGAGTTTCATTAAATAATTCAACAATAGTACCTGAAATCCCCCAAACATCAGATTGTGTTGAAGCACTTGCAATATCAAGCAACGTTTCTGGAGATAGGAAGATTAGGGTACCAGGTTGCATACCTTGGGCATACATTGTATCAGAACTGTTAACTATTAATCGTTTTGTAATCCCTATATCACACAATTTCACTGTTTCCAAACTATCAGTGAGAATTATGTTTTCCGTCTTAATGTCTCTGTGCAATATAACATGACTACTGCTGTGCAGATAAGCAACAGCTTGAGTATGTGTTACAGCGATGCGACACTTTTCTAGTAGTGATGTTTGGTTACATTGATCACCAAACAGTAAGTCATCTGAATTAGAACATTGAGTGTACTCAGACACAATGGGCAAAGCATTATTATAAAATAAATGTGCCATAAACAAAACTATATTAAGATATATTATTCTGCTGAGAACATAAACCTCACGTTAAAGTGCTTTCTGTACCAGTTTCATACGTCGCATTTTCACTGTTTTAACTGCCACAGGTGTGCACAGCCAATGGGCCCTATGTTCTGTTCCAAAGCTTCCTTCTGCAATTTATGATCCCATGTGTAAGGTTTCAAAACGGATTTCTGGCATATTACTATCTGTTGTCACAATACTTGACTAAGCTTGTATGTTTTGTAAGGGCTTGACTTAGTAGACTACAAGATGATGGTGTTACTTGCTCTAACATATTACCTCCAGTGATCATATAGTGACCTTGCTCTAACTGACTACCAACATATATTGTTGGTTGCAGATCATCAAGAATGGTGGTTTGTTGAGCTTCAACAGACATACCACTTATTACAATTGCAGTGTACTGGTATTCAGCTATTGTGTTGTGGAAGCCTTGTCCCAACTGTTCACTGTTCACTTAAATGTGACGGATGTTCAAAAATCTAAATATGTATAAAAAACACATAAACATTATCAATGTCTTTCATCGATAATGTGTATACTCCTGGTTCCTATCATATAGTTGTCCATCCTTGAATCAGCTGAAGCTCTTTTCTCTCTGTTTGTTTACCAAGACATCTAGATACAGTCTACATGAATCTCTTCCACATTCATATCCAAATATTACATCTTGGACATGCATTATAATACCTTCATTTGGGCAGATTTGCAGCTTGGTGGAAAACTGGTTCATTCTTGTTCATTTCATCTCCTTCTTCAATAAAAGATTTCCTCTACTTCAATAGATGACAATGAAAATCCATTTACTAATGGGTTGTATATTTCATCTTCATCTTCATGGGAAGATGAAAGATTGATTCACGAATCTGTACTGTGGCAAGAAAGGATAGATGCTTCACTATCATATGCCGAGTTAATGCTTCTCTTGAATTCAATCTTCATATTTCCTGGTATTTTGTTATTCACTACAAATCGATGTGTCTGCATTGCTTCATGTTTTTTTCCGGGTTCATTTTCTTTCAAGCGTGTTTTAAAATATACATGAAACTGGAATGACTACAGTCCATTGAAGTGAAGATATTTTTCGAATTATAATTCATTGCCTTTTATGTCTGTGAATGATGTAATGTCTAATCCAGACAAGCTTCCCACAGACACATCCATATCAGACATATGTGTACTTTTTGTCCTCTCGAAAAAACAATTTCCATTAGCTTTTCAACACTCATAGGCTCCTCTGTGTCACGAGTAAACGTTCTTGTACCTCCGCCGGTGGCACCAGTCACAACACGGTATATTGACTTTTGATAATGCAGCCATCCAAGATTTAGAGTGTATCTATTTCTGCCATTCTACCCAGTCTAAAAACAAACATAATTCATTCTATACCTTAGTGTGTGGTAAATATAATGGCTTATCAGCATAGTAACAGCCACGAGTGCATCTTTCCTGGGAAGGCTTAGACAAGCTAAACAGTTTACCAGTAACGGATGCTGAAGTGTGAAAGTAACTGACAACTTTCTTTACAGAAGGATGATTTCAGCTGATCTCTTTCCAATCTCTTTGCAACACTATTTTCAGCTCTATTGAATAGATGGTTTGTTCAACCCAAGGATTATACATTTGTGAACTGTAGGGGTGATTTGATATAACTGATGTTGATAGCAGCATATACCCCAACACTACAAACAAAATGACCTTTGAAAACATGTTGAGCAATTGCTGCTTTTGCTACACTGTTTTAATTTCTTTTGAATAGCATGTTGTTCACCCAGGGATCATGAATATGTGGCTTATCGTGGTGATTTGACATAAATGACGTTAAAAACGGCTTAAAACCCAAACAATGTAAACAAACTGACCTTTGAAAGCGTCGTAGGCATTTGCTGCTTTGGCCACAATGTTGTCAACTCTATTGAATAGCTGGTTTGATTCACCAAGGGATTATAGTTAGTGTGACTAGCATCATTCGTCTTCAATCAGTGGACTAAATGGTATATGCAGGAAGTTAGCCAGTTACCTGGGAAGACTGCTGTGGGGAGTACTGGTGCGATAAAGCCAGGTAACACAACGTTAAGTGAACTAGCCACCGTGATATGACTGAACTACCGATGAAAACGGAGTTAAACTCCAATATCCATAGAATAAATGACTTACATATTCAATGTTGATGCCATCTGGTTCTTCATTCATCTTTGCCGCGAATTTGCCAAATAAGTACTTGAATTCTAAGTGTTTATTCATGAATCATAAGTCGTAAGTCATTAATCGTAAGTTGTCAGTAATAACTGTAAAGTCAAAAATGTCCTTCTAGCGCTTTCGTATATATCTTGTAATTCTCTTTACATTGAACCTTTTACTGTAATAGATATCACCCCTTGAATGTCTGTAAACCATTTCACCTTTTGATTTTTCAGTATATTTCTCAGAGACAAGAGTACTTTATATACCGCTACTAGCTCTCTTCAAGTAGAGGAGTTGCGTTACACAACGAGAAAGACCATTTACGCTGTTGACATCATAATCAGCATAACCGATTTGACTTGCATCTGAATACACTTTTGTAGTACATGTATCTTCATATCTAAAAGATTATTTCCATAAATGTGTTTGTACTTCACGTAGGTCGTGTATTAACCTTTTCTTTCCCTGAATTCTGGACCGATACAGTTCACGAATACGTGGGTGTTAATATATTTTTCGATCAAACATCTGTCTAACAGATCTTCAATTGCTTTAAATACAAATTTTGATTCCGAAAAACATGTAGCAGACTTATTGTAATTTCAAAAGGTTTTAAGCGGTACCGAATATAAGAGAATTTTGTAACCATCTTCGATAACACCAAATATTCAATCATTTGTGTCAATATCACGCCAGAACGACTTAGTTATCCCTTTACAATCATATGTAGAAATAGCAATCATGGGTAAAACATTCATTATCATACTCATCTTTCATTTTCAATGAATTTGGTTTCTCATTTTGTAACTTCTTTACTTCTGTCGCCACACTAATATTCTTAACATGTGCTTCGCTTTTCAAACTGCTCCGTTCTCACATAATTGCATTCAATTGAGATTGAAAGGGGTTAACGCTTTGTTTAAAGACCCTCTATCACCAGCGGCCATTTCAAAAACAGGTAGTTAGCACACTCAAAACATATATATATCATGTACGTCTACACTGTCCGACTGTCCAAAGCTGAATGACAGAACACGAGTACGTATACTTTCCTCGTGCAAATCAATTTATACAACGCCAACATAGCGTTCATTACTTTAACACAAACGCAGAAAAAATATTACCTCGTTTTACAGCTTAATTATATTCCCTCGTTTTCAACGTTACTATATCCCTCGATTTTCAGAACGGATATGGACGGGGAAAATGGAATAATCGGTCCTAGTTAATAAGCCAAATATGTAACCACGACTGTTGCTGAGTCGGTACCTTTCACACTTAAAAGGTGCTGAACGCCAGATTGAGATCAACATATTGAAATGTTGAAATTTCTGCAAATATTGCTTATAGTGACAACAAAGAAATAAGTAGTTCAAATCTATTTTGGAGGTAAATGTTGAAAAACTTTCAATTGAAAGTCATGAAAATGTACCCAATTTGGCTTTTTGGGTATATGTCTACTCAGTAAATATAAAGCAAACACGATAAATATTTAGATGTTTATGGTACTGGAAAGTGAAATTACTACTTTAATTTTATCCAAGAGGTACGATTCTAATATTTTAAGACAACTTTTTAAACAGTATTACAACTTTTACTATAATATCTATTTTCTGGGGTTCATGACCTTGAGGTACTTTTAATTTATTTTCGGGAAAGAGGAGTTATCTTTTCTATTCGCATGCCATGTTGCAGACACACACATATTTTTCAAAATAGATGGGGCAAGACTGGACGTAAGTACGTACCTAACCTATGTGTAGATCCAGTGCCGCCACTTTTTAAGCCAAGACTTTTGTTATAGCATCTGTATGTTATTTGATTTGAAGTATTGGATCGCACAGTTATGGCTTTTCGCGTCAAACATTTTGTGTAGAATGTGTTCTCTAGTCTAGGCCTTCTCGAGGAAATCAATCGTTGCTCATGTACAGCAACGATTTCCTTTTCTTGAATGTTTGGATTCATTATTCATAGTTTCAGTAATTATTAGTATTGGCAATAAAGGATGTGCAAGTATTTGCTTCCTTTTCCACATTGTTTTGGAAATTACAGTTATTTAATATCCTAAGCTGTTGCCATGATCTTCCAATTAGAATTTCCCTAGGGCAGGAATGAATACATTGCGGGAAAATGAGACATTGTCCATCAGTTGGAAATCCTGGTTTCCGCAAGATGTTTTCTTTGTTTTACGCAGAAAGGAAAAGTAAATAGAATATGTAATAAAGGGTTGTTACGCCCTAATAAAATTGTCTTTAATCAATAATATAAACGTAGTTAAGTCTATTTGGCCAGAAATAAGTGTCATGATAGATTAAAATTAAAATTAAATCCTGTGAAAAATTATGATGTTTGTCGGTGTGTATGTTTACATGTTTTTTCCATTAAATTGATCTATTTATCTATCAATTTTCATACATCTGACATAACAGGAACCGTCCACCAATTAGCAGATTTGCCAGCAGTGAACTACATAACAAGGATCAAGTCAGTAATGTTATGATATATTATTTGACATTAGAAATAGAGACATGGAGTAAGTCGTACTGATCTCCGAAATGTATGTTATGCTATGTTGAAATACAGAGCTATTCGTATATCACCAAAAATATGCACTGTAACACATGAGATGGACATTGATACTAAACAAAGCCAGTTAGTTAACCCTTTTCCCCATACAACACACTTGAAGTAGACAACTACATATATGTAGGCAGTAATAGGGGATATCTGTGTAAATGAAAGTAAAATTATTGAATAAAGTTGAAACATAGTGGCAAAAGGAAATAATTTAGCTTTCAATAGTATTTATAGAAATTAATATTTATATGTGGGGTTCTATTTTTGTGTGGATTTTGAGGGTCAATCTATATACTGCAGTACTAAAAATATCAAGTGAAATATAGATCAATCATACATGTATGTTGTAAGACTTTTCAAAACCACACATTTAAGAACCCACGACCATTTGTCAGGCGAAAAACGCACCGTTTAATCAGAGGTCCAGATAAGGAGGGGTATTCAGCTCTTTTCCCTACAATTTCTCTCTTATCATTAAAGCATACTCACTGAGACGATTCTTTTTAGTACCAACAACATAGGGTTAGAGGGTCAAATAAGGATATTAGAGCATGTAAAACGCCCCTTATCTAGAGCTCTGCCATTTAATATAACAATGAAAATAGATGCATTTGCTGTACCGGTAGTTAAATTAACTATTTAGTGTTGTTTCATGAACAGTTTTCTGATAAGGTTCTTGACAATTGGTTTAAATCTATAAAACCATTGAAACTTGGAATGCAACAATCTATTTTTGTTGATAAAGCTATAACTTTTTTTGCTAAAAGAACCCACCAAGAAAATAAAATTGAATTGAATACAAATTACAATATGTTATGTTTTCTAAATTATAAATGTTTATGCATTTCGATGTCAATGTACTGATAATTGTCAGGAGCTATAACATGTATTGTCAATGTCAAGTTTAAAACAGGGTCCCTTTGTCCATACACAAAAGCATGGGCAAATCTGTCCATTGAAAACGCTGGCATGTTGAGAAATTGCTCATAATAAATCATGAACAATTTCTCCATTACCACAATATTTACAACTCTTTGCAATAATTATACTTTGATTTCTAGTTTTTCCATAGTTTTGTTCTTTTTTTAGCTCACCTGAGCTTTGCTCAAGGTGAGTTATTGTGATCGCCTTTTGTCCGGCGTCCGTCGTGCGTCGTGCGTCGTCCGTCGTGCGTCGTGCGCCAACTTCTTCTCCTCAGTAACCAGTGGGTCAATTGGGATGAAACTTCACTGAAAGCATCCTCTCAATGACTTCACCAGATTTCCTTCAAAGTTTTGGGATCCATGCAGAATTCTGGTAAAACTTCAAAATTCTTCTTCTCCCAAACTGGTTGGCAGATTTTCAAATAAGTATGTAGAAATGTTCCTTGGATGACCATCTATGAGATTCCTTCAAGCCATGTTCTCCTCCGAAAGTGTCAGGCCTATTTTCAAATAATTTTGTAGAAATGTTCCTTGGATGACCCTCTATCTGATTCTTTCAAGCCATGTTGATTGGTCGAAAAACATGGCTGCCAGGGGGGCGGGGCTATTTTGCCTTATATGGCTATAGTGAAAAACTTAAAAAATCTTCTCCTCCGAAAGTGTTAGGCCGATTTTCAAATAATAATTTTATAGAAATGTTCCTTGGATGAACCTCCATCAGATTCCTTCAAGCCAAGTTGATTGGTCAAAAAACATGGCCGCCAGTGGGCAGAGATATTTTGCATTATATGGCTATAGTGAAAACTTAAAAAATCTTCTCCTCCAAAAGTGTCTGGCTGATATTTAAATAATTTTGTAGAAATGTTCCTAGGGTGACCCTCTATCAGATTCCTCCAAGCCAAGTTGATTGGTCGGAAACTATGGCTGCCAGTGAAAAGAAATCAGGTGAGCGATTCCAGGGTCATCATGGCCCTCTTGTCTTAAGTCGTCTGCAAAAGAAAAGTGTTCATTTATTGTGTCACACCTTTTGACAGAACCTTGGATCTTCCGCTCCAGAAGTGGATGCTTTGACCACTAGGCTATTGGGAAGTGGGAAAGGGTTTAACCATGGTTGCATTTTGGTTTGAAAATAGTTGGATCATATTGCTGCTATTGCTGGATATTCATTGTGACTGGTCATATTTCTGAAGTTGGTATTTTGACCAACCAAAATTCAACGTTTATCTGACATCGGATATCTTACGTTTGATAGACATCGGGTTCTGACGTTGGATAGCCGTCGGGAATCAGACGTCTAAACGGTTTGCAAAACCAACCAAAATCCAACGTTAATCTGACATCGGGATCTGACGTTGGCTAGACGTCGTAATTCTGACGTTGGATAGACATCGGGTTCTGACGTTGGATAGCCGTCGGGAATCAGACGACTAAAT
This sequence comes from Serripes groenlandicus, assembly GCA_031761405.1. Classification (NCBI taxonomy): domain Eukaryota; kingdom Metazoa; phylum Mollusca; class Bivalvia; order Cardiida; family Cardiidae; genus Serripes; species Serripes groenlandicus. The sequence continues at coordinate 72,374,428 of JASEVX010000006.1, forward strand.
GGTTTGCAAAACCAACCCAAATCCAACGTTTATCCAACGTCGGGGTCCAACGTCTATACAACGTCAGTACAACGTCTTTTGTTTTCTGGGTTAAGTTTAAGCGACCTTGAAATAACTCAAAAGAAATATGCTGATGATTTACAGGAAACGCATAGTTTAAAATGAAAAGGTATTTCTACGTTGTCAACAACTACATGTACCTGTCTGTGAATCGAGTGTGCTGTTTTATTAAAATTCATAAGTTTAAATAGGAATAACCGAGAATGTAAGTACACAACATAATTTCGATCTTTATTTCTTGAAATAACGTTTATTTTGAGCTTGTATTTAAAAAAAATTATAGTTATTGCAATGAGTTTCTGAAATCGATTTTTTTTTTCACATAATTGTGGTCAAAAAGTCAAAACGAAGAATACAGGCTATACATAAGACCGTGCTGTGTTCTGTATTGCCGTTATAAACACATTTAAATGTTATATTATAAATGTTGAATGATCAATCTTGGTTTTAATCATTTGAATATACCTGATGGTTGCCGAGAATTATCTAGAATTGTTTATGAAAACCTGTGAAAAAATGCAATGAATTTAAAACAAGATCACGGCCATTTTGCAAAATTACGAATCGGGGCTATGCAAAACATAATTTACTGTTCAATGTTGCATTTATAAATACATTTAAAGGTCAAATTGTAAATGTTAAATGACCAATCTTGGTTTAAATTAATTTTACAAACCTGTTGTATGCAAGGAAGAAAGAAAGTGTGGTCAATAAGGTCAAAATGAAGAAAACAAGCTATACATAAGACCGTTATACATAAGACCGTGCTGTGTTTTATATTGCCGTTAAAAACACATTTAAATGTTTTATTGTAAATGTTGAATGATCAATCTTGGTTTTCATCATTTGAATATACCTGATGGTTGCTGAGAATTATCTAGAATTGTCTGTGAAAACCTGTGAAAAAATGCGATGAATTTTAAAAAATATCACGGCCATTTGGTCAAAATGACGAATCAGGGCTATGCAAAACATATTTTTCTGTTTAAGGTTGCCTTTATAAATACATTTAAAGGTCAGATTGTAAATGTTAAATGATCAATCTTGGTTTAATTTATTTTCACAAACCTGTTGTATGCAAGGAAGAATCTAATATTGTTGAAGAAAAAATGACAAAAAATGAGATGAATTTTAACGAAATTGAGGTCAATAAGGTCAAAATTAAGAAAACAAGCTATACATAAGACCGTGCTGTGTTCTATATTGCCGTTATACACACATTTAAATGTTATATTAAAAATGTTGAATGATCAATCTTGGTTTTAATCATTTGAATATACCTGATGGTTGCCGAGAATTATCTAGAATTGTTTATGAAAACCTGTGAAAAAATGCGATGAATTTAAAACAAGATCACGGCCATTTTGCCAAATGACGAATCAGGGCTATGAAAAACATAATTCACTGTTCAGTGTTACCTTTATAAATACATTTAAAGGTCAGATTGTAAATATTAAATGACCAATCTTGGTTTAATTTATTTTCACAAACCTGTTATATGCATGGAAGAATCTATAATTGTTGGAGAAAAAATGACAAAAAATGCGATGAATTTTAACGATCAATAAGGTCAAAATTAAGAAAACAAGCTTTACATAAGACCGTGCTTTGTTCTATATTGCCGTTATAAACACATTTAAATGTTTTATTGTAAATGTTGAATGATCAATCTTGGTTTTAAACATTTGAATGTACCTGATGGTTGCCGAGAATTATCTAGAATTGTCTGTGAAAACCTGTGAAAAATTAATTTTACAAACCTGTTGTATGCAAGGAAGAATCTAAAATTGTTGGAGAAAAAATGCCAAAATATGCGTTGAATTTTAACGTAATTGTGGTCAATAAGGTCAAAATTAAGTAAAAATGTTATACGTAAGATCGTGCTGTGGGCTATATTAGCGTTATAAACCCATTTAAATGTTTTGTAATATGTAATATTATAAATCTTGAATGATCAATTGTGATTGATCGTGATCGATCGTGACTGATCGTGATTTATCGTGATTTAACAAACCTGTTGTTTGCCATGAAATATCAAGTCTTATTCAATGTTCATTTATTTTATTTCGAAAATGCCAAACTATTGTATAAAAGCAGAATGGGACGAATTGGCAGGATGCTTAAGAACAGATGAAGCCATGAGTACTGCTCGCCAAATAGTAAATTCAGCATGGCGAGTGTAGCTAACCCCAAAAAGCCCGCATTGAAGCCATAATTTAGCTTTATTCATAATGAATGAAAAGACTACACATCGTTGCAGAAGTCAAAACGGTATTCAAATCGAGTTAGTGAAATGTTTTTGTATAAGTGCTTTAATTAATTAGTTCAGTTTCACTTTAATTTATATCAGGGAAGTGTCTGTGTGGGTTCTCAGCTCCAGGAAGTTAGAATGAAATTAATAGACTTCTATGGAATAAATATATCCTCTCTGCAGTAGTGAGTACATTTTAAATGACTTGGCAATGCACAGTTCCACATAAACTAATACTTAGCGCTTTTCACATGCATGATGAGTGTTATTGTTGAACTAATATCACATTCTAATCACTGTGTTTCATTTATATATTTCCAACAAGAATTTATGCATTGTATTGGAGAAGCTGGTTGTGTAATTGTCCTCTTCTGTGTGGAGATTGAGATGAATGTACATGTACGTCACTGTGGTAGAAAGTCACGTTTCTCATAATGAGCATTTCCTATTTTTGCCAACACTGACATTGTCTTAATCGTATTTCGCAATATATACCAAATGAATACTATGTGTGGGAGTGGATTAAAGGTCATTGCATTGATGATTGAAGTCTAACACATGTCATGGACTCCTGCTTCTCTGAATTTCAAAAGAGGAATCTCTGTCAGATTCATTTTGCAACCATCATACATATAGTCTAGAGTGATCCTGTCCTGCAATTTGCATATGTTGTTTCATATTTTCATAAAACTAGAAACTTAAATATAGTGCAAAAATTAAATTGATAGTTAGAAGAATGTCAATAACATGATTGTAGTATTCTTTTGTTCTGAAAATCATTGACCTTCAGTGCAGACCAAGATCAGCCCATGAACTCAAGTTAAGCTGCTTAAACAGTTGACAAACAGTTTCCGGTCAGTGTTATGGTGTAGCCACTTCTTCGTTCGATGGACTTATTTGCAATTTATTCAGTGTAACTTAGTTGCAAGTCGATTCAAAGTTTGTAAGAGTGTGAGTTACTTTTCTTTTTTGAATTATTAACTTAAATACATCTTTTATTAAATATCTACCTGTGTCACGGTTGATAAATTTGTAAACACTCTGTATGTACCTCGTTTTCGGACAGTGCACGAGAATCACGAGAAATCAATAATTGCTTACCCGTCACGTAGAACTTTTTTATAACTATACTGCGCAAAAAAGTGGCGTTTCTATCATGAGCCACACTCCGAGCAATAGTGATAAAAAACGTGAAGCTTCATCACCACTAGATCTAGTCGATCTAAAGAAATCACGAACATTGTCCTCTGACTCTACTTCCTCAATCATGGCGGAGAAAGTTGAAATCAACCTAGAGGACACATAGATTTTGAAAATAGCAGAAGTTCTGCAAACCACTTTTGAGTCGAAACTCACCGACATGGTGACTGCCATTGTAACCAAAGTGCTTAGAGAAGTCGACAATAAGGTGTCGGAGCTTCAGCAAGTGAACGCTACTCTCAATGACAAAGTGGTGCAACTAGAGCGTCGGGTTGAAATACTAGAAAAGCAGGACGATACCAACAATCAATACAGCAGGCGTAATTGTCTACGGGTCTCCGGTATCAAGGAAGAACAAGGAGAGTCTATGGATGTAATTGTCAAGCGCCTGTCAACCGAGATCAAAGTTGACATTAATCTTCACAACATTGACATCATGCACCGTCTTGGCAAGCCAAAACCATTCACTGAGACGTCCTCCACTGGTCAGTCTAACAAACAGCTTAACTCGCGTCCAAGGGACATTATCATCAAATTCACGTCATACCGAGCTAGGCAAGGCGTCCTCACTCATCGCTCTGAATTAAAACACTCGAAGATCTTTGAGCGTGTTTTCATTAACGAGGAACTTACCAAACTAGAACTATCACTGAATTTGATTAATACCCCCGAACGCCGCCCTGATAGGAAAGGTTGTGAAATATTTAGAAACCCCACCTTAAAAGGACAATGTTATGGATCGAGTTATTCTTGTTTTGTTCATTTTTGGATAACAAAGGGCAATAACTCTGTAATTATGTAAATAAGAGTTATGGTTCTTGTACACTGCACTTCCTCTCATTATGCTCTACCATTGTATGCAGATTTATTACATTCCATCTGTTAGTTATTAAGTAATTCTCTGGACAAGAAAAAGTAACAAAGGGCAATAACTCTGTATTTAGGTAAAATAGAGTTATGGTTTCTGTACACCGCACTTCCTGTTAATGTGTTGTATCATCCTATGAAGTTTTAATAAATTCCAAGAATTAGTTTTAAAGTTATGTTCCGGACAAGACTACGAACAAGAAAAAGTAACAAAGGGCAATAACTCTGTAATTATGTAAAGTAGAGTTATGGTTCATGTACACTGCACTTCCTCTGATTATGCTCTACCATTGTATGCAGTTTTATTAGATTCCATCTGTTAGTTATTAAGTAATTCTCCGGACAAGAAAAAGTAACAAAGGGCAATAACTCTGTATTTAGGAAAAAAAGAGTTATGGTTCTTGTACACCGCACTTCTTCTCAATGTGTTGTATCATCCTATGATGGTTTATTAAATTCCAACAATTAGTTTTAAAGTTATGCTCCGGACAAGACTCTACGATCAAGCAAAAGTAACAAAGGGCAATAACTCTGTAATTATGTAAATTAGAGTTATGGTTCTTGTACACTGTACTTCCTCTGATTATGTTCAACCATTGAATGCAGTTTTATTAGATTCCATCTGTTAATTATTAAGTAATTCTCCGGACAAGAAAAATAACAAAGGGCAATAACTCTGCATTTAGATAAAATAGAGTTATGGTTCCTGTACACCGCACTTCTTCTCAATGTGTTGTATCATTCTATGATGGTTTATTAAATTCCAACAATTAGTTTTAAAGTTATGCTCCGGACAAGACTCTACGAATAAGAAAAAGTAACAAAGGGCAATAACTCTGTAATTATGTAAATTAGAGTTATGGTTCTTGTACACTGCACTTTCTCTCATTATGCTCTACCATTGTATGTAGTTTTATAAGATTCCATCTGTTAGTTATTAAGTAGTTCTCCGGACAAGAAAATGAAACAAAGGACAATAACTCTGTATTTAGGTAAAATAGAGTTATGGTTCCTATACACCGCACTTCCTCTCAATGTGTTGTATCATCCTATGAAGTTTTATTAAATTCCAACAATTAGTTTTAAAGTTATGCTCCGGACAAGGAAAATCGCAACGGACCAACGGACCGACCGACCGACCGACCAACCGACCGACCAACCACAGGGTGACTCCAATATACCCCCTCTAAACTTCGTTTATCGGGGGTATAAAAACGTGGTGAATTATATTACCACGCAAGATGTCTTACGAAGAACAATAGGGTCCAGTCTGCTTGGACATCCAATGGCGTCATCCTGGTAAAAGATAACTCCAACAAAGTGCATAGGTGCGAATCGATGGGCGAATTAAGTGAATTCAACAAGTAAACGTAACTTTCTGTTCCGCAGTGTACGCACAGTTGTTCCGCTTCGATAACCAAGTGTTTATACGGATAGACTGTTTGCACAAGCAATAACATAGTGTTTATATTGACTCTACAGTTTGCCCATAGATGTACGATCAAACTGCTGATGATTTATATGTTCTTGTATTTGTATGTTGGTTTGTTTTGCACTCTGGTATTTATTAACTACCAATATAGTTGTACAATCAAAATATGCATTATATCATCCTCGGAACCCAGGCTATTCATAACATATATGATACCCTGGGCAAATTGGCTAGCGAAACTTCGTAAAGCGTGCACCTCGATTTTCTCCGTAACTACGAGGGGTGTTCGGAAAGTTTCGGGACAAGTGCCGTAACATTCTTTTTTTTAAAATATGTGTACACAATTCTTTCAACATACATAGCTCTATATAACTAGCGTCTTATTTTTAATTTTGTAATTTTGCTTTTGAAAATGAATAAATGGTATATAAAGCTATGTATGTTTAAAGAATTGTGCTACAATTATTAAAAAATAAGAATGTTAAATCACTTGTCCCGATACTTTCCGAACATCCCTCGTACACTGTTATTACTGTACATCGCGTAAAATTTGTAGCATGCAACCAATCAAGCGGCTGGATTTCACCTCATGAATTATTCATGACTACGAAGTTTCGCTAGCCAATTTGCCCAGGGTATCATATATGTTATGAATAGCCTGGGTACCGAGGATGGCATTATATATATCTTGTGATGTTGTACGATTTCTTTTCGTGAAGGAGTAATACAATAGCAGCTTTTCAACGATATTTGTAATATAATGCCAACAAATCACAACATAAGATGTATCTATCGTATAATAATGATAACACACACTTAAATCTTAACGTACTCATTCATTCATATCTTTATTTCCTCCAAATTACAAAGGAGAGTTACATGAACATATAATCAATTACAATGTATTAATAAAATGTGGAAAAAAAAAAAAAAAAAGGGTCATAGCATGTACAGCTGTACTCAGGCATAGGCCAGTATGGAATGTCCATCATTAAATTTAGCCATGAAATATTGACCACATACGATCAATGTAATATACCATCAATATTATGAAGTCAATATGACAGACATGTAAAAGTTCTGTAAACTCTGGTATTGGACCTCCGAGTAAAATACATAGTTTGATATCGTCACTAGATGAGTAGAAATAATTATATACCTCGATACCATATGTATAAAACAAGGCATCCATTGCTTTGCTTCTAATTTCTTGTACAGATATACAATGTATTAAGCAGTGTAGAGCTTCATTATTGTAAAATGACCCACATTTACTGCAGAGTTTATTAGCATTATAACTGCCCAGAGCAGAAATAATTTTAATGATATTTCTGCAGTGTCGTTTATATTTGTATTTGCATTTACTTATATGCCAAAATATGCTTTCACAGAAAGCTGGATGAATTTTAGCAAATAAGTAAAGGTCCGGATCACTGTTAACTCTATATAACCAGTGCTCAGTGAAAAATGCATTAACAGTCTGTTTTATTGTACCATGATCTTCGCAGAAGAAATATTGTCCCTTCCTCCCACTGTGCTTGCGGTGCCGTTGAGACTGTCGCATTATCTCACCCAATGTACAAGATATCAAGTAATGCGTGATCGTTATATCCATGGCCTACTTTGTGCTCCTACATTAGAAAATCTTCTTTTCGGTAATGATCGCAATACCCAAGATACAAATACAAGCGTGTTTTTAAAAGTCCAGGGATACATTGCAGCAACAAGGCGTTTTGACGTTTAACATTTGACCACCTGTGGTGTATCGATTTTCTTCCTCTGGACGGTGTGTGTGACAGATTACTTTTACATTTTTTCCTATTCCGAAAATATTCAAGATAAATTTAAAAACTGCTTTAACAGTTCTTTTAAAATTTACTACAAGGCTTAATTATATAGATATTATTCATCATACTGAGCACATCATACACTGATTTTCTTTGTATTTTGTTGCTGTACACTCCTGGAAAGAAATTAGTATAAGCAATAACATTGCTTGTTCTCCAATCCATTTCAACCTACTTTTGTTGTACTGTTAATATTGTAAATATGAACTGAATAAAATATGTTTAAACTAAGCTGCTTCAGATTTGCTATATGTTGGATGGGTTTATTTACTATTAATCAAAATTAGTAGCAACTGCATACTTTGAGCAGCATAATAACCCCTCAAAAAAATACAATGTTATTTTTTAAATAAAAACAATAACTGATAATTAAAACATATTTTGATTGATAACGAAATATTTGGTTTTTTAAAACATGGGATTATCTCTTGATTGAATTAGCCCAACACAATAAAATATATGCAATTCAAAAGAGGTCTACCACATCACACTGTGACCAGAAGTCAGGGTGACTTATGTTATGTAACATTATGCAATCATTTCATGTCTCGTCGAATGCGTGTCGGTTACACTCTAATAATTGGTTTTATAACCCCTTTATTGCGCATACATGTAGGGACTTAGGCTAATTGGCAATTAAAGTCGTCTTATATAACCCTTCTCAACATTCCTAAATTCTGCAGCAGACAAATTCGAAATCATCCTTGGCATAAATTTTGCAAATATATCTATTTATAAGATAGTAAATGTAATTATGATTAAAATAAAAGGCAAACGTGTTTTTTAAAAGGAAAAAATGCTCATGAATCTTGACTATCAAGCAATTTCTTCTTTCTAATTGTTTGTTTTTTATCAAAAGAAGTTTATTATTATTTGTATGTCACAGTTGAATTGGATGTAGATATTGACTTATAATGTTAAAATAAAATTGATTCCATGTTTAGATACCATGTGTCCTCTTATGCCTGAAAAGGATGCATTCGTGTATTCACCGAATATTTCATAAAGATTCAAATCCAAATCCCAGGTAAGAATATTCTCCTTTCCATATGCCATTCACGATCAAGAGCACGTATTTCAAATTGAATAAGTACATGTATATACAAATGAACATTAAACAAGTATATATCACATTCTATATACATATATAGAGGGGGCAATTATAACTGTTTGACTGCTCAAACAAATGTGAAACAGAAAAAACGATCACCACCTTCACAAACACGTACAGCAGTAAATAAAAAATGTAATTATAAGTACCCTCAAGAGCTTTCATACATTCAAATTAAATTAAATTAAATTAAATTAATTTATTAAGTAATAAGTACATGATACTTCTTACAATAACATAAATGCAATGGAAAGACAACAAAGTCTTTAAATTAGGCGAGAAGCCTGAAAAAAAGTATAAAATACAATACATCTTATCTTTCTATTCTTAGTTTTCGCTCTAAAAAGGCAAACTATATATACTTACTTAAATACAACAATTCTTTAACATTTTTTGACATTAGTAAGTTTGAATTTTTTTGTAAATTTGGCCAAGTGTAATAGTATGTTTTCAAATACTTTTTTCGCTGTTCAGAGTATGCAGTACAAATAAGAAGGAAGTGGTATTCGTTTTCAATCAAATTTCTATGGCAGGCTTTGCACAGTCTTTCGTTTCTTGATTTATTTTCATATCTACCTTTTTCAATTTCTAGCTCATGAGATGAAAGTCTGAATTTACATAGTGCGACTCTTAATTTATGGTCACAATCTAGATAGTTTTCAAATATGAAATCATGTTTAAACATACAATGAGTAATTACCTTTTGGGAACTATTAACATTTGCATACCAGCTGTGGAAGTATTGATCATAAATTCTTTGTTTAATGAGCATATAACCGATACTTCCAATGTCTTGATGCATCCAAATTTCATAAAAAAAAACAATGATTCTAACAAAATCTTAACATGATAAGCCCAGTTTTATCCGTTATAATTAATACCACTATTTGCGTCATTTTTTAACATAAAATATATCTTTTTTACTAATTTAGTTTCATCAAGTCGAAGAATTTTTATCCAATATCGAATCATGTTGCACTTTCTGATGACATTTAAAGGGACTCTTCCAAGTTCTCCATATAATGCAATTATATTTGTTGATCGTTTGACGCATAATACCTTTCAACAAACTTTTGTATGAATGGCTTCTACTTCTACACCTTTAGCATGAAACCATATCTTTGATGCATAACTTAAAACCGGTAGAACTAGAAAATCGAACAATTTGCATTTGTCTGAAGGGTTAAAAACATATCTACTGAATATCGAGAAAATATTGTACATTGCTCTATTTGCATTATCAGCTATTTTCTTCTGAGTATGAAGCCATTTTCCGTTCTTAAAAAAGTTTAAACCTAAGTTTTTGAACGATGAAACAACTTCAATCTTTTCATCATATATGTGAAAATCCTGGAAAGTTGCACGTCTGCTCTTCTCAAATATCATCACTTTAGTCTTTTCAACATTAATTCTAAGATAACTTTGATTACAATGCGTTTCTAAATCATTTAACATTAACAGAAGAGATTCTGGTGATGTTGCAAATAGAGCTTGGTCATTAGCAAACAAAATTAAAAACAAACGTAATTCATAATCGTGATGATATTTTCTAGGTTTGAGTTAACTTGTTGCAATATATCATTTACAAACATAAGAAACAATAAAGATAAACTCGAATCGCCTTGTTTAAGCCCTACTGTAATATCTATGTTATTAAGAAATTTGATTATTGTGCTTAACTGCAGTTTTTACATTATAGTACATAGCCTTTAAAGCATTGGTCATCTTAGTGCTGACTCCTTGCGTAAACAGACGTTTCCAAAGTAAAGAACGATTAACTTTATCATAGCACTTTTCGTAGTCTATAAAAGCTGTGTATAACTTTTCCCCAGAATGTATTACCTTTGCAATAACTGAGTGTAAATAAATATACAATCAATGGTACTCTTACCCTTTTGATACCCAAATTGGTAATCAGTAAAGTTGTCATGCTTTTCATTCCATTTGGTAAGTCTGTTTAAAAGAATTTGAGAATATATTTTTGCCAAAATATCATTTAAGGTAATGCCCATATAATTTTTTTCTTCGCTAGAATTTCCACTTTTAAATATCGGTACTATATATCCAAGACACCAACTTTCTGGATATTCGGCACTTTCAAACATTGTGTTATAAAGATTTTTAAGATATGGAGAGAATAAGTCAAAAGATGCTTTAATTAACTCGGAAGGTAAATCGTCTGGGCCACAATCCTTGTTGTTACTCTGGTGATAAACATCAGTTTTAATTTCTTGCAAAGTGATTTCAGAATCTAAATCAATATCCATGTTAATTTGTGGTTGGATTACGTCATGAGCTATATGTGTAGCCTCATTTCCCAGCAATGATGTAAAATGCTGATGCAAACTATCTATGTCAATCAAATGATTTTCATCAAATTTTTTATTGTTTTTACTAGCTTTTATATTCTTCCAAAATTGTTTGGGATTAGTCTTTGCCATTGATTTAAGGCGTCTGCTTTCACTTATCTTTCTCTTTGCTGCTTTTCTTGTATTATTATATTTGTTGCGTAATTTGCAGAATGCTAAACGATTTCCGTCATTATATTTCTTTTGCTACTTTGCAATTATCATTAAACCATTTCGGTTTATAATTGACTATTGATTGTTTTTTAAATGTTTTATTAAACACAGATTTTGCACTATCCACAATAAAATGTGTTAAATGGACTGTGTGATCATTTATATCATTAGTCCCCAGCATTTTATTCTCAAAGTGAATCAAATTTTGATTAAGTAAATTTACATAGTCATCAATTTTATTTTCGTTATTTTTTATTTTTTTTAGACCGAACCTGTATTTCTTATAGACGTGCGTTTTTGTTTTTTTATCGCTTTACGAAATCTGAAATTTAAGGGTGCATGGTCCGAAAAGGGGTTCCAGTCAAGTACATCAAAATAATTTAAAATACTGATACACTGCTTATCTAATAATTCCCTCGGTATTCAATCATTGTCTGTGATCGAAAATAATAGAACTACTATTTTGCCTTAAAAATAATTGTTTCCTGGATTAATTTATCTTATCATATCAAGTGACATCTAGGTCAATGAACTGCTATACGGCCCTCAGAACCATGAACTATTTTTATAATTATTACATGACATTTATTTTAATTAAATATACAATCAACTACATGTATTTGTGTAAAAATTACATACCACATATCTTAATGATAATAATATACATCAACAACATGTATTAATAATTACATACCATGATACCACATACGTTAATAATAATGTAAAATCGTCTGATTCCAGCGTCTGGCTGCCATGTGGAGTGGTCACAAGGTTGTTATATGAGCAAATAGTCAAAGTCCAATTTGGACCTTGACCTTGAAAATAAAAAGGCTTCTAGACCTTGCCGTATACTAACTGTTTACCAAGTTTATTTAAGATCAGTCAAAGGATGTTCAGTGTAGAGTGGTCACAAGGTTGTTACAGACGGAAAGTCCAATTTTAACATTGACCTTGACCCTATGACCTTTCAAATGAATAGGCTTCTAGACCGTGCCATATACTAACTGTAAATCAAGTTTGGTTAAGATCGGTCAAAGGATGTTCAATGTAGAGTGGTCACAAGGTTGTTATATGGGAAAAAAGTGAAAGTCCAAGTTTGACCATGACCCTATGACCTTGAAAATAAACAGGCTTCTATACCTTGCCATATACTAACTCTATACCAAGTTTGGTTAGGATCGGTCAAAGGATGTTCAGTGTAGAGTAGTCACAAGGTTGTTACGGACGGAAAGTCCAATTTTGTAGAGTGGTCACAAGGTTGTTATATGGGAAAATAGTCAAAGTCCAATTTTCACCTTGACCTTGACCCTATGACCTTGAAAATGAATAAGCTTCTAGACCTTGCCATATACTAACTGTATACCATGTTTGGTTAAGATCAGTCAATGGATGTTTAGTGTAGAGTGGTAACAAGGTTGTTATATGGGAAAATAGTCAAAGACCGATTTGACTTTGATCTTGACCCTATGACCCTGAAAATAACTAGGCTTCTAGACCGTGCCATATACTAACTGTATTCCAAGTTTGGTTAAGATCAGTCAAAGGATGTTCAGTGTAGAGTGGTCACAAGGTTGTTACGGAAGGAAAGTCCAATTTTGTAAAGTGGTCACAAGGTTGTTATATGGGAAAATAGTCAAAGTCCAATTTTTACCTTGACCGTATGACCTTGAAAATGAATAGGCTTCTAGACCTTGCCATATTCTAACTGTATACCAAGTTTGGATAAGATCAGTCAATGGATGTTGTTCAGTGTAGAGTAGTAACAAGGTTGTTATATGGGAAAATAGTCAAAGACAAATTTGACTTTGACCTTGACCCTATGACCTTGAAAATAACTAGACCGTGCCATATACTAACTGTATTCCAAGTTTGGTTAACATCAGTCAAAGGATGTTCAGTGTAGAGTGGTCACAAGGTTGTTATATGGGGAAATAGTCAAAGTCCAATTCTGACCTTGACCTTGACCGTATGGCCTTGAAAATAAATAGGCTTCTAGATCTTGCCATATACTAACTGTATACCAAGTTTGCCTAATATCAGTCAAAGGATGCTCTGTTTAGAGTGGTCACAAGGTTGTTATATGGGAAAATAGTCAGTCCAATTTTGATCTTGACCTTGACCGTATGACCTTGACCTTGACCGTATGACCTTGAAAATGAATAGGCTTCTAGACCTTGCCATATACTAACTGTATACCAAGTTTGGTTAAGATTGGTTAAAGGATGTTCAGTGTAGAGTGGTCATAAGGTTGTTACGGACGGACGCAGGGATGCACAAACAAACAAACAAACAAACGGACAGTCCCGTTACTATTACTTTGTTTGACGAGGGGATAATAATCAGTTACGCTTGACCCTCTTTGATGAATCCGCTGTGGTCGAGTGGTTAGCGTCGGGGATTTCGAAACCGGGTGTCCCGGGTTCGATCCCCAGTCGCGGCAATTCGGTCATGGTGGAGTGCCCTTGGGCAAGGCACATTTTCTAGCCTAGTACTGGTTTGTTCACCCAGGGAACATGAATAATAAAATTTAAATGCGCGCTAAATGACCTTAAATATACATTCATTCATGACCCTCTTTGACTACAATATGTAAATTTACCTTCTTGGTCAATATGTAACCGCCCATTTGCTATTATGTGATATGTTGTTTCACAAAGGGCCGATAAACGACGGCCGCGGCTGTCAATTACCTTGTCACAACTCGATCGTGCGAAAGTACCGCGTTATCAGTAAATGGGGATAATGCATCATCGTCATACTTGTTTAATGATAAGTAATCTGCTAAATTTGACGTTCTGCTAATTAGATCGCCAACAATAAATGTTATTCCTAAGTTCCCATTTTTTTCTACACCTTTTTCAATTTCATCAAATCTGATCCTTTTAAAACCGTAGATCCTGTTGGAGGAATAAACAAAACCATATATAAACATCTTCTTTAAAGTGAAACAGCTCAGAAGCAATTCTTATCCACATTATACCGTTATTAAACTTTTCCACAACAAATATTTTTCCTGTATATATATTCAGTTTTATAGTACACCCTTTTTGGAGTTATAACCCTTTATACCAGGTATATGCAAACTCTGAAAACCATTTAGTTCTAAATTGTAAGAGGTTGATGCCCAAGTTTCACTAAAAAGGAAGAAATCATAGCAGTTAATAAGCTCTATAAAGTCAGTGTCTGATAATTTTCTAACTTTACCTGCTTTCCTGCAGCCTTTTCACGATCCATTTAATGGCCAAACTCTCTCCTTTTTTGAAGCATATTTTGTTTGTTGAATTCCTACCCTTTGATCTCGTGTTTTCAAAAGCTGACTCTTTTCCATACTGGTTGTTAGCCCCTCTTCTCTTTGCTTATAATAATAGAATTTGGCTTCAATTGGTCTGATCTTATCCTTCTGTGGTTTTCCAAGCCTATGTACTCTATTTAGTGAGATGTTTTCTTCAATTTCTAATGCACTAGATATGAAATCCTTGACAAACTCCCCACAATTTTCTCCCTTATCCTCCTTTATTCCATAAAATAGCAGATTTTCCCTTAAACTTCTCCATTCTAGATCGTTTGACATATCCTGTAGCGACTGATTTTGACTTTCAATATTTGTGAGCATTGATTCTAGATCTGTGCAACGTTTTGTCATTTTTCCAAGATCAGCATTTGCAAATAAAATAATGAAGAGCCGTTTTATAGTGCTTTACTTTTAAGAATAAGTTGTAAATATTGATAATTCATCTTTGTGTCAAGATTATTTTTTTTGGGAAAATATTGAAAGAAGGTTTCGTTCGGGTTTTTTAACTATGGAAGGGCGTTATGGACAAAATTATATATATATTTTATATTTTTTTCAAAACTGATAAATACTTTATTTTATCAATTACAGGTACACCATGATACTTACCGCGTGATTTGCTGCCAACTGCATTGCAGCCAAGATGTCAGATTCGGACATGCATCAACAGCAGTCCTCACTTTGTCAAAAGTTAGAAAAAAACAAATCTAGGTAACTATCAGCTTTATCATTTAGCAAAATCGTACTTGATCTTTAAAATATATAATTTTATCTTGACTTCCAACAAATAGTAAGTTGAATATCTTACTTAAATAACAATTTGATCGGCAGAGTTATATTTAAATTGATTGTATAAATTATGAATGAATACAGAATCAGTTTTATCAGCATATTATCTTTTGCTTTTTTTGCAGTGAGACTACAGCAGATTTTTGTGTGATTTGCAAAACTGAAGATGGCAGCAAGACATCTAAACTTACAGCAAAGGGCTGCCAAGGACTACTCTACGAGGTATTCAAACTAGAACCAAGCAACGTTTTCATTTGGTCTACTATATGTTAATTACATACATGTTAAAATCATTGTTTTATTTTATAATTAAAGTTTGTACACTATAGCCTAGAAATAGCTAATCCAAATGATTACATAAACAAAAATTATCAAAAATGAGAATGCACTATGTTTCATCTTTTCTGGTTTTTTTTGGTTTTTGTTTGTTTGTTATGTGCCAATTAATGAAAAATCTTAATAATACATTTGCATAGTAATTATAAATAATTCAATTGTTTGCAGGAGATGGATTGACCTTTCCCCCTGGGCAAATTGTGCACACAGAATGTAAAAGAATGTACTGCCACCCAAATCAGAACAGGCCTATTACAACTAAGGCTGGTGACATCTTTGTTTTAAGGTCCAAAATCAGAAGATTCACCCAGGATTTCAACTTTCAACTGAACTGTGTATTTTGCGGATCGACAGCAAATATGAAGAACTTAAAAAGAAGTTTAGATACATATTTCCTGTACGAACTATGTGGTGATGAGGCATACAGTAGCACATACATGAAAAAGAAAATGATTGAACACTTTGGCTCATCCATAGTCATATCAGAACTAGATGGAAAACACTATGTTTTTTATTTCTTTTCAAAACGGCAGCAAACTCTATTTTGTATTTATTTCACCAGAGAAGTGAGAAGGATAACGCAGAAAGTGAAAAGAGTGCTATTATAAAGACAGCAGCAAAGCTAATTTTAAATGACATAAAATTGACAGATTATGATGATATAATAAACAATGAAAAAACTTACAATATGTTCTAGACAGTCTACAATCCTTCTTAAACACATTACTCAACCAGAAACAATCCGATAGGAAAGTAGCATCAATTGGTCAGGCAATTGCTCAACTGTCCATGCCAAGAAGAATAATTACCCCTCTTCAGCTAGGTCTTGGTGTACAGAGGCATCATCAGTTTGGTTCTAAATGCCTTATTAAAACATTGAACAGTCTAGGATTTAGTGTTTCATATCCTGAAGTGCTGAGATATGAAGCATGTGCAGCATCAACAAGGAGTACTGTACTTGAAACAAGCAGTGACCCGTTTGTTCAGTATATCGCAGACAATGTTGTCCATAACACAGGGACAATTGATGGGTATAATACTTTTCACTGGATGGGTATTATTGATACCGTTACACCAAAGGTTAACAACAAGATCATTGTTCCAAGAAAGCGTTCAACATCTGATGACCTCATTGTTATTGGAAAGAACAACATTTATTTCTATCAGAAAAACAATTATTTAATGGAAGAAATGGTATTTAAAAAATCAAAGCGCCAACGGCATTGTAGTGGCGATCGTATGGAAAATCCTGCAAAGTAACAAGCAGTATATCGGTG
The DNA here is from genome assembly GCA_031761405.1 of Serripes groenlandicus. Lineage (NCBI taxonomy): Eukaryota > Metazoa > Mollusca > Bivalvia > Cardiida > Cardiidae > Serripes > Serripes groenlandicus. The sequence continues at coordinate 72,391,412 of JASEVX010000006.1, forward strand.
TAGGGCTTGCGATGACTCTGGTGCGGGTATATTTGAGAATGTATCAACCCTGCATCTTTTGACAGTAGAATAATGTTAGTTTGCCAGAATGTTGTCTTGGTGATTATTTAGTTACGTTCTGAAATTGGTCATGATGTGTTCAAAATTAGGCCATTCCAAAGTTATGACAAATCTAGTTGGTATTCGATAGACTACCGTTTTAGCTCATTAGAATGGCTATTTGTAATCAAAATTGTTCGGGTAATCACATGTTTATCACCAGGCCGTTAGGCCATATTAAGATAAAATATATTTTACACTTTAGAAATGACTAAATTATCAAGAAAGGAGAGAAAACAGTATCCATTAGTTTGGTGTTTGTTTCAATGATGTCCGATATTAAACAGGTCTGTTCAATTTAGTCCCTTCACATTGCATGATTGAGGGTTGTCAGAGACATATAAACACAGTGTATTTATATGTCTCTGAGGTTGTTAAACTGCTTCGAATAATGTGAGTGCAAAAACAAACACAAAACATGCTCCAAAAGCACAATTTCACTATTTGCCAAACTGTTCAATTTATAAAAATATAGGCATATATTATAATGCTCGATCTCCAAACTAAATTAGGCTACACTGTCAGCATTGATTGCTAATTGACTCTAGAACGTGCAGACGTGTATACATAACGTGTGTACACACTGACATCGTGTGTCCTTTAAACCTTTGTAAACCAGTCTTATCATCTAGACGCTTTCATATATTTAAACAACTACAAAATAAAGCGTTTATAATATTGAGATTTACAAGCTCTTTTGGTTTTTGGTCTCGCGAGCTATTTATAGAACCTTTTGGAATTTCCAGATTTGAGTATCATCAGAGTTGCCGTTATTTGCAAGGCAGAACGCGCAATGATATTTATTATCTGCCAAATCATGACGCAGATAATATTTACATATTTTAACTCTATGTAGATAATGTCTCGATAAAACTCAAATATTAGTAACAATCCGGTACCAAAGTAGCACTGACATAATTATTATTGATCACGTCTCTGCATCAATGATGGAACTATAACGGATGTGAGTAAATTAGTTTGCAGTAAGGAAAAAAAATATCAACCGATTGTTCAAAACCGACTATGTAAATATTTTTCGTTGTTGTTGTTTCTGTTAGCATTGTGGCGATTGTCAAACCAATCGCCACAACTAGTGTTCTAATGTTGATCATGTTCCCGAAGGATTAGAGTTTCTGATAAAAGTTGCCCGCCCACTCAGAATGAAAACACCGGGCTGCTCTGGACTAATGCAAATGATTCAAACTGGAAACTACCCTGGAGTATCGTCGGTCGTGTTCATGCCAATGATTGATTTAAATTCCAGTGATATGTCATGTATATACTCAACATTACATTTTGTCGCAAAACAATATCGTGAAAAATAGCACTCATCCAATCGTCATATTTTATCAGCCATTGTACTTGAAGGCCCTCAATATAGTTGCAAATGAACCAGCCAGTAGTGATATCAAATCTGCGTTGCTTAGACAAGGTGGTTTTCACACTGAGATGAGTTTTTTAGTATGTTTAGGTCGTGTAAGGAAAACTCTGGCTTCAGTTTAGAGACAGTTTATGCGCCAAATACAGTTGATCATATGCTAAGTGGCAAGGCCGTGGCTAGGGCAACTAGATGTCATTTTCTAGTTTACGATGAACTGAATACACTGTTGAAAATATGTATCCTCACTTAAAAGATGTGTTAAACAATGATGAGAGCAATAATAGTTTAGAAGAGATAGACAATTCACAAATTGAAACAATCAAATGTTGATGAAACGATTGCTATTGAAGATCTTCTCAACAAAGTGCTTACAAAACAAGTACTGTCAGAGCATATATATGATAACATAACGCTTCAGATAGTCAGACAAAAGTATGAAGATACTAGAGAATCACTTTCCGAAAACAAAACTTCCAGACTTTGGTTGCAGTATATGACTATGGTAGATATTCTTAAAAGGTTTATAAAGGCTGAAAGAACAGGAAACTGGGAAATGCACCTAAAAGCAATGCAGGAGATGTTACCATACTTGTCGCTGCTGGCCACAACCTTTACCTCAAGTCTGGGTATGTGAATCTGCAACAGATGGCTTAACTAGACACAGAACATCCAGAGATATATGAAGCATTTTTTAATGGTCATCATGTTATTGAACGAAGTGAAAGATACTGCGCTGGTCTGTCCTCAGATCTGGTCATCGAACAGGTTTGATGTGATTTGGCTTTAAAGATACTAGTAAAACCATTTTATGTATTTATGGACAATATAATTTGTTATTTAAATTTAGTTTCATTTTTTTAAAGTTAAATTTAAGCATGTCTGTTTAATCTCTTTTTTTTTATCTTATTTGATGTTATATTCTTAATGAATTATTCTGGTTAATTTATGTTTTAATTTGTCTAATTTGTCTCTTGGTCAGGCCATTAGTACATAACGACAACAACGGAAATAATAGTTTACTTTTTTGTTTCATCCTTGGTGTTGGTGTACTTGTTATGGTTATTATTTCATATATTGTAATTAGTGTTTAATCATATGTACATACTGTTTTATTTAACCATGTAACACGTATTTTAAACCCAAATACATTTATCTATCTACTTATGCGAAGTGTGAAATGTGTGGGAGGTTTAACAAGAGGACGTGGTATGTCAGAGACGCAGAGGGCACTATGGCTACTCTCTTTTTTTTTTATCTTATTTGATGTTATATTCTTAATGAATTATTCTGGTTAATTTATGTTTTAATTTGACTAATTTGTCTCTTGGTCAGGCCATTAGTACATAACGACAACAACGGAAATAATAGTTTACTTTTTTGTTTCATCCTTGGTGTTGGTGTACTTGTTATGGTTATTATTTTATATATTGTAATTAGTGTTTAATCATATGTACATACTGTTTTATTTAACCATGTAACACGTATTTTAAACCCAAATACATTTATCTATCTACTTATGCGAAGTGTGAAATATGTGGGAGGTTTAACAAGAGGACGTGGTATGTCTGAGACGCAGAGGGCACTATGGCTACTCTCTATGCCGGCCTGCGTAGATTTTAATAACGCCATGCGAAATGCTAGACTAACAAGAGATGAGAAAGTTAGGCATACTATAACAGACTTTCTTCGAGAAAGAAATCCATTTACCGGTGAAATGGTTTTAAGAAACTAGTCTTTCAAAGATCAGGGAGGTACACACAGTGTCATAAATCCCTAAAACGGCAAATGGTTTTTTACTTCGCTTGGTACTTTTTAAAGAATTTCGATGATTTATGTTGGAGAATCGTTGTTGATATAGCTGAAACAATAATGCAAGAAGTCTATTTTGCGTGTCCCTGGTTACTGGAAGCAGGTGAGAATAAAAGAAAACAGTCGTATTTACACGCAAGTAACCGTTATCTTACGCAAGTGAAAGCCGTTATCTACCGGAATGGGTATAACAACATGGCCGACACCTGTACGAAGCGAGGCGAACATATTACTGATAAGGCTGATGTAACCGCACGCGTTTCATATCCCTGTAATATAGTGTCCCTGGTTCAACCGACAAAAATCACCCTTATTGTAAACATTAAAATCAACCATTTACCCAAAAAGGTACCCAAAACTTACTATTTATCATTATTTCTGTTTTTGACCATGGCCAAAATCAGAATATCCCGAAAGCAAGTGTTATATGCCACATAAACTAAATGACCTATGCATCGATCCGAAATCACGCTTTATAGCATAACAGAAAAACAGGTGCATGAGACTTGAGTGAGTTCTCGCTGAGACCCTTTTAATCTCGCTGAGGCGCTTAACAGGCGCTTTATAATACCTATCGCTTGTGCAAAAGGCAATCAGTTCCGGGAGATAAAAAAGCATTATAGAGATATGGCTGAAAACCAAATACCTAATAATAATTGTACCATTAAGTCTTTGTTGAAAAATAACAATTTATTGATAATTGATATGGCCAATAACAGTTATTTAACTTAGATCTAATAGTCTGTTTTAATTACGTTTCGACTTCAAAGAAAGAAAAAATAATTTATATTGTAATTTATGTCTCGGCATCCAAATTGTAATGACTATTTCTATAATTACATAAATCAGGACTATAAGCTAAAACATATTTTAAATTCCTGGCTGTAAATACAAGGTGCTGTCCATCAATATTAGTAATATTAATGGAATCACTTTTGTACTTGTTGAATTTAAGAATTTCCCCATATTACATATGCATGTTCATAGGTAAAATAAATGAGTCTGTGTGTCTTTCATTAAATATTTTCAAATAAATCCCCTAGACCAAAGAAATAACAATACAAGACCATTCATAACTATTTTGTTTGTGTCACATTTGTTATAACACTTCCATGTAATTTATCAGCAGCTGTATATAACACCAAAGTACATAATAACATTACTTCTATGTATTTTTGTTTTTGATAGCACCGGTGGAAACTTTATATTTTAATTAACGGATCCGTTCAATGGCTATTAAATGTGACCAACAAAACCAGAGTGTATATCAAGATCCCCATGGTCCAAATCCACATGGGTCAAAATTTCCCTAGTAGTCAAAATCCCCATGGCAAAAATTACAGGGTATTTAAAGTCCCCATGGTGGGAGGTCAAAATCCCATGGCAAAAATGACAGGGTATTCATGCAAAATTCCTATGACGGGTACATGGTCCCCTTACTCATTTGCTGTTTGATCACATTTTGATATCTTGGTCTTAAATTTGTCATTAGGTGACAGCAAAGTTGTTGATTAGGGGAATTAGTACAATTAGAAAACCGTACGTGTGAATCAATTTGTTTGGTAACCAACAGAATAAAAGGGCCATATGCTAATATAAGCGAATATTTATTTATTGGGGTTTTACGCCGCTTTCAACATTATTTCAGTTATATCACGGCAACAGTTCACTTATTTATGATCCCTGGGTAAACAAACCAGTACTAGGCTAGCAAATGTGCCTAATAAAAGACAAATGAAACAATGAGCAATTTCAATCATTTTAATTCATATATATGGATTATATTTAATTGTGCTGAATCTAATTTAGGGTTATTCAGTGGCATGATCATTTAAATGTCTGGCTGTGTCATATAACTTTGTTTTTAAATCATGGGGATTTAAATACCCTTTCATTTTGGCCATGGGGATTTGTAATACCCGGTCACTTTTACCATGGGGATTTTGACTACTAGGGCAACTTTAACCCATGGGGATTTTGATAAAGGGGATTTTGAGTGTCTTCTACAAAACCATAAATAAAGAAATTTCTGGAACCATAAAACCTACTACTTGTAATGTATGTTTGTCCAGATTGTAATCGGGATTACAAAAGCACTTCAGAATTTCGGGGTACGTCTTAAAGAAGCCTCAGAATGATATTAAACTTAATTGTTTTTTCTACATATATTGTGATTTTCAGATGGTGAATATGTGTATGGTATAAAAGCACCATTCCCGTTTAATTGTTTTGGTAATGCTTGCTGTACGGTTAGCATTACGACCGGCTTCCTGGTGTCAATATAAATGTTCTAGTAGTACTGTATAAGTACCCAGGTAACAGTGATATAACTGAAATATTGTTGAAAGCGGCGTAAAATGACAAATAACCAATCAGTGGTAATGCTTGATCAAAACATGTACACAGGTGACCTGCAAAGCAGGAGACATACAAAGCAAAACTAATTTAAACTAATTTAAAGTGGTCGAGTGGTTAGTGTCGGGGTTTTGAAATCGTGTGTCCCGGGTTCGATCCCCAGTCACGGCACTACGGTCATGGTGGAGTGCCCTTGGGCGAGCCATATTTTCTAGCCAAGTACTGGTTTGTTTACCCAGGGATCATGAATAAGTGAACTGTCGCCGTGATATGACTGAAAACATGTTGAACAAGAGAGTATCGCTCCACGGTCATGAGGCAAAAATCAAATCTCCAAATAGCCCTGCCCCCTTGTGGCCATGTTTTTTACCAACCACCATGGCTTAAAGGAATCTTGTAAAGTGTCACCCAAGGAATGTTTCTGCAAAATTATTTGAAAATCAGCCTGACACTTTCGGAGGAGAGGATATTTTAAGTTTTCACTATAGCCATATATAAGGCAAAACAGCCATACCCCTGGCGTCAATATTGTTCAACCAATCAACATGGCTTTAAGGAATCTGATAGAGGGTCAGCCTAGGAACATTTCTACAAAATTATTTGAATATCAGCCAAACACTTTCGGAGGAGAAGATTTGTTAAGTTTTCTCTTTAGCCATTTAAGGCAAAATAGCCCCGCCCTCTGGCGGCCTTGTTTTTTTACCAATCAACATAGCTTTAAGGAATCTGATAGAGGGTCACCCAAGGAACATTTCTACAAAATTATTTGAAAATCTGCTCAACACTTTCGGAGAAGAAGATTTTTTAAGTTTTCACTATTGTCATATAAGGCAAGATAGCACCGCCCTCTGGCGGCCATGTTTTTCGACCAATCAACATGGCTTGAAGGAATATGATAGATGGTCACCCAATGAACATTTCTACAAAATTATTTAAAAATCGGCCTGACACTTTCGGATAAGTAGATTTTATAAGTTTTCACTTTTTTTTGTCTTTGGGTTGCCATGGAAACCAGAATTTTAGATGGATCAAAATTATTTGAAGGAATTTAAGAGAGGACACTGAGAGGATGCTTCCTCTGAAGTTTTAACCGAATTAGCCAAGTGGTTAGGGAGAAGAAGTCGTTTAAAGGAAAAAGTTAACGCACTCACGCACGAAAGCACGACGGACAATTCGCCATGACATTATTAAAACCCAAATAAAACAAACAAATTTAACAATATGTCAATATATTACAAAGATGCAGACAACCCAACTTTTAAATTACAACTGTCAATGCACTTTCATAAAATACAATATTTTAATAAATACAACTGTATGATATGCACTTTGCCAATACATGTGTACAAATGTATGGTATGCACTTTGTGAATACAACTGTATGATATGCATTTAAATAAATGAATATGCAATTTCAAGATGAATGGAGTCACTACTTTTCCTACTTTCTCACAATGTTTTTGAAATGGCTGCTTCATATGAAAGTGGTTATTTACACTTTTATTCATACAGACGCTTTCTGACGCCTCTGCAGCAGACTAACTATGATAACAATTTGGCAAAAGGATAAATTGCTTAAAATGACAATGTTTCTATTTTATTCAATAATTGTTCTTTCAGTTGTAAAGAATTTCCATAGTTTAATCTCCTTTTGATCTATTTTCATAACACCCAAAGTAGAACGAATCTAGCCATTTCCTTCAGTCCTTCCTTTTGTATATGCCTGATCTTTGAGGCGATTGGTTTGACAATGCTAACAGAAACAACAACAACGAAAACAAAAGACATAGTCAGTTTTGAAAAGCCGGTTGACTTTTTATTCCTTACTGCAAACCAATTAACCTACATTCGTTAATCCGCCAAATATATAGTTCCATCATTGATCCAGAGACACGATTAATAATAATCATGTCAGTGCTACTTTAGTAGCGGATTGATACTAAGATTTGAGATTTATTTAGATAATATCTACATAGATTTAAACTAGAACTATCACTGAATGTGATAAATACTCCCGAACGTCGCCCTCATAGGAAAGGTAATGGAATATTAAGAAACCCCATCTTAAATTCTAACTTGTAGTTTTAAAGATAATCTCCGGACAAGAAAAAAGTAAGAAAGAACAATGAAAATTATTCTACAAACAAGAAAATGTAACAAAGGGCAATAAATCTGTAATTAGCTAAAATATAGTTATTGTTCTTGTTCACTGCACTTCCTCTCAATGTGTTGTAACATAGTATAAAGTTTTATTAAATTCCATCCAATAGTTTTGAAATTATTCTACGCGCAACAAAAAGTAACAAAGTGCAACAACTCTGTAATTATGTAAATAAGAGTTATGGTTCTTTTACACTAAACATCCTGATTATGCTCTACCGTTGTATGTAGTTTTATTATATTCCATCTGTTAGTTATGAAGTAATTCTCTGGACAAGAAAAAGTAACAAAGGGCAATAACTCTGTATTTAGGAAAAAAAGAGTTATGGTTCTTGTACACCGCACTTCTTCTCAATGTGTTGTATCATCCTATGATGGTTTATTAAATTCCAACAATTAGTTTTAAAGTTATGCTCCGGACAAGACTCTACGATCAAGCAAAAGTAACAAAGGGCAATAACTCTGTAATTATGTAAATTAGAGTTATGGTTCTTGTACACTGTACTTCCTCTGATTATGTTCAACCATTGTATGCAGTTTTATTAGATTCCATCTGTTAATTATTAAGTAATTCTCTGGACAAGAAAAATAACAAAGGGCAATAACTCTGTATTTAGATAAAATAGAGTTATGGTTCCTGTACACCGCACTTCTTCTCAATGTGTTGTATCATTCTATGATGGTTTATTAAATTCCAACAATTAGTTTTAAAGTTATGCTCCGGACAAGACTCTACGAATAAGAAAAAGTAACAAAGGGCAATAACGTAATTATGTAAATAAGAGTTATAGTTCTTGTACACTGAACTTCGTCTCATTATGCTCTACCATTGTATGCAGTTTTATTAGATTCCATGTGTTAGTTATTAAGTAATTTTCCGGACAAGAAAAAGTAACAAAGGGCAATAACTCTGTATTTAGGTAAAATAGAGTTATGGTTCTTATACACCGCACTTTCTCTCAATGTGTTGTATCATCCTATGATGTTTTATAAAATTCCAACAATTAGTTTTAAAGTTATGCTCCGGACAAGACTCTGCGAACAAGAAAAAGTAACAAAGGGCAATAACTCTGTAATTATGTAAATTAGAGTTATGGTTTTTATACACTGCACTTTCTCTGATTATGCTTTACCATTGTATGCAGTTTTATTAGATTCTATCTTTTAGTTATTAAGTAATTCTCCGGACAAGAAAAAGTAACAAAGGGCAATAACTTTGTATTTAGATAGGATAGAGTTATGGTTCCTGTACACCGCACTTCCTCTCAATGTGTTGTATCATCCTTTGAAGAATAACTCTTTAATTATGTAACTCTGTATTTAGGTAAAATAGAGTTATGGTTCCTGTACACCGCACTTTCTCTCAATGTGTTGTATCATCCTTTGAAGTTTTATTAAATTCCACCAATTAGTTTCAAAGTTATGCCCCAGACAAGACTCTACAAATAAGAAAAAGTAACAAAGGGCAATAACTCTGTAATTATGTAAATTATATTTATGGTTCTTGAACACTGCACTTCCTCTCATTATGCTCTACCATTGTATGTAGTTTTATTAGATTCCATTTGTTAGTTATTAAGTAATTCTATGGACAAGAAAAAGTAACAAAGGGCAATAACTCTGTATTTAGGTAAAATAGAGTTATGGTTCCTATGCACCGCACTTCCTCTCAATGTGTTGTATCATCCTATGAAGTTTTATAAAATTCCAACAATTAGTTTTAAAGTTATGCTCCAGACAAGGAAAATCGCAACGGACCAACCAACCGACCGACCAACCACAGGGTGACTCCAATATACCCCCTCTAAACTTCATTTTCCGGGGATATAATTATGTAAATATTATCTTTCTTCATGTTTGGGCAGATAATAAATATCATTGCGAGTTCTATAACTCATATTATACTCAAAACACTTCAATGACGCAGTAGAATGCGTCTGGAAATTCCAAAAGGTTCTATAAATAGCTCGCGAGAATGGTCATCGATTGTTCTTGAATCTCAATATTATAAACGCTTAATTGTGTAGTTGTTGCAATATATGAAAGCGTCTAGATGATAAGACTGGTTTACAAAGATTTAAAGGACTCAATGTCATGCAGTGTACAAGTTAGACACGTCTGTACGTTCTAGCGTCAATTAGCAATCAATGCTGAAAATGTAGCCGAATTGCGTTGGAATCGAGCTTATCGTATATGGCTATATATATTGAAAATCGCAAGGCCTACACAGAGATAATGCTTGTTACTTTGCAGGATTTTCTACACGATCGCCACTACTGTGCCACCGGTGCTTTGAATTTTTTATTCTATTATTTAAATGATTAAATTTAGAGCAAACATTAATCTTTGTCTTACTGCTATACATTTTGTTCATAATTGAAAGAAGAGATCAAAAACGTATTTTATTTTTAAAACACAGAATTAAACTACTAAAAAGTGTAAATTTCTCCCTTTCCAAACATGATTTAAGACTCTTAACATTCACTACTATGCAAGGAGTAAAGCACTGAGGAAAGGGGTAAAGCCTGTTTTGAAACAAAACAGTTGACTGTGGTATTTATATCTGATAACAAGGCAGTATGACACTAGCGTGTGTACACATAATGGGGATTAAACACTGTTACACAATTCATAACCCTTTGTCTCATCGCCTAAAAACGATTTTTCATACAACTGACAGCATACATTTTATTTGATTATATAGTTTACAATCTTTGATAGTGAAACATTTTAGGTGATTGTCTCACATAACGCATCGTTTAAAAAGATATTAAACAAAACAAAACAAAGATCAGAAATTTCTCCTTTTTCAAAAATGTTTTCAATGCCATTTAATGTTTAAATTTGTATGTGGGAAAGGGCTAAACTGCTGGGAGACACTCAAAATCCCCTCAGTCAAAATCCCCTCACCCTGAAAATGATAGGGTAGTCAAAATCCCCTCGACCAAAATATTAGGGTAGTCAAAATCCCCTCGACCAAAATATTAGGGTAGTCAAAATCCCCTCGACCAAAATGTTAGGGTAGTCAAAATCCCCTCGATGGGTAATCTTAATGTATGACAGTAGGAGATATCCAAGGTGTCTAAGGCTAAAATAACATTGCACTAAAAAGACAAATAACATAGTAAGTAATTTAAATCATTTTTAATAAATTTAATAAATATTCAGCACATTTCTAGGACATTTTATATTTCACAGTTTAACTAACAAATATTCAGCACAGTTTCTAGGACATTTTATATTTTCACAGTTTAACTAACCACTTTCTACCATAAAAACTAATGTGTTTATCTTATCCTTATAAGTTGTCCAATCACTGACAAGAATTCCTCAAGGGACTTATCTCCACGTAAATATTGAAGGCAAAGATCTTTTAGCCGTTGTTGGTGTGTCTTTGTTGCCTTCTTCACCCGTTTCTGTGGGGGTTCACCACGGTCACAACGCAGAACATCAGCTGCCACCATACACGCATCTTTGCCAATACACGAAATAACGTTCCAAAGGGAAGGGTTAGCGTGTCCCACAAGATGCTTGAACGCATTGTTCCACGACTCACATTGGTTGTTTGTTCTATCAATATCTTGTATTGTAGCGTTGTGCACATTCCAAATATCTGGGGGAAACCTGGGAGCTGACCGACGGAATCTCATATGCCCATTGGCTGCGACAACTGCACGGAGTACACCATTTACATAATTCGAGTCAAAATACTCTACCAGACACAGTAGTTCTTCAGTAGCTTGTTCTCTAATGATCGCCATGCCGTCTTTCACGTCGTTGGGTGGCAGGAATGCCAGACCATCAAGCTTCGCACAGAAAGATTTCACATCTTCATCATTGTTGTAAGCGGACTGCAGACCCTCTGCCTGAACTCTTCTCCAGGTGGCCTGAGTTAGGTGATAGAAGCAACCCTAAAAATTTAAAATATTGTTATTAACTACATTCCGTTGTAAAATTTCAAGTATGTCATATAAGAGTCACTCTCATAGAAAGGTATGACACTTGAAGACTTCTCATCAATTACTCCCCTTTTCACCGTTTTCTCAAACTAGGCTATAACTGCTGGTAAATCTTAATATTTGCTTATTTTTTTAACTCACCTCTTTAGATTGAAGACAAAGTTTGTCTGTGACTATCTGGCCTGGCTGGCCACGGTTAGTCTTTGCACTCTCCTTGATCTCAGATCTAACCTTCAAGGCTTGTATGGCAAAGTAGTCTGATGGATGACTGTGCACTAGGACCGACTTGACATAAGTACCCTACAATTAATATGGAAAGTTAATATATTGCTTAAACACACTAAAATTGTTCGCTATTATCAATACTCTTGGTGACATTATAAACAAAATAATAAGGACAATTCTTTAGTTTTGGAGGGAAAAGATAAACATTGTGAAAAGAAGAATAGAAATAATAAAAAGAGGGATTGTGTGTTTGGGAATTGAATAAAGGGATTTAGATGTACATAATTACAAGAAGAAACATATGCTACATGAATAATAACAATATAGTATACATATTAATAATGATTAACACAATCAATGGTTGTGACAAACAAGATTAAAGCAATTATCACCTTAATTCATTTCTAACATGTGCCTGAATTATCACCAATCATTGGGGTTTTGATTACTCTGCATTTTCAATCAGGACGGTTTTGTCTACTCTACATTTTGAGCCATATGGGTTTGGATACCCTGCATTTTCAATCATATGGGTTTTGAATACTATGCATTTTCAAGCGCTGCCAAATTTATTTCATGAAGACCCATTATAATACAGTCTAACTTATACGAATATCAATTACAAAATGTAGTTTTCAAGGCGGATAACATTAACAAAATCAGTATTATTAACCCTTTCCTCCACACAAGCGCCTCTGTAACTGATAGCTATTGAAAACATTACAAGTCATCCACAAGAGCATATTGGAGCCGACCGATAAGTATAACTTTATAGGGACACAACGCCAGTGATATATTGAATTTTGCACAGCATTATTTTAGCATAACAATTCACCAATACATGTAATCAAGTGCCAAGACAGAATCACTGTTGAAAGCTTCGTAACAAAATGGTAATTAAAATGTAACATAAATGTACTTACAAGCAAATCACTGTTCAAAGCACCTTTGCAGCTCAAACCCATTCTCTGGGAACATTCCCAACGGATAGAGGACTTATTCGCGTTTTTCTTTGTGTAAGCATACCCTTCATGAAGAAGTTTACGAGAACCTTTATTACTTGTAATAAATTCCATTTTGAATGAGTAGTCTTGATGTTTCTAGATACATAGCATTATATACTGAACAATTCAACAGTTTGAAATTAAGATTTTGTTTGTCGGAAAACTGCAAATTGGATTTAATCAATTACAATTAATTATAACAAAAGATCTTAAGACGGAGAGGAATCACATGTATTAAAGGATAATCATTAACTTAAGTATTTAAAGTAATTATCTAAGGTAGTATGCAATCAATTACATTCTTTTTAAGGGAATTAACATGCAATTAACGGGTAATTATTGACTGATCACTAAGATGACTGTAAAAGGAAATGTTTGCAAATTCCTTATTATAGTTAAACATAATATAGAAATGATGTACAAGAGAATATATTTTGGTCGAGGGGATTTTGACTACCCTAACATTTTGGTCGAGGGGATTTTGACTACCCTATCATTTTGGTCGAGGGGATTTTGACTACCCTATCATTTTGGTCGAGGGGATTTTGACTACCCTATCATTTTGGTCGAGGGGATTTTGACTACTATGCCATTTTCAGGGTGAGGGGATTTTGACTGAGGGGATTTTGACATACACTCAAACTGCTTGTTAAGTTTATATTTTAAAAACAATAGTACCATCTTTGGATAGTGGCCTGATTTTGAAATATCCTGCAATCAAAATGACAACACGGACTAGGGCAATTTTTTATGGTAAAAAATCAATTATAAATAAGATGTTATCACGGTATTCATGTAAAATACGTTTTACACACGTATAGGAGCTCAAATAGCTTATTTCGGAATGCCGTGCGCGCATATTGGATCTCCGGGAGCTCATTCGGGAACGCCGCGCGCGCAAATTGGATCTCCGGGAGCTCATTCGGAAACGCCGCGCGCGCATATTGGATCTCCGGGAGCTCATTTAAGAGCTCCGCGCGCGCATACAGGATCTCCGGGAGATTATTTAATAGCTTCGTGCGCGCTTTTAAGAGCTCCGGGCAGCCCCGGGAGGTCATTCAATAGAAGTTAAGCCATTCTTAAATAAGTGAAATGTGTGGGGGACTCGCTCAAAGAAATTTGTTTTGGCCTTAATGAAAACCCAACGAGGAACATTAGTAACTTACCCAGGAAACGCCGTGATATAACCGAATAAATGTAGAAAGAGGCGTAAAACACCACGCAAACTAAAGTTCTAATAACGTAGAATGATTTAAAAAAGGGTCGTTAGTAAGATTGTTCGAGATCTTTAAGTGGCTTGTCAAGTGCTTATCCTTACCTTCTTTACGTCTCAGCGTTTAATGTTTTAGTACGCGATAAAAATCGAAATATTAAAACGGTTTTATAAAACAAAACTGTGACGTCACACTTTCTGATTTACGGAGTTTATATCGTTCAATACTTTGCGTTAACATACACCGCCTTTATCCTATACGTTTTAGTTAAATCGAGACGCGTACATCGTCGTCTGTTCATAAAAAGGGGTTAATGTTGTAAAACTGTATATGAGATTAACCCTTTCCCGCATAAACGGACATATATATATAAGTACCGAAATCATTGCTCCAAATAAGCGCTTTATGCGCTTCCATGTAGACTACGTGTACACCGTTGCCGTCGTCGTTTCCGCTGTGGCGAGATTTTATCGACGTCCTCTTCGAGTAAACGTGTGCCCACGGGTATTTCTTACCTTTAATTTTAACTGTGAGACAATTGACTTGATGTACTATGGCGTGGACGTTACGAATATCAGTTATATCACCATCTACGAACGATACTCCACCCATATTTGAAAATATTCTGTTCGCAATTATCGTTTATAACATAGTGTTATAAACATATGCATGACTCACTGCACAGGATGCCTGTCTAATGCTCCCCCAAATATGGTATTAATGTTTCCGGCGCTGACTGCAGCGTATTGTTCGGTGATGACGTCAACAACCACTTAAAAAAACCAATTAAGCCATTTCCTGAAATGGGTTTAAAGAGGCCCCATTGTAGTGCCTTTGTTTCCATTATCAAAACATGGCACAGTATAGTAGCCTGGGTGTGATATGTCAACTTTATCATAATAGGAAGATCAATTTGAGTACTTCTCGCATTTATTGTTTGTTGAAGTTTCATTTCCTTTTCCTATAATTTTTTTTTTTTATAGGTATATCAGGGAAACATTGTTTTGAAAACATGGTGCCAAAATAGTGCATACTGTTGAGTTTATCCATTTGTTACAATGATTTCATTTTCATTGAAATAGATATAAATTGATTTATAGAGATTTTCCATAAGTTCGCTGCAACAAATATGTTTTGTGTGTGAAAAGAGGCAACGTTGCGCGTTACTGATGGTGAAGGCCGAGCCCTGGTAACCCAGTCGGTAGCGACATGGGCTGTCAATCCAGGGGTCGTGAGTTCGAATCCAAGCTCGGCCAACATTCTTTCCGACGTTTGACAAAAGTCACTGTGACAAACGTCATTCACCAATGGGCTTACAGTCTATGTGGAAAAGCAGCCAGTTGCTTGGAAATTATGGTGTGTGGTGTACTGGTGTAAGAAAACCAGAAAACACAGAAGTGAACTGGCCGCCGTGATTTGACTGAAAAATTGTTGAAAATGACGTTAAACCCCAAAACAATAAATACAGTAAAAACCAACCGATAATTATTTTTCCAGCAGTGTTCATATAGGAAGTTATTGGAAATGATAAGAAGAAATAAATTCATATATTTTTAATTTACAGATAAACTTATAATCTGTCGTAGCACATTGTAATATAAAAGTATTAATTCTTAATATGGACGTTTTTCATTCTCTTTTAAAGTAACACTTATACTGAGGAGCAGTTTTAAAATATCATAAATATCACATTTCACATTTGAAAGAGATTGTTGAAAAATAGAGAAATTGTTCAATTTGAATATTTTTTTTCAACAATTCATTTTCATTCAAGTGTTATGTCTTAATCAATTTATGTGAACAACTAATTACAAATATATTTAATTTATACAATTTTTCTCTAATTGGTCTGGGATCAGTAAGGTGTAATTGTATCATCTTGATACAGAATGTTACACATATAATGCATCTATATATTAATATCAAACACCCATGGGATTTTTATCCACTTTTCAATGTAAGGGAAGGGGGTTTTGTCCAATGGATTTTGTCCTATGGGGTTTATGTCCCGTGGGCTTTTTGTCCGTACCCCCCTTCCCACATATGCAGCAGACGACTTTGAAAACATAGTGTTAAAAATCTCCATAGCTTTATTAATCAATAAAGTTGAAAACATTGTGGCCAAAGGCGAAATTGCTTATCACGCTATTGCTCTAAATGCGTTTGCAGGTGGGAAAGGGTTAACTTAAAAATGTGATTATAAACCTAAAAATTGATAGATTGACAGTAAAGTGCATGTTTCACATGAAATGCCAATTCAAACAATTGTTCACTTTGTCTTTGGTAAACGGGTATTGTCTATGCAATTTCTGATTATGTTTTCTCGTCTGATATTTCCCTGAAATAAAGATAACCACAAATAAATAAATCTTGTGACTAACAAAGAAGTTTTAGGCATCGCAAATAAGTTTAATGCAAATAAATGTATCAACAATGTTTTTAGTAAATAGTCGTTCGTTAGGTCTTTGTTTGTTGGGTCTT
The DNA here is from genome assembly GCA_031761405.1 of Serripes groenlandicus. NCBI lineage: Eukaryota > Metazoa > Mollusca > Bivalvia > Cardiida > Cardiidae > Serripes > Serripes groenlandicus. Next base: position 72,408,099 of record JASEVX010000006.1, read on the forward strand.
TTAAAGAGATATGAATAAAACAACGAAAAAAATATGATTACGAAAGCAAATAGAAAGCTGATTTTATAATCACTGTCACGACATCAAAAAATAAAAAGAAAAGAAAAATTGATGATATTTAACTTTTGCTGTAACAATGGTTTTTTTTTTTTAAAGATGGGCGTATGGGTAATAAAAAAACACATTGTTTCTTATCAAATTCGGTTTTGCAAATCTCGCTGGACACATGGTCTGACACGTTATGCAATATGACCTTCTCTTGATTTGCTCTTTATCTATTGAATCGTTTCATATCTATGTATGATTAGGTCTTTGAGAGTCAGGCTCTCTACAATCTCATTAAAACCTGACCTAAACTTCGCTCGCTCGCTCGTATATATATATCGATATGATAACGTTTGTTACATGCAATATAACAGTATTACATGATCTCGACCTAAATGCCTTTCTTTGCAGAGAAAGTGTGCCTTTAAAACTGACTGACCTTGTTCAACCGTTATCTACATATAACACATCTGCAGCAGACGACATGAAATATTGGTAGTCTCAATATATCGCGTTACATAATGCATTATATAAAGTCGCACTAGTGAGTGTAAAGGATATTTACAGATAGTGAGCGTGTACTATAATTCGCTGTTACAGTTAAACGCGGCATGGGATGTATGAGTTGTCACATAGTTCTGTTATGTATAAAGAGTACCGATTATACCAATAATAATCAGTAATTAGTACGGAAGCAGGCAGATATATATGATTTAGATTCCGAAGGTAAACTATTGAGAATGCATGTGAGATGTAATGTAATTTTAGAGACCAATTGCTCTAGTTGAGCTAAGCTTTTTGTGATTGCCTTTTGTCCGTCGTTCGTCGTCTGTCGTACATGTACGTCATCAACAATTTGCTTGTTAAACTTCGAGAGGCCACTGCTATCATCCAATATTCATGAAAGTTATTCAGTTGGTTATCGAGCTGATTTTTAGGTCAAGTTCGAATATGGGTCATGTGAGGTCCGGCATATTCAACGTTCAGCAGAATATTCTAGGCTGAGTTTGAATCAAGAGACCGCAATTATTGCTTCAGCATGTTGAAATTTTGTTAAAATAAATCTCTTGATTATATCTAGGCTAATGTCGGATATAGGTCATGTCCGGTCACTAGGCATAATTTGAGAAGCATCTTGTGTACTCTATAGGGATGCATTTCTTGCTTTAACAGCTTGAACATTTGTCAGCATTTTTGGCTTGATGATATCATATGTATATATCGGTCATGTCGGGTGTAAAACTAGATCACAAGGCCAATTGAAGGTTAGTCTGGCTAATATGCCTATTTTTACCTTGAGCATTTTGAAACATTGTAAGAATAAATGTATTGTTGATCTCTAGGTTTTGTTTGAATATAGCTCCGGTTCGGTTAAAGACCAGGTCACTAGGCCTACTTGCAGTAAATTATTGTGAACACTGTAGAGACCACTATTCTTGCTTTAGCAGCTTGACACTTTTGTCAGAATCTTTGTCTTCGTGATTATTATTATCTTTAATTCCTCCATATTTGAAGATTTCACAATCAAAATAAACAGATCACAAATTAACTATTACAAAAATAAGCAACTACAAAGAAAAGTAAAAAAGAAAATGAGAACGAGAGAGAGTTTGAGAAAATGAGAGAAAAATGCATAATTATATTTTATATATACAAGTCAATTGCCAGAAAGAGATACAGGCAATCATAAGTTAATATCATAATACACATGAGTAACATATTGCGAACATGCTACTATGCTTCCAACTGCATTCAGACATACAATATAAATGAGCTGAGCAGAATAAATGCGCCCGATGAATCCAACTCCATGAACTAAATTGTTGCAACTCACAACAGAGGTCGAGATAAGGCGACCCTCTATCATAGGCACCAACATGCTCATACGAAAACGAAAGTAGAGTTGAATACGCCACGCTACTGCTTTATATACATGGGAACTTGTGAAAACATATAAGTCAATCTAAGCCCATGCGTCACCGGACCAATGACATCTTCCAACGCACAGAAACCAGGCGAGAACTCCACCCGATCCAGGGAATATGGCAAAGTCATGACGCTCAAGATAGAGCGACGATGGCCCTCATATACGCTAATAATACTTGAGCATATTGAAACTTTGTCAGACTATTCGCCTCTTAGAATGTTTTTATTGATGATTTCTAAAGCTAATTTTGGGCATGTTGAAATTTGGCCAGAATGATTATCTTTTAAAACTTTAATTGCAAGCTGTGTCCTTCCTCCTGATGAGCGGCGGATATCCGCATTCAGTCAGGTCCGGCCAGCATAAACAGTGTAACGGCTTCCGGCTCCTCATAATGTCCAACAGCTCCACCATGTGTCTGAAGGCTTTTGTTGGACTGTTCATGGGCTTGGTCCTTGGTCATGAGGCTGAATTTTCTAGCTGATTTCTGCACAATAAAATTGCTCTTCATAAATTTCGCATGTGTTTCTCGGCTAGGTCGACCATGTTGCTTGCGTGTATCGGCAGCCACTCATATAGTTTGTGTGGTCTATGACGTGAAACTAGACGCAGATTTCGTCATATACTTGCTAATATTGAGCAAAGTCCCCCTCCTGCACTGGCCGCACAACACCAGACATCAGCAGATTGACCAGAACTTGAACTGGGGTAGAGTTTTGGAACGTTGATTCCACATATCGAATGTCTAAGGTGATCCTATTACATCCTGATCATACTTGAAGTAGGCGGTTTGCTTGGGCAGGTAAAAGGACTTGAGGGAGACTTGCTGTATAGCTTCTAGGTTGTCTTCTCCCAAAGTTTCAGGGTATTGCCAATGGATGAGTTTGATGAGAGCTTACATAGGCTGATCTGCACCAAGAACGTTGATCTGACCTGGGTTGAGGAACTCAATCGCCTGCATCGTCAGCTCCATCGCGTGCTTCTTTGAAGATGCAGATTTATTCCCCTTTGAAAGCCAATTCTGGTAGTTAAGAAAGTGATCCTTGAAACGAGTTGAGTGCGGCTCTTTTTTATCTCGGCATTTTGGGAATGACGATGAGACACCAAAAACCCCGGGTTGACCCCCAAAATGACCTTTACCATGTCGATGAGGGGTAAACTTGACATCAGATCATTGAAATAGCATTTGTATCGATTTCACCGACCCCGAAAACCCATACAATGTGGTATCATTCATGATTCTAGCCATTTTAGTTTCTTACCTGCGATTGACATCTAAACCATTTGACCTTTGTGATATTTCAATTTTACTTAACAAATTGACTATATAAATGTAATGAAAGTCCAATAAATTGGTTTCGTTTGTATTAACAAACCGAAAACAAATCGTATCTATTAATAACGTAATGTCTACTGACAAGATAGTCACATGTGTTGTGACACAGGGTTCTATACTAGGACCATTATTGTTCATTAACGATTTGCCACTTATCATGTCGGGTTTAATTTCTTCCGTAGATTTGTTTGCCGATGATACAACACGCTATGATATTAATAAATGTAAATATACGCTTGAATCTAACTTGAATAAATCATTAAAAACACTCGGTAAATGGTGTTTATTGAATGACATGCAATTAAATACAGATAAAACAAAAGTGATGCTCATCACAACCCAGGAAAAGAGAGCTTTAACTGATAATTCGCTTACACTGACCTACACAAATGTGATCTTGCAGTCAGTACCGAAGGAAAACTGCTTGGAGTAAATTTAGAAAATAATTTAAAATGGGGAAGTCATGTTAGAATAGTAACGAAAAAAGTATCATCATAATCTCTGGCTATTATCCCGAATACGCGAATATTTAACGGAAAAATATAAACTTATTTATTATAAAGCGTATATTCAGCCGCATTTAGGATATTGTAATATTATTTGGGGAAATACAACTGTGTATAATAAAAATAAAATTCATCGTTTGCAGAAGTGTAAACTAATATAAAGGATAAACTATACCGATTTTGAAAGCGCATTAAAAAAAATATAAATACAATTACATTTGAACATAGAGTTACATTTAATAAAGCAAAAGGAATGTTTAAAATAGCGCACGATGATAGTCCAAATTATCTGCGTGATATGTTTAAGGTGAAAGAACAAGTTAATACAAATAGTACTATAACATTAAGATCGGTAACTAATATGAACTTTTGGATTCCCCCAAGTAAACTTGAAATATATTGAAACAGTTTGACATATTCCGGTCCTGTAGCGTGAAATAGTCTTCCAAAAGAGATAAAGATGTGTCAAAAGTTAACATCTTTCAAAAATATGTATTTAAAATGGGCATGTAACTGAAAAGAATGGGTTGGTTGCCTTCTTTTCACGTGTTGATATTTCATGTCATTTTATCATGTATATTGTGTATCTTTTTTTTATTATGTTTTCTGTGTATATTTTCAACATGTTATTATGCTATTATTGAGGGCCCCATGGAAGATTAGTGTCCAGTCACTAAATGGGTCACCCTAACAAAATAAAGTCTTTACTTACTTACTTACTAACCCGGATGGCAGCCATATTTGGATTTGCCAATATAGCAGCCCCATGGTGCGCCTGTCTTGGCGCCCATCAAAAATGTAAACGTATGGCATGCGCGACCTCTGGGCCAAATTTAAAGATGTTGAAAGAATCTGAACCAAACAGCCCATAAAATACCCTAACACGCCTGACTACTACAGGCTAGGAAACTACACCATGACGGCCATGAGCGGGTATCGAACATGGGATGCCATGTTCCGAATCCTCCAAGCGAAACACTCGGCCACGGCAGATTCCTTCATTAGCTACACTAGTCATCAATGTTAATTTTCGTGAGTACGGCTCACATATTTGATATTTCAACTGTGGTGTTACATTGTCTCTATAGATGACTGATGAACATAAGACCTTTTCATCCACATTTAATGTTCTAATCTTCTAACGAGGGACAGTTAACCGGACTGCTTAGGGAAATGGGAAATCATAAACGTATTTGATATTTAATATGGGCATTTTAGAAGACAAATGCATTTTATTGGATTGAATACATTATTACAATGTATCAATGTAAGATGTATGCGAAGTAAAGAGGGTAAAGGAGCAAATACATGAATATCCTTTAACCCTTTCTCACATTCAGATGGAATCTGACTCTTATACATCAGACAACATTTGATAACGTTTTGAAATTGGAAAATGGCTAACTATCAGATATTTCTCCTTTTGTCTCAAATGTTCAACTATATTCAATAATTATACTTTTAACTTTTGAAAACATACAGGAATATAATATGCTAACAATTAATATTATTGGGACCTTTATTCTCGATGCCAAAGTGGTAATTGCCAGAATCGTTGATTTGTATATGCCAGTTGTGTTTTAAACATTCTAGAGAACACTGTTCAGAAACACTTAAAAAAAATTGTTGGCATTGCAAACTTTCTCTGCAATCCACCCAGTGCCAAAAGCGTTTCGATGTTAAACATCATCCGAAGATGTAAGCTAAACATAACATTTGCGATGATATCCGTACCTACTTATCGACACCAATATTTACAGCAATAAGCCGAAACGGTAGCTCAGTCGGTAGCGACGTGGGCTGTCAATCCAGGGGTTGTGAGTTCGAATCCCGGCTCGGCCAACTTTCTTTCCGACGATTGACAAAAATCAATGAGACATGCGTCATTTGTCTTCCACAAATGGGCTAATGTCTATGTGGAAAAGCAGCCAGTTGCTTGGGAAGATTGTTGTGTGGAGTACTGGTGTAAGAAAACCAGGAAATGCATGAGTAGGTGAACTGGCCGCCGTGATATAACTGAGAATTTTTTGAAAACGGCGTTAAACCCCAATCAATCAATCATAATACAGTAATAGTAAAAAATCATGTATAAACAGGATATCTACCACATTCTCCTAATGCTACCATATATACGTAGCGGAAGAAGTAGTGGTAGTCGTAAAAGTAGTGGAAGAAGTAATAGTAGCAGAAGTAATAGTAATAAAAGTAATAGTAGCTGTAGCAGTATTAAAAGTAGAACTAGTAGTAGTGAAAAAAGTAGTAGTAGTCGTAGCGGAGGTATTATAAGTAGTATTAAAAGCAGTAGCAGTAGTAGTGGTAGAAGTAGTAGTAGTAGTAATAGTAGTAGTAGGAGTAGTAGTTGTTTTATCATCAGTTGTACTAGTAGTAGCATCATTATTAGTAACAGAAGAAGTAATAGTAGTAGTAGTAAAGTAATTGTTGTTGCAGTCCAAGTAGTCTCATTAGTTGTTGTAGCCTTAATAGTAGAGTAGTAGTAGTAGTAGTAGTAGTAGTAGTAGTAGTAGTAGTAGTAGTAGTAGTAGTAGTAGAACTAGTAGTAGTAGTAGAAGTAGAACTAGTAGTAGTGGTAGTATTCATTCATTTTATATATAGCATTCATTATATCAACTGTTAACAAAAAGTAATTAAACTAGTTTCTATACATAAAATGAAATGGAAATTGAAAATCTATTTTTACATAATATTACACGGATTGTAAGTAGTCACAATTATAATCGTTGTTGTTGTTGCTTTTTCGTAGTGATCTTTTAATAGAAGCAGTAGTAATAATAATTGTAGCAGATGTGATAGTAGTAGTAGTAGTAGTATCATTCATAGTATCATCCGTAGTAGTAGTATGAATAATAGTAGCAGTCACGAGTAATAGTAGCAGTAGTAATAGTATCAGTGGTAGTAGTAGTTTAAGTAGTAGTAGTAATAGTAGTAGTAGTAGTAGCAGTAATAGTAGCATATGTAGTAGTAGTATGAATAATAGTAGCAGTCACGAGTAGTATGAATAATAGTAGCAGTAGTAATAGTAGCAGTAGTTTTAGTAGCAGTAATAATAGTAGCAGTAGTTTTAGTAGCAGTAGTTTTAGTAGCAGTAGTAATAGTAATAGTAGCAGTAGTTTTAGTAGCAGTAGTAATAGTAGTAGTAGTACTAGTAATTGTTGTTGTAGTTGCTTTTATCGTTGTGATATTTTAAATATAACATTTTTTGTTTAGAGAATGGAGAAGACAGATGAAGAAAGATGTGCGGCTGAGTTTGAAGAAATGGTCATGAAAACAAAGAATCATGTTAACCCAGGATATGAGTCTAAAAGCGTAAAAGATACCGAAATAGCTATCAGAGAGTTCATTAATGATGTATTAGCATTAGTTGAACAGAAGGTGCCTCAACTTAAAGTATCAGAAATAATTCTCGTGGGAAGTTATCAGGAAGGAACCAAAATTTTCAAGACGGATGAATTTGATTTCCTAGTTGTCATTGAAGAATTATCGGTTCCCGACGTATTCAGTATAGAAACTGACGAAGATACTGACGAAGATACTGACGAAGATACTGCTTATAACCCAGGAACTGTTAAACTTAGACTAATGAACAACGAGGATTCGGATGGAAAATGGAAAATGTACAGCAGAAATGGTTATCTAAGATGTTTTGAACCAATTGACGAAAGTAAGCGTGGAGATTCTTTTGGATACCGTGTGATCGAGGCTATCTCAAAACTAAATCAGAACAAAGGTAGACGTTGCTTTCGAACAAACAATGACATATTGTTCGAACGTAATGATCCAGAAATTATATACTGTCGCACAAGACCCATACAGCATGTTGCTGTGATTAAACAGGCAGAGGTCAAGTATCCTAATGTGCTACTGGATTTCGTGTTTGACGGACATTTTGTCGCAGTCGATTTATGCCCAGCAATTCGATATACACATACAGAACATTGCTTTCATACAGAAAATTGTTCATTTAAAGACCTGGCGGCTCAAGTAATGAATCGCGGATCTATATTTCTGGTAGGACAGCACGACTTTTTGTTTCGAATTACGTATACGGAGACAGAGGTAGATTACATGAAAAACAAAATGAAAGATGTGCACAAGTCTATGTATATATTTCTGAAGGTAATAGCATTTTACTTTAGGGAATGGTTGAAACCACTGCCATCTTATGTCCTTAAAACTCTTTGTATAAAACACGACCAAGTATGTGAAAGAAAGGCAAATGCCAAAAGTATGTTAAGATGTTTTGATGAACTAATTGAAGTCCTTGTTAATGCAATGCAGGTTAACTCTGTGACAAGCGCATTTGACAGGAGATTGAATTTGTTAACGAGGACTTCCAAAGTAACTAAAGAGTATAGAGACCTCGTTGTTGCTCCAGTGCTACCAAAGATAAGCCAAGTGTGTAGAAATCTGACTGGTAAAGGAACGAGTGAATTCCTCATGGAAATGAAAACAATCATCGAGAGGGCAGAAAAAGACTATGACCCACCTGAAAAAACCTTTCCTACGCTGAACCTCCCTGCACCAGACGACTTTAAAAACGCCTACTCAAATATATGGAAAGACTGCAGGTGGAAAAAGGTTAGGTACCCCGCTATTCGTGACATTAAACATAATTGTATTATGCTGCTCTGCACGAATATAAACAACATATGAGAACAATGTAGACCAAGAGTAGCCTGTACGATCATCAGATAAAGTTAATATGAGCCCGTCCATGGGAAAAGGTGATAGGTAGCCATTTTGAACAGTGTAGGTTCAGATAAGCCTTTACATCTATCAATGTCCATATTTTCGAGTTATGTCTTGATGTATAATAATTCAAAATTTATGATAAGGTTTGATAATCTAACGTATTACTTAAAACTTATTACTAATTACTATTACTAATTACAATTACTAATAACTATTACTAATTACTATTACTAATTACTATTACTTATTACTAATTACTATTACTAGTTACTATTACTAATAAAGGCATTTGCTTGTTTTGAAAACATTGTTTAGCATGGAACTTAACTGCTTCTAAAAGTATATGCATTTATAACTGTTTCATGTTGAGCCATTGATATTATTTGTACAATACAATGTTTTTCAACGAATCTTGTGCTATGGCGATCATTCAAGCTCCATATCAGACTGCACGAAGGCACTGGCTGTTCTGGACCTTCGCTGGTCGCACTGTCCTGAAGTTCGAGTCTCCTGCACTGCGGTTCATATTATATTAGATCAACGTTTCTCAAAATCTCCATGCAAAACTATAATGAGCGTTGGTCCTCGGAAAACAAACCTTAACGTGTGAAAAATAGCTGACTGTGCATTCATGGAAGTTGCTCTAACAACTAGTTTATTGACGCCGCGTGGAAGCGGGGCGTCAGTATGGGATAGGTTTTAATTTTGTACCATGGGGTGACGTAATCGAAAAGGGAGCAACCACCATTATTATTGTTAAGAAAACTCTGTTATATGTTTGAAAAAAACAACCTTTATGAATAAATAAATTGTATAAAATGATTTAAGAAACAGCATGATACAACATACGTATCTCTTCTACTGTTATTACAAAACTTTAGACACATGTAATGAGTATTTAATAACTTTCCCCTATCTTCCTAGGCTACGCTTTTTTTATAGTTTGGTTTACGACCCGATTGATCAAAGCTCAGAAATACGTTTCTGGCGATGCTTTTGCATATTTACAATATTGAGATTTTTAAATAAAAGGGTAATCTTTAAAAAAATCAATGGTGATTCATTTTAATAACTACATATTACAGTATAATTCTAGAAACTGTGAAAACAACGTTAACCCAAGTATGCAATAGGCATGGCCGTAACGTGACCCCGTTCTATTATTTGTAAATGCAGCATGTCATCGCTTGGCGATTTTGGTCATTCTTATTTAATAGACGACAATGTTTCATCGGTTCCCATAGAGTTATTAAGTTGTCTCTGCTTTTACTTCGCTGTTTTCACGATTTCATCCGATTTCTGAAATTCATTGGATTCGTACCCGGTTTTTCATGTTTCGTTCAAGATGAACGATTCGTACCAACTGGGTTTCGCTCTTTGCTCTCGGGGAACTGACTTGACCATTTTCTTTTGTTTATTTTTCAGTTTTCTACTGGCTTGTTCAAAACGATTAAAGTGACGTTACAAACAAACACAACAGACCAAATAATTCTTGCTATATGTTGACTATACGTGTCAACTTTCATAAGTTAGAGGATTTAAAATAGTTTATTGGTAAATAAAACTTGAGAAACTTCAGCTTGTATGAAACATTATAGTTGCAGTGAATGTTAAGCAAACCGTAAACCAAATGGTTTCAGGACTAAACTTGTCATTTCACGACTAAACTTCACATGCTGAATAACACATAGATCGTAGCTTATAAAACGTTTAATCCTTACGTCAATATTGACCGTTTCTGCTTTTGGTTACCCTTTTTATTTAGGCTATGGTAGCCAGGTGAGCAATATAGGCACGTATTGGCCTTCTTGTTTAAAATAAAGGGACATTTGGCCTTCTTGTTCGAAATATTTACATCCTGTCTGCTTGCACAGATTATTTAAATGTACTGCTTCCTTTAAGTCATGCTTCAAAATCAAAATTCTTCTTGTGTACTGCCTTACATGTGTGTTTTTAAATACATAACTGTCTAGCAGTGCAGAGCCAGTTCAAACTTAATGGATTCGCTGACTGATCCGAATCGCCATTGGTCGCAAATACTAAATACTAAGACACTAACTATGAACTCCTTTGACCGAAACTAGCTATGGGCATGTGTTGAACGCGAGGGGTTTGAGACGAGGTATCCCAGACTAACCCAGCTCGTGGTGGACTTAGAGAAACGTCCCTGGGTAAGACAAATTAATATCACGCTCCATGTCTGCTTCCTGGAGACATAACCAGTACTAGAACCGTTTGTGTAGAACAATTCCAAAATCCAAACCTGCTTATCACTGGATTCGAACCCGGTACCTTTGGTACGAGAGTCCGACCACTTACGCTGCACCAATATTAAGATACCTAAGGATCAGAGATACTTGGAATGTTGCCGTTATAAAACTAAACTGTTGAAAACGGTATATGAAACTTCTGTACAAATTAAAGTTAACAGAGATCATATAAACAATTGCATATGATTTGTGTGTCAAACATACAAAAATAGAGTCCTCACATGTTTATGAAATAGATATGTATTGACGAGTGCGGGGATATTATCTATACATTTAAACGTTTTAAATGTCCATGTGGAGGACCCAAAATCTAATATGGGAACTACACAATTATAGAAACATTGTTCATAAACCAAAAGCGTTCAGTTTGTATACTTTTCGAGATTATTCCACCCAACACTCTCCCCGCCCCTTTTGATATTGCCTTGCAATGTGCTGTATAATCCAAGTATTCAACGAAATCAACCCCGAGATATTTGTACGAGTTTACAATAATTTCTAGCACAGTTCGGCTAACATTGAACTGATATTCCGTTCTTCTATGCCGCTTAGGTCGAAAATGCATACACTTCGATTTTAATGAGTTAATAAAACATCGCCATTTCCTGAACCAGTCAGTGAGAGTATAAAGCATTGTCTGTAGGTTGTTTTCAGATGATGCGGTAAAAACATTGTGTATCTGAATATAATCATAAAGACACCCTTCGTTCATATACTGATATTCCGAGGTCATGGCTATTTATCTCAGTTACGAGGTCATTTATAAAGATAGTATACATTGTAAGAGAAATACTGTCACCCTTCTTGCACGAAAGCCAGTCTGTATATCTATCATTCACCTTTATACACGAATCGGAACTAGCATACATTGATTTTAAAGAGATGTACACTTTACCGTCTTTTCTAATTAAGAATCAGTTTGTATAGTAACATGTGTCTGTCTAATAAGTCGAATGCCTTCTTAAAGCCCCAGTCCCACCGACCTCCCGGACTGTCTCGGAGCGTCCGGTATGGTTTTCAATCCGGGGTAGTCCTGGACGGTCCGTGTAGCGACCGTGTTGGCTTCGGGTTGGTCCTGGGCGATCCGGCATGTCGTGTTAGGTCCTAAGCGATCCGTGTTGGGTCTTGGACATTCCGTAGCTGATCCGGGTTTGGCCAGGATGGCCCGTATCATTCCGAGACGGTCGTTTGCGCTGCCGTGGTGGTACCGGGGTCAGATCCGTGTGTTACGCTGATATTTGTATCGTATGGACTCTTCTTCGGGGTAGGCTGCAAAAGCAACAAATGAAGGCACTCAGAATTCTATATAGCTTTATAAGGTCGACGAAGTGCGACTTAGTCGACTGAGTCCGATGGAAATATATCACATCTCTCACAAGATAACATGCAACAAAACAAATAAATGAACAAATTAACATTTACGAATAAACTTACAAAATGAGACATTCAATGCAGCTGAAAAGAAATGAAGATGAAAATAATGATAATGTATTTACCTGCAAAAGCAACAAATGAAGGCACTCAGAATTCTATATAGCTTTATAAGGTCGACGAAGTGCGACTTAGTCGACTGAGTCCGATGGAAATATGACAAGATAGGTGTCGTAGAGTGCGCTTCACTTGTCACGATGTTTAGGTAAGTCCACGTGAAAAGAATGTGCAATGAGGCCCCGATATGTATAATAATGAAATGGTATGTGCTGAAATGAGGCCATGGCATGAGTACTTTTAATAATAATGAGAGATGAACGTTAAGTGAATATTAGTGAATATTGGTAAGTACTACATGCAAATGAACGTGAGTAATATGAGAAGAGAAAGTTTGAAGAAAACACGTACAATAAGACGACACACACATATAACGATTAACAGACAAATCATCCCTGTGACACGTGTTTGCTCCGTGTTGATCCGTGTGCATCTGTAGTGGTGCCATGTTGGGTCCGGGGTGACGATGTTATGCGACTGAATTTCGCCCAGGATCATCCCGGATCAAGATATCTATTGATCCGGGGTGTTCCGTGTGAATCCCGGGTGCTCCGTGTTCGGTCCAGCTTCGGTGTGACTGCAGCTTTCGATCTATAAACGCTGCATACTTATTCACACTATTCCTCATGTAAAATTCCATTCACGGACTTATTAATGACATTAACTTACTAATGACAAATAAAACAAAGAACACTTTACATTGGAAATACATGTTCTATATTTGCCACAAGCATATGGACAGTTGATTGAAATATGTACAGTAAAAACACATTCTTAATTAATAACATATTCTTAATTGAATTATATTTTCATAGTAGGTGTGTTTAGAAAATTATGTCGAATGCATACAGGTACTTGTTCAGGTGTTATATGGCAAACATGTAATTGCCACATGTATAATCCTTCCTTCTCTGCTAAACATTCGGGTGAATCATGAATAACATCTACTTGAATCTGAAGAAATAAATGTACATGTACATACAAACAATTTCAATAAGATTTAACTGTTTAGTTGATATTATATTTCGAAGGTGGTCTAATTTATAAATATTGGACTACATTTCAACATTTGTTAAAGTATGATATTATTAGGATGCCAAGCTAATATCATTTTGAGAACAAGAGAAACTCATGTCTTCAGCGATTTAACCCTTATCTCATTGTTTTAAAAGTAGATTGCTGCAAAGGTGTCCACTGTTGACTTTAATAGAGGAAAGGTAAAAGTACGTGCTATTGCATGCAAATCCTAAATTGTCTGTTTTGTGGTTTTATTGAAAAATAATAAAATTCAAATATTCTGACAAATATCTTGAAAAGTGTATGTGGAATTGATAAATGTTATAATTATTCCTTAATGAAAGCACTGTATACATACTAAGACTAATGATTGGCAAGATTACTCATTTCCATTACTGTTTATGATCAATAATTAGTTGGTTGTGTGTATGGTCAACCTACTTTTGAATGGAGATTGATCATAAACAATGAAAGGCTTCAATTATCATTCACTTTGTTGACAAAACAATGCAAGTTATGATACATTTTCACTTGACCCCACCCCTGATGTTCCAATATGCCCCTCAGTTGATAACTGTTCATTCAACTACTATAATGTTAGTGTTATGCATAACTGCACTATGGATATCCGGCGACATTGATGCGTTGCATCAACTTTGTCTTGTATTATGTATTTAAAGAATTTTGATTTGTCAACTTACAAATACAGTAGCAAGGCATTTTCGCCTAGTCATTTTAAGCATGGTCATTTCGCCTTAATATTCTAAACATGCCGATTCCACCTAAATATTCAAAACATAGCGATTCCGCCTTTATATTCTAAGCATGGCAATTCAGCCTTGATATTCTAAGCATGGCGACTCCGCTGATTTCTTAGCATGGCGATACCGCCTAACTTTACTACATGTACAAATCAATCTTTAGGCGATACCGCATACTTTATAGCAATACTACTGCAAATACTTGCGTAAATCTCATCGATTAAGACGTTGAAGAATACTGGTTATGCACCTCGTTATTCAGGTGCTAACTCATCTTAACAGTTCCTGCAACCGTTTTTCAGATATAATGACCGGGACTTCCTTTCAGGCCATGCAAGATTTATGTATGGAAAAAGTACGTCAAACTAAAGAATTGAGGCTATGTTGAGAATGCTGGGAAGTCAATGGGTCGGATGGTGGATCAATCTATTCAAAGACATGCGAGACGCAAACTTGTACAACGAATTAGATAACATGCATGTTGAATGTATAACATTTTGTTTCACGCACCTGCTTCAGGCAGAGATTGACAGAATTGCGGAATATTTGGACTTGCACGATTTTCGCCAGCAGAAAAACATCGATGTTGGAGACGGGAAACCAGATGTTATTTATTTTGTGCGAGAACTGTTTGATTGCTGTGACTACGGAACAAAAGTTAACCGCGAGGATTTACAGACTTACATCGAGTTATACAGTTCCAGAAAGAAAGTTTGCGCTCTGGAGTTTATTGAACTTGCTTATCTTCTGAAGCCCAATCTTCAATTTCCAGATGCTATAAATGATGCTTTACACCTGTATTTTCAGCTACTAGAAGAAATTGGAGAGTTTTCCGATTAAAGTTGTAATCAGTATCAGCGTTGATTTCATGTTTCTAACACATTAGAACGGTCATACATTAATTGGATATGCAACTTCAGAATTCAGCAGATATCATATCAATAGGATTTTACCCATATCAATCAGCCAATGAGATTGTTTGTTCCGAAGCAGCGTCTGGACACATTATGGGTACACTTTTACTGGAGTGATACTCAGTAGAAGGGGAATAGATACTTGCCATTACGTTGTATTTAAGGTCGTGGTTTCAGTTAAACATTAAGACACCAACACATGCTAAAGTACTTTAAATTTCGATTTAGTTAACCCTTTTTAACGTGTTGTACCGTCCTTTCTAATTAGCCCATTAACTTTGGTAAAATAGGACCGTACAACATCGTTAATTACTTTAATACATTTTCCATCTGCATAAAAGGTCAGAAATACATATGTATCGACAATAATATACCCTATATTGCCATGTATAGATAAATATAAAACCTATATGGTTACGGTCAGAATGTGACAACTGTATCATATAGCATTGTACATCATTATGGTTAACCTGCAGAGAGATTGAAAAACTATTTTTATTGCACACAGCCTGTCTGCATTTGAACCTTTTTTCAATAGACTTTACGTCCAACTGACAGTATTCCAGTCCATTGGGGACGTTGTTGACTACACGAGACAAATATAATGCTGCCTCACTGTGGTATCACACCGTAGACAAGTGGAATGACACGCAGTCACATTTTGCCGACACCTGGCCATAAATCCAATGAACTATCCATATATGCTGAGCGCAAAGCACTAGGGAAATATTCCAGTACCATTTGTTAACGACTTTGGTATGTCGCGTCTTGGGATCGATTCCGCAACCCCCCGTTCCCGAGACGGACGCCATGACCACTAGGTCCATACATGTTCCATAATAATGACAAAACAAGAACAAGAGGGCCATGATGGCCCTGGAATCGCTCACCTGATTTTTTTCACTTTAGCTATATAAGCCCCGCCCCCTGGCGGCCATGTTTTTTCACCAATCAACTTGGCTTGAAGGAATCTGATAGAGGGTCATACAAGGAACATTTCTACAATATTATTTGAAAATCGGCCTGACACTTTTGGAGAAGAAGATTTTTTAAATTTTCACTATAGCCATATACGGCAAAATAGCCCCGCCCCCTGGCGGCCATGTTTTTCGACCAATTAACATGGCTTGAAGGAATCTGACAGAGGGTCATCCAAGGAACATTTCTACAAAATTATTTGAAAATCTGCCAACAAGTTTGGGAGAAGAAGATTTTTTAAGTTTTCACTATAGCCATATAAGGCAAAATAGCCCCGCCCCCCCCTGGCGGCCATGTTTTTCGACCAATCAACTTGGCTTGAAGAAATCTGATAGAGGGTCATCCAAGGAACATTTCTACAAAATTATTTGAAAATCTGCCAACCAGTTTGGGAGAAGAAGAATTTTGAAGCTTTTTTCATTTCGTTGCCATGGAAACCAGAATTCTGCATGGATCCCAAAAATTTGAAGGAAATCTAGTGAGGTCATTGAGAGGATGCTTTCTGTGAAGTTCCAATTGACCCACCGGTTACTGAGGAGTAGAAGTTGACGCACGACGCACGACGCACGACGCTCGACGGACAAAAGGCGATCACAATAACTCACCTTGAGCAAGCTCAGGTGAGCTAAAAATACATTGATGAACGTTTTATTCATTTAATCAAGAAAATAAACAAGAATATAAACAAGAGGCCAAATATCGCTGCACTGCCATAAGACAACACTTTAACCATTATAGCCATATAAGGGAAAAAAAGACCCGCCCCATGAGGACAGGTTTTTCGAACCAATCATGATGGCTCGTTTTCAGACGACTTTTTTAAAAACATGATGAGCAATATCATGTTTTCAAAATGCTGCAGAATTGTTGTAAATATGGGAAACGAGGGGCGGGGGCGGGGGGGGGGGATGTTTGTCGCTATGACTTTATATATTATATTTAAACCTTAACATTTAAGACTTAATATTAAATACTTATGACTTAATATGTAATACTTAACCCTTAAAAAGTAAGACTTAATGATTAAAACTTAACTGCTAGAAGATCTTTAAACATTAAAAGTTAAGACTTAATATTTAATACTTAAAAGTAAGCCTTAATACTTAAAAGTAAAGACTTGATACTTAAAAGTTAAGACTTACTACTTATAAGGAATTAAATGTTCTTATAAGGACAACAAAAATGTAGAAATACGCTCTTAAGTATTACTTCGTGCTAAGCATCATTGCAGGAATTGGGACTAGGTTATGTTATAACTAATTAGTCATGTTAAAAGTTTACATTCAGATGAATATTAAACATTGACGGATTAGACTAAAATGTTGAATTTTGTTTGGTAGTCTGTGACTGCTCATCTACTATACTATAATCAAGCCCCATCTTCACAATGTGTACTGCTGTCTTTGGTGTAGAATCCATCTGTGACCGCTTTTGTATGACATGTGGTACTTCCTTTTAGGGGCATCATGTTTATAACTGTTTAAACAGACGAATGTTGAGCTTCATCTTCATCATATTGCAGATCCCAGATGAGAGTTTCATTAAATAATTCAACAATAGTACCTGACATCCCCCAAACATCAGATTGTGTTGAAGCACTTGCAATATCAAGCAACGTTTCTGGCGATTGGAAGATTAGGGTACCAGGTTGCATACCTTGGGCATACATTGTAGCAGAACTGTTAACTATTAACCGTTTTGTAATCCCTAGATCACACAATTTCACTGTTTCCAAACTATCAGTGAGAATTATGTTTTCCGTCTTAATGTCTCTGTGCAATATAACATGACTACTGCTGTGCTGATAAGCAACAGCTTGAGTATTTGTTACAGCGATGCGACACTTTTCTAGTAGTGATATTTGTTTACATTGATCACCAAACAGTAAGTCATCTAAATTAGAACATTGAGTGTACTCAGACACAATGTGCAAAGCAATATTATAAAATGAATGTGCCATAAACAAAACTATATTAAGATATAGTATTCTGCTGAGAACATAAACCTCACGTTAAAGTGCTTTTCTCATACGTCGCATTTTGACTGTTTTAACTGCCACAGGTGTGCACAGCCAATGGGCCGTATGTTCTGTTTCAAAGCTTCCTTCTGCACTTTATGATCCCATGTGTAAGGTTTCAAAACTCTGCACTTTATGATCCCATGTGTAAGGTTTCAAAACGGATTTCTGACATATTACTATCTGTTGTCACAATACTTGACTAAGCTTGTAGGTTTTGTAAGGGCTTGACTTAGTAGACTGCAAGATGATGGTGTTACCTATTAATCCGGAAGACATATATTGTGTTTACCTTGTGCTAAGTGACTCCCAACAAAAATTGTGTTCTGATCTGGAAAAGTTGATTGCTCTAACATATTACCTCCAGTGATCATATAGTGACCTTGCTCTAACTGAATACCAACATATATTGTTGGTTGCAGATCATCAAGAATGGTGGTTTGTTGAGCTCCAACAGACATACCGGTTACTGAGGAGTAGAAGTTGACGCACGACGCACGACGCACGACGCTCGACGGACAAAAGGCGATCACAATAACTCACCTTGAGCAAGCTCAGGTGAGCTAAAAATACATTGATGAACGTTTTATTCATTTAATCAAGAAAATAAACAAGAATATAAACAAGAGGCCAAATATCGCTGCACTGCCATAAGACAAAACTTTAACCATTATAGCCATATAAGGGAAAAAAAGACCCGCCCCATGAGGACAGGTTTTTCGAACCAATCATGATGGCTCGTTTTCAGACGACTTTTTTAAAAACATGATGAGCAATATCATGTTTTCAAAATGCTGCAGAATTGTTGTAAATATGGGAAACGAGGGGCGGGGGCGGGGGGGGGGGGGGATGTTTGTCGCTATGACTTTATATATTATATTTAAACCTTAACATTTAAGACTTAATATTAAATACTTATGACTTAATATGTAATACTTAACCCTTAAAAAGTAAGACTTAATGATTAAAACTTAACTGCTAGAAGATCTTTAAACATTAAAAGTTAAGACTTAATATTTAATACTTAAAAGTAAGCCTTAATACTTAAAAGTAAAGACTTGATACTTAAAAGTTAAGACTTACTACTTATAAGGAATTAAATGTTCTTATAAGGACAACAAAAATGTAGAAATACGCTCTTAAGTATTACTTCGTGCTAAGCATCATTGCAGGAATTGGGACTAGGTTATGTTATAACTAATTAGTCATGTTAAAAGTTTACATTCAGATGAATATTAAACATTGACGGATTAGACTAAAATGTTGAATTTTGTTTGGTAGTCTGTGACTGCTCATCTACTATACTATAATCAAGCCCCATCTTCACAATGTGTACTGCTGTCTTTGGTGTAGAATCCATCTGTGACCGCTTTTGTATGACATGTGGTACTTCCTTTTAGGGGCATCATGTTTATAACTGTTTAAACAGACGAATGTTGAGCTTCATCTTCATCATATTGCAGATCCCAGATGAGAGTTTCATTAAATAATTCAACAATAGTACCTGACATCCCCCAAACATCAGATTGTGTTGAAGCACTTGCAATATCAAGCAACGTTTCTGGCGATTGGAAGATTAGGGTACCAGGTTGCATACCTTGGGCATACATTGTAGCAGAACTGTTAACTATTAACCGTTTTGTAATCCCTAGATCACACAATTTCACTGTTTCCAAACTATCAGTGAGAATTATGTTTTCCGTCTTAATGTCTCTGTGCAATATAACATGACTACTGCTGTGCTGATAAGCAACAGCTTGAGTATTTGTTACAGCGATGCGACACTTTTCTAGTAGTGATATTTGTTTACATTGATCACCAAACAGTAAGTCATCTAAATTAGAACATTGAGTGTACTCAGACACAATGTGCAAAGCAATATTATAAAATGAATGTGCCATAAACAAAACTATATTAAGATATAGTATTCTGCTGAGAACATAAACCTCACGTTAAAGTGCTTTTCTCATACGTCGCATTTTGACTGTTTTAACTGCCACAGGTGTGCACAGCCAATGGGCCGTATGTTCTGTTTCAAAGCTTCCTTCTGCACTTTATGATCCCATGTGTAAGGTTTCAAAACTCTGCACTTTATGATCCCATGTGTAAGGTTTCAAAACGGATTTCTGACATATTACTATCTGTTGTCACAATACTTGACTAAGCTTGTAGGTTTTGTAAGGGCTTGACTTAGTAGACTGCAAGATGATGGTGTTACCTATTAATCCGGAAGACATATATTGTGTTTACCTTGTGCTAAGTGACTCCCAACAAAAATTGTGTTCTGATCTGGAAAAGTTGATTGCTCTAACATATTACCTCCAGTGATCATATAGTGACCTTGCTCTAACTGACTACCAACATATATTGTTGGTTGCAGATCATCAAGAATGGTGGTTTGTTGAGCTCCAACAGACATACCACTTATTACAATTGCAGTGTACTGGTCTTCAGCTATTGTGTTGTGGAAACCTTGTCCCAACTGTTCACTATTCACTTAAATGTGACGGATGTTCAAATTTCTTAACATCTAAATATGTATTAAAAAAACACATAAACATTATCAATGTCTTTCATCGATAATGTGTATACTCCTGGTTCCTATCATATAGTTGTCCATCCTTGAATCTGCTGAAGCTCTCTTCACTCTGTTTGTTTACCAAGACATCTAGATACAGTCTACATGAATCTCTTCCACATTCATATCCAAATATTACATCTGGGACATGCATTATAATACCTTCATTTGGGCAGATTTGCAGCTTGGTGGAAAACTGGTTCATTCTTGTTCATTTCATCTCCTTCTTGAATAAAAGATTTCCTCTACTTCAATATATGACAATGAAAATCCATTTACTAATGGGTTGTATATTTCATCTTCATCTTCATTCCATTATAATACCTTCATTTGGGCAGATTTTCAGCTTGGTGAAAATCCATTTACTAATGGGTTGTATATTTCATCTTCATCTTCATTCCATTATAATACCTTCATTTGGGCAGATTTGCAGCTTGGTGGAAAACTGGTTCATTCTTGTTCATTTCATCTCCTTCTTCAATAAAAGATTTCCTCTACTTCAATATATGACAATGAAAATACATTTACTAATGGGTTGTATATTTCATCTTCATCTTCATGTGAAGATGAAAGATCGATTCACGAATCTGTACTGTGGCAAGAAAGGATAGATCCTTCACTATCATATGCCGAGTTAATGCTTCTCTTGAATTCAATCTTCATATTTCCTGGTATTTTGTTATTCACTACAAATCGACGCGTCTTCATTGCCTCATGTTTTTTTCCGGGTTCATTTTCTTCCAAGCGTGTTTTAAAATATACATGAAACTGGAATGAATACAGTCCATTGAAGTGAAGATATTTTTCGAATTAGAATTCATTGCCTTCTATGTCTCTGAATGATGTAATGTCTAATCCAGACAAGCTTCCCACAGACACATCCATATCATGAAGCGAGACATATGTGTACTTTTGTCCTCTGGAAAAAACAATTTCCATTAGCTGTTCAACACTCATACGCTCCTCTTTGTCACGAGTAAACGTTCTTGTACCTCCGCCGGTGGCACCAGTCACAACACGTTATATTTACTTTTGATAGTGCAGCCATCCTAGATTTAGAGTGTACCTATTTCTGCCCTTCTACCCAGTCCGAAAACAAAAATTATTAATTCTATACCTTAGTGTGTGGTAAATTGAATGGCTTATCAGCATAGTAACAGCCACGAGGGCATCTTTCCCGGGAAGGCTTAGACAAGCTAAACAGTTTACCGGTAACGGATGCTAAAGTGTGCAAGTAACTGGCAACTTTCTTTACAAAAGGATGATTTCAGCTGATTTCTTTCCAATCGTTGAAGCCTATTAAATACCATTTTCGATAACACCAAAAAATATTCAATCATTTGTGTCAATGTCACGCCAAAACGACTAAGTCATCCCTTTACAATCATATGTAGAAATAGCAATCATGGGAAAATATTCATTATCATACTCATCTTTCATTTTCAATGAATTTGGTTTCTCATTTTGTAACTTCTTTACTTCTGTTGCCACACTAATATTTTTTTAGTGTACTTCGCTTTTCAAACTGCTCAGTTCTCACATAATTGCATTCAATTGAGATTGAAAAGTGTTAACGCTTTGTTTAAAGACCCAATCATCAGCGGCCATTTCAAAAACAGACAGTTAACACACACCGATTTATATTTCATGAATAAATAATTATATATATATCATGTACGTTTACACAGTCCGGCTGTCCAAAGCTGAAAGACAGGACAGGAGTACTTTCCTTGTGCAATTCAATTTGTACAACGCCATCTAGCGTTCATTACTTTAAAACAGGGGGAAATTAATTTTGTTCTTATTCGATTAACTCAAACGCAGAAATGTCCTTGTTAAAACAGCTTAATTATATCCCCTTTTCAACGTTATCATATTCCCTCGTTTTTCAACGTTATATTAATCCCTTGTTTATCAGCGTTATTAAATCCCCTCGTTTTTCAGCGTTAGTATATCCCCTCGTTTTTAGCTTAATCATAACCCCTCGTTTTTCAACTTAATTATATCCCCTCCTTTTCAACGTTATTATATCCTCTCGTTTTTCACCGTTATCATAGCCCCTTGTTTATCAGCGTTATTAAATCTCCTCGTTTTTCAGCGTTATTATATCCCCTCGTTTTTAGCTTAATCATATCCCTTCGTTTTTTAGCCTAATTATATCCTTTCGTTTATTAGCGTAATAATATCCTCTCTGTTTTCAGCGTTTGTATATGCCCTCGTTTCAGTTTAAGCGACCTAGAAAAAATTCAAAAGAAATATGCTGATGATTTACAGGAAATACAGAATTGAAAATGAAAATGTATTTCTACGCTACAGTACATGTCTGTGAATCAAGTCGAAGCAGCTTTTCGATTCTGACTCAAACTTTTTTTACAGATAGTCAATTGCCAGTGATAAAATATAAACCAAACGAGAATCAAATAATTTAAAAAATAGTTGATATTTTATAAAGATATAACAAATTTACATCAGGGCTTTGTTCAAAATAGATTATGTCTCTTCCGAATCAGGAATCCGTCGTGTCCGAGTGGTTATTGTCGGAGATTTCAAACTGCATGTCTTGGGTTTGATCCTCAGTCACGGCCAGCATGAGCCTTTGGACAATTCACATTTCAAAACCTAGAGTGTTTACCCAGGATGCATGAATAAGTGAACTATCACCATGATGTAACTGAAATAATATTGAAATTGCCGTAAAACCACAACAGAAAAAAATATTAGGAACTAAGTCACTATACAAAATTGAAGAAACATCTTGTTGACTCTCAAGGAACTGCATGTGGAAGATATTGATGCAGTTATAGAGGTGAATTTAACCAGGTCCAACTTGGTCATCTTTAATACACATTTGGTAATGGATGAACTTTCCCTATGAGTTGTGATGCCTCTGCAACAAAAGCTCGCAGCTCAAGCCAGGAAAGCTACTTTTTCTATTTATAAATATCAGAGAGCATTTGGTTATTTTCCTTGAAAAGATCTTTTTAAGTTGTTTGACTCGATGATAAAACCAATAGTGTGCTACGGAGCGCAAGTATGGGGCCATACATATTCAGAAGTCGTAGAATCTGTCCACTTTGATTTTTGTAAAAGATATCTAAAACTAAATAGTAAAACAAATAACATGGTAGCATTGGGAGAATGTGGTAGATATCCTATTTATATTGATTATTATTCTTACTGTATCAAATATTGGTGTCGTTTGTTAGTAATGCCAAATAACAGATATCCTCGAAATTGTTATTTAATGCAAAAATCCTTGGATGATGTTGGACGAAGATCCTGGAGTACTTACGTCAAACACTTACTTTTTCTCTATGGTTTTGGCTATGTTTGGATTGCACAGGACGTTGGAAACGCCAACCATTTTGTCAAATGTTTTAAACAGCGCTTGATAGACTGTTTCAAACAAAACTGGCATGTACAAATCATCGCATCTGGTCGTTGCCATCATTACAAACACTATAAATCTCTGCTAAATACTGAAAGATATCTGTTGATTGACATCCCATTCAAATATAGAATAGCTCTTGCTAAATTCCGTTGCTCGAACCACAAATTTGGCATCGAAACTGGTCGTCACAATAATATTGATCGTGAACTAAGGATATGCATTTACTGTTTTCAAAAGTTAAAGAAAAACATTATTGAATGTGAATTTCATGTGTTATTTCAATGCCAAAAGTTTGATCAATTAATAACTGTATTTTTATTTGATTGGTATGTAGGTGACACCAACATTGATGATTTTTATACATTGCTTCAAAACGACAATCCTGATATCATAAAAAAACTTTCATATTTCATATATATGTTAATGAAAACATGATAAGGACATCATTCTCAGTTATATACTATTTGTTAAATATAATGCTTCGTACTATGGGCCGTTGGCCTAATTACTTTCAATAAAATATTTGTCATTGTCATTGTCATTGTCATTGTCATTGCAGCAGACCACCTGATTGTTCTCTTCCCATGGATGGTCTTTAAAAACAGGTTTGCTCAAATAAGAAAGGAATATTTTAAGTGTAACTTCTCATTCTTAAACCTTCCCCACATACAAACGCTAGCCCGTTTATTACTTTTGTTAGAGGGTTTAAATGTATGAGAAATCAGGCACAAGCTGGTGATGATCTTACAAGAAGCAAGGTCAAGTGAAAGCTGCTTTACGTAGTATTACTTTTTGTGTTGTTGGTTGGCGTTGTTTACCCTCGCACTCTGCATTAATACCATTCGGCCAGCAGTAGTATTACTTTCAGTTATTTTTAATTATATAAACAAGTTTAAGAAAACATCTCAGCAACTCTACATAACTTCCGATTGAATAAAAATATTTTCGATTTATCTCCAACTCGGTTACATAATATAACTTTATAGTAGGATTTTATTTCGAACAGTGTTAAATAAATGTATTTGTACTATATTCAACATAGAACCTAAGAATAATGTAATGATTTCTGAATTACCTCCCTTTATATCAAACTTTCATTCACGCTCTTTTAACAATGGAGGTTGTTTGCCAACCAAACGTCGGGTGAGCTAACGGGCACCTGCTTACTACGTCACTCCTCAATGGGAGTATGTCTCGCGCAATAATATTCTCTGTCTCACGAAGAAGGCTAATGTTATAACATTGTTTAATTCCATTAGATCTTATTTCGATACAGTATAGTTCTAAAATCTTAGTATCAATCTTGTACCAAGATAGCACTGACATTATTATTGTTAACCATGTCTCTGCAGAAATGATGGAACTATTTGGCGGTAAACGTTTTCTATTTAGCATTTCTGACGTACTGCCAAAATCTCCCTATATATTGTTCTTCTTGTGTCATAATCGCCACAAAAACGGACGCTATCATATAGTTGCAATGACGAAAGACATTCAGTTTCTTCTATGACCTAAATTATCCGCAGTTTCCTATATATTCTCTATTGTCCGCAGTTTCTTCTATGTTATTTATTGTCGCAGATTCCTTCACATTGCATATCGTCTGCAGTTTCCTCTATGTTCTGAATTGTCCGAAGTATCCTCTATATTGATATTATCTGTTTCATGTTTTTTCTCATGAATTAAACTAATCAGTGGTGCAAATGTCCTTTGACACCGTTGCAACTTACTCATTCAAAATGTTTGGATTTGAATAAATTCAAAATCATTGCATTTAATTGTTCACCTATGCTTGATGATCATTATTAAAAAATGATTATTTTGCTTGTATGATGTTTTACTTCGCTTTTAACAATATTTCAGCTATATCACGCCTTAGAAAATGTAGATTACAAAGGATTTTATATCTGCTTTGATATTATACTTGGACTGTCAATATATACCTCATTGTTAAGCAGAGTCATTGATTTGATTTTGATATGATATGTATATGTGTTAGTTGCATGAAAAGCCAACGGCTAACATCCATTGCAAACCAGTTGGTGCACTAGACAGGAACTACCCAGTTAGCAGATGCGCATAATTAAGGGAATTAATTTGTGTCAAAGTTATTATATCGGTAGACCCCCATACTGTAAGTGCAGTATTTTGAAATCATTCAATTTATGGACATAACAAATTGCTATTGTTAAATGTTCTTGTTAGACTTTTTGGTAGGTCCAAATGTAATCGGCAGTTAGCCCCTTGCTTTCAGCACTTTAAGTGCTTTGATTTATTTTGTATCGAACCAAAATGGAAACATGGGTCAAATTTGGCTGTCGAGGAAGTTACACACATTGTCTATATAATAGAGTATACATTTTTATATACAGTGCCAGGCCCCTGCGAGACAAATGTGTGTTTCTTTGGATATGTTTATCCTTATTTACAGAAGCCTTGACACTTGGATGTTTCCTTTTGAAAACAAGGAAGAAGAAATACAGTGGATTCGCGATAACTCGACATTGTGAACATTCTAATATATCTTTTACTTTGAACCATTTCATGAAACGATTATGTCTTTTAAAAACAGCGTAGCAGTATTGCTGCTTGCTCAAAACTGCTCCTGCGTTGTTTTTCCATATAAGATTTGTATCACTGACACGCTTTTCATAATAGAAATAACATGTAATCATACTTACGCAACTAGTTATCACTCACATTCGTACCACGCTGTGGACATTTTCAACCTTCACCTACATAATAACACATCTGCAGCAGACGACCTAACATATTGTAAGTCTCAATATATCGACGTTACATAATGCATTATATAAAGTGGCATTACGAGTTAAGAAATTTGGACATCTTTGCAAAACTATAAACAATATCAATGTTGAAAGGTACAGCTATTGAAGAGAGATAAAAACAGTGTGGCAAATGGAGAAATTGATCATTATTTTGGAACTATGTTTTCAAAGGTCGTCTGATACAAATGCGTAATAATGCGTCTGCATGTGTGGAAATATACATCATATGTAAGTGGAATGGATATTTATAGATACTGAGCGTGTAATATACTTCGCTGCTACAGTTAAATAAAGCACAGGCCTATGCATTGCGGTGATATACAAGTAAGTATACGATGTTTCTACATTTGTTGGTTGTCACATAGTTCTGTTATGTAATAAGGAGTTCCGTTTATATCAATAATAAACAGTAATTAGTACGGAAGCATGTGAATCTATTAGTCCAGGTTTCTGTACTAGGAATGCGATTTCTTATTTTAACTCGCCAACAAAATATGAGACATTTGCGCACGGATTTTGTGCGCGCTTTTAACGGTCGAGTTCTTCCTTACTTTGCATCGAAATGACAAAGCAAACTTACCGATCGATAGATTATTCAATAATATATCCAAATAAGTTCATATATGTCCATCTGTCTGACTGAATATAAGGAAAAAACTAATTTGAAAACAGCAGCCCTAACTAAACCTGTTTAAATTGTGCTTCCATGATGACCGAGTAATCCAAATCGGTAGGTCAGGTGATCACGAGAATCCTACAAATAGATTAGAGGTATAGTAGCACTATATTGAATGATGTACGCGTACTTTTAGTTGAATTGAGCAAAGACGTATTTCGCATTCTTTTCGGTTCCATGTCAACTATAATTATGTCTCCCCCATTACATTGGGGTGACATATTGTTTTTGCCCGTTCCGTCCGTCCTTCCGTCCTTCCGTCCTTCCGTCCTTCCGTCTGTCACACTTGTTTCCGCTCAATAACTGAAGAACGCTTGGGCATAGGAACTTCATACTTGGTATGCAGGTTGGTCATGACCAGTAGCTGACCCTTATTGATTTTGATAACAGAAGGTCAAAGGTCAAGCTCATGGTGACCTGGTGAGGTAAAAAATGGTTTCCGCTCAATAACTGAAGAACGCTTTGGCTGAGGAACTCCATACTTGGTATGCAGGTTGGCCATGCCTAGTAGAAGACCTCTATTGATTTTGAGGTCAGTACGTCTAAAGTCAAGGTCACAGTGACCATGAGCTTGAAAGGTCACAGTGACAATGAGCTGATAAATAGTTTTTGCTTGGGCCCAGGAACTTCATACTTAATGTGCAGGTTGGTCACCACCAGCAAATGACCCCTATTAATTTTAAGGTCACTAGGTCAAAGTCACAGTGGTCAAGGTCACATCTGTCACACTTGTTTCCGCTCAATAACTGAAGAACGCTTGGGCATAGGATCTTCATGCTTAGTATGCAGGTTGGTCATGACCAGTAGATGACTCCTATTGATTTTGATGTCAGAAGGTCAAAGGTCAAGGTCATGGTGACCTTGTGAGGTAAAAAATGGCTTCCGCTCAATAACTGAAGAACGCTTGGGCTGAGGAACTCCATACTTGGTATGAGGTTGGCCATGCCCAGTAAAAGACCCTATTAATTTTGAGGTCAAAGTCAAGGTCACAGTGACCTTGAGCTGAAAGGTCACAGTGACAATGAGCTGAAAGGTCACAGTGACAATGAGCTGAAAGGTCACAGTGACAATGAGCTGAAACATTGTTTTTGCTTAATAACTGTAGAATGCTTTGGCCATGGAAGTTAATACTTGGTGTGCAGGTTGGTCACCACCAGTAGATGACCCCTATTGATTTTGAGATCACTAGCTTAAAGGTCAAGGTCATGGTAACCTTCAGCTGAAAAATGGTTTCCTCTCAATAACTAAAGAATGCTTATGTTGAGGAACTTCATACCTGGTGTGCAGGTTGGTCCTAACCAGTAAATGACCTTTATTGAATTTGTTTGATTTTGAGGTCACAAGATCAAATGTCGAAGGTCACTGTAACCTTCAGCTGAAAAATGTGTTTTACTCAATAACTCAAGAACGCTTATACCCAGGAACTTCATACTTGGTGTGCAGCTTGGTCCTAACCTGTAGATGACCCCTATTGATTTTGATGTCAGTAGGTCAAAGGTCAAGGTCGTGGTGACCTTTAGCTGAAAAATGGTTTCCGCTCAATAACTGAAGATTGCTTGGGCCCAGGAACTTCATACTTGGTGTGCAGGTTGGTCACCAGCAGCAAATGACCCCTATTGATTTTGAGGTCACTAGGTCAAAGACCAAGGTCATGGTAACCCTCAGCTGAAAAATGGTTTCCGCTCAATAACTGAGGATTATCACTGTTGCTTCATCTCCAGTCCAAAACTAAAAAATTCATCTCCATCATTTCTTTTCCTCCCCGACGACCACACAAATGGGGAGACAAGCGCTTTTTCAAAAAAGCAATCTCTAGTTATTGTTATTTTTTATTTGGAACTTTAGTTATAAAACTAAAACGAAACTAGCAAAAGAATGAAGTAAATAAAAAGCATTTGGAAACAGTAGCTGTCTTGTAACAAACCTTCCCCGGGTCCGTTATTCTTTAATTCGTCTGTATTGAAAACATCTATATATACAGTGTTTTACTTTTTAGAATATTGGGTAAAACATTGGTAAAATGAAAACTTGCTCATAATGTCAGAATATTATCCCATTCCCAACAATGAATACAATTCTCATATAGGGCCAAATGTAACAGCACATTGCAAAGCATTTCATGGTGGATATTTTCATCACAGAGTTTGAGAGACAATATTGGCGACCGACTAAGCTCTGGGCGTCTACGTGACGTCAACGTCAAGACAAAACTATTTGTCTTGTCTATCTGCGTAATTATCACCTTACTGCCTCAGTAACCGTTATTAACACCCGAAAATGTGAGCAAAATCGTTCACGCGAGGGTTGTGTCTTATGTCTTCGGTTACGGAACATGCTCACAGACGATTTACAAAATAGCAGGGTAACTCGTCTTTTTTCCCAGATGAGTAAATGTCACTTCAGTATACTTTGCAAAGTTCCGATTAATGTCAAAACATCAAATTGTAACTGTTATTGAACACCAACGCAATCTGACACACACAGTGACACTATCTGATATCTTGATAAGACCTTGTACCGCGTGCAAGACCCAGCGCGCAGTTCAATGTTTAAGACGTAGCGGGATCGAAATATTACCCAACGGCATCTTGTCTTTTAGTATTTATTGTGACACAAAATCATTTCGTCGTCCATCACTTGACTTTTAGGGTAGAACTTAGAACAAGGTGGCGGTATTTTATAAGGGGCAGGTAACCGTTAGGGAAAATGAGAAAACATAAACGTATTTGAGATTTAATAAGGGCGTTTAAAAAGAAAAAAGCCTTTTATTGGATTGAATACATACTTACAATGTGTGAATACTGAACATTTTGTTCATATCTAGTCGAATAAATAAAAATATGAACACTTCGTGTGAATAAATAAGATGTATGCGAAGTAAGGAGGGTAAAAGAGGGTAAAAGAGAAAATACATATATTTTCGTTAAGCCTTTCCCACATTCAGATGGAATTTGACGCATCTACATCAGACGACATTTAATAACGTTGTGAAAATAAGAAATGGCTCACGATCAGATATTTCTCCATTTGTCTCCATTTTACAACTATATTCAATAATTATACTTTTAAATTTTGAAAACATTCAGGAATAAAATACGCTGACTATTAATATTATTATGCCAAAGTGGTAATTGCAAGAATCTTTAATTTGAATATGCCAGTTGTGTTTTAAACAGTCTTGAGAACACTGTTCAGAAACACTTTACAAAATGGTTGGCATGGCCAACTGTCCGTGCAATCATCGTGAAAGAGAAATAATTTTCTTTTCATAAATCGCCCAGGTTCGACGTCAAGCATCCGAAGAGGTTAGCTAAACTTAACATTTGCGATGATATCCGTTAGTTTGTAACTACTTATCGACACCAATATTTGATACAGTAAGAGTAAATAATCATATATAAACAGCATATCTACCACATTCTCTAATGCTACCATATAGAATTGTGAGTAGTTGTAGTAGTATAAGTAGTAGTAATAGAAGTAGTAGTAGTAGTAGTAGTAGTAGTAGTAGTAGTAGTATAAGTAGTAGTAGTAGTAGTAGTAGTAGTAGTAGTAGTAGTAGTAGTAGTAGTAGTAGTAGTAGTAGTAGAAGTAGTAATAGAAGTAGAAGTAGAAGTAGTATAAGTAGTAATAGAAGTAGAAGTAGAAGTAGTAGAAGTAGAAGTAGTAGTAGTAGTAGTCGTAGTAGTAGTAGTAGTAGTAGTAGTAGTAGTAGTAGAAGTAGAAGTAGTAATAGCAGTAGAAGTAGTAGTAGTAGTAGTAGAATTAGAAGTAGTAGTAGTAGTATAAGTAGAAGTAGTAGTAGAAGTAGAAGTAGTAGTAGTAGAAATAATAGTAGTAGAAGTAGTAGTAGTAGTAGAAGTAGAAGTAGAAGTAGTAGTAGTGGTAGTAGAAGTAGTAGTAGAAGTAGAAGTAGTAGTAGTATTAGAAGCAGTAGTAATAGTAATAAAAGTAATAGTCGTAGTAGTAGTAGTAGTAGTAGTAGTGGAAGAAGTAGTAGAAGCAGTAGTATTAGTAAGTAGCAGTATTGAAAGTAGTAGTAGTAGTAGTAGTAGTAGTAGTAATAGTAGTAGTAGTAGTAGTAGTAGTAGCAGTAGTAGAAGTAGTAGTAGTAGTAGTAGTAGTAGTAGTAGTAGTAGTAGTAGTAGTAGTAGTAGTTGTTGTTGTTGTTGTTGTCGTTGCCATTGGTAGTAATCGTTGTTGTAGTTGATATTGTCGTTGTGATATTTCTAAATGTACCATTGTTTGTTTAGATAATGGAAAAGACAGAAAAAGAAAGATGTGCCGCTGAGTTTGAAGATATGGTCATGAAAACAAGTAATCGAGTTAATCCAGGCTATGAGTCTAAAAGCGTAAATGATATCGAAACAGCTATCAGAGAGTTCATTAATGATGTTTTAGCATTAGTTGAACAGAAGGTGCCTCAACTGAAAGTATCAGAAATAATTCTCGTGGGAAGTTATCAGGAAGGAACCAAAATTTTCAAGGCGGATGAATTTGATTTCCTAGTTGTCATTGAAGAATTATCGGTTCCCGACGTATTTACTATAGAAACTGACGAAGCTACTGCTAATAACCCAGGAACTGTTAAACTAAGACTAATGAACAACGAGGATGCGGATGGAAAATGGAAAATGTACAGCAAAGATGGTTATCTAAGATGTTTTGAACCAATTGTTGAAAGTATTCGTGGAGATTCTTTTGGATACCGTGTGATCGAGGCTATCTCAAAACTAAATCAGAACAATGGTAGATTTAGCTTTCGACAAAACAATGAAATAGCGTTCAGAGATGACGATTCAGAAATTATATACTGTCGCACAAGACCCATACAGCATTTTGCTGTGATTAAACAGGCAGAGGTCAAGTATCCTA
Source organism: Serripes groenlandicus (assembly GCA_031761405.1). Taxonomy (NCBI): domain Eukaryota; kingdom Metazoa; phylum Mollusca; class Bivalvia; order Cardiida; family Cardiidae; genus Serripes; species Serripes groenlandicus. The sequence goes on from JASEVX010000006.1 coordinate 72,440,374, forward strand.
ATGTGCTACTGGATTTCGTGTTTGACGGACATTCTGTCACAGCCGATTTGTGCCCAGCAATTCGATATACACATACAGAACATTGCTTTAATCCAGATAATTGTTTATTTAAGGACTTGGCGGCTCAAGTAATGAATCGCGGATCTATACTTCTGGTGGGACAGCATTATTTTTTGTTTCGAGTTACGTATACGGAGACAGAGGTAGATTACATGAAAAACAAAATGAAAGATAAGCACAAGTCTTTGTACATATTTCTGAAGGTAATAGCATCTTTATTTAGGGAATGTTGGAGACCGCTGCCATCTTATGTGCTAAAATCTATATGTATAAAACACGACCAAGTATGTGACAGAAACGCAAATGCCAAAAGTATGTTAAGATGTTTTGATGAACTAATTCAAATCCTTGTTAATGCAATGCATGTTAACTCTGTGACAAGCGCATTTGACAGGAGATTGAATTTGTTTACAAGGGATTCCGAAGTAGATACAGTCTATAGAGACCTCGTTGTAGCTCCAGTGCTACCAAAGATCAGCCAATTGTGTAGAAATCTGACTGGTAAAAGGATGCATCAATTCTTCAGGGACATTAAAACAACCATCGAGAAGGCAGATAGTGACTTTGACCCTTTAGAACCCTTTCCCATAAAGGACAGATCTGCAGCAGACATCGTCGAAAACGTCTAGGCAAATAAATGGAAAATCTCTAAAAATGAAAGTGCAATTATTGTAGAGTAGGAAAAAAATATTACAAATGGAGAACTAGCTGAATCAAAGCAATCTGTGCATTCGCCTGCTGTAAAGGCGTCTGCAGATGGGAAAGTGTTTAGTACCCTTCTATTCGCGACTTTAAACAGCATTTTATTATCCTGCTCTGCACGAATATAAACAACATTTGAGAACAATACAGTACGTTCATCGGATAAGGTTAATATGAGCCCGTCCTTGGGAAAAGGTGATAGGTAGCTATTATTAACAGTGTAGGTTCAGATAAGCCTATCTATACATCTATAAATGTCCACATATATTCGAGTTATATCTTGATGTATAATAATTAAAAAAATATGTTATAAGATTTGATAATATAACGTATTACTTAAAGCTTTTGTCATCAAATTTTAAGTTTTTAATGTTCAATGCAGTTTACCTCAACAAAATAACACGTTCCCCAGACTATTACTAATTAGGGCATGTGCTTGTTTTGAAAACATTGTTTTGCATGGAACTTAACTGCTTCTAAAAATATAGGCATTTATAACTGTTTCATGTTGAGCCATTGATATTATTGGTACAAATACAATGTTTTTTCATGAATCTTGTGCTATGGGGATTATTCAAGATCCCTATCAGAGGGCACGAAGGCGAGAGCTGCTCTGCACCTTCGCTGGTCGCAATGTCCTCAAGTTAGAGTCTTCTGCACTGCGTTTCATATAATATTAGATCAACGATTCTCAAAATCTCCATACAATACTATAAAGAGCGGGTGTCCTCGGAAAACAAACCGTAACGTGTGAAAAATACCTGACTGTGCATTCATGGAAGTTGATCTAACAACTAGTTGAAATACTGCCTTACATATGTGTTTTTAAATGACTAATTGTCTAACAGTGCATAACCATATCAACTGTGAGGATTCACTGGCTGATCTGGATTATGGACTCTACGTTATGTATCGGTCCAGATCAGCCTGCGCAGTCCGCGCAGGCTATTCCGGGCCGACACCTTCCGTCTCAGGTGGATAATAAAGGCTTATGTATAAAGTATATGTCCGGGCTAGCCTGCGCGGCATACTTAGGCTGATCCGGGTCGATACTTTACGCAGAGTCCACAATGTCGGCGCATATGTCGCTCTTCACAAGGGAACTTTTCTTTCTGTAGGACTTCTATAAATGCAGGCGAATAGCGGAGGCTCCCGTCAGACTGTCGTCATCGGTCGCAAATACTTAGTATGAAATCCGTCGACCGGAATCCGACATTGGCAAGTGTTGAACGCACGATATATGAGACCTACCCGCTCATGGTAATCTTTTAGTAATGTCCCTGGGTAATGGGGCATATTTACATTACTCTCCTAGTCTGCTTCCGGGAGACATAACCAGAGTACTAGCACCGTGTGTGTAGAACAATACCTCAAAAGCAAAACCTGCTCATCACTGTATTCGTACCCCATACCTTTGGTACGAGAGTCCAAGCACTTAAACTGCACCACTTTTAAGACACCCAAGGCTCAGAGATAATTGGAATGTTGCCGTGATACGGATAAACAAATCGACGACAAAAAGTGTGTCCAGAACATATTCTTTGCGCAGTCACGATGTACCTGGATTTGATTGGATGAAAAGTAAAATTCAAAACAAAACATATTTCAAGTGGAAAAATACCTACTTGATGAAGAAATGAAAACAAGGAATCTCATAAGTGATAATTTGGGTGTAATTGCACTCGTTTTCTATATTTAAAATGAGTTCAATTATAACTGATTATGTTTTTTTAACTAACCGGATGTTACAAATCCAAATGTCTAAAATGGTCACGTCATTGTATTATTGTAATGCACATGATTAATAAATACCCAAAAGTAAAATAACAGAAATGGTAGAAAAAATAATTTGACTTGTCACCAATTAAGTACCTGTCTTTATTTTTTCATAGATTTGATATCTTGGCCATATTCTAAAGTGGAATATATGGTTAAACAGATTCTGAGTTTTAGTTTATTTGCATAGCACAGTGGGGCTTGTAATTACTTATAACAAAAGTTAATTATATGAGAGCTTGATAACCGGCCTCACCATTCAGATTTGTAAGTTTAACCGAAATAGGTAGCACCTATACTCATATTAGAACTAAACTGTTGAAAACGGTGCGTGAGACCTCTGTACAAATTATAGTTTACAGGGATCATATGAGCCGTCCCACGAGAAAACATTGTGTATCTGCGTAAAGTATCGACCCGGATCAGCATAAGCATGCCGCACAGGCTTACCCGGATAAACACTTTTCGCCTCCTGTGGATTTTTGTTTCAGGAATTATTACTCTATACCTCTATCCCCTGAGACGGAATATGTCGGCCCGGATCAGTCTGCGCGGACTGCGTAGGCTGATCTAGGTCGATACATTACGCAGAGGCCATACTGTTGGTTTTCTCGCGGGACGGCTCATATGATGTGTATTAAACATACAAAAATAGAGTCCTCACATGTCTATGAAGTAGATATGTATTGACGAGTGCAAAGGTTATAAAACCATGAACAGCAGCAGTCTAACAAGTAACGCAAATATATTATCCTTTATCAGCTGAATTATATCCTTTCGTTTTTAAGCTTAATTATGTCCCCTCGTTTGTCAGTGTTATTAAATCTCACTGTTTTCCCCTCGTTTTTCAGGATAATTTATTCCCCCTTTCTTTGGAGTAGTTATATCCCCTCTTTTTCAGCGTTATTAACGTCCCCTCGTTTTTCAGAAATATTAATTCCCTACGTTTTTTCAGCTTAATTGTTCCACCTGGTTTTTCAGCGTAATTATATTTACGTAAATATATCCCCTCGATTTTAAACGTAAATATTTCCCCTTGTTTTTCAGCGTAACTTTATCCCTTCATTTTCTTTTCAGCCTATTTATATCATCCCTAGTTTTTTAGTGTAAGTTTATCCGCAAGTTGTTCAGTGAAAGATAATCACCTCGTTTTTCAGATAAAGATTATTTATTAGATGAGAATGTTCAAATATTAAACACTTTCACCTAATACTACAAATATGGAGCAGACAATTTATTTTGAAAACATGTTTGAAAGACTATTGAAAATCTCTGTAATGAAAATATAAGTATTGGGTACTGTTGAAAATGATGTGTCAAAGGGCGAAATTCCTCGTTATGGGCAATATCTCATGTTACCACAATTATTTCAAAATTCGTCAGCTGCATATGCGTCAAAACGCATCTAAAATTGGGTTGGTTGGACATTATCTGGTATAGTAATTTGAAGTGGATTGTGGAATGTTCAGTTATCTTTATTATGGTTTGATAAACATTGATAACATATGCATATGAATTATGCATGACTTACTTGTGAGTAAATACCATATACCTAGAAGCCATATATACCTATATAAACATTAGAACGTATTGTGTTCATGTTTTTACACATCAGTTCAGTATCGTAGATCCGTCTTACTTCGTCATCTATCTTAGTTCATAACGTCATTAGTTTCGTCTTTCTCTCCAATGACTTTGTATTAGCAGTCACTTAAGAAGTGTGTTACTATTTGGTGATGTCTAAAGATTCATTTAGTACTCGACAATGTAGTTTGTTTAAAAGTTTATGATCACGAACTAAGAAGAAAGTAGATGATAACTCGAATTCGCCATTGTAAATAACAGTGTCAGAATTTTCCTTTATTTGGGTAAATGTCCGACAGGTCAATGATCAGTAATCAAGCACTCGTTAAATGTAGATATAGGTATATTAACCCGATTTGAAAGTGCAAGACCGATTAATTTAGTGGTTATATGTATCGGCGTGTATTTGATACGACTACATGTATAAGTGAAATGTATGTGTGTATAACATTTTAATTATCTCGTTCATGGTTATCATTTCTTTTCGTTCTATATGTATTATGTTTAAATTACTTGATAATAAGCCATCATAAATAGAAAATAATGTAAACAAGTAACTGTAGGATTGCAAGCAATACCATAATCCCCTACCGGTGTGCACGTTTTGACTTATTAATATTCTAAGTCCAAAAAGGGGCATAACTCATAAAAAAATTGACGAAATCCCATGAAACGCGAACTTGATCTGTGACACATGATTACAGAGGCATATACAAAATTTCAGCTCAATACCTCAAAGCATGTAGAAAAAAAATGCGGAAAACTGATTTGCCGGACTGACTGACTGACTGACAGATGGACTGACTGACGGACGGACTGACGGACGGAGTGCAAACCTAATAGTCCCCTTCGACACGCCGGTAGGGGACTAATAAAGAAGCCGGAGTTTCAGTATTGGTCAGCCGCAACAGTCGGTTTGAAAAGGTTTCAACATATGCCATGGGCACTCAATTTTGGAGAAATCGGTCGCAATAACATATTGATTTACAAACAAATGACATTAAAGAACGAATAATCCTGGAATTCTAACTAATTGGTTACAAAGACATGCATCAAACCACTCGACCAAACCATCAGATCCGACTGTTTGGTGTATTGTATGTACTGTTACCTAATTTGCAACATTATTTGAGCCGTCCCACAAGAAAACTAACATTGTAGCCTCTGCGAAATGTATCGACCCAGATCAGTCTGCGCAGGCTAATCCGGGCCGACACATTCCGTCTCAGGGGTATAGAGGTATAGAGTAATGATTCCTGAAACAGAAAATCCACAGGAGACGAAAATTGTCTGTCCGTGTAAGCCTGCGCGGCATGCTTTACGCAGAGTCCACAACGTTGGTTTATTTCGCGGGACGGCTCATTTGCCTGTGGCACGGTTCATGATTTTGACAATATTGATATCCATCTGTTTTCAATAATGTTCTGGTCGTGATACTGATCACAATAGCGAATAAAAAGCATTCGATTAAACACATGACTCACGTAAATCTTACAGTTATGTCCCGTAGGTAATTCCCTGAAATAGAAAGCAAGATAAACCTTTTACCAGGTTCATTTTAAGTGTAACTTGAACTGTCGCATGATGCAATTTTGCGATAATTCGGTGTTGAACAGGACAGAACAATTACTTCAGAACATTGTCGTGTTCGAAGGATCGTTGGTTTATACTAATTTGGTGATGAGCCGTATGTCGGCCCTAGCAAACAGTACTTTACTGGACTCATCTGTACTTCAACCTAGTTATCTGTTGTTGAACATACTGTAACGTAACAATACCGTAACAATAGCGTACTGTTACGTTATGTAACGTAATGTTACTTACTGTAACGTAGCTATTGACGTAGTTGGACTAAATGTTACTTAGTCTACCGTGATGGGGACCCGTACTGACACCCGCAGCACAGCGTACTTTAATGTAGCATGACGTAGCACGACGTAGCACGACGTGGCACGACGTAGCATGACGTAGCACGACGTAGTTGAACGTACTCACCTCTTCCCTGCCGTGAAACTGGTCATATCGAGTGCTTGGCGTGACTAAAATTGGTATTTTTTTACCAAGGTTAATCACCTCGCCATAAAGTCTTTATAAGCGTTAAATCATTTTTCTTGGTAAACAATGGAAATTTAGGTTTTGCATTGTTTACATTTAGGGGTCAAAATTGCCCCTAAACTAGGGTTTTCAAAATAGGTTTTTAGTTACAACCGTTTCACGCCAAGCCCTCGATATATTGGTTCTGTTTGTAATTTAAAAGTACGTTAGAGTACGTTAAAGTACGTTTGTGTATGTTAAAGGTACGTTAGACTACGTTAGACGTCCCTTCAGTACGTTAGCATCACGGATGAAAATGTTGGCTCTAACGTTTTGATCTTTTGAACATGTTCAACAATTAAATCGAAAATCACGGCTCCCCCAAGTTAATACCAAGTTAGCATCACGGACAACTACGGTACAGTACGGATGCCGGTACGTTCAACTACGATTAAGTTAGCCTCCACTGCGTTCAACTACGTCCACTAACGGCTATGTGACCACACCTTAATACTCATTTATATTTTAAGTGTTTAGAGTGGGAATCTCCTTCTTTAAAGTCAGTATACTGGCACTCTAGTTATGATATATGCATTTAAAATTAAGTATATGTACGTTCAGTATTTGGAGAATCTCGTTCTGATATCCGATCATTTAATATTTAGTAGAGAGGGAATCTCATTCCGGTATCCGGTCGCTTTATATTCAGTAGTTCGGGAATCTCGTTCCCATATGGTCACTTTAAATTCAACAGAAGTGGAATCCGGCCATTTTAAATTTAGTAGATGCAGAAAAGGCCATTCATTATTTACGATGATTGACAAAAAGTCATTGTGACTAGCGACATTTGTCTTCCATCAATGGGCTATGTGGGTAGGAAGCTAGTTGTCTGTGGGGAAATGCTGTGTGGAATACTAGTGCGAGAAAGCCAGGAAACATATCGAGGGCTTGGCGTGAAACGGTTGTAACTAAAATTGGTATTTTTTTTAACAAGCTTAGTTACCTCGCCATAAAGCCTTTATAAGCTTTAAATTAATTTTCTTGGTAAACAATGGAAATTTAGGTGCCATTGCTCGTTTTGAGCAATGGCACCTAAATTTGAATTGTTTACAAAAGGGTCAAAATTGCCCCTAAACCAGGATTTGCAAAATAGGTTTTTAGTTACAACCGTTTCACACCAAGCCCTCGATATGTCGTCAGGTGAATTGGCCACCGTGTTATAGCTGAAATACCGCTGTAAACGGCGTTATATTCAAATCAATCAATACAGTAAAACGGGAATGTCAATTTGGTATCTGACAAGTTTATTATAAAACGCAAAGGAAATCTTAATCGGATAAACGGCAAATTTACTATACAATAGAAGGGGAATTTCAATCTGGTATCAGACAAGTTGACTGTGCAACAGAATGGATATCTAGTTCTAATATCCGACAATTATACTATACAGTGAAGGGGGAATCTCGTTCAGAATTCCAGTCAGTCTAAAAAACAGCAGAATGTATCAATCTGGTACCCGGCAGACCTACTTCACCCCAGAAGGGAACTCTCAACTGATATGCAATCAGTTAACGACTGTGAAGAATGAAGGGAATCCTCGATCATATATCCGGCCAGTTTACAACCTAGTTGACTGAAGTAAACTCCATATAATGTCTCCCAAGCTTTCTTACTTAATATCTTTTTCCAGATTATTTACACCTTGAAGAGACAGTTACTCGCATGTCGTGCCTTCCTTATAAGAATGCATGACTAGTTGAACCTGTGCATATTCGCACAGACTCAACTCAATCGAATTCCTTCGCTCATATAAAGGTATATCAAACAAATGGTTGTTTGTCAAACAAAGCAAGAAGTGTATCATTGATATTATGATGCCCGTACACGTCCTTTCTGTGATAAAGGCTACTTTGACGTCTCTCCTGCTGACGACTGTTAAAAACATCGCGGAATTAAGCGACGAAGAAACAAGTTTCTCCATTTCGAAAGTTTTAGGCCTTTATTCGTGTTTCTAACTCCTAATACAGTTGACTCGCGATAACTCGAACTTGTGAAATTCGAATATGAGCCGTCTCGCGGGAATATTAACATTGTGGACATTGCGTAAAGTATTGACACGGATCAGCTTAAGCATGCTGCGCAGACTAACCCGGACAGACACTTTTCGCCTCTTGTGGATTTTCTGTTTCAGGAATCATAACTCTATACTTCTATCCCCCTGCGACGGAATGTTTTGGCCCGGATCAGTCTGCGCGGACTGCGCAGGCTGATCTTGGTCGATACATTACGCAGAGGCCATAATGTTGGTTTTCTCGCGGGACGGCTCATATATCATTTAACTCGAACCAATTCCTAGAACGGGTCTGTCTTTTGAAAACAGCATAACAACAGTTATTAATGCTCATACGACAATCAGTAATGCGGCTGCGATGGTGGTTTAAATATAAACAAAAATACTGGGTGGCTTTTCATAATAAACACTAAAATATAAATGGGTTACGAAGCATAAATCCAGCGGTAATTTATTGGTCGCTTTCGACTTCCAGTTTCCCCGATTCCTTTGTTCCTTTTTTTCAATACCTCACATGTGATCCTAAACAAGCGACAGTAAACGTGGCAAATTAGGAACAATTGTTTATATCTCCTTTTATCTAGTCATGGCACATTTATACAACATATATACTAATGCTGGGATGAGAGAGGAACATATTGGTCTTATGAAGGACGGGCGTTTAGCCCTCAGCGGCTTGATAACATTGTTTGTTATTCAGGATATGTATATATTGTATGAAGCGGACTTCGTTATAGATTAAAATATACATTGTTGACAGTAATAAAACTGTTTGGTTATACTTATCGTGAGAATCACTGTAGTGTCTAACCTTACACTATAACTCTTAGTTGCTTTGACGCATATGAACCATTTGAGGGCTGATATCGATTTCGTTAAAAATGTGCCATCAATAAAGTCAGTCGGCGCTTCCTCAACGTTAGGCCGGGCTATAAACTGTTTGCTGCTCATGAACTCAACAGTTTTATCTTGGTATTCCTATACTTGGTTATGGACTCGTTTAACTGCATAGCTGGACAAGTCCATTGTTCAATTCAGCAAAGGCTTAACGAAATACACGATTGCGGTTTATTATGCAAAACTTGGGGTATTTTCATGATGAATGTATTACTAATTTACCAAATAACAATACACTCCTTTTATGAGTAAACGGTTGAAATCATAATTTGTAATCATGGCTGGAAGAAACAAAGTCATATCAATGATATCAGTTTAGTTAGAAATGTAATTATTCGATTTAAAAACAAGATCAAATATAGGAGAGTCATTTGTTCTATTGCTGGCTAACAATTGATATATTAACACTATGGGGATTAATATAAAATGAGCCGACCCGCCAGAAAACCAACAGTACGGACTCTGCGTAAAGTATCGCCCCGGATTAGCCTAAGCATGCCACGCAGGCTAACCCGGATAGACACTTTTCGCCTCCTGTGGACCTTCTGTTTCAGGAATCATTTCTCTATACTGCTATCCCCTTGAGACGGAATATGTCGGCCCGGATCAGTCTGCGCAGACTGCGCAGGCTGATCTGGGTCGATACATTACGCATAGGCCATAATGTTGGTTTTCTCGCGGGACGCTCAAATCAAGAAAATTAAACTGTTTTACATGGTAGTTTGAAATAACCCACTAGGCAGATATAACAGTTTATCAAATGTTTAAAAAAAAAAACAGTTAAACCCATTGCATCAGATAAACCTTCAAATAAGCCGTTATAACTTAAAACCTTCCAACTACAACCATTAATATTTCGATAGAAGATTTGGCTGACAAATGCGATATTCATACAAAACTAGAAAACACCATTATTGCATATCGAACCACAACTTGAAAACGGCCTTTATTGACACCAATTACGGTAGTCTGAATAACACATGTTGACATCGCCGTTAATTCTACAAAACACTTGTTGTCATATAAGTTTGGGATGATAATTGAACTTCTGTGACATCATATTATACCGAACAACCAAAGTACTGTCAATAACAATTTGGTAAGGATTGCTTAACCCAAAAAATCAGATTAAGTATTTACAAATATGCGTGCCTAGGAGCAAATCGATTTACATAAAGAACAAAGCAACTATCCTGTGCTGAATAATATAATACTTCTCATTTAGTATGATATCGTTTGTATGTTTAAATCGTACCATATATGTGGTTGTTTTGTTAAAATAATAATACAGCGGAATACGTTGTTTCTAAACATTAAAAAATACTTAAATGGTCGTTGTAACTTGATATATCTTAATGAATTAGCGTATCCATATAACGTGAATGTCTTAGCAATCTTTATATGATATTTTAATTGATACGTGGCTCAACTATGCCTTTTCGAGAATGTAAATAATTAAAGCGTTACATATCTTTCTCTATGTATACGTAAAGACAGGCAACGTTTGAAATGTTCTAAACTTGAATATAAAACCGGATTAAATTGTATGAAGTCAGACAGAATTGTGTTAGAATCGTGTTTTAAAAGATGATATAGACAGAACACGTGACTCGTGTTATAATGAAGTCGGTAATGAGAAACCTACTACCTCTACTCCTATGTTTTATGATTGATAGATTCGAAGGTAAGACACGGATAATTGGCCAAGATACAATAATCGACCCGAAGGATTTTGAGACCAACGAATATACCGAGCCGTAGACCGATCGGTAATGTAATTATACAAGTTGGTCGTAATTATAACTATATAAGTATACAAGTTGGTCGTAATTATGTGACTATATATGTTGGTCGTAATTATAACTATATAAGTATACAAGTTGGTCGTAATTATAACTATACAAGTTAGTCGTAATTATGTGACTATAGATGTTCGTCGTAATTATAACTATATATGTATACAAGTTGGTCGTAATTATGTGACTATATGAGTTGGTCGTAATCATGTGACTATATGAGTTGGTCGTAATTATAACTATATATGTATACAAGTTGGTCGTAATTATGTGACTATATGAGTTGGTCGTAATTATGTGACTATATGAGTTGGTCGTAACTATAACTATATTAGTATACAAGTTGCTCGTAATTATAACTATATATGTATACAAGTTGTTCGTAAGTATGACTATATAAGTTGGTCGTAATTGTAATTATAACTTTATATGTATACAAGTTGGTCGTAATAATGTGACTACATTGTATACAAGTTGGTCGTAATATAACTATATAAGTATACAATTTGGTCGTAATTATAACTATACAAGTTAGTCGTAATTATGTGACTATATATGTTGGTCGTAATTATAACTATATTAGTATACAAGTTGGTCGTAATTATAACTATATATGTATACAAGATGTTCGTAAGTATGACTATATAAGTTGGACGTCATTTTAACTATATAAGTATACAAGCTGGTTGTTAATATAACTATATAGGTTTACAAGTTGGTCGTAATTATGACTATGTATGTTTGTCGTAATTATGAATATACAAGTTGGTCGTAATTATAACTATATAAGTATACAAGTTGGTTGTAATTATGACTATATATGTATACAAGTTGGTCGTAATTATGACTATACAAGTTGGTCGTAATTATAACTATATAAGTATACAACTATATAAGTAATTAAGACTATAAAAGTATACAAGTTTGTCGCAATTATAACTTTAAAAGTGTACAAGTTTTTCGTAACCATAACTATAAAACTGTATAAGTTGGTCGTATTTGTAATTATGCAAGTTAATACGTTGGTCGTATTTGCAATTATACACGTTTACGTCAGTGTTAATATTCACGATTACACGTTAGTTGTATTTGTAACTATGCAAGTTGTTCGTATTTTTAACTATACAAGTTGTTCGTATTTGTAACTATACTAGTTGATCGTAATTGTACCTCTACTAGTTGGTCGTAATTGTACCTCTTCTAGTTGGTCGTAATTATAACTAAGCAAGGTGACCATAATTGTAACTATACAAGTTGCTCGTAATTGTAACTAGTCTAGATGTTCGTAATTGTAACAATACTAGTTGATGGTAATTGTAAATTTACTAGTTGATCGTAATTGTAACTATACTAGTTGATGGTAATTGTAAATAAATTAGTTGCTCGTAATAGTTACAATACTAGTTGATGGTAATTGTAACTTTACTAGTTGATCGTAATTGTAACTATACTAGTTGATGGTAATTGTAAATAAATTAGTTGCTCGTAATAGTTACAATACTAGTTGATCGTAATTGTAACTATACTAGTTGATGGTAATTGTAAATAAATTAGTTGCTCGTAATAGTTACAATACTAGTTGATGGTAATTGTAACTTTACTAGTTGATCGTAATTGTAACTATACTGGTTGATGGTAATTGTAAATAAATTAGTTGCTCGTAATAGTTACAATACTAGTTGATCGTAATTGTAACTATACTAGTTGATGGTAATTGTAAATAAATTAGTTGCTCGTAATTGTTACAATACTAGTTGATGGTAATTGTAAATAAACCAGTTGCTCGTAATTGTAACTGAATTAGTTGCTCGTAATTGTAACTATACAAGTTGCTCGTAATTGTATCTAAACTAGTTGCTTGTAATTGTAACTATACAAGTTGCTCGTAATTGTAACTTTACTAGTTGATCGTAATTGTAACTATACTAGTTGATGGTAATTGAAACTATACTAATTGATCGTAATTAAACCTAAAGAAGTTGCTTGTAATTGTAATTATACAAGTTGGTTGAAATTGTAACTATACAAGTTGATCGTAATTGTTACTATACTAGTTGGTCGTAATTTTAACTAGACAAGTTGCTCGTACTTGTAACTAAACAAGTTGCTCGTAATTGTAAATATACAAGTTGCTCGTAATTGTAACTAAACCTGTGTATCGTAATTGTAACTATACTAGTTGGTCGTAATTGTAACTAAACAATTTGCTCGTAATTGTACGTTTACTGGTAGAACTTTATGGAGGGTAAGTCGACTATTCTTTTGTACCTGTCATCATTATTTCATGGATTTCATATCTTGGCAATAAACAAGTTGATCGTAATTGTTACTATACTAGTTGGTCGTAATTTTAACTAGACAAGTTGCTCGTACTTGTAACTAAACAAGTTGCTCGTAATTGTAAATATACAAGTTGCTCGTAATTGTAACTAAACCTGTGTATCGTAATTGTAACTATACTAGTTGGTCGTAATTGTAACTAAACAATTTGCTCGTAATTGTACGTTTACTGGTAGAACTTTATGGAGGGTAAGTCGACTATTCTTTTGTACCTGTCATCATTATTTCATGGATTTCATATCTTGGCAATATAGAGAAGCAATAAACTCTTGAAAATGATAGTAAATATTTCAACGGAAGTTATGGTTCGATATCTTCGACTGTCTAATTGTATTGACTTTAAGACGTTTATCTATATATTGCAGTAAATGTAGCAAACAAACAAAACTACAGTCAATTTCAAATTATTTGCATTCAGTAAAACACATAACTCTTCTTTCAACAGGCTAAATTTCTAGTAGTTTCATATTTTTTTTATCCAAAATTTGTTTATTGATCAAACTCAAATGAATCCAGTGTTTTAAAAGAATGATGTCATATGTGGACTCTCAGTAAAACACATTACTTTTCTTTCACCAGACTGCATTTCTAGTAGATCTTTCTTTTTTTTTTTAACCAAAATTTGTTTATTGATGATACTCAAATCAGTCATGATTGTTTTAAAGAAATGATGTCATATGTGGGCTATCAGTAAAACACATAACATATGTATGAACATTGCAAAAGTTTTGCTATACCGTCTTTCCAAACATTGTGTCCAGAGAGGATTTTTCGATGCAGTCACGATTCTGCTGCGTTTTGATTGGATGAAAAGAAAATACCGAAACAAAAAAAATAATTCTAAAGGAAATAATTAAATATGATACTCGATAAAGGAACGAGGACACGTAATTTTATGTGTGATAATTTCCATTTAATAACACTCGTCGTCTATTTATAAAACGAGTTCAAATAACAACTCATAAGGGTGTTTTGATTTTCCGGAAGTTTTAAATCCAAGTTCCTGTAATATGACGTCATTCTATTAGCGTAACGCAATTGATGAATAAATAACCAAAAGGAAAACGACAGAAATTATAGGAAACGTTATTTGAAGTACTTTATGAAGGGCAAGTTGATTATGTGTTGTACCTGTCATCATTATTTCATGGATTTAAAATCTTGGCTATATTTTAGAGTTAAATATAAGCTAAACCTGATGATGAATTTTATTTTCTTTGCTAAGGTCGGTAGGACTCGTAATTGACGTAACTAACTGATCGTGCTGCAAGCATGGGGCTAACTGCAGTTCGCGAGGAATTATTTACCTATCACAAAAGTTCATAAATGTTTAGATGGAATAGGTAGCACCTATAATCTCTAAGGTAGCACCTATACTCATATTTTTTTCAATATGTTTTCCAAATTCTGTTTTGTAACTTTCTACAATTTGCCTTTTAATTTGTTTCTTGTTGGGGAACTGACAGTGCTTAATTAATTGTTCTTGCTTTCACACGACCTATGCTTTGCCTATTAACATATTACGTAATTGTAACTAAACAAGTTGCTCGTAAGTGTATATAAACTAGTTGATCGTTATTGTAACTAAACTAGTAGATCGTAATTAAAACTATACAAGTTGGCCGTTATTGTATATAAACTAGTCGATCGTAATTGTATCTAAACTAGTTGATCGTAATTGTAACTAAACTAGTTGATCGTTATTGTAACTAAACTAGTCGATTGTAATTGTAACTAGACTGGTTGATCGTAATTGTAACTAAACTAGTCGATCGTAATTGTAACTAAACTAGTTGATCGTAATTGTAACTAAACTAGTTGATCGTTATTGTAACTACACTAGTCGATCGTAATTGTAGCTAAACTAGTTGATCGTAATTAAAATTATACAAGTTGGTCGTTATTGTACCAATACCAGTTTAGAAGGTTTTTTTTTTTTTTTTTGGGGGGGGGGGGGGGGGGGTATGTATAAGAAGCGGTCGGCCAGACGTTAAACACAGATTGAAAATGATTGTCGTCTAGTTAATCTTTTTTTATTTTCGTGTGATCTATCTTTTGTACACAAAAGTTAAAAAATAAATGGAACTTTGAAAAAAACGATCGCAATTCGACGTCAGAACATAAATGTTGTCTGTACCGTAGCCAAAGAATGACATGACGTCATTTCCGTAACACTTCATTTGGCGCAACGTCAAATGGAGCGACGTCGTTTCCCGCAAAAAAGTGGTATGAACATTTAATATTTCAAATTCCTATGCATGAGCTATAGATTCACTCATACAAAGTAACTTTCACATATTGAGCAATTGTACCTTTGGCGACAATCTTTTCCTTCTGCAAAGGAGTCAGAAACCGTCTCTATTAGGGAAAGAGTTAAGGAGAAAATTTCATAATTTGTTCCAGTCATATTGACTGGTTGAAAAGGGTAGTTGCCAGATGGCATCAGAAAAGGGCTGTTACATATTTGCTTCTTTACCATAATATAGGTAATTGATTAAGAACCTTAAGCATCTTGGCCCTCATGTTTAAACCTCATTCATTATAACTGTTATTCATTGATTTTCTGAAAGTCTTTACTTAATTATTTTCTGTTCGCAATAAAAGACGACAGCAAAACGAATTCCGAACATTTTGTGATCATGCAAAAAAACTGGATTAGCATTATTATCGTCTAGTCAAATAAATATAAATCTTTAATTTTTATTTACAATCATCCTACTGTTTTTTCGTAAATAGATATATTACAAGTATACAAGTTGGTTAAAGTGTCATTCATTTCAATACAATATCTGTTTTTCTTTGGATCATGGATCATATTGGCAAAACCACTTCCTTACCAGACAGTTTTAAGATCCTATTAAATCATTCCCATATCTACAAATAATCCTCATTACGACCAATGTAGAAGATTATAACCACCTTCAAAGTATTATCGACAATATACATACGTATTCAATTGATGAAACAGTACAACTGTTTGCAACACATATGCATTTTGCGTGTTTGGTAGCGAAAGAAAAAACAATCACAATTATGTAACACGCGAGCAGAAAAATAAATGGTTTAATAAAGACTGCTATTCCTCTCGTAACGAATTTAACAAAGCAAGAAATGCGTATCTGAGAAATAAAGTGGCTATATATTAACACAAAACGCAAATGTAAAAAACAATTCCCCCCAAAAAAGAAGGTGTGCGCGTATCAAAACTACATTTCGGAGTCATCTTATTGAAAATCATAACCACCTTCAATGTATTGTCGATAAATACATACTAATTCAATTGATGAAACAGTACAACTGTTTACAACACATATGCACGGCAATGCATTTTGCGTGTTTGGTAGCGAAAGAAAACCCAATCACAAGTATGTAAAACGCGAGCAGAAAAATAAATGGTTTAATAAAGACTGCTATTCCTCTCGTAACGAATTTAACAAAGCAAGAAATGCGTATCTGAGAAACAGAAGTATAGAAAATAAAAACGTTTTCCTGGGCAAAAAAGTGGCTATATATTAACACAAAATGCAAATGTAAAAAACAATTCCCCCAAAAAAAGAAAGTGTGCGCGTGTCAAAATTTGCAAAATCGCATCCAAAATCATTTTGGAAAAATGACAAAACACTATATGATACAAAAAAAATGTTATCCCGAGAATATATGTACCAATGATATGTACTTACATTTTAGTGCTCTATAAGGCTCTCAGCCACAACAAAACACGAATAATGCAACACATGATAATAGTTACTTTATATGACAATGATCTAGATGTAAATTTTACAGAATCGGAGATAAGAAATGCTGTATTTTCACAAAATAACTCTAAAAGCTCAGACACTGATCATTTAATTGCCGAAGTTTTCAAAAGTTCATATGATATTATTGCTCCATTACTTGTAAGTCTTTACAACAGAACTGTTAATGAATGTATTTTCCCAAATAGCTGGGGAGAAGGCATAATCATACACATATTCAAGGGAGGAAACCCTGATGCTAAAAGCTTTAGAGGGATAACTCTTTATAATATCATTTCAAATATTTACTCAAAATTACTTGTTACAAGACCTACCAAGTGGTCTGAAAAAAAAGAAAAGACAATTGATAATCAATTTGCTTCCAAAAGGGCAATTCTACGGTAGATCGTATCTTCATTTTGCACTTCTTGATAATGAAAAAATTAGCCGACAAGAAAACACTTTATGTTTTACAAAATAGATAGAGTATGTTTGTAGCAGAAACTACTTAATGAAAACGTTAGTACTAAATGTGTAAATGCTATCAAATCAATGTATAACACTGTTAAATCATATGTACGATATAAGTATAAAACATCTGAATATATCTATTCAAACATAGGTGTAAAGCAAGCAGACCCAGCTAGCAGCATATTATGTTTATTTTTCCTAAATGACATTTTGAACAACATTAACTGCAATATAGATGGTATATTTTGCATTAATGAAATACACTTGTTTTGTTACTTTTTATCCCCCGCCTGATTTCAGGGAGGGGGATATTGAAATGGCGTTGTCCGTCCGTCCATCCGTGTGTGCGTGCGTCCGTCACGTCCGTCCGCACCCGTCCATTGTTTTTTTGGATTGGTAAATTTTCCTTAGAGTTATTGCCCTCGATATATTTAAAAATCCACGTCCGCAGCCATTTCTCAGTAACTAGCTTGTAGAATTTCATGAAACTTGAAATAAATATGAACCGACATACTGGGATGATGCCCGTCTATTATTTTTTGGGAGTTATTGCCGTTGATTTAAGGAAAAAAATAAAGGGAATAAAGGGAGCTATTGCAGTTAAGGTAGCAAAAACTTGTTTTCACATTTTCCTTTGGGATTTAATTATTAAAAAATGTCTTTAATTCACACTCTTAGTTTAATAAAGTTGTTTATAAAACCAGTGTCGTTATTTTATTCTTTCAGGAGGAATATGTTTATCGGTCTCAATTTCTGTTCATACCCCTTGTTCTTGTGTGAATAAGTTAAAATCATTTTGCAGGTCAATTGCACATTCAACATAAAGGCCTTCATTCACAAACAAGCCATCAATCACAAACAAGCCATCATTGGCGGGGGATATCAATTCAGCGAAATTGCTTGTGGAAGACAGTGGTGCAGAGGTAGAGCGTCGGCCTCTCGTATCAAAGGTCCCTGGTTCGAGTCCCGTGATGAGCGGGTCCTGACTTTGGGATTTTTCCACACAAACGGCGCGAGTACTGGTGAAGTCTCCAGGAAGCAGACATCGAGCGTGATTAATCTAAGCCCAAGCTTGTTTCGCAATCGATGTAAAATAAATAAGTTTAAACTAAGCTTGTTGCTGATGACGCGGTTGTATTTTCGCAGGATCCAAAATCTCTACAATCTATCTTAAACGACATAGAACATTATTGTAATGAATGGCATTTACGTCTTAATGCACACAAGACTAAAATCATGATATTCGAGAATGGGCCGCATACTAACTACAATTTTTCCTTGTATAACTCGCCAGTAGAATGTGTGAGCTCATTTAAATGTCTTGGCGTACAACTTTTTAAAACCGGGAACTGGAATCGTACACATCGTCGTATTGTTCAGCATGCAGCATTTTCATTACATAATTTGTTCATGGTCAATAACAAAATAGATTTACCTATATCACAAAAGGGGAAAGTATTTAATTCCCTTGTATCAACGGTTCTAATCTACGCGGCCGAAATTTGGGGTCATCACCCCACGCCCGATGTCGAATCCATACACTCAAAGTGATGTAGAAAACTTTTCTGTGTACGTTGCATTTTCAATCTAGACAGTATATACGGATAATTGGGAAGAATCCCTGTGTCCATACATAGAACATTTATTACTATCAAATATTGGATAAAGATGCTCAATCAAAATAAAAATTCAATTTTATTCAAAAGCTACATGGTTATGAAATTAGGTTTAGAAAACAATTTGTATTGCACAAAAAATAATTGGGCATTTTACATAAAATAAATTCTCGATGAATGTGGTCTTGCTTGTATCTGGCATAACCATACATTTTGTTCCTAAGGGGGACATTTTTCAGCACAAACGTTTTATTTTCATTTTTTATTGCTGTATATATGAGTAGGTAAAGATTACAAGTAACATGTTATCAACACACAATGCCAAAAAATAGACACATTCGACTTTAAATATTTCCTTGATATACAAATTACAATTTTGATTCATAACATTCGGCAACTTAAAAAGTCGTCTGCTTCAATAACGTCTGACAGCTGGACAATTTCAATGAGAATGTTGATACAGAGTAGAAAGTATTCTGTCAAAAGGTAAATTTGCACATATTTCACCTTTGCTCACAATGTTTTCAAAAGTCATCTTCTTTGAGACCAATAAAATGTCTGCATGTTGTATAAGGTTCAATTATTACACGTCAAAATATTATTATATGGCTGACTTATAATTGTAACAAGCTGAAGATGAAGTTTGTAAGGCATTGTGGGAGAAATACAAAGTATAAAAAGGAGCAATAACTTTTTTGTTTACACAATTTTAAAATATTTTGAAGATAACATTCTGACAATTAATATTTCTTATAATGAATTATAAATAGTGAATAAAAAAAGACATTTTGTATTTTAAAATAGTATTGTCTCCCATTCATTAACAACATAGTATCTGAAATAATTTTACAATGAATACAAGTATAACAACTTCTTAAGGGATCTTGATACATAGGCACAAAGCCCCTCATAAAATTGGCATTTTTTAGACATTGTTTGATGCTTTACACAGCTTTCAACAATGTTTCAGTTAAATTGCAGCATTTCCCGAGTAAGTTACCAATACTAATGGTCCATTTATCCTGACACCAGTCAGTCGATCGTAATTCAGTAATTGAACGCTGAGCAGCCATTTCTACCATATTTTAAAGGCTTGGGTACGACCCAACTGGGGATCGAACCTGCGACCTCCTGTACCCGAGTTGGAGGCTCCATCTCGAAACCACCAAGGCGGTCACATGAATGATGTGTAAAAGCAACTGAACTGGTATTGTTTATAACACATGAATGGTGACAAAAACAAGAAAATTAACAATGTCCATGTAATAATTAAGGAAGTTCTCAGTATAATCTTTGGCTTATCATTTGCTTTACACTGGGTAGCTTAATCCACAATATTTTTGCAATGGAAAAGCATTCTGAATGGCCGTTACTGAACAGTCATGCAGGGAAAGATTTCCTAACTCTCTTCCCAAGAAGTCCATCTGATGAAACGTCCATATGCTGTGTGGCGATAGTCTAAAGGTAAAAGAAATTCAGGCAATTAACAGCTATGAAATTAAAAAGGGTTGCAGTAGACCACTTAAGTTAATTGACTGTCATGCATAAACAGAATATTAACCACTTCCCTTATGCAGAAGACATTTGAAGTCTTTTACAGCAGACACATTTCGGAAAAATTATCATTTTACCATTCCTCACATTTAATTAACTTTATTTCAAATATTAACATGTAATGGCCTGTTATCCAGCCATAACAGCTTTTAGAAAAAGGTGTGCATACCCAAATCAGGAATAGGGTTATGTTATGACTACCGGCATTATTTCTGTGTAATAATAAACCTGAAGCAAAGGGAATCACTAATAACCATTACCCTTAATACGAAAAAACCCCATGAATGGGTTTTTTCGCTTATAGTTAACAGGTGTGAGATTTTTTTTTTTTTTTTTTTTTTTCAATAACCCATGAAGCTTTCTGAAATGAAATTGGAAAAATCCATGGGGGCCGCCATTTTGGATATGTATAAAAGGCAGACGTAAAACACAGATTGAAAATTATTGTCGTCTTTTTAATCATTTTTTTAAATCGGTATTTTGGGTATGTATAAAATGAGCAGAAAAACACGGATTGAAAATTATTGTCGTCTTTTTAATCATTTTTTTAAATCGGTATTTTGGGTATGTATAAAATGAGCGGAAAAACACTGGTTGAAAATTATATGTCGTTTTTTTAAAATAGATATTTAAGATCATTAAAATGCTGTGTTATGTGGGAATAAACATTTGTACGAAAAGTTAAAACATAATAACATAAATATGTTTTCCCGTTCGTCAAAAAACCGACAGCATTAGCCTTCTACGCCCAAACCTAAATTTTGACTGTATCGTTGCCAAAAAAGGACGTGACGTCATTTCCGTTACACTTCATCTTGGCGTAACGTCAATGGAGCGACGTCGTTTCCCGCAAAAAAAGTGGTATCAACATGAAAGACCCCAAATTCCTATACATGAGCTATTGCCACACTCATTCAAAGTATAATTATTTATCAAACATTGTGGCAAAAGGATAACTTTCTCATAAGGAGCAATTGTTCTTTAGGTGACAATCTTTTCCTAAATCGTCTGTTGCATAGGCCTCAGAAACTGTCTCTAATAGGGAAAGGGTTTTGCAGAAATATGACCCCTTACATAATTTGTTCCAGTCATATTGACTGGTTGAAAAAGGTAGTCGCCAGATTGCATCAGAAAAGGGCCGATCTATTTGCTTCTTTACCATAATGCAGGTGATCGATTAAGGATCATCTTGGCCCTCATGTTTTAACCTCGTTCATTATAAATGTATTCCTTGATTTTCTGAAAGTTTTTACTTTATTATTTTCTGTTCGTAATAATAGACGACAGCAATACGAATTCCAAATATGTTTTGATAATGCAAGAAACATGACATTAACATTATTATTGTCTAGTCAATTACTTATAAATCCTTTTTGTATGGCCAAAGTATGTTCTTTAATTTTTGTTTATAATTATCTTGCGTTTTTTCGTAAATAGGTAGCACCTATAGATATATTAAAGTTAATCCTTTCCAGCATTTTCAACTGGATTATTCTCGAAAAATAGTTTTAATTATTTAACCCTCGCAGAAAAAAGAAATTATAACACAAACACTGTGTTACATGTTGCTGACACAGACTTATAAATAGGTCAAAGAATAAAGAGTCACATTGTGGAACGTCATCAAAGACTCTCCTTCCCTTGTTATGACTTGAGTTGACAGAAATTGAAACCATATCATTTATAAGAATATGTAAGTAGCGGAATATCTTATTTGAAAAACATCTTACTTATGCATTCTCCTCCAAGGGTCCAGCTTCCAGAACGTGATCAAAATAATCAATTTCTAAAATATGCACATTGAGACAGTTCACAATGAACCCATCATGTTGTGTTAACCCTCTGATTTGCTGTCTCATATTTTGATATTTTACAGCATTTTGCCTCTGTGAACGCTGTTATGTAAATACAGTTCCCACATAGGCATCTGGAATTTAAAAGGAAATACAATATGGATTATTCATATATATATTTTGTTTATCCAGCTCTGAAAGTGACTTTTATGAAGGAATCGAACAATTACACAGAGGGTGTCATTAGGTAATCATTGTTGAAAAAAAGGAGATGCTACGCAAAATTATCAATTTCTCCGTTTGAAATGTTCAATCATTCAATGTTTAAAACTATAATCAGTCATTACAACTTCATGAACACAGACTTGTCTACGTGTCGCGTACACGATTTCAAATGTGTTCGGACCGAGAATCATACGGGAAAGGAACATATTACTACATTTTTAACGAATTATTTGTTCTCAAAAAATAATACAGTTAACGCGATCGTGTTTGATTCCGGAAGTCACGGTTAAACTACACTTCCGCTTAGAATACACATTCGCTGCACCTAAATAGTCCTAGTATTTTTTCGATATTAAAATGACTTCTACGTGTTATTTCAATACAGTGAAGTCATAATTATACTATCGAATCATCATAGATAATCAATGTTCTAGAAAATATCAAATTAACAGTACGCGCATATATATTTCATTTGTCGGCAGGTACGTATAAGCCACGAGTATGAATTTTAGTCGTATGCCCATTCACTAGAAGTCGACCCCACGCTGTATAGAACAATGTTAATCTCACAAATATGCCACTACGCAGAGCTCAGTGAAATAGTCAGTGTGCATTTTAAACGCTCGCATCGCCGTTGTTTCTCCTTTTTCCAACATGATAACGATGATCAAAGGGGCTTTCTAATAAGATCATGGTTTACATACGCGCGCATTCAGTTAGCTTAATATATATACGAAAGTAACGCTCAAACGTTGTATCAAAGTACCGTGGTGCAATGGAGAGCGTGTAGAACTACTAATCATGGACTACTTATGGACGCGAGTTCGAGTCCTAATAGAAACTGTTCTTTTTTTTTTTTTTTAATTCTTATTTTATGCGATTTGTTAAACATTATAGATTTATAATAATTAATTCACTCACATGAAACATAGTTATAATATAAGCCGAAATCCTGGATTCGCCCCTGGTGACGAAAACAAATCGAACTAACAATGTAAATCTCACAAATATGCCATGGGTGTTTTGACAGACTTTACGCAGAGCTCAGTGAAAGAGTTAGTGTGCATGTTAAACGCTCGCATCGCCGTTGAAATGCTACATTTACTAAAACTGTCAACTGATAAAAAAAAATCTCTTGACAAAAATATTAATAATAATAAAATAGACTAAATTGTGCAATAGCATGATCAATTGCATTCATAAATTAGATTTTACAAATGTTCAAAATAATTCGTTACCAGTACTTCAGTACTTTGATTCTTGCTGGCAGTAGGCAAAAATAGCCTTAGAGAAAGAAATATATCTTACACATTAACAATATGATTAACGCCTTTTATGATGTCTCGATATAACATATATGAATGTCTTACATTAAATAAGAAATCGGCCGGCCTTTTTTATTTGTGTTTACAGTCGTCGTCATTAATTGTAATTTAAAACACAGCAGCACATACTCGTCGTCTAATAACTTTACATAAATATCTAATATTATTTTGTATAAATCCTTCACTTATAATGTTCGAGCATAATTTGCAACAGAAAATAAAAATCTTACACTATTGAAACGTCTGGAATTTCCTCCCCGATGTCTACATCGAACTAAGACTCTCTTTCTCCGGCGCTTATTGGATCTCTAGAGGCAAATTGTTTAAATGGTTCATTCAAATAGTGTATTATAGGTCCACATTCGTTAATTTCAATGTTTGATTGATCACTGTCTACCAAAAAATCCATGTTTTCCTGTCGTTTACATTCACCTTGTTTACAAACTAATCTCGAGACGACCTATGACGTCACAATTCAAAGGGGAGTTACTCTAGTGCAGCCAAATTCAAGGGAAGTAAGCCATGTGGTATTTGTTTGGGACTAGAAATTTGTAATTCGATAAATGTGAATAAAAACAAAATTCGTCTATTTTTGGTTATTAAAACAGTTTATTTTGGTTTAAATTGTCATATATTTCTATAAAATCTGTAAATTAAAACCTCCGGATATCACGTTTAATGTAACAGTTAATTATGAAATGATCATACAGCGAATGTTAGATATTTACTATCAAAATTGGTAC
Source organism: Serripes groenlandicus (assembly GCA_031761405.1). Lineage (NCBI taxonomy): Eukaryota > Metazoa > Mollusca > Bivalvia > Cardiida > Cardiidae > Serripes > Serripes groenlandicus. Next base: position 72,465,095 of record JASEVX010000006.1, read on the forward strand.
TCCTGTATCAATAATTCGAATCGTTTATAAACGTATTGCTTATTTAAACACGACTTCAAATTCGAAAGTTACCTAGACAACATTACAGACTCTTATCTCAGAATAGCATTCACACAATTTAGAATATCCTCTCATGAATTAGCAATAGAACGAGATCGTCATTTAAATTTACCGCGAAATAATAGAATTTGTCCAAATTGTTCAAATAACCAATTGATAATGAATATCATTTCCTACTTATTTGTTCAAAATATTCGGATCCTAGAACTATATTACATTACTTGGCCATCGTTACAAAAATGCACAAAATTATTTAAGGAATGGAGAGCTTTTTTTTTCGTTTTCATGGGAGTATGAACAAACAAACCTGATCACTCTGTGTGATCAGGTTTTTCTGTTCATACCCCCATGAAAACGAAAAAAAACGCTCCATTCCTTATATTTTAGCATTAATAAAACATAATAGTATTTTACAACTTTATTTTCCATAATACAGCACGTCGCCAATGTTAATTTTTTTTATTCATAAGATTATGAACAAAATATTTCAGCCAATCACAGACAAGCAAAAGTGATGAACACAAAAAAACACTAAAATGTTCTCTTATAAGTCTATTATTATGCCGAAGAATATATAACAATTTATACACTATGCTAATTTGAAAAGAGTCAAGTTTTCCCCATAATTATCTACGTTGTTGAATATTTATATGTTCTTCTGCAAAAAATCCATACCTTTATTTGTATTTTTTTCTATAAGCATATTGTTTGTTTAACGCAACAAAATATTTGTATTGTATTGTATATTGTATTGTATTGTATTGTATTGTTTGTTAACAGTTCATATAATGAATATATTCAATTAATCTCCGAACGGAGGAAATAAAGAGAATGAATGAATATTATAGTTATTATTATTATTATTATAACAGGAAAATTGTTATCCCGCAATAAATCAGTACGAATGGTAAACTATCAACTGGATTGGGTGGCGGAGAGGGCTATAGACGGGGTTAGTGCTATCAATCATGCTGAGCGATGCGGATGCTGTGCGGGTACCGCATACACAGTTGATCCCTGGTTCGAGATTGATCTACTTCACGAATACAATATTACCACTATAGATGTACAACGCTGGCCAACCGACGCTTATAACCGTAAGAAGGATCTATTTCATTCTAGCTACAGAAACAAAAAGTGTATGCTAGTGAATAGTTTTTACGAAGTTTAATTGTAATTTACATATGTCAGTTATGAAATGAATTTATTGTAATGTAAGTCGTCCAGTCCAGAATACAAATAGTTGATTAATTTGATTATCATGTTAAAAACTATAATAAAATTTAAAATAGATATTCATATTTATCTAAACATTTTAGATATTTACAATTCTCTCAATAGTCGTGGATTTCATGCTATCGTTTTCCGGTATACTGCTATTATGAAATGGCTTTAGATATGTAGGCTATTCAACACCATTTATATTGACGAACTGTTCCCTCTTGTCCACGTAAATAACCTCAACAGTTCTAAATGATCGCATTAAAATGTAAGAAATATAAAAGTTTTTTATCAAAAAATGACACGCGTTGTCCATTGAGGCAGAGCTTTCAATTCTGTTTTGTCACCATGTTTTCAAAAGTCCTCATGGGAAAAGACCGGTTTACTCCCCCGTATTTAGACCTCTGTAGTACACTTTTACCGTTTTTCAGTGGACTACGAGGATATGGAAGTCTATTTAACATGGCAGAGAAACGTAGGAAACAGTTCGCCCGTCTATACGCAAGAAGCAGCTACATTCCAGACGACCGTGACGTTTACTAATCCAGTCCTAACGAGATTCATCACTTTGGTCCTGGCTGGGAGAGCTAGACTGCTAGTCATCTGTGAACTTGAGGTGTACGGAGGTAACTATTTTCGTGGAAATGTCACATTATAACCGTCCATCGGATGTTTGAACCCTTTCCCACCTACAACAAATCAGCAGCTGATGACTTTTGAAACATATAGGCAAAATTATGGAAAAATCTCTATAAGGGAAAGTTTAATTATAATAAAAAGGGTTGAAAACATTGTGGCAAAAGGAGAAATTGTTTTCATCATCTTTTCAAACGTCGACTGTTGCCTAGGCGTCAAAAGGCATATACACGTAGAATAGGGTTAAACATAATTGCAATTACCATTAAATTGCAAACTGTTTGCTTAAATATTCGTGTATCAAATCGTCCCCTTTGTACACTTGTGTGCATGCCACGGACCGCATAGCTTATATAACTGAGCAATTATGTCACAATGCTACCTTAAAAACAATCAGTATATTTAAGCCCATATGCTTTGGAAAAACTGGGCTCTATCGAAAATTCTTCTCATGACCTTATGTTTGGCCTGGAGCTTTTAGCCCCTGGTCATAGTATAATACCAACTTTTCGGAGTTTGCTGCAAACATACAGCGCATATTAGGGTGAGACTGCGCGGAAATAATAGTTCATGATGGATTCAACAAAACTGCGTTTAAAAGGTTAATATCATCCCAAAAAGATCATAATAATGTTGTTTGAACATCAGAGAAAAACTTAGGGCGTAAGTACTCCAATATGAGTTTAACAAATGCTTAGAAATGAATGCGCCGATAGGTCAAATATGGAAGGTTATTATCATCTTCGCGAACGGAAAAGTACGACTATGTTTGAGTTTTTACGGAGATTGTCCAGTTCAGTTTAAATGGAATCATTTGCCATTGTGAAACAAATCATCATGCCTGATTTTACCATTATGTTTCGAATTTTACTTTTTTTTATTATTCTGCAATTTCATATTCCATAAAATATTTTTAAACAGAAAAACAAGTTTGCGGAATATTGCGACGAAAAATAAAACAAAGAAGACACGAGTGGATTAATTTAACCCTTTGCTCCATAGTACCGTATTTCCCTGAGTCCAAGAAAATGCTTATGGAGCAAAGGGTTAAATATTTGTCAAAACAAGGCACAAAGCATTGCAATGTTACATCTGGTCTTCGGTCAGCCATATAATGAATAAAGCCATATAGCGCATCTTTCGCATGTCTTATTATGAACACTTCGTTCCAGAAATACACATTTCATGCACCCAAGACAGAAGTCATTTAAAAACGGAGAGGGAAGAGTTCAGAATGCTCATAATGAGCCATATGATCTCTCCATGCACTGTTTTTCAGACTGTAAATGGTGGTCCAATTCGCCCATAACTGATAAGTGATGAATTAATGTCACGTAATTCTTTGAATTTGTAGGGGTAGGAAAACCCTTACGGAAAATTTCAGATTGCTCAATACGAGCAATTTAAACTCTTCCTACACTGTTTTCAAATCCTTATCTCCATTTGCTGCAGGGAAATGCAGTATTGTGGAGCAAAGGGTTAATATCACTTTCTCGTAGTAATATTCATCCTTTCACCTTGTGCTGCTGTAAAAACTTGTAAATAAAAATGTCTGTTTTGTTCCATTAACAAAATAAATACGTTTTTGGATGATCTAGTCTTAGATAATTTGTTCTGTGATATTTTGAATTACGCAAGGGTATTGCTTTATATTTAGATAATGAAAAAACACAAAGGAATTTAAAACAATTTTTTTCCTTCTCTTTTGTGGTCACAGTTGCATGACATTTCCACGAATCTAGTATATACTATGGTGCATTGCATGTATATTTGTTATGTATGCACCTTTTCAGATCTCCTGGACATAATGGCTAAATGTGATCTATTGGGAACACAATCTGTCATTGTCCAATGTTAACTTTTGGCTTCAAACAACAATGATTTTCCCCATATAGGTTTTCCAAAATATGTCCATTCAGTACAGATCTGCCATGGCAACAAACAGGGAAAACCTTTGAAACTGTTCTTGTCATAAACTACTAGTCAAGTTTTGAAACATTTTCGAAGTGCTTAATCTGTTGGGATTCATTAAAACATGGCTGTCAGGGCTGTTTCCATATATCGATATTGTTCCTTGGATGGTCCCCTTTCAAATGTATGCCTAGAGTTATAATTTTGTTGCTATGGAAAATATCGTAAAAAAGAAATACATAGTGTCTTTTCGGAAACAACCAGAGCATTGCTAATTTCGCCGATATGTTCCTCCTTTGTTCATCTAACAGGTTTGCTCAATCTGGTGCAAATTCTCCGAACGAGTTGGGGATGGTTTTCTTCCAGTGCTATAGTGCTATAGAAAAATCTACTTGTCTGAAAACAGTAACTGCTTTCAAAATAATTTGGCACAAATGTTCCTTTGTTTGACCCTCAGTCGAGTATGTTCTAACAGTTGCTATTGGCATAGGATCCAAGCATGGTTCATTGTTTATTTAAATGATTGTTTATGTTTCTTTGAAAATGTATGCTTATGTGCTATATTGTGCTTCTCTTGTATTAATTCGTTCACTATGTGCTGTTAATTGTTATCAATAATTTTCTTTCTTTTTTTACCAGTTCAGTTTATTGCATTGGTGCAGAATGTTAAAGTTCTATTTAATCGGCATGAAACTTTGTCATACTATTTGTTTCTCATGTACTTTGGGCCTTATTCAAAACTGTCCAATATACTCAAACTAGGTCATTTGTCAAAGCATTATAATGGTTCATGGGGACTAATTAACTATGATGCATTTTTCACACAAAGGATACATAACCTTGTGCTCCATAAACACATTTTCCCAATCCCTTACCAGCGCGGTATTAAAAATGGTCTACTATGGGTTCAGAATGCTCTGATATTTCTGAACTCTTACTCCACTATTTTCCGCTCTGTCCGTAAAAGTGGACCCAATCAATCCATAACTGACACATGATGAATTAATGCTTTCAATATGTAGGAGTAACACATGCGTATGGTGTGCAGCATATGGCTCTTTGTAAAACTTCTTATCTTTCATTGATTCACCTTGTTCTGTAACTAGTTGTAAGTAATAGTGTATGTCTTTTAATGTGTTCTTTATGTTAGTTGCTGGATACGATTGCATTCATATTTTCTTGTTTAGCCAATACTACGCTAAATTACACTTATCAGTTTCGACCACAACTGTGGTCATCCTTAAACAAGAAATTATGTATTCAATATACTAGTGTTGTTGTGGTCCTGAAACCTAAGTTTGTTTAGATCACCTGGGCCAAAGGCTCTAAATGATCTATTAGACACTCTCACTGTCCGTAGCTCTCCTAAAAAAACAGTGGCTGAAAGTTGATAACACTTGGCATGGATGTCCATTGAATGGCCCCACTTTTACAGTTGTTCACATAACTTCATTTAGTGCACAACCTGTTGCCATGGCGATAAAAAAAACTAGTAAATTATTCTTGTCGGTATCTACTGGCCCAGCCGAATTTCAAAATAATTTCTTTGAAATGTTCCTTAACTGAACCTCTCTGAACCTCCACCAAGTTTGCTCGAGTGGGTGCTATTTGTAAAACACTCAGAAACTACTAATGATGGAAGTTGATTTAACGTTGACATATTTCTCAATATAATTAGGAAGAAACTTTAATAAGCAATATAGGACCAACAATGTCCTCCTGTTTTCCAAATACCAGTTTCATAATATTTATTAATTTTGATATGATCTTTCAATTCCTTAACAAAAAATACATAAACATAAGCTGTAATTATTATTTCATTTCACAATTTACCAACTTCTCCAACCTTCCTGCAGCCCCCAGACCGTCAGCACTTACAGTGCTTTGATTTATAGTATTGCCGTGGATATATGATTTGTAATTTCTTCAGCGAAACTCGACAAATCAATTTTTAAATTCTAGACGTCTTTCATGAATCTATATCCACTTCATGGGTACTTATAAACTCCGAACGTATTTGTTAGTTTGTATAGTGTGTTACGCCGCTTTCAACCCTGTTTCAGTTATATCACGGCGTTTCTTTGGTTGGTTACCAGGTACGTTTGATCCATGTATCCAGCACCAGCGAGTCAGTGGCAATGTGTATCCCATAACCCGGGCGACAAGAAAGGCATTACTACACATATTTAAGACTTTGATACACGACCTCCCTCGACCAAGGTGGACGTTTATAACTCCAACACGGTCAAATTCCAAATATATGAAATAATAATGCGCCATTACTGTGACGTAATTATATATGAGCCAGTGCATGAGAAAATGTACAAGCATTTCAGAACAGTGTAGGTTAAGATCATCTTGACCAGCTGTTCAGTCTTATCAGAGTCTACACAAGTTGACAGAATCTGTTAAAGAGCGTGTGTGACTAAAATGTTATATGAACCGTGTAGATCTTGGCCAGACATAAGTGAATGTATGTACCGAGTTGTGTATAATTGTAGTTTAACATTGATCTATAAACGGTATATCTGTCTGATTGTTCATGTTTATATTGCTATTCGTACCCATATATATATATTTGTTCGGGTTATAGTATGGTGTGTTATTTTCAGACTGTGGCAATGATCGGTTCGGAGAATACTGTGAGAATACATGTAATTGCTTGGGTGCTCCTTGTGATAAAACAACTGGGATATGCCCGTCTAACGTATGCAAGGCCGGTTACTCGGGCTCGCAGTGCAACCAAGGTAAGCTTTGTTAGTAAATGGGCGGCAGTAAGGCATTTTAGAAAAGTTTACTTCTGTTTCGCAGTATCAGTGGGATCCTTTACGACTGATGTTCAGGCAAGTAGATGTTCAGGCAAGTATCTTTGATAGACAACGAGTTTCCAAAAGTGACATCATTTTCTCATATCAAGCAATCCACATATGTATGAGTGAACTACGGGATCTTTTCATTAACATGCCAAGTGGACCACATCTCTAAAGATGAATTATGGGCGCTTTTCATGAATATGTCAAGCAGACCATATATTTATGGGTGAACTATGGAAACATTTCATTTAAATGTTAAGCGGACAACATCTCTATGGGTGAACTATAGGCACTTTTCATAAACTTGCTAAGCGGACCACATGTGTATGGGTGACTTACATGTGTATGTGCAGTTTTCATTTATATGTTAAGCGGACCTAATTTGTATTTATGAACTATTGGCACTTTTTTATGAACATGTCAAGCGGACCACATATGTATGGGTGACTTATGTGCAGTTTTCATTCACATGTCAAGCGGACCACATGTGTATGGATAAACTATGTGCGCTTTTTACGAACATGTTAAGCGGACCATATGTGTATGACTGAACTATGGGCACTTTTCTTGAACATGTCAAGTGGACTACATGTGTATGATTGAACTATGGGCACTTTCCATTAACATATTAAGCGGACCACATGATGGGCACTTTCCATTAACATATTAAGCGGACAACATGTGTATGAATAAACTGACGGCGCTTTTCATTTACATGTCAAGGGGACCACATGTGTATAAGTGAAATATGGGATTTTTTCATTTACATATCAAGCGGACCACATGTGTATGGGTGTACTATGGGCGCTTTTCATTATCATGTCAAGTGGACCACATCTTCATTGATGAACTATGGGCGCTCAAGCGAACCACATGTGTCCTGGAATATTATAAAAAAAACGCGTTTATTTATTGATTATTTGATATGTTATGCCACTTTCAAAAAAGTGTCAGTTATATCACGGCGTTTCCTTGGCAAATTACCATTACAACTGGTCCATTTATTCTGACACCAGCAAGTCAGTCGTAATGCTTACCCTCGAAACCTATGAGCGCCAAGGAGGGCAGCAATTACTTCCAATTGTAAAGTATGTTGTGTGGTTCATGAAGATACAAGTTCTTACTAATTGTGCTAGGACTTGTCAATGACGTTGTATTATGTTTTGCATTCTCATTTTACAGACTGTATTGAAGGCAAATACGGTGAGAACTGTGCCGGTGTATGTGGTGCATGCCATAACGGTACTGTGTGTAATAAAACCGACGGGAAATGTGACATGTGTGAACCAGGGTACCTACTACCTCAATGTCAGAAAGGTAATGTATGAGAACCGATCTAATGGAAATTCAACCTAAGCTTATGTATGACTACTGTAGATAAAAATATGTTAATGCATTCAATCAGATCCAAATCGATAATGCTGAAGTTGTTTTAACACTTTATGTAAATAAGGGATTAACAGTGCATACCAAGATTGAACTGCATGGATTGGATACCGTACGTTTTGTTTCAGTAGAGTACGACTCGAATGAACATAGCCAGAGCCATGAGGGTCGTATGAACGTAATTCGGCATACAACTACACTCCAACATCAATAGTTGTAGCGTAGTGGAGTTTCAACTTATGGTTGAACGATTTATATTTTGTATGAAGGGGATTCCATCTGCAGTTCCGCGACTTTGTTATTTAATCAATTTCCTTTATCGGAAAATGAACGGAATACTAGTAGCTTATATTCACGTGGTCGGTCTTAAACCAATCAGCAATACATAACTTAATCTTAAACTAGCAGCAATTATTAGATTATATCATCATTCATAAATGGATTAGCAGAAAGTTCCTTGTGAAAAGCCAATTCAAGCAGTCCACTTACCTTTTATCCATTATATCGGCTATTGTAGTGGTCAATGTATATTGCAAGTCTGAAATATAAACCACCGTTAAGCAGTGTTTAGCTTTTCGTGCATTATAACATTACATTCTACATTGTGATTATTTTGTGTATGTAGCATGTCCAGCTGGTTCATTTGGAGTCAATTGTTCGACAATATGTGGTCGATGTAAAGACGGGCAGCCGTGTAGTCAAATTAGTGGGGTGTGTGCTAATGGCTGTCAGGCAGGTTATACCGGCATCACGTGTCAGACAGGTAGGACTCAACTTTTTCGTTTGTTTGTGTGCCGCTTTCAACAATGTCTAAGTTATGTCAGGGCGTACCCGTACTTCTCGTCTATTTATCCTAACACTAGCGAGTCATTCGTTATGCTAACCCCACAATCCTGAGCGCCAAAGAAAGAATCGACTTGATTGAAACAGTGTCATGATACAGCTATTCTGAAGCAGACGACCTTGAGCCTTCATAACCAAAATGTATCTTGTATTGTGGTTTAACGCCATTTCAAGATTATTTCAGCGCCAGCACATTTACCCTTTATCCCTTGTTGAATAACCAATACTAAGCTAGAAGTTGTTCCACCTTGACCTCCGAGACTAGGAACCGATTCCACGACTCCTTGTCTCAAATCTCAAACGCTAACCACTCGGCCATGGCAGATAGTACCTTTCAATGCTGAAAAGTTATAATGGACTTATACAGCCTATAGCCATTTCTAAGAATATCGAGAAAAAATTGTTTAAATGAGACGCCAACTGCATAGAGTTGCACCGGCTGATCTGGCTGAAAAGTGATGGCATCGACTTACAAAATCGGCCATTGCAGTCAAAGGGTCAACATGTAATAAATCAAAGCACTGAAAGTGCTGATAGCAAGGGTCTAACTGCAGACCATGGATTACATTTAGACATGGATTTACCGACCATTAAAGTCTAACAAGAACACTACAATAGCACTATGTACTTCCATATATTGAATGTAATAGGAGTTCATATCTCTGAACCCGAAGTGGTGTTCAGTAATTGGGAGCTACAGAAGAAAGTGTTATTTGAAGTAATTCATTGCCGATATTGTAATAAAACTGTAACAATAGGGACTAATTCCAGTCTAGATTTCTAAGAGTGTCTTCGGTTTTCACCTACTATAGCAATTGGCCCTGACGACCCCTTGCTAAAAACGACCTCCAGTTTTCTGTATTATCTTCCAGCTTGCCAAGCGGGAAGCTATGGCCACAATTGTTCGCTAGAATGTGGCCAGTGTAAGGATGACACCGCGTGTGACGTCACAAGTGGAGCGTGTACTAAAGGCTGTAAAGCAGGGATGAGGGGACCCTTGTGTGATATAGGTAGGTCATCAACCAGATACAGGCGGTATTTTAGGCCCAATCAAAAAACGAATTTCAGAAACATTTTGGGGGAAATAAGAAATTGCTTACCAATAGCTATTTCTCCTATTTTGCACACAAGGATTTCAACTATTATTCAAAATGAAAGTCCAAATGTTCAATAATTCTTCACTTCGATATTTGCAAAGAAGACGACCATTGAAAAGTCATACTTCGTAAACGATTAAAGATTGGTGTCAATTGCTGATACATTTTCCTTTGGTATCGTATGTTTGCTGCTAAAAGACGTGCATTAGCCATCGACGATCTAAGGCATGGGACAACTGTTCTTTACCTCCGTAAACTGAGGTCTCATTTTAAAATACAATACCAAAGTGCCGACCCAGACCAGTCACACTGTGATGTGTGTGCCATTAGTAATGATTAGGAACTATCTACACTGATTGAAATGTTGTTTATGAATACTAGCCGAACACTACACAAGGCATGTGTTATTGATGAAAGCACAGGTAGGTCTGATTCTGAATTCTGGCTAGTGAATCTCAAGTAAAGTTTCGGCAAACATTTTACAACCATTGCCATTGGATCTAGTTACATGATTTCACAGGCAGTTTCTATAAACTTAACGCTTTCCCACCTATAGACGCATATTAACGCATCTGCAGCAGACGACTTTTGAAAAAGAGCAATTTCTCCTTTTGTCACAATGTTTTCAACTATTTTCCAGTAACTATACCATCCTTTCTAGAAATTTGTCGTACCTTGAGTAGGTGTTTTCAAAGTCGTCTGCTGCAGATGTGTTGTATGTGGGAAATGGTTAACTTACATCACGTCTGTGTGACAGACGAACAGCCTTCTGGAAATGATATAGAAACTCTCTATGAATGATGAGAGTCCGTGATTATTTAATATATTTGAAGACATTGTGGAAAAGGAGAAATTGCATACTATTTGTTCAAATGTCGTCTTCAACAAATGCGTCAAAATGCGTCTGAATGAGTGAAAGGTTTAAGGTTGGTTTTCCTGGATCACAGCTTGTATAGTGCTTTTGTTGATTGTCAACAATAGAGTACATTTGATTCCAGGTTGGAGAAAGCCGTATATGAATTCTGATTAAACATTGATTGCTTTGTGTAATACTCTGATAGACCATAAAAATATGATCTTTGGATTATTTGCTTCACTCCTGTTCTGGAGAACCCGACCATTTCTGTTCTGTAATACTCTGATAGACCAATACAAATATGATCTTCGGATTGTTTGCTTCACAGAGGTTCCTTTTAATATATGCCGTTCCACAAGAAAACCAACATTATGACCTCTGTGTAATGTATCGACACAGATCAGCCTGCGCAATCCGCGCAGGCTAATCCGACCGACACACTCCGTTTCAGGGGGATAGAGGTATAGAGGAGTAATGAAACAGAAAATCCACGGGAGACGAAAATTGTCTGTCAGGATTTACCTGCGCGGCATGCTTAAGCTGATCCGGGTCGATACTTTATGCAGTCAACAATTCTCATGTTGTCTTACATTCCAGTAGCAAACAATCAAACGTGATTTATAATTCGATTTTATCTAATTTTGCATATCATTAAGTTAAATTACAGACTTTTACAGTTTATCGATGATATAATTTTAACACTTACAGAGTGTGTACCTGGTACGTACGGAGATAACTGTAGACGGAATTGTGGAAAGTGTCAGAACGGTAAACCCTGTAATCGGTATACGGGTACATGTCAAGGATGTGACCCAGGCTATCTCGGTGTTTTTTGTAATAGAAGTAAGTATGGGTAACACTTCATTTACTCTTACATTGTGGTACATCATACTGCCACATTTTAAAATGTAACACTTCATTTACTCTTACATTGTGGTACATCATACTTTAGTCGATTCACAGAGCCCATTTGAACGTTGACGTCGAAACGACTTCGTGGTATACATACACACTATCATAACCATCTATACACTGTTTCTAGAATCATGGCTTGAACATATAAAGTGTATTATATTCAATTGGGAGTATTTTGAATAGCACTATATTACTTTTAAAGAACAGTTATCCTCGAATCCCGTATACGTATCAAATCATGATGACGATCTTATTTTTTCCTTGACGTTTCTGTGTATTCTGTTGCAATCCTTAATGTTCAAAATGAAGGTGTGCTTGTATAGTGTTAACGCTGCTTTTAAGTTTTGTTTAGATTTCCACCATGTCATAGCATAGCAGCAATTGTTGATTCTGAACAGTTAACAACTTATTTGATAAAGATTATGTATTATTAGTTCATTCAATTATAAATTCCAGCCTGTTTGTATGGAAAATATGGATATAGTTGTTTGCAAGAGTGTGGCCACTGTGCCAATGGAACCACGTGTAATATAGAGACAGGAGTGTGTACTTCCGGCTGTGTTCCAGGATTCCTAGGGACCTATTGCAAGCAAGGTTTGTATGGCCGTATTAAACCGTTCCTCTTGTGCTTTAACCTCTGTGTAAAAAGTAATGAGACTTGCCACAGAAATAATCAAACATGGGTGTTATAATAAGAATGAATAACGATCTGTTTGTGCACCCATAATGTTTTATCCAAATGTCTAGTATTTGTCTTGATATATTGAACGTTTACTTGTTTAATTAGAACGAAGATCCGCAAAATACTATGCTGATTCAAAGAGTTATCTGGAACGACATTCGTTGCGAACGATTGCTTTTTGAATTTCATAAAGCATGGCTTAATCAAAATGTTTGTACTTCAATAATTTTTAAGTATGCAATGTTTGGTCTTTGTCATGCTTCATATAAGACATGTCTGAGGTGTAGAAATGTAATCATGCATGAGAAAATATTAACAGGATTATGACGTAGTTTTGACTGTAATACTTCTATTCACAATGCAATTAGACATTGTCATCAGGGTTCTTATATTCTAAAGGATACACGAAGTTTATATCAGCACAAATGTATAAACACTGGGCGTTCCATTGTTTTTAAGTGTTTTAAGTTCTGCGGTTTTTAGATGATGACGTTTATTGTGTTCAATTATTTGTTTCAGAATGTGCTTTTGGGTTTTATGGAATAAACTGCCAGCTACTGTGTGGAAACTGTAAAGATAACGTCACATGTAACGTCACTTCCGGAAACTGTGAAAACGGATGTACTTCCGGTTTTAGCGGAAGTCTGTGTATTCAAGGTAAGTTGGACCTATCCATTAAACGTTTAACTAACATTTAATTCAGATTGTTTGGAAACATTATGTTAATATATAAATTCTGTCATTCTTGTTGTATCGTACGTCTTCGTGTTAGTAGAAGAACATCACTTCTGTTTAGATAAATGAAAATTAATCTGACACTACAACTTATCAATTTAAACAGACATTAGGCTGGAACAGGAATAGTAAACAGATTAGTGATCATTTCCTGTGTGTTTATATATATAAATGTTAATCTGAATAAAACTTAAATAATAACTATTTGTCAACTATTTTAACCATTTATTTATGTAATTAACCATAAGTTGTTTATGCTAACGTTGAAAATAAAATGTCTGTTCTGTTCTGTTCTGTAAATTATGTATACAAAAATGCTTTTCCTGTCAAATGGATCTGTTTAAACTAGTGAATTGGCTTTCTACAGAAAGGAATTAAATGTCAATAGAAAAGATGATCAATCTTGAATGTGAAATCATTTTCTTTTCTGATTCATTACACATACAGCATATCAGAAACAAAGCCAAAATACCCTGTCGACCGAAGTAGTAATCGCGATAGGGGGAGCATCAGTGTTTATTGTGGCTGTAATTACAGTTATTGTGATAGTGGTATTCATTATCAAATACAGGTAAAACTCTTTACTCTCGATGTCTTGTAAGTCTTTAATCCTTTAATTGTTTAATTTTTAAAATGGACCTGCAATGCTATGAATTTGGAATAATTCACTTTATGAATACACGATAAATATGCTTAGATGATCTGACAACAATCAAAGAGTTAATGTATTAAACTCTAATCACTTGGTCAGAACGATGACAGTCAGCGCTATTACCTCAGTGCAAGGTTTGCTTACATTACAATAGGATAGTTTATATTAGGGATACGAATAGGACTACACAGATGATATTGCTTTGTTTCGGTTTATTATTGAAAATCTTTTCCATCGACTGATCTTCCACTTCAAATAAATCATGATTGATAAAAACAGGTCGACGTAAAATGGTGTTTTACGCCGTTTTCAACAGTATTTAAGTTAGATCATTGTCATTCTTGGGTTATTTACAAGTATTACCGGTAGTATGTATCCTGACACGGGTGTATCATTTGTATTGTTATCCCCATAACCCCGAGCACCTAAGAAGGAAGCCATTACTACCAGGTAGTTGGTACAACCAAACTAGAGTTCGAACCCTGATCTCCCGCTCCCAAGGCGGCCTCCATTATAAGTGGACCACCGAGATGGTAGTCACACAAACAAACTCTTTTCATTATTTGAATATCATTCTTGTTGCTGGACCGTTTGCATTCAACTAGGAATTATAAATATCTCATTGCTCACCCTCAGTGTATGTGAGCTGTGTAACTTTGATCAAAAATATTACGCACATAAGTTAGTTGTCTAAGAAGATAAGCAAATGTTTTGTTTAAAATGTTGATTAGTAATCAATTTCAAAAGCAACCAAACAAAAACATAGTGTATGTATACCTTAGGGAGTATAAATCATATGTAAAAGGGGTTCGCCAAGGGGAAATTGTTTCTTAATCTGATTTTTTATTTTTTATTAGAGTTTAACGCCGTTTTCAACATTATTTCAGTTATATCACGCGACAGTTTACTTTTTCATGATTTCTTGGTAAACAAACCAGTACTAGGCTAGGAAATGTGCCCTGCCCAAGGGCACTCTGAACTAAGCAGTAGAATCATTCATTGTTCAACCTCACCTATCTGGCTACGATTCCGTGTCATTTCTCAATAATCCATTGTAAAACATGTAATAACAATATATTTTCTTTTAAGTGTACACTGGTATGTAGACAGTGTGTTTTAACTTCATAATTATATTTGGTTTTCCTTGTTGGAATATCAAGAATACTGCCACCTCAAATGTGAATATGTGTGCTGTTGTTGACAGCAAATACAAATGTTTCTACTAGTTTCTACTCATAAAATCAGGCGTTATTCGTTTTCCATCATTGGGTTTACAGTCTCGATGGAAAGAATCAAGTTGCTTGGAAAGTTGCTTGTTGTGTGAAGTACTGGTGAGATAATTCCAGGCAGTTGATATATGACTGAACAATTGTTGAAAACGGCGATGAACCAAAATCAATCAATCAATTAACCATGCAATAACGCTTATTTTCACAGAAAGACTAGACGATACGGTGACACACAATCCCACAATACAAATGGTGCTGTACCAACAACAACAGAACTGGATGATGTTCCACCACCATCACCACCACAAGCAGTTAATGGTGACAATATTATACATTAAACATGACATATTTTCCCCATTAACATCATCACAGGCAGTTAAATGGTGACAATATTATACATTAAACATGACATATTTTCCCCATTAACATCATCACAGGCATTTATATGGTGACAATATTATACATTAAACATGACATATTTCCCCATTAACATCATCACAGGCAGTTAAATGGTGACAATATTATACATTAAACAAGACATATTTTCCCCATTAACATCATCACAGGCAGTTAAATGGTGACAATATTATACATTAAACATGAAACATTTCCCCAATTTACATCATCACAGGCAGTTAAATGGTGACAATATTATACATTAAACATGACAAATTTCCCCAATTTACATCATCAGAGGCAGTTAAATGGTGACAATATTATACATTAAACAAGACAAATTTCCCCAATTTACATCATCACAGGCAATTAAATGGTGACAATATTATACATTTAACATGACAAATTTCCCCCCCATTAACATCATCACAGGCAGTTAAATGGTGACAATATTATACATTAAACAAGACAAATTTCCCCCATTTACATCTTCACGGGCAGTTAATGGTGACAATATTATACATTTAACATGACAAATTTCCCCCCATTTACATCATCACAGGCAGTTAAATGGTGACAATATTATACATTAAACAAGACAAATTTCCCCCATTTACATCTTCACGGGCAGTTAATGGTGAATACATTATAAATTAAACATGACATATTGCCCACATTTACACCCGCACAAACAGTTAATGGTGACAATATTATACATTTAAAATGAAATATTTTCAACATTTACACCAGCACAAGCAGTTAAATGTTACAATATTATACATTTAACATGACATATTTCCCCCATTTACACCAGCACAAGCAGTTAATGGTTACAATATTATACATTTAACATGACATATTTCCCCCATTTACACCAGCACAAGCAGTTAATGGTGACAATATTATACATTAAACGTGACATATTCCCCTCCTTCCGATTAACATCAGCGCAAGAAGTTAATGGTGACAATATTATACATTAAAAATTACATATTTTCCCTTTTTACATCATCACAGGCAGTAAATGGTGACAATATTATAAATTTAACATGACATCCTGCCCCCATTTATACCAGAACAAGCAGTTAATGGTGACAATATTATACATTAAACGTGACATATTCCCCTCCTTCCGATTAACATCAGCGCAAGAAGTTAATGGTGACAATATTATACATTAAAAATTACATATTTTCCCTTTTTACATCATCACAGGCAGTAAATGGTGACAATATTATAAATTTAACATGACATCCTGCCCCCATTTATACCAGAACAAGCAGTTAATGGTGACAATATTATACATTAAACAAGACATATTGTCCCCCATTAACACCAGCGCAAGCAGTTAATGGTGACAATATTATACATTAAACATGACATATTTTCTCCATTTACATCATTTTTTTTAGATTGACACTATTGACAATTATTCTTACTGGAAGGATTGGATTTGTTTTATAATATTTCGATACAAGCATTCTCCCTTTTGTATGTCTCAAAAGTTTTCTCATGTATTAACCCTTTCCCTCACAAAGACGCTTTCTAACGCCTCTGTAGCAGACAATTACTCAAAACGAGCAATTTCTCCTTTTGTCACCATGTTTTCAACTCTATTAAATTATTATTCTTTCATTTGAAGGGATTTTCTGTGCTTTTGCGTAGACGTTTTCAACTCCGTCTTCTGCAGATTTGTTGTATGTGTAAAAGGTTTAATTGTTTTACCAGCCGGTGTATGGGAAATGACGACCTGAATTGTGTGTAGTTGACGACCGTTGACCAACGTCACCATAATCGTATAGCAGGGTTAATATAGCGATCTTCATCGCTAGCGGTTGATCTGACCAGACTGGATAACAGTACATAGTGACAAGGCAACCCTTTCCCACTAGTATCAATTCTGCAGCAGACGACTTTGAAAACATCTAGACAAATATATAGAAAATAACCATAAATAAAGTATTCTTTTTTAATATGGTTGTATACAGTATTGCAACTGGAGAGATTGCTCATCATGAGCATTTTTTCCCTTTAACATAATATTTTCAAATGTCGTCTGTTACATAATGTTTTCAAATGTCGTCTGTTACATAAGCGTAAAAACGCGTCTGAACGTGAGGAACGGTTAATAAGTTTCTATTATCGAAGTTGTTTGGGCTAAACTGTGTGAAGAAATGAATATATCCATCCCGAAAAAAATGGGCATTGTCTTTACTTATTTCGTGTGACAAAAAAGTCGATTCTTCGTTACCTTTTAAGAGAACCGTCTCTTTGAGGTAGTAGTAAAAGCATCCGCTGCGATGCCGAGGTTCAACTTTCGGTTGGGATATACTCAGTGTTGTAGTATCCCTCATGTGAGCTCAATGTGGTGGTGCTTTAGTGTTGTGTTCGATGCTCTTGTGTCGGAGGGAATAAAACTACCAGCTATACGGGAACTACCTTAAACCGGTTGAAAGCAACATCATCACATTTAAACTAACTACCATGTCAGAACTGGCCTTTCCATATTTTGTTTTAATTCTCATCGACGTAAAAAAGATATATATGTATACACACTAAATGCACCTATTACTTTATTGATACGGGTTTAAACTTTTACAGTCATATTTATCATTTGTGTATCATTTTTATAAAAAAATAAATGTGGAAAATATGTTACGTGTTTTTTAGTTTTATATCTATACCAATTGTATGACGATGTATATCTACACTTCTTTTGACCGAGATTGAACGTCAATGTCCGGTAGCCAAGTAGGTTTACACGAAAGCTTCAATCAGATAGACTTGCCTCTGTAAAACCCAACATCAGCGTTATGAGCCGTCCCGCGAGAAAACGAACATTGTGGACTCTGCGTAAAGTATTGAACCGGATCAACCTAAGCAATGCCACGCAGGCTTACCCGGATATACACTTTTCCTATCCTGTGGATTTTCTGTTTCAGGAATCAATACTCTATACCTTTATCCCCCTGATACGGAATGTGTCGGCACGGATCAGTCTGCGCGGACTGCGCAGGCTGATCTTGGTCGATATATTACGCAGAGGCCATTGCATTGTTTTTTTCGCGGAACGGCTCAATGACTCATTGAAAACAAAGTATGAATTTAAATAATAAGTATTTGATTCATTCACTAAACGTGTAGATAAAGAACAGGGTATGCATGTTAAACTGGAACTACACTGGTCGCATATGGATTGTAATTTTGCCCAAACAAGATGATTATTTGATCCGTGTTCTATGAAAACTAACCAAATGACAGTTGCTACCAGTCCCCGTAAACATAGAACAACATGCGCCACCGTATATTTTCATCTGGTCCTACGCTGTTCACTAATAAGTCACAAAGGCCCGGCTTATTTATTGCCATGAAAGCATGGTAAGATATAGTAGCCATATTCCATATAAGACTGTATACCATTAACAGATGTGGTGGACCTCCGTATATGTTCACTAATAAATCACAAAGGCCCGGCTTATTTATTGCCATGAAAGCATGGTAAGATATAGTAGCCATATTCCATATAAGACTGTATACCATTAACAGATGTGGTGGACCTCCGTATATGTTCACTAATAAATCACAAAGGCCCGGCTTATTTATTGCCATGAAAGCATGGTAAGATATAGTAGCCATATTCCATATAAGACTGTATACCATTAACAGATGTGGTGGACCTCCGTATATGTTCACTAATAAATCACAAAGGCCCGGCTTATTTATTGCCATGAAAGCATGGTAAGATATAGTAGCCATATTCCATATAAGACTGTATACCATTAACAGATGTGGTGGACCTGTGTGATGAGAGTGTAAAACACGAGTATGATGGCTTCAAGACGAGACAGCGTGGTGTCAGACAACACGATCTCTGGGAGTATATATATGACAGGAAGACAAACGGATGTGTACAGTTTTATAAAGAGTTCGCGGTAATGATGATTTTCTAATTATATTTCCAAACCATATTTTAGAGTGTTTTTTCGTAGTTGCAGGCCATTTCCAAAAGAAAGGTGGTGCTCTTTGTTCAACAATTCTGCATGCCGTATTATGCAACATAGTTAATACAATATATTTAATATGCTGTGTGTGTTACATGTACTTATCCAATTATCAAATGATGTCTTTACTCAAACTGAGTCACGCCTCATGAACACTGACTTTCCACGGTTTTTAAATTATTGGCAATAACTATCACATTGCATATTTGTATAGTCGATTTTTGGTCAGTCATAACCGTGCTTTTGATGCTCAAGCGAAGATTGTGCGACTTGCTTGCGGCCAAAGCAGTTCTTGGTAATAGTACACGCAGTTGCATGTTGTCCTTGATCTAAACTTGTCGCAAAGTCCCGAGGGTCGGGTTTTCTTTGTCACACGGTTCGGTCGTTAATTCACGAAGTAACACGACTTCCGATTGGCTAAACCATGCGGTTTCCATAGTCAGACATTTGTTTTTACGTCAACACCTATGTATTCTCCAAAGTTAAGAACAATAATTGGCTGATTTTTAAATGTTCGATGTTTCAGCCGAAGAACCGATTTAATTCCAAAGAGGTTACCCGTGTAAATACTCCTTTGACAAATTGACTTCGTCATCTGAAAACATTTCTTCGGAGCTTTACGCAACGCAGAACCAGATAAGTGTATGAATCTGCCCTGTCCTCCCTCTAGTGGTATGTTAGTACCCTGAAATACCCTCAAGAATGTTAACGATGCGATCGTCTTTCTCAGATACAGTACATCTGCTTCATACGACTTTGAAAACCTCTATAAAAAGATAATAAAGTACAATTATTGAATAGAGGTGAAAACATAAGCTGATCATTGCTCAATTTGATCAGTTTAATATGTTGCAACAATGTTTACAAAAGTCGTCAGTTGCAAATGCGTTAAAATGCATCTTCAACTGGAAAAGGTTAATTTCAAAGGGCGATTTCCAATGACTCGGTACAAACGTAGAGCAAATCAACATCCTACTGGCCGTCCCGTAAGAAAACCAACATCTCGCGGGACGACTCATACACCTCCCTCTTGTTTTTGATATTGCAGCATCTCAAGTCAGGAATGGCTCATCTATATGACAGCGCTAACAAAGAAGAAAACAAACAGAAGAACAGATACAGGGGATTGTGTGCCTGTACGTCTTTCTGTATTTCTTTACCTCTCATTTTTCATCTGGAACATGCTTTTGAAAGTTCCAATTCGTGTTTTGCGATGTCTTTCCAGTCAACTTAAACAAATAATGTAACAAATGTTGACCTTGATACCACCAAATGGTAGAAAACGAAATGTTTTCACAATATAATTTTGGAATTCACATTATAACAGTTCGATAAGAATGTGAATTGGAATATTCAAACCACTTAAACCCAAGCTGATGTTACACGTCGGCGATAGGCTGTGGACTGCATGGAAGTCACCTATAATTGGGCAATTTTATGAATTTTAATTTAACAAATTTGCTTTTATAAAATTTTCAACATTCAGATTTATTATATTTTCTGTTGATTAAATGGATTGGTTAATTGAACGTTAACGCAAATTGGAAAATCGGGTCAATATGAAAATAAAGCGTAAAACAGCCCGCCTCCTGACAAACATGTTTTCCTTGCCAATCAACATATCGTTATTGAAAATTGGCAAAATAGTTTATGTAAAGAAAACTATTAACAATAGCACCACGTACGGCACAGACGCTCGACTGATAGGGAGAAAAAAAAATGAGCTAAACAAAAAACCATAACCGGACGCCCACGCCGCCGCCGACGACGACGCCAGGGTCATGACAATAGCTCTCATTTTTTTCAAAAGTGGAGCTAAAAATGGCTATTCTGGTTGTCATGGCAACGTTAATTATGCATGAATCAAATCAGATTTTGGGGGGATGGGGCAATATTAGAAAGGACATTGAGAGTTCAATTATAGGATGTTTCCTACAAACATATATCACGAATTGGCCCAGTGGTTACACAAGATAAATCGATTGAAGCTAAACATTAACGGACGGACGCACGCACGAGGTCATGGCTTTCTTCAAGTAGAGCTCTAAAAATGATATTGCTTGAATTTTATTTATAAACAATTGTAGAATAAGAACATTCCCAGACCCTTCTTTATATAACATATTTTTCTTCTATACGCAAAAGGCGTACACATTGGAATGATGTGCAACTTACAGATAAATAATATTGTTCTGCTAATATCATTACATTTACAATTTATTAGCATCGGCATCGGCAAAGAACATTGCATTCAGCCATTTACAAATAAAATATGACAAAGGCAGAACAGTGAGTACAAAGAAAATACATATGAGTAACTAATAATCAAAATAGAACAAATTACAAAAAAGCAAAAGACAGGAATGGAATAATCATTTAAAAGAGGTATTTCATGTCTATAGAATGTATTAACATTAACCCTTTCCCTCATACAACAATTCTGCAGCAGACGACTTTGAACGAATATTTGTCAAAAGATAGAATATCTCTATAATTGAATGGATAACCTATGACTAAAAGTGGAAAACATTGTGGCAAAAGGAGAAATTGCTCGTTTTGAGCAATTTCTTCTTTTGTCACTATGTTTTCAAAAAGCCGTCTGCTTCAGAGGCTTCAGAAAGCGTCTATATGAGGGAAAGGGTTAAAGCTCCTTTGAAAACGAACGTGAACCGCGTCTGGCGATTTCGGGTCTGAATGTGTCTGTGTCAATTAAAGACCCAGATAAGCCTGTGATGGCGATGTCGTGTCTGAATGTGTCTGTGTCAATTGAAGACCCAGATAAGCCTGTGATGTCGATGTCGGGTCTGAATGTGTCTGTGTCAATTAAAGACCCAGATGAGCCTGTGAATTCGCACACATCCTCGAAAGAGTCTTCGCTGTCCGTGTACTTGTTATTTAGTGTGAGATGGATCTTAAAACAACAGTCATGGACTGCAGCCTCATCAATTTGACGCCAATTTACATGAAAATGTTCCTGTTACGAAGAGTCCACAAGAAACCCGCCCCGCCCCCCTAATCGCGAGACGAGACTCATACTTATACTGTATCATATATTACTCAGATGACCACAGTAGAGTGAAATTAGAAGTGGAAGATGGTAAACCAGATTACATCAACGCCAGTTTTATAAACGTACGTATTGTAATGTCTGTAAATGTTGTAGATAAATAATAAAGTGTTTCACACATTAGTTGAGCCCGTCTAATGGACAAGTTGACTTGTTGTGAACAGTGTAGATACAAAATAGTCTGATCAACATCTGCACTGTTCACATATTGATAACTCAAGCTTGTTAGAAGCTTCTGTTAATATGTGTAGTTACTGATAGGACTTGGCAGATGGTCATGGTTATTTTAACCTACACTGTATACGAATGTTAGCTTATACATTATCGCTAAGTTAATATGCTACATTTGAGCCGTATAGGAATCTTGCTAAAATTGCGAACAGCGCTGACTCACACAGTCCCATCAAAGTCTTCACTGTTCCCTTACATGTTGCATATGCTTAGATCTAATCTAGAGTGACATTATGCATAAACGCCTTTGTCTGAAGCCGTCACGTGGTGCAATAAGACCAATAATCGCTTGGTGCGACTAATTCCGATTCTTCTTCAATAAATAGAAAGATTTGATAATGGGAAATATGATGGAATGGATTAAAATATAATTATATAATAGAGAAAATTATATAATTATTTAATGAATCATGCCGTTACAAACAATTTGGATAAGTCTTAATATCACTGTGACAAAAAAAAAACAGTTACGTTCAACGAGAACAACTTCAATATATTAAGTTGATATTAAGTTGATATAACGAAGCATAATTGGTGCATTATAAATGGATATTTTGCAACCAAATGACTACATATTAAGAATTGTTAATTTTCAGGGATTTGGCAAGATGTCTAAGTTCATTGCAACGCAAGGTAAGACAACAAACGATATATAACTTTATATCATCCAACATAATTTGTAAGCGTTTATTTTCCAATTTGGTCATAGCGTTAAGTTCCATATTTATTTCTGAAATGTTACTTTTTAGCTCCACTGGAAAGCCAGTCGAGCTTATGTCATGGCGAATTGTCCGTCGTGCGTGCGTGGGTGGGTGCGGACGAACGTATGTGAGTACGTACGCACGCGCGCGCGTCAACGTGTTGCTTCAAACGACTTATCCTCCCTTGCCACTTGGCTAATTGGGATGAAACTTCATAGGAAGATCCATGCAAAATTCTGGTTTCCATGGCAACTGAGAGAACAAACTTTAATATTCTTCTTCTCCTAAACTTGTTGGCCGATTTTAACAAAATTAGTAAAAATGTTCCTTGGATGACCCTCAAGATTCCTTTAAGCCATGTTGATTGGTCGAAAAACATGACCGCCAAGGGGCGGAGCTAATTTGCCTTATATGACTATAGTGAAAACTTAGAAGATCTTGTCCTTAGAAAGTCTTTGGCCGATTTCCAAATCATTTTGTAGAAATGTTCCTACGAGATTCATTCAAGCCATGGTGATTGGTCAAAACACATGGCCACCAGGGGGCGGGGCTGTTTGGAGATTTAATTTAATTAGTGTCTAATGGCAGTGGAACGAGACTGGCCCTCTTGTCGCAGTGTGAATTGTACACAATCGGAGAGATAACAATTAAGCGGCCCGGTTAGCTCAGCCTGTAGAGTACTCGCATGGAAAGCGGGAGGCTTGCTGCATGTTTTTCTCTTCTTGTGACATATGTAGCTGTGTGAAGTTAGCTAAACATACGACATTCGACATTCGACATTCAAAAGTTGAAAAAAAAATATTCGACTGACACGACATTCGACATTCAAAAATAAAACTTCAAAAAAACGAATGTCGTGCTGGCACGACATACGACATTCGACATTCAAAAATTAAAAAAAAATCTCAACGGAGTGGAACAACGGCCTTAAGGCTGATTTCTACCCGAGTCTGCCGCGTGTATTACGGGGAGCTCTTGGGCCGATAGCCCTTGTCAAGGGAGTCGAAAAAAAAATCACAATGGAGTGGAACACTTTTATTTTTTTCTTACGAGCGTGGAACAACGGCATTAAGGCGGATTTCTACTCGAGTCTGCTGCGTGTATTACGGGGAGCAATTGGGCATACAAGCCCTTGTCACGGTAGTCTAAGAAAAAAAAATCACAATGGAGTGGAACACTTTTATTTTTATTACAGGTCCCGCAGTCTACCCGCGCTTACGTGCGAAGTGCAGAGCTTTGTTTTACGCTAGCACTCCGCTGCTTGTAGGGGAAATGTGCGCCGGTGATGCATATGATATACGGCCGGTCCCGCAGTCTAGCCGCGCTTAATGCGAAGTGCTGAGCCTTGATTTAGGCGAGCAATCGGCTGCTAGTAGGGGAAATGTGAGCCCGGGTCGCATACGCTATAAGGCAGGCCCTGCAGTCTACATTCGACATTGGAAATTCAAAAACGAATGTCGTGCTGGCACGACATTCGACATACGACATTCAAATATTAAAACTTTAAAAAATCGAATGTCGTGCTGGCACGACATTCGACATTCGACATTCAAAAGTTGGAAAAAAAACGAATGTCGTTCTGGCTCGACATTCGACATTCGACATTCAAAAAATAAAACTTCGAAAAAATTGAATGTCGTGTTTGCACGACATTCGACATTCGACATTCAAAAAATAAAACTTCAACAAATCGAATGTCATGCTGGCACGACATTCGTCATTCAAAAAATAAAACTTCAACAAATCGACATTCAAAAGTTGAAAAAATATCTCACGGGAGTGGAACAACGGCCTTAATGCGGATTTCTACCCGAGTCTGCCGCGTGTATTACGGGGAGCACTTGGGCCTACAAGCCCTTGTCACGGGAGTCGAACAAAAAAAAAATCACAATGGAGTGGAACACTTTTATTTTTTTTCTTACGTGCGTGGAACAACGGCCTAAGGCGGATTTCTACCCGAGTCTGCTGCGTGTATTACGGGGAGCACTTAGGCCTACAAGCCCTTGTCACGAGAGTCGAACAAAAAAAAAATCACAATGGAGTGGAACACTTTTATTTTATTTCTTACGGGCGTGGAACAACAGCCTTAACGCGTATTTCTACCCGAGTCTGCTGCGTGTATTACGGGCAGCTCTCTGCTGCTAGTCGGGGAAATGTAAGCCGGGGCCGCATACTCTTTAAGGCAGGTCCCGCAGTCTACCCGCGCTTACGGCGAAGTGCTGAGCTTTGTTTTACGCTAGCACTCCGCTGCTAGTAGGGGAAATGTGCGCTGGTGCCGCATATGATATACGGCCGGTCCCGCAGTCTACCCGCGTTTACGGCGACGTGCTGAGCCATGATTTATGCGAGCACTCGTCTGCTAGTAGGGGAAATGTGAGCCGGGGCCGAATACGCTATAAGGCAGGTCCCGCAGTCTACGCGCGCTTACGGCGAAGTGCTCAACCTTCTTTTACGCTAGCACTCCGCTGCTAGTAGGAGAAATGTGCGCCTGGGCCGCATATGCTATACGGCAAATCAGGCCCCAGCGCACATTTTCCCAGCAATATGCGGAGTGCTGCCTTGAAACTAGGAGAGCACTTCGCCGGCGCGGGTTCTAACGGCGGGACTGCCTTGTAGCAAATCAGGGCACAGCGCACATTTCCCCAGTCATATGCGGAGTGCTGCCTTGAAACAAGGGGAGCACTTCGCCGTCAGCGCGGATTCTAACGGCGGGACTGCCTTGTAGCAAATTCGGCCCCGAGTACATGTGTAGGAGTCCTCACTATTGTGGCATAAGGAGGAAATGGCCGTTTTGAACCATTTCTCCGTTTGTCACAATGTTTTCAAAATGAGTCGACAGGTGTAGGAAGCCTCACTATTGTGGCATAAGGAGGAACTGGTCGTTTTGAACCATTTCTACATTTGTCACAATGTTTTCAAAATGAGTCGACAGGTTTAGGAGTCACTATTGTGGTATAAGGAAGAACTGGTCGTTTTGAACCATTTCCACATTTGTCACAATGTTTTCAAAATGAGTCGACAGGTGTAGGAGTCCTCACTATGGTGGCATAAGGAGGAACTGGTCGTTTTGAACCATTTCTCCGTTTGTCACAACATTCGTTTTTTCTTTTTTTTTTCAACTTTTGAATGTCGAATGTCGTATGTTTAGCTAACTTCACACAGCTGACATATGTATAACCTAAATAACCAGTATAACCTTATAAGTCCTGGCACGGTTCAAAAATCATATAGCCTATTGTGTAAATACATGACACTGAATTATATACTAATACACTCATTTCTATTTTCACTGTATATCTGTATTTTTCTGGCCACTACATTATCAGTAAGTAAAACATTATTGTTAAGATTTCAGATCGAGGTTTATTACCATAAGTAAACATAAAAAAAGAGCCATAAACAGTCTTGAAAATAACGCTTATTTTGTTCGTTCAGCGCAATTTTCAGACTATATCTTGATCTCAACAGCAACACACAATTCCCTTCTATGTTTATCAGGTCCCACCGAGTTGACAACCGATGATTTCTGGTTGATGGTTTGGCAACAACAGTCGGCCCATATTGTAATGTTAACGAATCTCACAGAAAGAGGAAGGGTAACTCTTTACTTAGTATTTATTACCATCAAAACCTGGAAATAATGTAACATGTGCTTTTCAAACTTCGATACGTCATTCTGATTTTAAATTAACCCTTCCCCTCATACAACACTTTCTCCTTTTGTTACAATGTGTTGTGGGAAGTTTTAATTCATACATATAACTACATCATTTCTGATACAGAAATTTACAAACATATATAATCATTTACAATCGATATTTATATGAGATATATCACATTTTTATATTATTGACTTCTGGTGGTATACAAGTACAGTAATAGTGAAAAGTTAACTTCAAAGTGTATTGCTAAATATGAAAATCAATCTCCATTTTTGAAATGTCTTGGAGGAAAGGGGGTGGGGTATTGTAAAACAGAATTACGTGACATACTTTCAGACACATAAGATGGTAATTTGAAATTTATAAATGTAATGTGGTTAGATTACAAATGGATTAGGTTCTGCTCTCAAAACTTACGTTTCTATGTCGAGGATTCCGTTCATTGTGACTACTATGTGACCTCATTTACAGGAGAAATGTTTCCAATACTGGCCTGATGACGGTGCCGAGAAATATGGCAACATCAATATCCTGTTAACATCAACGGACAAATCTCCACATTTCACTGTCCGGCAACTCGACATATGGATGGTAGGTAACCATCTATTACTCCGTATTCTACTGATACTTACTGAATATATGGGAATGTGTTGCCCTGGAACTTTTACCCTTTTACTTTTACTTTTACATTTATTCAACATTTCAAGTGCTTCGATATTGCAGTACTCTTCAT
Source organism: Serripes groenlandicus (assembly GCA_031761405.1). Taxonomy (NCBI): domain Eukaryota; kingdom Metazoa; phylum Mollusca; class Bivalvia; order Cardiida; family Cardiidae; genus Serripes; species Serripes groenlandicus. The sequence goes on from JASEVX010000006.1 coordinate 72,492,922, forward strand.
GGCAAAGCCACTCGTGAATCTAACCCATAAGGGCTTACTCGTGAAAAGAGTTCTATTGATGTTCACAAATTAAGAGGCTGGATAGCCGAGTCATCTGACCAGGTTCTATCCTGTTTGCTGTTCAACTGTGTATTTCAACTTGATAGTCCTTAAATTGTCTACGGGCTCTTCCAAATGCAAAGTAGGAGATAAACGTATTTTAAAAGGTTCGAGGGCGGATGTATGAATGTTATTTATTGTTATCATTTTGTTTTCCATATATAGATTGGTCAGACAAAAAGACGTGTAACCCAGTATCATTTCAAAGATTGGCCAGACAAGGACGTACCCAGCACCACGTGGTCTATTGTCACGATCTGGAGAACAGTGATGGCGGATTATAATGCCAGAAGGGGAGATTCGGGACCCTTGGTGGTCCATTGTAGGTACGAATTCACATGGTAGATGTATCTGAATGATTGACTTGATTTAAAGGCCGTTTTCAACGTTATTTCAGTTACATCACGGCGGCCAGTTCACCAAACAGACGTTTCCTGACTTTCTTGCACAAGTATCCCTTTGTTTGATAGCCCTCATCTGGGCTAACGCGGCTCGACATATGTGTCTGAGACTTGCACTTACGAAATCCAACCGTACCGTTCTTTCAATACAGTCGTACCATCCCGAAAATGCAGCTGCGGCGATAGACATCTGCGTAATGTATCGACCAGATCAGCCTGCGCTGTCCGCGCAGACTGATCCGGCCGACACATTCCGTCTTAGGGGGATAGATGTATAGAGTAGTTTATAGATGTATAGGGTATTTGTGATCAGTTTATATCGAGATCAACCAGCGCGAATATGGCTACGCACTGTTCGCCAATTATAAACCATGGTATTGTAAGTGAAAACATTGTGGCAAAAGAAGAAATTGCACGTTTTGTGCAATTTCTTCTTTTGTCACTATGTTTTCAGTAACCGATGTAAAGGAGTGTGTGTATGTGGAGTATATATATATGCCTGATGGACTTCTTTGTCGATTTGCCGGAAGACGATGACTCCATTATTAAATTAAATTAAATGAAGATATCATTCTATGTTGTACGTATTCCATAGTGCTGGCATTGGTAGAACGGGTACATTCATAGCGTTGGATAATCTGTATCAGCAGTTCCAGATTGAAGGCTGCATCACTCCGTTAAATAGTGTGGACTCACTCCGAGATCAAAGAGTCAACATGGTACAAACGAAGGTATGTGTCACAGCCACCACACCGCACGTAAATCATAAAACTTTCTGGGGATTTGAAATAATGTATCTAACAAAGGGGAGAGGAAAAGCATAACCAGATGCGTCAAGGGTGCGAGAGATCAGATACTTATCAGGGAATAAAGGACCTTATTATATTACACGGAGGTGCTTAATAACAAGTATCTTCGTTCGCAAGGCGTAAATTCAAAATCTTGAAAACATACTTACTGTATTGTGTTGCGTCTTTTGCAGACGTATTCCATTGAAACAATAATAGACAAGATGTGTCGCATTTGGCGAGACGACTTTTGGAAACATTTTGAAGAACTTATCAAATGTTCCCATAAGTTTCTAGTGTTTCCCCGAGTAATTCAATTAAGGCGAGTTAAAAATATCAAAACAGATAAACGGTTTGCTTCCTTACCTAACATCTTTTTACGCAATTCCCATTTACATTAAATCTGCAACAGACGACTGTGAAAACAGCTTGCAAAAATAAGGAAAATCTCTATAAATGCATATTGATAACATTTTGGAAAAAAGAGAAAGTGCTCTTTTTGAGAAGTTTCTCAATTTGTCACATTTTATTTCAAAATAAATGCAGTTTTAAGCGTATGCAGCTAATGCGCCTGGAACATGGTTATACTGTTGGCTTTTATCTCGTTACCAGGAGCAATATGTCTATCTGCACGAAACGATCGCAGACGCTCTGTTGATTGGGAGCCACGACATCAAACCGAAACAACTGCCGGAAATCTACGAGTTTCTCCGGGAACAAGACGATAAACACCCAGCTATGACACGACTCGAAGTTCAACACAGGGTACAGTTCTTTCAATACAGTCGTACCATCCCGCTCACATGGGCGTAGCTGCGACGATAGACATCTGCGTAATGTATCGACCAGATCAGCCTGCGCTGTCCGCGCAGACTGATCCGGCCGACACATTCCGTCTTAGGGGGATATATGTATAGACTAGTTATTCCTGAAACAGAAAATCCACAGGAGGCGAAAAGTGTCTATCCGGATAGGCCTGTGTGGCATGCTTAGGCTGATCCGGGTCGATACTTTAAGTAGATGTCTATCGCCGCAGCTGCATTTTGGGGCATTTTGAGTCCACAATGTTGATTTTCTCACGAGACGGCCTACACATTGATTATTGCCAAGCTACGCCCCTGGCTCAATAACTGTCAATATAATCATCGTCCCTGAGTGTTGACAAGTTCGACTAGTCATTTCTTTTCAATAATGTAATGAACAAGGTAGACCAAGATTATAATGCATGGACGTGCAGGTTGATCTTGGACTCAGAGGACTGGATAAGAAGGAGTCAACTGGTCTTATTCCAACAATATCTCACTCATGACTACACTAAACCCTATAGTGTAAGATCGTCGCCTTGAGACGATTCTTTTAAGTAGGGTTTGGTGGTCATATTAGGATTTGAGGATGTGAAATAGGAACTTACAGTCTTTCATAACATACTGCGCACCTGTTGTTTAAAGTCACGTACAGCAGGATAATAGCAAGGGAACGCCACTAGCTTTGTGTAATCCCTCTGTGTATATGCTTGGTATAGGTCCACATAGTATTTATTTTAACTCCTGATACACCAAATGCGAACCGTGATAGCTCTTTCGGTAAAGACCAAGGTCTTTGATCCCGATGTGATAAATACGAATCCCGGCTTGACCAGTGTTTTTTTCCCGATGATTGACAAATATCACTGCGATCAAGGTCGTTCGTTTTCCGCCTATGGACTAAAAAGGGTATTCGTGGTTGGTTGCCGTAATATAACAGTCTGATGAGGAAGTTTTTGTCGTCTCAAATGATATGTTTTATATATCAACAGCTAATTTTAACAAGTAAGAAAAATGAAGTGTCAGAGATTTCGTCCTTGGCCACGATAAGGGAAGAGCCCGAAAATTCCAACATGGCATCCGTCAATAAAAGTTTTAGCGGTAAGATAACAATTTATTCTCATAAATAAATTAGCGTCCTTTTTGTGGAAACCAACCTAAGCCATTTGCGATCAGTGTAGAGCCAGATTAGCCAGGTAATCCTGTTCGTCATTTAGTCATAGAAAGGTTTAAATAAACTTCTGTAAAAAAGTGTCTATTTAGGTAATTAAGCATGGTTCCGCAGGCAGGTTGGTTTTGCACCAGACGTGTATCATTTACGTTAAGGTTGGTTGGTTTTCCTGGAGCCCTGCACTTTAAAGTTAACTATGGAAATTGCATCTTTACTACAAAGTATATGCTGAAATATTTACTTTTAATGCTTCCAGTCAACGTGTCTATAGTAGCAGAAACGGTCGCACAATTATAAGCTCAGATAAACACTATCTATAAGCGACAAATCGAACAAAGCCGGAATGTAATTTTAACCTAGAAAATTCAAAGAGTATGGTTTTCCGTAAACGTGGATCATTAAGGAAAAGTGAAAAATGGATATATAACGAAAAAGAATTTGTCTACAAAATATTGTATTTTGGGTCGGTGGCTTAATATTGCGATAAAAGATAGAACATTGTACATGTACACATCCCCGCTAGCATCTATATGTTAGGCCAATAGGTAGCGCACTGGATTACTTATCCAGGGGTATTGAGTTGAAACCCCTCGTGAATCAGTCTACATATGAATTATAAAAATGTTTTTCAAGAAGAATTGTCTTGAAATGGTTGTCGAAGAAATCTTTCAACTGACTGACCATTCTTAATATAAAAGTGTCATTTCGTTGAATATCAAAATATTTTATGTCCTTAATATTTAAATTGTCTGCTGTACAAATTATCAATGTGCATTTTTTAGCTCCAGTACACAAAAGCTGGCCTTGTATTTGAAAATAATAATTATGGTTCGTATCAAGGGAATACTGTCCACTGTCAGAACAGTGTAAATATGGCACACTGCTAGCAGATATAAATTTGTCTCTTGCAGAATAAGGACATTTAACTTCAATCACATGCGTTGAGTCGATAATACCATCTGGTGATGAGGCTAAAAATGGATGTTGTTTTGAAACAACTAATCAGCAGGAATGTACAGTATTGCCAGTGTCTTCCATAAATCGAGTTATAGCAACTGATTCATGTTTGCGTCCATGCTCTAACGGGGCTGCTTTAATTTCTCTGACTTCAACTAATGATTTTGCAAATTTATTTGTATCTGTCCTGTCTGTTGATTTGCAGATTTTACCAAACATTGAAGATGGTAGACGTTTTGTACGCTCCTCTTTCCATAACTGATTTGCACTTTGACCCAGTGGGTTTTTTTCAATGTCAATAACTGTTTCTTCACTTATTTTTGTTACAAAACATTTTTCAAGAAAATTTTCTTCTGGTGCCAGCTTTAGGTAGTCATGATATAATGCAAAAACAGCTTTAATGTTTGCTGGTTTAAAAGTTGGAAATATTGGTATTTTGGAAATGCCAGGAAAGTTTAACCATGTATTTCTGAAATAGTCTTGGTAATTATTAGCATTTATAAATTGCTCTTGTCTCGGGTCAATGTCAATGTTTGTAAATTCATCTGCACCTGGCATATCTAGTGAATTGGCCTTTAGTGGACTTCCAATATATTTCTTGCATTTATGAAAACTTTGCAGTTTTTGGGTGCACGTTTCTTCTGTTTTGATTGTCATTTTCTTTGTAAACATTGCTGCACCATACAATACTGTGCACACATGTTTGCAGTGAGCTTGTGGTCCCATTCCAGCAGCACATTCACACTGTGCCTGTTTAACTAAGCCCCCTCTGTTTAGTTCAATATCAACTGTGTAACACACAGTTGACTTCATTTCTGCGTGACAGCTTGATTTGATAAAGACCACATCCTTCCCTGCTAACATCCGGTAATACCTTAAGAACTGTTCATTGTACAGTCTCCGAATACGATAATCCAGAGTTTTGTCATGCTGGGCAAGATACTTGTTCACACTATCAAGCTCTATTTTGGGCAATTTTGAGTCCGAATTGACATCTGCATATGTTGTGGCATCTGGTAACAGCATGGTGTATTCGGGCTCTAAAGTCTCTACTTTACCAAAATTTTGATTTCTTTCGTAGGATACTAATATGAAAAAAATGCAAAAACGTTTTAGATTTTCTTTTACATTAAAAATACACAGCGGTACTAATACATTAGCAACCAAAAACGCCGATAAAACGATATATGAAAGTACCCCACCCGACAACGGCAACACAAGCGAATGTGTGAAACAAACGAAAAAGCAATTATTTTATTATTTCGTTATCTTTTTTTATAAAATATAAATAGGAAAAAGAAAGAAAATAAATTTTAAAAGTTACCAAAATTGTGTTCACATTCTCCGCGACGGCATTTTACTTTCGTTATCAAACAATGTTTTTTTCTTCGAATTACAGGAAATTTACGTACCTTTCAACCAATTCATTCTTTCGACCAGAAAGTTTAGCACCTCTACTTTTTAATTCTAACTTCAATTCTGGAATTGTTAACAATCCGAATTTGGATTCCATTTTTTAAGCGTCGAGTGTTTGATGCGATTTTTAGAGAGTGATACGTAATTTCTTATCAGGAGTCTGATGGACCGGGAACAGTGGTGCCACCTTGCGGTTAGCAGGGGAGGATAATCGACTATTGTCTGCCATTGCATTGTATTGTATTGTTAAAATGACGATGACTCGACCTGAAGTGTAATTGAATTTGATCACATTATTTTCCGAGAACAAATGCATCAGAACGTTGATAACAACGGTCCAGTACGAATTGAGTTGCAGCAAAATCTTAGTATATTCAAGATTATAATTCCAATTTTAGCTTCTTGGATGTCTGTTTGTATTATGCTATTACTTCTATTTCTATAAAGCCGATGAACAGGAAGATGCGACGAACACGCTGAAAACACTGAACTTACCGGTTCGTTTTTAATTTTCAATATTTATTTCTCGTAACGTGAATGCTTTCACACCCATTTAGCTCTGCTGGAACTTTGTTTGGACTAAATGACTTATACAAATTGATAAATATTTAAGAATATAATGATAACAATGACTTGTTTCAAATTTCGCTGTAAGCGAAAACATACACAGTCTATATATATTCGGTCCAGAGACGAGGCTATTATTATGACTGACAAACAGTAACCGTTAATACATAACCTTTTCGCTGCCCAAGGCAACTAAATGCTTTTGCAAGCAATGAATATTCAGCTGAGACGGCTCATAGCGAGTTGTCTTTCCTGAAATCTGCATTGTTCGCCACTTAGACATCAAATGTTATCAAATTTTCTGTTGGACGAAAAATGGAGTGGTCCAATTTTCAACATGGAAGAGTCGACTTTGTGAGATTCGGCAGTGTAATTGTTAAACAGTTATATACTGTTTAATGTTGACCTGAACCCGTTATTTGTGCAAAGACGTCAATTATAACATTAACTCGGAAGTCAAAAGGGACCCATACATTATATCGAGTTATCGACATGTTCGTGTGATCCCTCGATGTAAGTTAAATTCATTTATGTCATTTCTTTCAGCTTCGTAAATCATTCATGCTTACATGTTTATTATGAAAAGTAATTCAGTTATACAATCTTATCAAGAAAAAGCATAGCAGCCTTTCTTATTAGATGTTCTGAATAATCAAAACTGCTGCTACACTGTTTTCAAAAGACAGACCCGTTCAAGAAACTGGTTCTAATTCAAACATCATTTATGAATAATGAAGACCAAAGATCAGAATGCATATTCGTACAGTCTTATCTTACAATACGCTGTTGGTTACTCAATGTCTTCTCAGTGTGTATTTAAGACATTATTATTGTGTGTTTTATTGAATGGTGTTTAACGCCGCTTTCAACAATGTTTCAGTTATATCACGGCGTTTCCTGGGTGAGTTACCAGTACTACTGGTCCATGTATCATAACACCAGACAGTCAGTCGTAATGCTTACCACGCAATCCCAAGCGCAAAGGAGGACAACCATTACTACCATTGTTAAAAAGTCTTTGGTAAGACACTATCAAAAGTAAATTATGATGTGATGATAATGAATGCCGGAATTCAGCCGGATAAGGGTTTAACCCATACCAGTTTATAGTATCATTCAGGTTCAAGCGGATTCATACTGGTCAACCGACCCACGCAGGAGACATCTGACCATCTTTGGTCACTGGTTACTGACCGCCATGTTAAAACCATCATCACAATATCAGGCCCTGCAGGAGAAAAGGTACGCTAACCCTTTCACATATAGAACAGTTATGCAGCACACGACTTTGAAAACCTAGAAATCTAAATAGATAAAATGATAATAAATAAATATAGTTAATACCATTGAGACAAAATGATAATTTACTCGTTTTGAACTAGTAGCAATGGCCAAACGTATTTATTGGAAGACAGTAGTGCAGATGTAGAGCGTGAGCCTCTTGTACCAAAGGTCCCGGGTTCGAGTCCAGTGATGAGCGGGTTCTTACTTTAGGTGGGTTTTTTTTTCACAAAAACGGCGCATGTACTGGTTAAGTCTCCAGGAAGCAGACATCGAGCGTGATTAATATAAGCTGAAAGCTTGTTTCGCAATCGATGCAATCGATGTAAAATAAATAATGCAATGGCTTCACTTCTTACGTTGACACAAAGAGGAGCAGAGATAGTATCACTACAGATGTATCGAACAAATAATACCTACAGTACTTCTAATATATTTTATTGATTTAAATGTGTCTGTATCAGTCGGAAGTTTTAGCCATCCAATAATTTGCCCGGGTAACTATCTTTGACAATGCCATATATCTCATTGAAACTTCCTTATAAATAAATATGTATATTTATTTCATAAGTTGGTTTATATCTATATTTCCATATAATTGATATGATAACATTTTATAAGTTTAATCTTAAAGCGTTACCTTGATATGTTTCAGAGTAATTCCCAAACCGTTCTAGAAGTGCAAAACTCCAACGTTGAAATCGTTGAAGAGCGAGTGACAGATGACTACATGCTGGAAACATTTACAATCCCTCAAACCACGAGAGTAATTCATGCTTCCATTAGTATCTTCGTATTACTTATCACTCAATATCTTGATCGTATATACCATCGGTTTTATGTAAAATAATTGTAACTACAACTGCTTACAATATGTATTTACAACTGTTTTGCATGAAGCCACCGATGTTCGCCCCGTCAGTCTTAAGTGAATATTTGCTTCATCTGCGAACAGGGAAGACTTTGGTCAGTCACTGTTCACCGATGTTCCCACTAGGGCTTTCTCTGTTCGCCTTTATTAACTATTACGTAAAGGCAATTAAAGGCTTTTGTAAACAATGTAGATTCTGGTGAGAAATTTGCATTGTTTGCCATTTTGGCATTAATTTTTACCAAATTTCCTATTGGACGAAAAATGGAGTGGTCTTTAATCAACATGGAAGAATCGACCTTGTGAAATTCGGAAAGAGTTACAAAAGTATGTAACTTCTGGCAAAACATCAAAATTATAGCCCATGCCTGTCAAACCAAATTAGGGAGATACAACTTGGCCTATTTTTGCCAGATTCTGCTCAAATTAAAACAGTACTCATATTGCCGATTCAAAAACTATTTTGAGACGATTCACTAGTTTATGTAAATTATAATAAAGAGTTATATTGACAAACCCTTTAACTCTATAAAAAATAAACAAAATCTGCATCAGACGACTTTGAAAACATTTAGGGAAAAATATGAAAAATATTTCCAATAAAAGGACACTTATAGAATATATCTGAAAATATTGTGGCAAAATTAGACATTTTTCATTAAGGCAATTTCTCCTTTGCAAAAATGGTTTTTGCTGTATTTGCGTTAAAATACATCAACATGTGGAAAAGGAAAGCGTTTTCCTTATATTCTACAGGATGAGGATCAGTCATCATCATTCGATTTGACGTTCTTGGAGTTCAGAATCTGGAATGAAAGCACCGATGTTCCATCAAGTATAGCAAGTACTTTACGATGTATTGAGGCCGTTAGAGAACGTCAACAACAACTAAGTGACAGTCAACCTATACTAATTATTTGCAGGTATCATATTTCATTCCGAACCTTTTGAGAAAACCAGGACTTGATTCTAGTATAAATTCCCTTTGAGCTCACCTCGACCTTCCAACCACATAGTAATTTACAGTAACGCTGATTTATTTTAAAATGAATGGGTTATTTTAAATGTATTTTTAAACTTGCATACAGTTAGTCTGCAGCAGAAAACTTTGAAATCATTTTGACAACATATAGAACACCTAAGAATTAGATAAAGTTGAAAACATTGTGGCAAACGTAGAAATTGATCATCATTAGCATTCTTGCACAAATAGCATGGTCAACAATGGCGAGTAATAACAAATAAAGTACATCTAAATCAATTTACGCAACTTACATACAAAGAGTCGCATCAGGGGGAAATACGCCTTAAGTAAGTAAGTAAAAGAAGTCAATACTTTGTTAAATCACATACAAATGAATAAAATTATTTATTATGCCTTCCTAATTACCTAGTTGTACATAGCTCATATTTACAGGACGTTACTCAGATCAATTAATTAGTTAGATTGTATATGTATTGTATTATATTACGAATACAGATTTTGTATTGTATTGTATTGTATTGTATTGTATTGTGTATTGTAAGTAAGTAAGCAAGTAAGTAATTACTTTATTTTCCAGATGGTAACATATTTAGAATATGGCAATCTACCATGCTATGATGATAATATCGACCACTTCAAATGTTGATGATGATGACGACGACAAATGTTGATGATGATGATTATGATGATGATGATGATGATGATGATGATGATGATGATGATGATGATGATAAATATTACATATAAATTGAAACAATATGTCTTGATTTCATAGTTCGATTTAGAAATGCATGCTGATGAATTAGTTACAGTAATGTACCTGCGAACGTTGGATGTCCAATTTTTAACTGATCATGTGAACGAGAAGTTTCGCGTGTATAGTACGTCGAGGTGGCCCGATCATGTTTGACAGGTTTTCAAAAGTTGTTTGCGATATTTTAAGAAATTTCTACCTTTTCCCACAATATTTTACCGAAAGTATTGTGCTTCAGAGGCGTCTTCAGACGTCTGTATTTGTGTAATGATTAAACACAAAAGTTGTCATTTTACTTTAGGGACAACATACCCAGTGCTGGTCTATTATGTACACTGCTTAGTGAAATCGATCGATGCACAGGACCAATTGGAATGGTGAACATTATAGAGTCCGCTAAGCTGATGAGGGAATGTAATTCCGATATCCTAGACAAACTGGTAAGATAATCAAAATAGCTTCTTGAAAACCAATGTAACGTAATTTCCGACAACAATAGTTAAAGAATCGGTTTACGTTTGCGAAATGCGATTAAAGGTAATCCCTCGTTGACATGGAATGACATTCGAAATAGACCGCATGAACCACATTTATCTGGATTGGACTCGAATCGGTATAACATCACTTATTTTTTCTATTTATGTCATTAAGATGTCGCGTTTTTATTCCAGAGGTATTTTAGCTCACCTGAGCACAAACTGTTGGGTGAGCTATTGTGGTCACTCACCCTCGGGTGTCTCCTCGTCGTCGTCTGTCCGTTTACTGTTTCCTACAAACAACTTCTCCGTCTTAACTAATGGACCACTTTCAAAATAATGTTATAAGAATGTTCCTTCGGAGGTAATCTTTCAAAACTGTTCAGAGAAGTGACTTCTATGTAGAATTGTGATTGCTGCGGCAACAAAAAAAGAGCGGAAATGACAAAAACCTTACTGACCTTATTTGAAAGCAATTTGACACAAATGTTCCCTCTACAGATCCGTTGAAAAACATGGTCTCCAAGGGGCAGAGCTCGTTTTCCTGATACATGTTTGTGTTTATTAAAATCTTTAAAATATGTCTTGTTCAAAAGAATTGGCCAGAAGCTTTAGACACTTAGTTGGCAAATAGCTATAATTTGGGAGACACTAGCCAATGGGGACCGTTGATATAAAACACACGTGTAACACGTGTAGTTATCATTGATTTCTTGTAGCCGGAATTAAGGATGTACTGAACTGAGAAGTGGATTGTTATAACAAAAATGTAACATTCTTATTAACTCTACTGATTTTGTTGTCAATTAAAACATGTATAGTCAAGATGCCTTCTTATAATGCTTCAAAATTCCAAACAGAGTGGATTAAACTTGTTTGAGATAAATGGCAGAATATCTTTCGTGAGCCTTCCAAACGCTGTCCAGACGCCATGTTTGATTATATAATATAGCTGGGTAAAAAGAACATACAAGAAGAATGTTTGATGCAAAGCATCAAAGACGCCGCGCATGATTTTGAAACATGACTTAAAGGAAGCAGATGCAGTTCAATACATGTAAATAACCTGTGCATACAGACAGGATGTAAATATTTCGAAAAAGAAGGCCAAATGTCCCTTTATTTTAAACAAGAAGGCCAAGATGTGCCTATATTGCTCACCTGGCTACCATAGCCTATATAAAAAGGTTACCAAGTGCATAAAGGGTCAATATTGACGTAGGGATTAAACGTTTTATATGCTACGATCTATATGATATTCAGCATGTGAAGTTTAGTCGTGAAATGACAAGTTTAGTCCTGAAACCATTTGGTTTACTGTTTGCTTAACATTCACTACTATAATGTGTCATACTAGCTGAAGTTTCTCAAGGTCTTTTTTACCAATAAACTGTTTTAAATCCTCTAACTAGATCAATTAGATAAAAAAAAAACATAGGTGCTTAAATATTAACATATATTAAGGTTTATTGCCTCCAGTTATACGTTAAGTGAGACACAAGCTTTGGGGGGAGAGGGGGAAGTCTATTCTCCTTCCAGTTTAACAGAAGTATGATAGCAAAAACGGGAGTATATAAACAAATAATACGAAGTAAATTAAAGATAGTTATGATAAAGATTGAGCATTATGAAAGTTCACATGTATAGTTTACGTATAGCAAGAATTATTAAGTTTGTTTTGTCTGTTTCTAATGTCAGTTTAATCGTTTTGAACATGCCAGTAGAAAACTGAAAAATAAACAAAAGAAAATGGTCAAGTCAGTTCCCCAAGAGCAAAGAGCGAAAACCAGTTGGTACGAATCGTTCATCTCGAACGAAACATGAAAAACCGAATACGAATCCAATGAATTTTAGAAATCTGATGAAATCGTGAAAACAGCGAAGTATTCATAACGGAAGGAAGCAGAGACAACTGTATTACTCTATGGGAACCGATGACACCTTGTCGTTTATTAAATAAGAATGACCAAAATCGCCAAGCGATGACATGCTGTATTTATAAATAGAACGGGTCACGTTATGGCCATGCCTATTGCATAGTTGGGTTAACGTTGTTTGTTACAGTTTCTAGAATTATACTGTAATATGTAGTAATTAAAATGAATCATCAATGATTTTTTAAAGATTACACATTTATTTAAAAATCTGAATATTGTAAATAGGCAAATACATCGCCAGAAACTTTTTTCTGAGCTTTGATGAATCGGGTCGTAAACCAAACTATAAAAACTGCGTAACCTAGGAAGTGAGGGGAAAGTTATTAAATATCCATTACATGTGTCTAAAGTTTTGTAATAACGGTAGAAGACATACGTATCGTGTATCTTGCTGTTTCTTAAATCATGTTATACAATTTATTTATTCATAAAGGTTGTTGGGTTTTTTTTTCAAACATATAACCGAGGTTTTTTTAACAATAAGAATGTTGGTTGCTCCCTTTTCGATTACGTCACCCCATGGTACAAAATTAAAACCTATCCCAACCTGACGACGCGCTTCCACGCAGCGTTAATTAAAATCCATGTATATACATTTTAATCTAGAACTTTTATAGTATCATATGCTTTTGAAAATAAGAAGAAAATATTGGAATTCTTTTATTACAATTGAAGATATGTTTGAAAATTAAATATATATATATATATATATATATTCATATTTTAATAAGGGAGGTAATTCAGACAAGAAAAACTCAAATTTTGCTCAGGGACATATCTTTTCTTTCAAATATAATCTGAAGAAGTTTTAGAAATAGTTAAATATCAAAAATATGTTTTTTCCTTATTTCAAAGTTTTGAACCGGTGTGTTCTTACACATGACAGATGTGGGTTCTCATCAGAGCAAAATAGCGTCAATTTGTGAGGTTTAATTACAACCTCCAAAGATATGGATAATCTAACTTCAGAATGTGATTTAAACCACAAGAAGACAAGAAATTAGCATATCATTTTTTAAATATTGGTAATTTGTCTGAAAACATTTTTTTTTTCATGTATTGAAATAGCAAAATAAATGCATATCATAAGGCTTTCTTTCATAAATGAATCTGGCATAAAATTAAGCACAGCAACATACCATTTTTGTGTTTTTTATTATCCATACATCCAACTTTCAAAAAAACAATGTTACAAAAAAGATAAATATTATAAAAAATTCACTTCTCAATTCAGTACATCCTTAAACACTTTGCTTTTATGAATATATGTACGAATGACGTGAAATTTGAAATAATCGTGTGTTGAATGAAACCAATATTTTCTATATTTGGCATGGGAAAAGAAACCCAATGTCTTGAAAATTGCTATCAACCTTGGACATAAGACAAGAAACAATTCCACAGGTTTGAACTTTCAATATATACAGACATCTTTCTGAATTATAAAACGCAGTGATCAGACACGGACAACGAAGACCATTGGGATTTGAGCGTTGGGTTTTATAAAAGGAAATTAAGTTAAAAATGCTAACTTGTGTTTTTAGTTTTTAGTGAACATTTAGTATGAATAAGAATGTGTGAAGGTGCATACTGATTGTGATATGTATTGTGACAATGTCACTTGTTGTGTGACGTGGCAGTTTGAAAAAATTGTTTTCGCTTCTATTTCAGGAACACTATACGTTTATCTATGAGTGTTTGACTGAATTTATTCAACAACTTACTATTTACCAGAATGTTTGAAGAGAAGAAAAGAGACACGTTTCTGATAAGAAACAACCCATAGTTTTGAAATAATGTGTAAATAACGGCCGTGTAGCTTGTAGTATCATCTTTAACTTAACAATTATTTATTTTTATTATTATATTTATTTTTATTATTATTTATATTTATTATTATTATTATTTTACTTTTATTCATTTATCTATTTATTGTTTTTATTTATTGTCATTAAATTATTATTAAATGGTAAATCAATAATTGTTTATGATTTTTTTTTTAACCGGTATGAAGTTGTATATAAGTTACCACCCTTAATCATAGTTTTACTTGCTGTTTTAAGCCTTTTTTAACAAGTTTTCAGCCATATCACGACTTAAGTTATCAGTACCACTAGTCAATTTATCCTGACACGAGCGAGTCAGTCGAGTCGTACAATCCTGAGCGCCAAGGAGGGAAAGCCATTAGTTTCATTTAAGGGCTACCAGTACACCACAGAGACAGCCTTTGATCATAACTTACATGTACTCGAAATTAAAATGAGTATCCTTCAATTCGCTTTCAACCATGTTCTTTTTCTATTTTTTTCAAAATTATACCGATTTTTATGTATCCGACTTCATACAAATTGCCTACAATAGTTTATAATTAATCCTACTTTTACAGCTTGTCATGAAATTTACCAATTAAAAAACAAGTTGAAGTCATGAAAAAACAAGTCATGTTTATGAGATATTGACCTTTCCAGTCGGGAAAAATTCACAATTTGTAATAATAACTGGAAATTATTCTTAAATATGGACATTTCGTGGTGGTCTCCCGTTTCTCTTCATATGTGTCATAACTATAATCATGTATATATCGTGCGCACGAGTTACTAAGTCGTGCGCACGACATAGTATTTCGTGCGCACGACTTAGTATGTCGTGCGCACGAGATAAATAACAAGAGCTGTCGGAGGACTGCGCGCTCGACTACAGGCCGCTTATTCACATAAAGCACTATTTCATTATATTGCACTTAAGTACTATTAAATCATAGTATATACTCTATAATATTATGTAAAAGCAACTGAATAGATATACATACATTTAAATATAATTTAAAAATAAAATTTCCTAAGTCAATCAAGGGCCATTACTCCATATTTAGGATACAATGGAGTTATCTAACCTAATTGTACGATGGTCCTTAACAAATATATGAAGTATGAAGTGATTTGAATGATGTAACTTTAACGTTGAGCTAAACGCAAATGTTAAAACTGACCGAGTCCAAAATTAGCAAAACCTTAAAAAAAGGTTTTCCTAATGTTTGACACCATGCAAAACCCGTTTGATATGTTGAAGAATTATATTTGATAAATAAATGATCACAATTAGAAAGAAATGTAACCAAAAATTAAGAATTTATCTAAAATTCTCAAAATCAAACAAAAATCATTTTACCCCCTAAAAGTCACACTCAGCATCTTCAACATACAATGTGAAGAAAGGTATTACATGTAATTATATTCCAAATATGGAAGCCCTAACACAAGTACTTATTTAGAAAAAATTGAAAATTAAATGAAAAAGCCAACTTGCCCTAAAACTTTAACCACCCAAAAGCATGTGTTTTACCGCAAACAGAAGGTCACACTCAGCATCTTCAGCATATAATATGAAGAAATGTATTAAATGTAATTATTTTCCAAATATGAAAGCCCTAGCACAAGTACTTATTCAGAAAAAGTTAAAAAAATAAAATAAAATCCTACTTGCCCCAAAACTTTAACCACCGAAAATCATGTTTTTTACCCCAAAAAGAAGGTCACACTCAGCATCTTCAGCATTCAATGTGAAGAAAGGTATAAGATGTAACTATATTCTAAATATTAAAGCCCTAGCACAAATTATTATAGAGAAAAATTAAAAAATTAAATGAAAATGCCAACTTGCCCTAAAACTTTAACCACCCAAAATCATGTCTTTTACCCCAAAAAGAAGGTAAAACTCAGAATCTTCAGCATACAATATAAAGAAAGGTATTAGATGTAATTATATTCCAAATATGAAAGCCCTAGCACAAGTACTTATTGAGAAAAAAAATAAAAATAAAAAAATCCAACTTGCCCTAAAACTTTAACCCCCGAAAATCATGGGTTTTTTTTCCAAAAGGGAGGTCACACTCAGCATCTTTAGCGTTCAATGTGAAGAAAGTTATAAGATGTAACTATATTCCAAATATGAAAGCCCTAGCACAAATATTTATGAATGAAAATCCCAACTTGCCCTAAAACTTTAACCGGACGCCGACGGAGACGCCGACTCCGACGCCGACTCCGACGCCGACGCCGACGCCGGGGCGAGTAGTAAAGCTCTCATATTCTTCGAATAGTCGAGCTAAAAACATACGCATGTCACCTCTGCGCCACCGTATTTATCTCCCTTTAACGTGCCATGAAATATATTTTAAATGTGTCGACCGGGGTTTAGTGATAATTATCGATCAATTTTCTGTAAGTCTTTAATTACATATGCAGGACATGGACATTTGATAAGCAAATGGTCAAATGGACCTGTAAAATATAATAAAACAATACTAAGTACAAAACAAAATACGAATACAGAATATAGTAATGTACTTATGATAAAACAAGTATAGCAATTTGAAATAGATAAAATAAGAATTGCTTACAAGAGTTTTAGATTTCTGTAAGGAAATATAAAGTAAAGTATAGACGATGTGTACTGGCTGCATAGCAATCCGAAAATGATCACACTAGACAAAGGACAGGATCGGATTAATAATAGAGGCGGGAAAAGGAAGAAGCTCACGCATTTTCTCACTGAACCTTACTCACGACAACACTCGACAATCACGTGCATTTACAGAACATATACAAACACGAGTACGATATAATACATGTACATGAAGACATGACAAAATGTACCGACATATACATAACAAAATGTACCCTGTTACATATTCCCCCTCTTTAAGAAACATGGCACCTGACATTTCCTGATATCAAGACTAATTATAATCAGTACAGGCTACATAAATAGAAAAATTGGATTAAAATCAAATTATTTACAACGGAGTGTTAGGTTAACTGTAACGTGCCATAATGAAGTACAAACTGGAATTTTCAGAAAATCATTACTTTACCTGTAAAGGAAAGAAAAAATCAATTTCAGTGTATTATAGAGCACTGCAAAAGCAGTTCCTAAAGGGCTGAAATTAATCAGAAGATAATTTAAACAAAAACTTCCTGGTCATGAATTGCATTGATAGGCGCAACACGTTCCCCATACCAATCGGGCGGTCAGCGTGTGCACACCGGTCGGGAAGATCGCAAGTTAGACTCTTCTGTTATGGATCTAGGTGGGGACTGTACCTGTATAAAAGGAGTTTCTGAAACTGTAAGAATGGGCGAGGTCGGCCTTGCAGGTAAAAGTTCAGGGCTGCATGTTCGAGTCTGCCGGGTAATTAACCGACGGGATCTGCGCTGGGGGATTACATACCTATGCACATCCGAGTCGGAATCGGAACAGGCGTGTTCAGAACTGGATGTTGTATCGCTGTGGTGCTCGTCCTCTTCCGCGGCGGATCATTGCTGATACACACCGGCTCCAGTTCCTCGTCAGGAACGCTGTTAAAAGGAAGTAGCATGTTACGATGAAGACAACGTATCGGTCCAACTTTGTCTCGTCGTTTTATCTTAAAGACGGGAATATCAGGATTTGGCATCTCTAGGACAACATATACATTCCGTTCCCAGCGGTCTGCGATTTTGTGCTTGCTCCGAAGTCCAACATTCCTGACCAAAACGTTGTCCCCTATCTCCAGCTTCGTTTCCCGGACTCGTCTGTTGTATGACTCCTTGTTCTGGTGAGCTTGTTGGCTTCTTCGGCAGCTGCTTTGTATGCAAATTCCAGTCTTTGCTGAAGCTTAGCCGCATAGGAGTTATGGTCGTGGGTGCGATCCTCTTAATTGGGAATCCCCAAATATGCATCAATAGAGATGCGAGGATGCCAACCGAACATCGGGTAATTGGGTGAAAATCCTGTTTCCTCACTTTTGGTACTATTATAGGCTTGGACTAGCGGACCGACATAGGTTTTCCAATCTGCTTTGTTCTCGTCAGTGAGTGTGCCGAGCATTTTCAACAGGGTATGGTGTGGTTGAAACGTTCTACTGATCCGTTTCCCATCGGGTGATATGGAGTGGTTCTGGATTTTCTGATCCCTGTAATTCTATAAAGTTTCTTTATAACACCACTCTCAAAATTACGCCCCTGATCACTGTGTAACCGCTCAGGGAAACCGTAAAATTGAAAGTAACTGTTATACAGGGCATTTGCGGTAGTCTGTGCAGTATGATATCGGAACGGAATGGCCTGTGCGAAGCGGGTGAAATGGTCAGTAATGACGAGGATGTTTTCAATACCACACCCTTGCTCGGTTCGAGGGACAGAAAATCCATACATACCAGCTCCATAGATTTCGTTGTACAGATTGGGATTAGCTCCGCAAAAGGTCGGATTTGTGTCTTTCTACGAATGCAGCGGCCGCAGTTCTCAACCCACACGGTGACACCCTTCTCAAGTCCTGGCCAGTAAAAGCGACGCCTAGCCAGCCATAATGTTTCTCTTTTCCCTGAGGTCTGGCTTCATCATGAATGCCCTTCAAGGCTGTCTTTCTCTGGGCTTCTTGTAAGACTAGCTGCTGTACAGGTTGACCCTCCAAAGAAGCAGTTCTAAACTTGGTATGAAATAACAAGCCAATTCCATTCCCGGAAGTAGCGCTGTACTTCTAGAGGCTCGGACTTGATACTTCTCCCCGCCTTTGGACGAACACCGGTACGAAGGAGTGTCAAAACCCTGGACAGAGCACGATCCTTCGCTTGTTCGACCACCCAATTGACAGATGCAATGTGTTCCGAACCCAGCATCTCCTCACTCGCGACATGAGGAGCCACAGTGCTGGAAACGTAATCCATCAATGGGGTAGAAGAAATGGCAGCCTGGAAAACGGCCTTCAGTTCATCGTTGAAAACGTAACGTCGTGACAAGCCATCTGCGTCCGCGCTGAGCTTACCGCTTCGATATTCAATAGTAAGATTGAAGGTACTTAACTCTGCAAGCCAACGGTGACCAATGGCGTCTAACTTCGCCGAAGTCAGGACGTATGACAAAGGGTTGTTGTCTGTGACAGCTTTAAAAGAAGCATCATAGGGGTAATCTCTTAATTTATCAGTAACAGACCATTTCAGGGCTTGTGCGCTGGGTATTTACGCTCTGCTTGTAGTATGTATTGAAATTTGAAACTATGATCATAACGAACTGAAGAGTCTTATCTTAATTATGAAATAATCCAAAAAATACATTTGTTCACTTAAACTGGATACATGCCTATGTTGAAGTAGTTCAGGTAAATTGAAATTGTATGTAGTATATGACCTACAAACAGGATATTCTAAAATACATTTCAAACGTAAGAGTCTGGCTTGTTGGCGGTCCCGGGTTCGATATAAGAGGATATAAAATAAAATATGGATAATTGTTAAACATATCATAAATGTTACAGGCCGCAAGAAAATCAAACTTTAAAGGATTTGAAGTCATGTTTCTAATAGTTTTTCAGCCATATGGAGGCGTGTCCTGGAACAATTACAAGGAATGCAGGTAATTTCATTCCGACACCAGAGCATCAGTCGTACCTTGGCATCAATAAGGGTACTACTACTGTTTTTTACATATTTTGTATGACCTAACCGGGTATCGGACCTTGGCGTCCCACTCTTGAAGCACTACACCACCGATTTATAAAATCATGTCAATGCGATTTGATTTCTGCAAATTAATTCTCGCAGAGACAAAGAAACAATTTTACTCCTTTCTCTGCCTAAACTTAGCCTTCATTGAATGTTTTTGTTCGTGAATAAATGTTATATTTACCTGTTTAGTCCACAAAGACAAATACTAGTTCAGCAATTCAGAGGTCTAGATAAGAGTGAGTAAAAAGCTCTTTTCCACACAGTATCTCTCTTATTGTCAAACCAAAACCTATATGAGTACCCACAACATAGGGCTAGAGGGTCAAATAAGAATTTAAGAACATGCAATACAATATGGTTTATGTGTTTGTGTCCGTACGAACAAGACTGCGTTTTGACTGACGCATAGTGTGAATATAAGAACTTCCGTGTAAATAGGCAAACGACTATCTAACCACTCGTACACTCCTTTAACCCTTTCCTGCATACAACAATCTATAATATGGAAAATGTCTTAAGAAAAAAAGCACTAGTCTAAAATAGAGCTTTAAACATTGTTGCAAATGTGCAATCGGTAATATGGTCAAAATCCAAATTCAACAGGAAAAAAGGGTCAGTATTATTCTATTACCCAAGGGAAGTAACTCTACATGTATTATACTAATTATCAGTATTTAACAAAGTACGAGTTTTCCCCCTTTGATTACTTTTTTGACTAATCGGGTTTGTCAGGCCTTTCCTAAATGTAGACAAATTTCAACGCAAGTTGATGCAACAGCAGCAGAGGACTTTTGTGGGTAAAGGAGAATCTCCTTGCTACAAGCTATCAGATGACGTAGTTGGTGTTCCCTGCACAATACTTATGAAGAAATCATAATTATCATGATTTTTTTATAAATATCATTACTGCTGTTACCACTACGAGACGTGATCCCTAAGACAAACTGGTGTTTGGAAACTGAGGCACGCCAGAGCTCGAACTCGGGACTTTTGAATAAAAAGATTGACACTGTAATTCCGAGCAACAGTCTCCCACGCAGTTTTCATCAATTAACCTTTTCAATAATACAACAAACATGCGGCGGACGACTTTTAAAACATCGAAATGATAATATGGACAATCTCAATAAATGAAAATAAATCCAGTTATTGAATGAAAATCAGGGACGTAGATACATGAGGAATTCATCCTTTTACCACAATGTTTTAAAAAGACATCTGCCACATGTGTCTGATTATATGTAAGGGTCAAACAGCCTTAACCCTTTCCCACATACAATAAATCTGCAGCAGACGACTTTGAAAACAGTGATAAAAACCAGAAAACTCTCCATAAAAGATAGCTTAATTGTTTAATAAAGTTGAAAAAATTGTGGCCCAAGGAGAAATTACTCATCATGAGTAATTTAAACCTTTGGCCACAATGTTTTCAAAAGTTATCTGCTGCTCTTGCGTCAAAATGCGTCTGCAGGTGGAACAGCAGGTAATCATCTCATACCACAGGTAAAACAAGAGCGCCGCAAGCGAACGCCACCGCTCATCTCCTTTTTTCCCAAGTCAAAAAAGGGGCATTACTGAATAATAATAAAAGCTAGAGTTATTTAACTTGGCATAGACATGCATATTGTTCCCAGGAACATGTGTACCAAGTTTCATTTGAAAATGTTCAACGTCTTTGGGTTGTGAGGTAAGGTTACTGTTTTGTGATGACGTCAAGGGTATCACAATTTCGAAAAAAAAGGATTAAAAAAAAGTGAAATAAAAACTGTCATGTGAAATTGATTTTTCAAAATACTTTATTTTCAATTAAAAAAATAATATCAAGACTTCACAAGTTATCAAAATGTTACAATGATCAAATAAGAATATACTTAATATCAAATACTTCTTTATCAAATAAGACTATCCAAATTAAAAAATACTACATACTTCTGGATTCATTAACCCTTTCCATCATATAGACGCTTTCTGACGCCTCCGCAGAAGGTGGCATTTTTGAAAACATGGCGACAAAAGAAGAAATTGCTCAAAATGAGCAATTTCTCCTTTTGTCACCATGTTTTCAAATGTAATCAAAGATTTTACTTTCATTTAAAGGGAGTTTCCAAATAAAAAACTGTTTGTTTTCAAAGTCGTCTGCTGCAGAATTGTGGTATGTGGGAAAGGGTCAAGTTTCAGGAAAACCTAGGAATTATATTTCTAACCCTCATCCTGCTGAATGCGTGCAACTGATATCACCATTTTTGATTTGTCGACAATTTCAAAACATATTTATGTCATATAGATATTGATGAATGAGTAGCCAACACTGTAGACAAAGATCAGACTTCACTAATGTACAGGCTTATCTTGAGCTTCTTTGTTGGCAATTTAAGTTGAAACTGGTGCATTATACTTTCCCAAACCCATTCTAAGGCATCTGCAGCAGTCGATGTTTGAAAACATTGTGGCAAAAGGAGAAATTGCTCATAGTGATCAATTTCTCTCTTTTCCACAATGTTTTCAACTTTAATAATTAATTATACTTTAGCTTTCAAATATATTTCACATTTTTGCAAGATGATTTCAAAGTCGTCTACCGCAGATTTGATGTGTGTGGAAAAGGGTTAACAGTATGCACAGTTCTTGTTTGTATGACATACAGCAGGACAAGGGTTAAATGAATTTTCCTGATACAGTGGCTTTTTACACCTCTGCAGTAAATAACATATAAATTATTGGTGAAGAAGAAATTCTTCATAGCACATCAGGTAAGGAATGCAGAAAGCATTGGAAAACTATTTCAGTCTAAAAACAATATAATACTACATGTAAACTCTTCAGATCTAAAGAAACATTGTTTTTAAATCATCTGCTTTAAACCGTTTCCCAGCTGCAGATGCATTTGTCGCATATGCAGCAGATGACTTTTGAAAAGAAATTGTGGCAAATGGTGAATTTGCACATAATGAGCAATTTCTTCTTATACCATAATGATTTAATTTTATTCAATAATTATACTTTTGTATACAGAGGTTTTTATAAGTTTGCAAATGTGTTTTAAAAGTCGTCTGCTGCAGATTTATAATATGTGAGAAAGGGCAAAACATAACAAAAAGTCAGATCTGGAAATATTGAAGGACATGTATCAGAGTTAGGTTCTATCTGAAAAAGACAAATCCATTCATAACTACTACATGCTTTTGCAGATTCTTAAAGAAACCACTTGATAATATTATAATAAAAAGTAAGCAAATGCTTATACAATTGTGTTTCTTTTGCACGCACATTTTTGTAGCACATAGTTTATTTTCACTTCAAGCCAAAAACTACATAATCTGTCGATGGCATTAAGTCACTTAACCCTTTCCCACATACAGACGCTTTCTGAAGCCTCTGCAGCAGACAACTTTTGAAAACATTATGACAAAAGGAGAAATTGCTCAAAACAAGCAATTTCTCCTTTTACCACAATGTTTTCAACTTCTTTCAATAATTATTCTTCCATTTATAGATAGTTTCCATATTTTTGTCAAAATGTTTTCAATGCCTTCTACTGCAGATTTGTTGTTTTTGGGATTGATTTGGGTTTAACGCCATTTTCAACAATTTTTCAGTCATATCACGGTGGCCAGTTCACCTACTCATGTGGATTCCTGGCTATCTCACAACAGTCTTTCCAAACAACTGGCTGCTTTTCCACTAAGACTGTTATGTTAGTCCATTGGTGGAAGGCAAATGACGCTTGTCATGGTGCCTTTTGTCAAACGTCAGAAAGACTGTTGGCCGAGCTGGGATTCGACTACCGACTGAGCTACCTGGGCTCTGCTACAGACAGATAACAGAGAAGTGGTCTCTTACTATGTCTCTACCCAGGTATAATTAATTATGTTATGAGCCAATGCTCATCCTTCTGCCAAAATGCATTCAAAGGTAGTCCCTTGCAAATGCACCAGAATGCATCTGCAAGTTGGAAAGAGTTTAAATACTAATAGAGAAACTTATAAATGAATAAAGAACAATGTAGACCTTGATTGGTTTTCATGAATGTGCAAGCTGATCTAGGTCCATATTGTTCACAAAATATTGTTTAACCCTTTCCCATATGTAGAAACATTTTGATGCTTCAGCAGCAGATGAATTTTGAAAACATTGTGGCAAAAGGAGAAATTGCTCATGATGAGCAATTTCTCCTTTTGCCACATGTTTTCAAATCTAATCAAACTCTCATTTTAAGACGTTTTCCACAATTTATGTGTCTCTTAAACATTTTTAACATTTGCAGCTAATTTGTTGTAAGTGGGAAAGAGTTAATGTTGCATAAAGAAGCATACAGGTTAAATAATTTCACCCATTTGACAATGTCCCTTTCATATAAATTATGTTCCCCTCTCTTAATTACAAATAATAATATAGTTATAAGATAATAATTATCACATATTGCACCAATATATTGCACTTATCACAGACACAGCTGTAAGGTCCTTTCCTTACTTACTAAACAGTTTATAATCTGTTAAC
Source organism: Serripes groenlandicus (assembly GCA_031761405.1). Taxonomy (NCBI): domain Eukaryota; kingdom Metazoa; phylum Mollusca; class Bivalvia; order Cardiida; family Cardiidae; genus Serripes; species Serripes groenlandicus. Next base: position 72,517,411 of record JASEVX010000006.1, read on the forward strand.
ATTACATTTTCTCTTTATATTGGTCAGTAACCTATTCCATATACAGACAGCTGCTCAGCAAAAGAAGACATTTGAAAACATTGTGGAAAAAGTAGAAATTGTTCATAATTGGCATTTTCTCCTTTTGCCAAAATGTTTGCAACTGTCATCTTCTATTTAACAATTTATCTTATATTTTTTGATATTTTCTATATTTTTGCCAAGATATTTTCAAAGTTATCTGCTGCAGATTTGTTGAAGGTAGAAATGGGTTAACAAATTCCACATTATGATGACTTGCTATGATGTTTTCAACTCCAGTCATTAATTATACTTTCATTTCAAGAGCCTTTTATATTATTCTTAAATGGTTTCAAAGATTATGATGCTGATTTGTTGTATGTAGGAAAGGGATAAAGGCCAGATAAAAAGTTCTGTGAATTCCAGAAAAAGAATGTTTCTCTTCAACTCTCCTCCTTGAAATGATGGAAGCCATAAACTGTTTAAAAGGTTCATCATCAAATATCCAAGAAGTCCATCCTTGTCCCTCTGCTTCACACTGACTGTTTTCCTCCATTATTCTAATATCATAAATCTGCAAATATAAATGACAAAATTATATTTTTCATATTTCTTACATTTCTGTTTTGTGTGATATGTACTTGTCAAACCAAGTGATGACAATTCCATTGTTAACCTTTTCCCACATACAACAAATCTGCAGCAGACGACTTTGAACACATTAACCCCACCTTTCCCTGATACATAAAATCTTTTAAAAAATATCGGCAAAAACATGAAATATCTCCATAAATTAATTTTATCATTAAAATGAGTTGAAAACAACGTGGCCAAAGGTGACATTTCTCATAATGAGTAATTCCACCTTTTGCCACAATGTTTTCAAAAGCAGTCTTCTGCTGCATCAAAATGCGTCTGCAAGTGGGAAAGACCAATTAAGACAAATATATTGGAATATCTCTATAAATGAAACCATAATTGTCGATGTACAGTTGAAAACTTTGTGAAAAAAGGAGACATTGCTCATGATGAGCAATTCCTTATTTTGCCACAATGTTTTCTTGAAATGTATTCTACATATGTCTCAAAATATATCTACATATGGGAAATTAAGGATTTTTTCAAAGATTGGGTACTTAGTGATTTTCAAAGTTTTCCAGATTTGACCCGTGTGGGAAGTTTTCCAGATTTGACCCATGTGGGAAAGGGCATAACAGTGTCCAGCAGGTTTGTGGTCAATACACCTGTCTGACCAAGACAAGTGTTATCAGTCCAGATATTGACTCAGTATCATCCCTTCATCACAGCTGCTGATAAACAACTCTTCTATCTCAGGCGTTATTTACATGTTTATATATTAAAATCCTATTACAAGTAACCAGTTTCCGTTGTTTCTATACTCGGTCATAGCAACCATATTTGGGTTACTAAGTAGCAACTGTTTAATTTTATATTATTACCTATTGTTTAATAATGGCCTTGTCTTTGCCTTGCAACGATGGCTTGGCCATTCACATAGATACTAATTATTTACTTGAAATGAATTATTTCAAGAGTTGTCTGCTTGAAAAACATCTGAGGGAAAAACTTGAAAGATCCCCCAAAAGTATTAACCCATTCCCACATACAACACAAATATGCAGTAGACAAGTTTATAACATCACGGAAAAGCTATGGAAATCTCTATAAATGATGAGCAAATTCTCCTTTGTCAAAATATTTTCAACTCTAATTAGATATTTGTAATTTCTACAGATATGTTTTCAAAGTCATCTGGTGTTCATTTGTTGTATGTGGCTTTCCGACGCCTCTGCAGCAGACGACTTTTGAAAACATGTTGGCAAAAGGAGAAATTGCTCAAAACAAGCAATTTCTCCATTTGCCAAAATGTCTCCAATTTTTTTCAGTTATTGTATCTTCATTTATAAAGATTTTCCGGGTGTTTCCAAACATGCTTTCAAAGTCGTCTGCTGCAGGTTTGCTGTATGTGGGAAAGGGTAAATTTGAAACACAAATAGTAATACTTACATATAAGAATATTCTTGAAAGCCCTATGGTCCTGCATCCTCGTGTCTCATACATAAATATCACTGACTTTTGGAATGCGAATATCATCATACGTGTTATCAATATAATAACTTCCAGATGTCGTACTATCATCATCATCCATATGTGTAGTGTCAACAGACTCATCCACTGTCAGGTGCCCTCGAGCTGTAGGTATAAGTCCATTTTGAAACTTTTTATACATTAACAAGTCTTGTACAACATTTTTGGAAGGACTTAGACGGGGTGATATGGCCGGTGGAGTATTTTGAGTCAGTTTTGTCGATATCGGAGGTTGATAACGCAATGTGTTTGTACCGAATGGTGTTGGACTTGAGGTACTAAATCTTGACGGACTAAGCGTCTGATTAATGTGATTCTGGTTTTGTACAGGAGACGTTGCTTTATACAGGCTGGTCTTTAACGGAGGAGGTCTTTCAGGTGGGGTATCAGATGACGGTTCCTGTCGACTCCGTGCTATGATTCGAGGCGGTTTTGAGGGGCTATGTTGATTTTGATGTGGAGGCTGACCCCGTCGTCCACTTTGTCTGACCATCTGTTGTAACTGAACCAGCCTTAAGTCACCTGGAAACGAGAAAAGATACTACTATTAATTATGTATATACAAAACGAGTTTAAGTCGTTTATAAACCCTTTCCCACCTGTAGACACAGTTTGAAGCAGCTACAGCAGACAAATCTTGAAAGCATATTAACCCTTTCCCTCATACGATAAATCAGCAGCAGACGACTTTGAACGTATTTTGTCAAAACATAAAAAATCTCCATAATTGAATGGATAACCTATGACTAAAAGTGGAAAACATTGTGTCAACAGGAGAAATTGCATGTTTTGTGCAATTTCTTCTTTTGTCACTATGTTTTCAAAAAGCTGTCTGCTGCAGAGGCATCAGAAAGCGTTTATATGAGGGAAAGGGTTAATGAGCAATGTCTCTTTTTGTCACAATGTTTTCAACCAGATAGGTTGTTTGTGGGTTAACTATAATATCATACATCATAATGAGGAGTTATTGATTTGAATATTTATATCTTCAGAGGAAAAACAAGTAATGTTTTGAATATTTGATGTACAGTTCTAATGCAGAGTTGAGAAAGTTGTGAGAAAAGGAAAATTTGCTCTAATTTTCCCCCAGTACAATGTATGTTTTAAAATAGGTCTGCTGCAGAAGCAATTCAAATATCATCTGTGTCAGGTAAAGGGTTTTATTAACCCTTTCCCAAATATAGATGACAGACAACTTTTGAAAACAGTGTGACAATAGGACAAATTGCTCGTTTTATTGCTCAAAATGAGCAATTTCTGTTCTTCCCAAATGTTTTCAACTTTTTTCATTAATTGTACCTTTATTTATTGAGATTTACCATTATTTTGCAAATATGTTTTCGAAGTCGTATGTGGGAAAGGGTTAAACAATCAAAATAATGATATTACAGACTATAAGGAAGCAAAATTATGAGGAAAACAGGACCTATAAATTATAGATTTAAAATAAAGAGTGGCTGTAAAAGCATTAACTACAAGGACATCCAACAATTACGATAACAAAACTACCTGCTTTTAATTACACTCTACTATGTTTAAAAGTGTCTTCCAAAGGAAAATACAATCACTTATATTGAGGATAAATTGCATGTTTCAAAATATCATTAAATTATCTATTAACAAACCATTTAAACTATCTTGTCTAGCTATTTAATTGACTGTAACGTAAGGGATAATACAATTATTTTTTAAAAAAAAATTGGCTTAAAACAAAATTTGAGAGTGCAATAATCTTGTCTCCTGTAGAATGAAATTTGATATAAAATGATAGACTAGAATAATAGGTGTAGAGACAGAATCGGCATTACTTCATTTCAACCCTCTCCCTCATACAGCAGACGACATCTAGAAACAAATTATTGAAAATCTCTATAAATGAAAGTACAAGAGAAAGTTGATGCCAAGGCATCAATGTCGCCGGAAAAGACTGCATTGATTTATTTATGTATTCTTGACTTTCCTTAGTCTATTCAAACATTAGGACCGTTGAAATGAAAACATTTACTTATAAATTTTATATTAATACTTACATTAGGGTATCTATAAAAAATTAACGAAATGTGTACACATTTATCTTGGCTTAAATTTAATTTTGCTGTTGTTACTTATTTAAATAATAGTATTCATTCATATAATTTCAATGCTTGTCAATCTTATTCGAATCACAAGGTAAATATCCTGATATTGCTTTAAAGGGAGGTAATTTGAAGAAAACAAAAGTCTTCAAAAGGAGAAATATATCAGCATTACCGTCTACAGTTTAAATTGTTCTATTGTTTGTGGATTTAAAAATGTTCTTTTTTTCTTATTTCTACATGTACAACGAAATATTGCGGCTTCTCTTTGACGCTTTGCTTTGCGTCAAACATTCGTCTTGTACTTGTCTAAAATAAAATAATATCACTCGCTTTTTCATATCGAAATGCGCATGCGCGAAAATCGATGTTAAAGGTCACGAACCTACACAACAGAATAGGGTCTATATTTAGCTTAGAAACAGTTCCTACTTTAGATATTCATGGATTAACATTATTAAATGAATTCTACACAAATCAAGACATCTCTTTGAACATGAAAACAACATTTAGTAAGTTAAAATTGCTATTAAAAGGAGAATCCGAAATTGACCTCAATGATGACACATAAGAGTCTGCATTAGGGGGTGTTGGTTCACGTCTTGAAGGGACCACTTTTGTCTTCGTAAATAAGACAAAAAACTTAAATGCGAGTGAAATAAAAAAAACTGCAAACATTAAAAAATCGGAATATTTATTTCATTTTAGATGTGTCATTTATTAGTGTTCGTAAACAACCACAATTGTAATATGTTCAAATCATCTAGATTTGTTTCTTTCTAATAATAAGCCGCCCTCCCATGTGATTTCCGAAAAGCTATTAAAAATAGAAGTCGCGGGCTTCTGCCCGGCGACTAATAATTATTCAAAAGAGTTGAAAACATTGTGACAAAAGGAGAAATTTCTCATCATGAGCGATATCTCCTTTTGCCACGATGTTTTATAAAGTCGTCTGCTGCAGAGGCATCAAATGGTATCTGTATGAGGGAAAGGGTTAACAGAAAGGTATACTTAGACAAAACATAGACAGTATCAATTAGAAAATAGTCCTTTCATATTATAGTAATGCATGTTCACAGATCAGCTTTTGATTTTGATATAACTGATCAAACCAACTTTTAACCCTTTCCGATATGAAGACGCATTTAGATACATCTGCAGCAGACGACTTTTTAACCCTTTCCCTCATACGACAATTCTGCAGCAGACGACTTTGAACATATTTTGTCAAAACATAGAAAATCTCCATAATTGAATGGGTTATTACAACAAAAAGTGGAAAACATTGTGCCAAAAGGAGAAATTGCACGTTTTGTGCAATTTCTTCTTTTGTCACTATGTTTTCAAAAGGCCATCTGCTGCAGAGGCATCAGAAAGCGTCTATATGAGGGAAAGGGTTAAAGCCTTAAAACAATAGGAGAAATTGCTTATAATGAGAAATATCTCCTTTACCACGGTGCTTTCAACTATATTCAGTAAATACACTTTCACGATTAGAGATCTTTTTTGCCTAGATGTTAAATGTGCAACAAGTCTGCCGCTGCAGATTTGTTGTATGTGGGAAAATGATTACAAAGACTTATACTTTGATCACAAGTACAGGAGAAAAGCTTACAAAAACTTGAGGATAACTCAATGAATATAATGGGTTCAATGTTAAATGTTATCAATTAAATCTTTTTCTAAAAACTTAAAAATCAGTTAACAAATTGTTCGCTATATAAATCAGGTTATTATAACAGCTATTGAAGTAAACTTTATGACTCAGTTTAAATCTTCATGGCAGACAAAACAAAGTATGACAGTTCATTTTATTTTGACAAGTTACTTTCAGCCAGCAATAATCTATAAATGAGGAAGGATTAAATGGGTATCAACTTTTATATCCTTAAAGGCTTTTCCTACTTGCAGAGACATTTTTAAACATCTACATCAAAATACTTTTGAAAGCATCGTGGCAAATCGTGAGTTTGCTCCTCATGTGCAATTTCTCCTTTTTCCACAATGTTTTAACTCAATTCAATAAATAAACTATCATTCATAGAGATTTCCCATAGTCTTGCCAACATCTTTACTAAGTAACTGCAGATGTGCTGTATGTGGGAAAGGGCAAATCAATTCTTACACATTTAAGGAGCATACTTTGTTACAGATGTGAGTAGGGAACAAAGTCAACCAAGACAAGACTGCACAAACATACTGGCTGATTTTTGGTCAATATAGTTCGCAAATATAGCTAAAGACGCACATCATACTTAGATGTGTCTAAGCTAAAGTACTTTAAGATGTATAATACATAGAACTTAGTTGTTGTTAAAGTTGTGCATAGCAGGAAAATGATTAAGATAAAGTACATTAACCCTTTCCCACATACAGATGCTTTCTGACGCCTCTGCAAACATTTTGGCAAAATGATGAGTAAAAAAGAGAAATTGCTCCTCATGACAAGTATCATATATAATAATCATATTTCCATTTATAGAGATTTTCCGTATTTCTGTCAAGATGTTTTACAAAGATGTCTGCTGTAGATTTGTTGTATGTGGGTACGGATTAATGCAATTTGCCTGTATTTCTGTCCAGATATTTTACAAAGTTTTCAGCTGTAGATTTGTTGTATGTGGGACAGGATTAACGCCACCAATACAAGGCCCTTTTGTGGTATTTCATCAAATACAAAATAGAAAATCATTAAGTTATTTCTACTTTTTCAACAATTTTTCCTGATCAGAACTACCGGTACCTTTTATTCTTTTAAATAAGAAGAGTCAAAACTTCACAAAAGTAAAAAGGTAACTAATCATTAATGCAGAAATAATGTCCATCATATTTCATGTGCTGTAACCCAGACAAATTAAAAGCCTACTTCTTTATGAAATAGAAGGTTCAATAAAAGAAACCCATAAACAGAATCGCCAGGAGTCTCTGGTTACAGAAAACAGATAGGGGTCCGTGTAATCCTATATTAGGTGATTATAAAATTGTCCCGTAAATAAATTTAGCAATAAGTCGTGAAACACAGACGTACTGAGGCACATTTCTCATCCCTTACATTGTAAAAAAGATTCAAAAGTTTTTTGTTTGATAATTGATATGAAATGCAGTAATGCAGCAATTTAGTGTCGAGCCTATAAGACTGTTTGCCGAGCCTTCATATGTTAATAAAATTTACATTTTCTTTAACTTTTCTCATCTTGGGTTGAACATTTTATATATTCAGATGTCCTTATGAAAGGCACTAATTGCTCAGCATATATCAGTTGTAACTACATATCACTTTAGCACCAGTAACATTCATTTAGCGCTGACCAATCAATTAGGGTTAATTTGCCTTTGGTAACAGATTGAAAATTATGTTTTTATGTCTATCCAATAAATATATATTTATTTATAAACTTTTTCAATATTTCCCGCAGAATTGTTTAAGTCATCTGCAGCAGGTTCCTTCTTTGTGGTAAAGAGTTAAATTTGCCAAAGTTTATTTAAAACAACCTACCAGTATCAGAAACACTTCCCCCAACACCACTGTCATAAGTTAGCGTGTCAACTGACATGTCACTGTGGAAATCTTCTTGTTTCTTCCCATCTTTTACATCATTTAACTGAAACATAGAAAATATTAGGTTCCATTATTTATAGAAAATATAGACAACCTGTACACATATCCTTATTTAACCCTTGGACTGCTTGAACTGACTTTGTGAAGCCTCTGTGTGCCTACAGTATAGAGCCACAGGCCAGCTGGTGCATTCATGCTGTTTGTCCAGGCTCTATTGTAACCACTGGTTGCTAAACTAAACATTTTTATCTTGATATTACTAGAATGGACAATGGTGATTTCTTCAAAATGCAAAGCTGGACAAGATCCTTTAAAAAATTCAACATTGTAAGGGTTAAAATGTTTCACAATGTTTTCAAAAAATCTGCTACAGCAAGACTTCAAGGTATCAAATGTCTTCTGTCATAGGGAATGAGTCAACCCTTTCCCACATACAACAAGTATGCAGTAGACGACTTTGAACAATTAAAGTAGAAATGTGCCACTGAGATATAATTATTGAATAAAGTTGAAAACATGGCGACAAAAAAATAAATTGGAAATTATGAGCAATTTCTCTTTTTGCTTCAATATTTACAAAATTCATCTACAGCAGAACCGTCGAAATGTGTCTGCAAATGGAGAAGGGCTAAAACACCCAAACTGGAGGTTACAACAGATCAAGTCATTCACACATACATCACAATACAATTATACTACCACAGATCATTTAAAAGATAACTTTTTTCAAATTTTACCATACACTACATGGACGTAATTCTTCCATTACTCTAAAATATCAACATTTTATATCATAGATATCTGTTTCATAAATATTCCATCAAAATTCTTATGTGTTAGTAAAAGCAAAAAGCCGAAATCTTTTATCACCCAAATCTCTCTTTATTTTCATTCTATTTGTCTTTCTTATTTTTTGAATTTGACGAAAGGGTGAAGTGTTTCTTTTTTTCACACAACGAGTGTTAAAACAAAAGATTCTACAGACCAAATTGTTACAATTGAATGTAACGGCGGTTTGTAGTCATCAGGATGATTTAAGTGATAAGATAGTTAAAATTGTTCGCAATTAGTCATCTTCAACTCATCATTAATTTTATCTCACACTTGAATTTGTAATAATATTTACATTGCTACATAATTTATGATCATATCAAAATATCCTAATTTAAATTACGTTTATATGCAAAATTCAATGGCTACATGTTCATTAAAAACACCTGACCCTTTACCACATGTAGGGGCTTTCTGACGCTCAGAGTCTGCAGCAGATGACTTGTAACAAAATGAGAAATTGCTCAAAACAAGCTGAAGCACCAAAATGTGTCTGCATATATGGGATAGGGTTATAATGTTTAAATGAATAAGAAAATGCATTTTTTTTCTTATAACCATCAACTATCTCAAAATTAATGTAACTATGGTATTATATCATAAGGACTAAAATTCAGGACAAAGTTAAGATATACGTTTTGATAATGAAACATAAAACATATCAACCCTTTCTCACATACAGCAAATCTGCAGCAGACGACTTTGAAAACATCTTGGCAAGAATGTGAAAACTCTCCATAAATGAAAGTTTATTCATCAAATAGAATTGAAAACATTATGGCAAATGGAGAAATTGCTCATGATGAGCAATTTCGCCATTTGCCACAATGTTTTCAAAAATTCATCTGCTGCAGAGGCGTCTGAAAGTGTCTATATGTGAGAAAGGGTTAATTAAGGCTTTCAACTGACATAGGTTGCTGAAATACCACAAAAATGCCGTTCAAATCACGCTATTTAAACTTGTGGCAAAATAATTGGACAACAATAACTGTAGGATTGTTGAAAACATAATATATATATATATATGCTTGTCCAACTAATCTTTTCCCACCTGCAGATATATTTTGATGCATATGCAGCAGATGACTTTTAAAAGCATTGTGGCAATAGGAGAAATGCTGATATTGTTGCAGAAATGTTTTCATCTCTATTTCCAATATTTCAATTTAATTTATAGAGAATTTCATATCTTCAAAGTCATTGACAGGATGTTTGCAATGGTTTACCTCAGTTTGACTGGTCCAAATTTTATTCTGGTTCTGTATGAGAGCCTGGTGTAATCGTAGTGATGTCAGTCTGTGTAATTCTACAGTATTCTGTAATGGTGGATCACTCGATGAATCAACACTCTTCTCTCTGAAATGAACTTCATCCTGAAATTACATCATGCAACAATTAATGTGATTATCAATTTGATGTTACCTAACATGTTCAGTTTGTTCATTGACAGGAAGGATAATTAATCAACAACAAAAATATCTTCAGATTATCCTGAAAGATATACTGGTATCTAAGATAATTGCAAATTGTTTGGCCATTGAACATTGTGGCAATATTACATCTGAATTTCTTTTCAGTTTTTGCTGGACCACTGAGGTAATAATGGTCTATTGTAGTGTGGCATTTTTTTTAACTTTCACTATATAATGGACAGTAGACCAAAATCAGATAATATATTCCCCTGATATCCATGGTGTTTGACTCCTGTACAGTGGGATTGACATTTGGGATACTGGTGAGAAAGGAGCAATAGTACAAAACAAACAATTTATCCATTTCTATCAATGTTTTCAATTCAGTATAAAAATTATACCATTATTTGGCCATTATTTGGCCCAAAGATCAAAGCAGACAACACTAAGTCTTAAATTTGAATATGCAGTAGGACTTAACCCTTTCCACATACAACAAATCTCTTTTTACCAAAATGTTTCCAAAAGTTATCTACTGCAGATGCATCAAAATACTTCTGCAAGTGGGAAAGGGTTAAACTGTACCGTTGGATGTTTTATCAATTAAATATAAAAATAGCACAAGGAAGACCTTCTCAGAGACATAAACAGAAATAAGTCATCCAACACTGACACAGTTTATCAATTGGAAGATCAATCTAAAGCCACCACGTCAATTAAACAGATAGAAACATGCAGAGTCAAGTTTGGCAATTTTCCCAGGCTTTTTACGAAATTCAACCCTGATCAAATATCTGGCAAAGAGATGGGGTGTTAAGTTGTCAAAATTATGTGTCCTTTGTTTTAGGGTAGACTCCGTGGGTAGTATCAGAGGGATAAATCTGGATCAACGAAAGATTGAAACAAAAATATATTCGATACGCACTGTATTCATATCAATCTGATCTGGATTAATTGGTTCATCTTTTATCTAAAACTGGACCTAATTGTGATTTATTCACTAAGTTCTTTTGTGGCAGTTGTTTGCACATTAATTAATTCATAATAACAAATTTAACTTGATTAAAGATTATGTTTAATCCATGATTTGATATGGGAATCATCCCAAATTATACCCAAAAAAAACACCGTTAAATTTGTTTCGCTACCTGAGTGTCTATAAAAGCTTAACCCTTTCTCACTTGTAGACGCATTCCGACACCTAGGAAGCAGACAACTTTTGAAATCATAGTGGCAAAAGGAGAAATTGCTCATAATGACAATTTTCTCCATTTGCCACAATGATTTCAACTCTATTCAATAATCATACAAGATTTTCTTTTTTTCAGGTTTTCTATATATTTTTCTAGATGTTATCAAAGTCGTCTGCTGCAGATTTAGTGTTAATTTTAGCAGTACCATGGAAAATGGAAGTCTTCAGACTTGTTGAATCCTCATTTGACAAACTTGTGTTGGTGCTTAATTGAATGTCCTCAACTCCCTTCCAACCTACAGATGCATTTTGAATTTTTGATGCATACGCAGTGGAGAACTTTTAAAAACATTGTGCTTAAGAGATATTGCTCATTTTGCCACAATCATGACTCGATCTTTTTCACAATTATACTTTCATTTAATGCGATTTTTCACATTTGTGCTTAGATGCTTTCACAGCCATGTGCTGTAGATTTGTTGTAACTTGTATGTGACTAAGGGTTAAATGAAATCTACTAATATAACAAATACCACCACAGAAGTGCATGTTGAACTAACAATCATATCTCGGATGTAATTATGTGTAAAAATTAGATATTTTTGTAAAACAAAAATGTTAAATTTTATATTACTTCAAAAGCACTCTGAAAGTAAAATAACAGTTTACAATATAATATTTCAGGTTTTTTTTGGTGATAGATATTACTGCTTGATCATCATATGACAGTCATTATAACACTTATTTTTTTCTTGATATATCTATTTCTTTTGCAAAGAAAATTAATACAGTTAATTGTACAGCAAATAGAGAATAGATTGTACCAAGCTTTTTGTTTGAGATATATAACCCATTTAAGCTGAAGTACAACAGACAGACATACAGAAAGACAAAGTAGAGTCGCCCGGTACCATATATTGGCCCATTGGCAGTCTACACTAAAACTATGCATGAAAGCTTAATTGATCCTAAATGCTAAGAGAAGCTCAATTGGTAACCTATTCCAAAATGCGGATGCATTTCAGCGCATCAGCAGCAGACGCTATTGAAAATATTTTGGCCAAAAGACTCCGACATGATAATGATGACCAATTTTCTTATTTTTCTTTCAACTCTATATAAAGATTGTTCTTTCATTTATAGAGATTTTACTACAATATTGCTTAGATGTGTTAACCCTTTCCCTCATACGACAATTCTGCAGCAGACGACATTGAACGTATTTTGTCAAAAAATAGAAAATCTCCATAATTGAATGGATAACGTACCTATGACAAAAAGTGGAAAACATTGTGTCAAAAGAAGAAATTGCACGTTTTGTGCAATTTCTTCTTTTGTCACTATGTTTTCAAAAAGCCGTCTGCTGCTGAGGCGTCTGAAAGCGTCTATATGAGGGAAAGGGTTAAGAAAACTGACTTGTCTGCCACAGATGTGTTGTATGTGGGAAAGGGTTTAATCACAATAGTGAATACATTGAATTTGGTAACAGACCCCAGGATCATATAACACTATTGACTGCCCATTTAGTTTTATTGACTGCTCACACAACAATACTATTTAGATGTGTTTGATATTCTACCTGAATAAAAACAATACAAACGGAACAAAACCTCCACAGCCATATTATATGGTAATTCATGTCAGCGTGGCGGATCATTTTATCTGGCCAACAACAGACTGTGGATCAAATTATTTGATGTATCAAATGATTTACAAAATAATAGCTAGGTACTGTCATTATCATGCAATACATAAAAGTCCTACCATCAGGAAACTCAAATTATTGTAAACTCTGAAAGCTCTCAGATCTGATCAATGGCTAATATTATTTCTAGATACATCCAAAGGACCTATAATAAAGCTGTCTTTGTGGCAAAATCATATGATAATGTCCAGATGGAATACTCTTTCACTGCTCCAGATCTGTTGCCTCTGCAGCAGATACATTTTGAAAGGATAAATGGTTTCAAATCGCAAATTCATGATATCATGTCAACTTCCTTCACAATTAAGTGGGAAGTATCTACCCTTTCACTGAAATGATTTTTCAGAAAATATTAAGTTATTCGTAACGCTTTCCCACATACAGATGTTTCCTGACACCTCTTAAACAGACGACCTTTGAAAACATTGTGGCACAAGAAGAAATTGCTCATAATGAACAATTTTTTCTGTTGACAGTGCACACTATTTCGATTTTTATTTAGATAATTATAATTTCTTTCATGAATCATTTTCATAGTATTATCTAGATGTTTTTAAAAAACGTTGTTGGAAAATCAAAAGTTGCACATAATGAACAATTTATCCTTTCCCTCGATGTTTTCAAAAGATATTATGCTTTTGATGCATTAAATGTCCTCTGTGAAAGGGTTATAGCCTTTAAGACGAAGAGATAAGTTTATCATTTACCATGCAAGAGTTCAAATTGGGTTACATGAAAAACATGTAGTATTACTTTCTACTTGTAACTAAATGAGACATAAAAGTGAATAATCAAAACTGAAAGGACTATATTTCCATTTAGTACCTTTTAACCCTTTCCCAAATACAGCAAATCTGCAGCAGACAAAAATGTCTACTCAAAAATACGGGAAAATCTCTATAATTGGTATATATAATTACTGAAAAAAGGAAAAAAGTTGAAAACATTGTGGCTAAAGGAGAAATTACTAATTTTGTGCTGCAAATAGTCAGAATGCGCCTATATGTGGAAAAAGGGTTAAAAACCAGTTTCACATTTAAGGCAATTTAATATATTTTTATTAAATTATATTAATCATAAATGAAAGAATTAAAAGTTATAACGAGCAGTTATTCCTTTACAATGTTCGCAAATGTCATCTGCAGCAGATGCATCAAAATGCATCTGCGTATTAGAAAAAGCTAGGTTAAAGGGACAGAGGTATGGCAGCTATCAGCATCAGGTAGAAGATTTAAACGCCACATAACCCATTGAATTAGTCATCACCTTCAACTGTCCACTTTTTCAATTAAGTTGAGGACAAAAGTATCAAATTTTATTACACTGGTCAAACAATTTGAAACTGACTACTGTGTTGGTCAGCCCTGGTCAGATTTTACCACCATCCCACCCTGTCACATTTTATTGCCCAATTGTTCATCTTTTACTTGATAGATGTATGTGTTAAAGTTTTAAACATTCCATAAAAGTTCCCCTTTATCAGTCTCTGTATACATGTAAACATCAGTCTGATCGATCGACTGCCGGAACCAACTTTGTGAAGTCCCATCCACCAGTAGAGAGCCAGGGGAACCGGGCGCATACATGCAGTCTGCCATGGCTCATTATGAGCAGTTTTCTCCATTTACCACCATACTTTCCAAATACATCTGCTGCAGATGTGGCAAAATGTGACTTTAGGTGGGAAAGGGTTAAACTACATGCAATGGCTGCCCTAACAAGGCTGGCTTTTTCAATTATTGTACATCTCTATTGAGTAGACTATTCCATCATAACGTTTATTTTACGGTCTCCAGTCAAAATCTAAAACTCATCAGTATACTATTTAGTATACTTTAATCAGCGAAGCGCTGCAAGAAGTCCTATAAGAATGAATGAGAAAGGATGAAGTATAATCAACCAGAAAATTTTATTGACATTTAATAGGATGAACTTCTTTGATGGTAATGATAGCAAATGGTCCTCACAAAAACCCATACCCATATTTTTTAATCATATCAAAGTTGAAATTTAATTTAAAACTGCTTGATATTTGATCTTTTCCCCTAATTTTAATTCTTCTTATGCTACAATTGCAATAGAATGTATACACCCAGTGTTCAATCTAGCTTTGCTATACAAGGGGCCATTTGGGCCCACAGACTTTGTAACAGGGGGTCATTTAGAAAACAATTACACCATACAATCCATAGACAAAATTACTTCAAACAAAAATAGAATCATTTACGTCCAAAAAATACAGTATTAATGCATGCACTTGTGTTTTAATTATTTTCATTAGCAATTGCACTGAGGTTTAATTTGAAACTGGTCAAGATATACTACAAAAGATGGGAAATAACATGCTTTTTGAAATTAAAAGCATGCAACACTTTAGAAAATTATCTGCAACAGACAATTTTGAAAGCATCTTGATAAAAATCTCTACAAATCAATGTATAATTAATTATTGAATAACTCCTTTTGCCAAAATGTTTACAAATTCATCTGCTGCAGAATATATGCATCAACATCCCTCTGAAAGTTGAAAAGGGTTAACCCTTTCCTTCATATAGACGCTTTCTGACGCCTCTGCAGCAGACGGCTTTTTGAAAACATAGTGACAAAAGAAGAAATTGCACAAAACGTGCAATTTCTCCTTTTGTACAATTGCCACAATGTTTTCCACTTTTTGTCATAGGTTATCCGTTCAATTATGGAGATTTTATATTTTTTGACTAAATACATTCAAAGTCGTCTGCTGCAGAATTGCCGTATGAGGGAAAGGGTTAAATAATGAACAGGCATTTTAGCCTTTGGTCAGTTAACTCCATATATCAGTGGGGTCCATTCACTGACCATGCTGTTTTATGGTCAAAACACTGAGGTATTATTTTCATTCTATTATCCTTGTTTATATCTAAATAGTTTTTTCGAAAATAATAAAACTATTTCAAGAAAACAAAGCATTTCAATGTAACACAATAACATCTCTCCTTTCCTACAAGATATAATATGTTGTTACTACATTGTTTTCCTCTTTTCAGGAGAAAATCTCGTGTTCACATAATTAGCTTAAGTTTAAATCTTCGTTGCATTTTAAGGAACTATTATAAGCAATACATGACAGGAAAGGGTAAAATTATATTTACATCTCACATTTCAACTCTCTTGCATTATAAAAATTTAATCACCAAGTGCATCAGAATGATCTATTTGTAATAAAACTGTTGATGTCACAGCGTCCACATGATTTATTGCTTGATATCATATGGTCAAGAACGCACATGTATGGCGGACAATATGCTCCTAAATTTTATCTAAAACTTAACTACTTTACTTCAACATTAAACTGCCAAATTAATTTAAGCATGTCCATTGTGTGAAACAGTTTGTTTGTTTTGTTGGGGTTGAAGTTAAGCCCTTTTCAACATTATTTCAGTTATATCACAGCGACAGTTCACTCATTCATGATCCCTGGGTAAACAAACCGGCACTAGGCTAGGAAATGTGCATTAAAAAAAGAGCACTCCAGCATGACCACAGCGCCACGACTGGGGATTGAACCCAGGATGCACGGTTCCACATCCCTGATGCTTGAACCACTAGAATCATTTCTATATAATGACTAATTGTTTGAAGTCACAGAGATAGCTTCAGTCTCTGTTTTGCTTTTGAAACTTAAGTGTAATCCTTTCCCATATTCATTTACATTTTGATGCATCTGCAATGGATGACTTTTTCTACGTTTTCCAAAATTATTACAGTTTTCATTATTTTCCAATAATTATTAGTTTTACTTATTTTATTATTTCTGCCAAGATGTTTTCAAAGTCACTGAGGAAGCTTAGATTTGTTGTGAGTGGGAAAGGGTTAACAAGACTCCTTTTTAAATGATGTTTACCCAATATGATATTTACCTTTCACACAATCACAGACACTATCTGTCATGCCTATGCAGCAGACGACTTGAAACCTTAGTGACAAAAGAAGAAATTGCTCAATACAAGCAATTTCTCCTTTAGACACAATGATATCATCTCTATTCAATAAGAATGTCTTCATTTTGGGAGATTTTCCCTTTTGTTGTTGAGATGTTTTCAAATTAATCTGCTTCTTTGAAAATATCGGATCTCCTTTACTAACAGTATTTTTCAAAAGACTTCATAAAGTGAGGTACAAATTTCAAATTTCTTCTGAATCACAAAAACGCTTATTATATTTATTCTCACCTTCGATCCTCCAAATGTGTTTTTGACAAATCTTTTACCATTGACAAATGTAACAACGTGGGCAAATCTGTTATTATCTGTACAAACCATGCAGTGGTCAGGTATCTCACACCACCTACCGTGACCAATCAATTAAAACCCTTCAATCTTCCAATTAAAATTTCATTCCATCCTTTCTGAGGGTGTGACACTTTAGATGCGACACTCCAGGGGACGCAAAGATGAAGCTGTTCGCTAGCTGAACAACTCCATATTTTAGACATTTTAGACATTGTTGACCAACTTGACCAATGAGTGACCAGGGAGAGACTGTAACAGTCTATTGTGGACTTCGTGACACTCTGTAGTCCTCAACACTTAGAAATGTCAACACTTTTCTACTTTATATATTAAATGACCTATTGCTTTGTATTTTTCCGAAATAGTGCTAAAAAAAAGTATTCTTTAATTCTTTCCAAAAAATAATATATATAGTGAATTTGTAAATTTCTTAATATTGCAATGAGTATAACAGTAGAGCATGGTCAATCTTTGAATCAACAACTATGACACATAAGTAAACCCTAATTAAAGGATACTGGTTTGTTTAAATTGTATGATATTATTAATATTATCATAGTCTGTAAACTTTATCTCAAATGAAATTTGCTGGTTTTGGCGCCAAAATGAATAACGTTATTACGTCAAAACGGTGACATGACATCATTTTCATTGTTTGGTTTACGCATTTCAACAAAGACTTGAGCGTTAGACTGGCAACCAAACAAGTAGTGTCATATGATTTCTATGTAATGGGATTTTGACACTCCCAGAGAGGGCTTTATGTGATAAAAACCACTTATCCTTTTGTTTTAAAAAGTTGTCTACCTGATCCACTGATGCCTCAAAATGCATCTAAATATTGGAAAGGGTTAAATATAAACCTTATCCTGTCAATGTATGAAGGAAAATGAACTTAAATGTATAAATTATGTGAAATGACATGATCAGCCAGGATTAATGGATTATTATACTGGATTAGTATTAATATCACATAAGTTTCTGTTAATCTGTGAACGGTGGATTATGTGGTCTTTAAAGCTTATTGCAATACACCCTAGGATAAATCTAAATTCCTATTTTAATAATCTTTGTTTTCAGAAAAGAATCTATCATTTATGTATGAACTGCATGTTGATTCAATGTTTAAACTTGAACAAAACAAATAGAAACCATGAAAACACCTTCCTTAAAAAACATGGAAAATCTCTATAAATGAAAGTGTGATTATTAAATAGAGTTGAAATGTTTTCAAAAGTTATCTCTGTGACAGCATCTCTTTTAACCCTTTCTCCGATACGACAATTCTGCAGCAGACGACTTTGAACATATTTTGTCAAAAGATAGAAAATCTCTATAATTGAATGGATAACCTATGACAAAAAGTGGAAAACATTGTGGCAAAAGGAGAAATTGCACGTTTTGTGCAATTTCTTCTTTTGTCACTATGTTTTCAAAAAGCCGTCTGCTGCAGAGGCGTCAGAAAGCGTCTATATGAGGGAAAGGGTTAATAAGCCAGTATGAATGTTTTATAAAAGACACTGTGAGGAACAATTACTAATTGATGGGCCACATCTCAGGCAGGTTGAAGTTTTATTGGTTTAGTGGTAACAGCATCAGCGATCTGAAACCAGGCATCCCGGGTTCGATCCCCAGTTGCACGACGGTCATGGTGAAGTTCCCTTGGGCAAGGCACATTTTCTAGCCTAGTACTGGTTTATTTACCCCGGTATCATTTTTTTTTTATGCAAACAGGGTGATCAAGTCTAGCCATTCTGCAGTCTCACCAGAGCCTTCACTGTTTGTATGCATGGTAAATCAACGTAACCCTTTCACACATACAATAAATCTGCAGCAGACAACTTTGAAAATATAAAAAATCTCTTCAAATGAAAGTATAATAATTGAATAAAGTTGAAAACATTGTGGCAAAATAGTCATCAAATTGGGTTCAAAGTCAATCTTCCCAATAGTTGTATAGGCCATAATGTTTACATGATGAACTCGTGGAGGATTCAGGAGATACAATTAAATGTCTATGCAGGATGGGAAGAGTTAACCCTTTCCAAAATACAGTCACGCTTTCTGACCCCACTGCAGCAGACGACTTTGGAAAACATTGTGGCAAAAGAATAAATTGCTCATAATGAGCAATTTATTCTTTTACCAAAATGTTTTCAACTTTAATCACTATTATGTTCTTTCATTTTAAAAGAATTTCCAGATTTTTTTATAAATGTCTGCAAAGTCCTCTGCTGCAGATTTGCTGTATGCAGGAAAGGGTTTAACAAGCCTCACAACATCTTCAAAATCAAAGTTTTGATACAATCAAAGAAACTCCAAATTAACCTTATCAAATTCCATTTGTTAATAAACCATGGCTCTAAAGACCGCTAAAAGGGGTGGTTTTACGCTGTTTACGATTCAAACCATGAATTAAGGCCACTTTTTTCGGTTAAGTAGAGACCTCAGAGAGACCAAGAAGGGTATTTTTTAACATAAAACTACAATAAAATGGTTGGTATTTTCTTAACCCTTTCCCACATGCAGGCCCTTTCTGACACCTCTACAGCAGGGGACTTTTGAAAACATTGGGACAAAAAGAGAAATTGATTTTAATGGACAATGTCTCCATTTGTCACAATGTTTTCAACTCTATAAAAAAAATATCTTTGCATTTATAGAGATTTTTAATTTATTTATGACTAAATGATTTCAAAGTCGTTTGCCGTATGTGGGAAAGGGTCGAGTCCCCCTTTCCTGTCTAAGGTATCTGAGTGTTTTATCAACAATTGAAAATGAAACAGTTTGTAAAACTGTTCCTTTTTTCATTCAAATTAAATCTTTTAATTGTTAAATTTCTACAATTTGTACTGAAATCCAATGATGAATAGAGTGCTTTATTGTGTGTGACCTTGATCTTACTAAAAATGTTTTTCTCTAAACGTGCCCACCCTGTTTTCAACTCCATTTAAAATTATACTATCGCTTTTCGAGATTTCGTCTTCTTTTCTTCAACGAATATCACACGCAACATTATTTTGCCTTTAGATCCTTTCCTGTATTTAATCATGAAATGATTGCTTTCTTCTAATCCTTTCCGACACACATATTCTTTTGTTTTCACTTATATTTAATAACAACAATTTCATTTATTGAGATTTTCCTAAATTTTGGTAAGTTATTTTCAAACTCATCAGCTGCAGATTTGTTGTATGTGGGAAAGGGTAATTAAGTGTAAGTAAGTTTGTTTTCCAACGTATCATTTCCTATCCTAACACTGGTGACAAAACCCTGTTGATATTCATCTCATCAGTATAAACAATACCCCAAGGCCTCCTTTGATCTAAACCGACCATCAAAATAGTCTCAATGGTACATTGGTCATTCTTGGCTGTAGGCCTATATTAAGAACTCCGTTTACTGACTGCGAGACAAATAGTAATCGGAGTGAAAAGATAACAGACCCAGGGATTGGGGGCAGGGGTTATATGTCTATGATTCATGGCCCCGGGGTCATTTTGGCTTGTTTTAATGATATATTGTACTCAACAGTGTATTCAAAATTTGAAATAATGAGACGTTGATTATTATTTACAACAACGCCACCTACTGACAACTTCTAATCGTCAAATTGTCCACAAAATTTTAATAGATTGGTGAAGCCTCCAGTTTTTGAGATAAAAGTAAAGCAAAGCAAATTTATTGTTAGAAAATTTATAGTCAAAAGAAAACTTTAGCCTTATATTTTTATTCTAACAGACATCTGTTTAAAAAACATTTCAGGAAAAAAAGTCCTATATCTCTACAACTGGATCATCATCCTAACATTTTAACCCTTTCCCACATGTGACGAAAGAAGTAATTCCTAACAATTAGCATTTTCTTCTTTTGCCACAATGTTTTAAACTCTATTCACCCATATATATACTTTCAAATAATGAGATTGGCTGTAATTTTGCCAAGATGCTTTCAGTCGTCTTCTACAAATTTGTTGTACATTTAAGACTAAGAAACAGATAAATACAACAGATTGCTTGAAGAAAATGGAGTGAAGCCTTCTGCTGTTGACATGAAGCGCATATTTAACCCTTTTCCTCATATAGACGCTTTCTGACGTCTCTGCAGCAGACGGCTTTTTGAAAACATAGTAACAAAAGAAGGAATTGCTCAAAACGAGCAATTTCTTCTTTTGACACAATGTTTTCCACTTTTAGTCATAGGTTATCCATTCAATTATAGAGATTTTCCATTTTTTGACAAAATATGTTCAAAGTCGTCTGCTGCAGAATTGTCGTATGAGGGAAGGGTTAATCCAACAATCAACAAGAAAAAAAGAACAAGTACAGGTAGGTAGTCTCAGGTGGAAGACTGTGACTATCCAACAAGATTGGACACAGAATTTAATTAAATAAAGAAGCAGTTAACTAATTCTAAAATGCCCAATTTTAAATCCTTTGTAGTGGTAGAATGGTGCACAATCAAAGTTTAATAGGCCGGTTTATTAGCCCCATCCTCTCTCATCTAGAGCCCAAAATCGGGAAGTCTGTCCTTCCAACAATTGAATCGGGTCCTAAGAAGCTTTAAGCACCCTTAGCTATGTTACTTGAAGTGATAGCTTCTGTGAGAAAGTGACAATTGATACTACCAACACCATGGCATTATCAGACATAAAGCGGTTTCAAAATAATCTGATTAATTTTGGATGTTTTGGCTGAAATAATATAATATAATTTTCTGTAAATCATACTATGCCACTATGATATCACTGTCTAGAACGGCCAGTTATAAATGACTGGAGTTTTCAAATGAAAAAAAAAGATGCTAAGAGTAAGGTGAAAGAATCAGCTTTAAGTCTTTTCAAAATGAATTTTTCATTCTGTCAGCTTATTTGATATATTACCTGTGAAATTTGCATGGCTCAAGCATAGATAAAGGCTCTTGGGGCCATATTGGGTGATTCCGGGCATATGCTGTTTAATGTAACGGAAGGCGATAACATTTGACTTCTCTGCTCATATTTGACGGGGAACCAATGAACCGTGATTCATGGGCATTTTGTATGACAGGGAGACCTTGATTGCATGGGATGTCTATTTTTGTATTTTGAAATGAGGCAGAAGTTTATTGCTATTTCCTCCCCCCACACACACACTCCTCCTGATTGCCTTCCACTTGTCTCAGTGGTAACCTTTCACCTGCATTATTTCATATGGACTTTTCTGTCATATTGAATTATCTGTCATAGAAGATGGATTGGAATCACTGTCAGAATTTTGATGGAAAGAAAATGTTCATCATAACAAATTAACAATGAACCATTGACAATCAGTTAACCACAATAGTTTTCAAATTCTTCTACTGCAGATTTGTTGTATTTGGGTAAGTGTTAAATGAATAAGAAGAAATGTGGTGGATTAAAGACCAAGTATCTGTATGCGAATTTATTTCGTTCTCTGAGACAGTCTGTAAATGCAACTGCCATTTTACTGCATGATACTAATAAAATTGAAATTCTGTGGTCTGACATTTTATGATTCAAAAGATGCTTATACATGCATTTTTAGAGCCATATACAATATACTGTTCTGAGACTAAATATAAGAAACTTGTAATCTTGTAGTCATTGTTCCAATAGTTAACCCTTTCCCTCATATGACAATTCTGCAGCAGAGGACTTTAAACATATTTTGTCAAAAGTAAGAAAATCCCTATAATTGAATGGATAACCTATGACTAAAAGTGGAAAACATTGTGGCAAAAGGAGAAATTGCTCGTTTTGAGCAATTTCTTCTTTTGTCACCATGTTTTCAAAAAGCCGTCTGCTGCAGAGGTGTCAGAAAGCGTCTATATGCGGGAAAGGGTTAAATATACACATATTTGAATGAAATATCTTAAACAAATGTTTACCATTTCCCACATGTATATGCTTTTTGACGCCTCTGCAACAGATTATATACTGTTTAAAACATTGTGGCAAAAGAAGAAAATTCTCATCATGAGCATATATACTCCTTTGGCCACAGTGTTTTCAACTCTTTTCACTTGATTACGCTTTCATTTTTAGTGGTTTTACATCATTTTGCCCTGATGTTTTCAAAGTCGTCTGCTGCATATATGTGGGAAATGGTTAATTCAGAAACAATTTGAAGGATATATAAACAAAAACATGTATATCATATTTAAATATACCAGACAGAATATATATACATAGCTGTATCATTATGACTGTACAAACAAGAAAGACAAGATCATCCATCAATAGATCATAATTTGACAGATTTGTCATTTCAAATTTAAAGTAAAAATCAATTTTAAAACATGTTTCCTCATTGATATATCAGATAGGTTTGTCATAGCTATCACTTCATGTATTTAGGGAGAATCTGTTTTCTGTCAACATGTGCACTTATTGTGATAGGTCTATCCCTTCATCCCTTCCCCTCATACAGATGCTTTCTGACACTTAAGCAGCAGACGACTATTGAAAACCCTGTGACAAAAGAAGAAATTGCTCAATACAAGCAATTTCTCCATTTGCCAGTGTTTTCAACTTTATTCAATTATTATACCATTATTTATAGAGATTTTTTCACATTTTTGCCAAGTTGTTTTCAAAGTCGTCTGCTGCACATTTGCTTTATGTGGTATTAAGGGCTATAATTGCCCAGAGGCAAAATTTATCATTACTTATAGATTTATTGGTCAATTTGTTAATGATATATGTGCAATTAGAAACTCGAAAATGGAGACTAAAACCATATCATCTTTCTGCCATACAGACAGCCTAAGTCATGGGTTTCGAAGACAAAGTAGATAAAAGGACAAATTAGTCAAACTAAACATGCAAATTTCAATTCTAAACTATATATTTTTTCTTCAAATGTTATCCAAATTAAAAGTGTCTATAGGATTGTACTTTTTGGTAATGGGATAAAAAAGATGACAAAGTATAAAGTCATCATGACTGACCGTTTCCCAGCTGCAGAAGCATTTTGACACATCTGCAGCTGACAACTTTTGAAAGTATTGAGATAAAACGAGAAATTGTTCAATTTGTTCTCGTGCCATTATTTTTTCAATGAAGAATTTAAAATAATTAAATTTTCATGTATGTGGGAAATATTTATAAATGCATCTTAATGACCTAATGACAAGAAGTGTGGAAGGTCATCTAGGATGTTTATGGATTCATAAAGTAGAGTTTGCAACAAACTTCAACGATGCTAAAGTACTTGTTGTTGTCCAATTTAGGAGATTAGAGTATTAATCTGTTTATCCTGTTCAACTGATAAGATATTTTGAAGTCGTCTGCTTCAGAAACCTCTGAAGCAAAAGGTGTATTATTCGGAAATTTGGATGAACTATTTTAACAAAGAGATAACCCTTTCCCTCATATAGACGCTTTTTGACGCCTCTGCAGCAGACAGCTTTTTGAAAACATAGTGACAAAAGAAGAAAATTGCAATTTCTGCTGCAGAATGGTCGTATGAGGGAAAGGGTTAAAAGCATTGTGGTCAAAGGAAAAATCTTCTTCTTTAGAGCAATTGATTGTTTTCAAAACTCATCTGCTAAATCTGCTAAAACTGCTGAATCATTTATGCAATCAGATTTGAGGGTACTATATGAACCACAATAGCTTTCTTTGCTTAATTGTGTAATGTGTGATTTGCAATCTTTGAACTCTTCCGAATTTAAAACGAATTGCAATAGAAGAACAAGAATCAACAAGAAAATGAGGCTTAATTATGAGACTTGGGTGAGATTGATGTTAGAGGGAAAATAATACATGAACTTGCAAAGTACATTTCCATTTTCAAAAATAATAATTTAAAAGAAAGTTGTTAAAACTTCTGTTGAGAAGGAAAACTGTTACAAATTTAAATTTAAAAGTTTACCGATGTTGTGTAGGCGAACCGCAAAAGCAGTGCCTGAGAATAAATATCCAAATTGAAAAGTGGAATTAAAATTTTAGAATCGGATCAACGTAAGTGAAGTGTAATAATCTCAAAAGCTTCCCTAAATTCTCCCCAATTTGAATTTCACACTTGTAAAATTACAACACCCTAACTTGTTTACGGGAACAGAATAACAAATTCAAATGGTGATTTCAAAATATAAACATCAATTTGTTGGCAATTTGAAGGACATTTTTTGCCAAATGTTCTTTTTAAGTTACAAAAAAGTATTTGATTGTCACGGTTACTTGTTCAAGGTTATATTGCTTTTTCAGAATTACCTTATACTTTCAATTATGCAGACGAAGAACCAATGCATTTCAGAACTAATACTTTTCCCAAGCAGACTTCAGGCCAAATAGTCTTACTTTTCATGATAAAAAGCTTTTTATACCATTTGTCAATTATGCAGCATAAATCAGATATTTTCTCATAATGATCAATTGCTTGTTTTGAAATCTTTTCCCACATTTTATATACTCCTTGGCTTAAAACTTTTCTTTTGTTTGACCAGATTGTGCCAGTCTAGAGACAGCAAGTTAGACAAAATGTGAATAAAAGCAGACACATTTTTAGCAGAAAATGTTTCAGCAAAGTGAGAAATTACTTGAGGAATCGATCCTTTTGCCACTAGGTTTTCTAATTGGTTCAATAATCATTCCTACATTTATATAGATTTTCCATAGTTGTACCTAAATGTTTTCAATGTCATCTGCTGTCAATTTGTCTGATGTGAAAAAGGGTCATTAAAGCTAAAGAAATACTTTAACAATTTCCGTCATACGACATATCTGCAGCAGACGACTTTGAAAACATCTTACCAAAAATGAGAATAATCTCCATAAATAAGAGTTGAGTTATTAAATATAGCTGAAAACATTGTGACAAATGGCGAAATTGCTCATGTTGAGCATTTTTGCCATTTGTCACAGTGTTTTCAAAAGTCAGAAAGCGTAAGTATGTGCGATAGGGTTAAAAATGTTGTGGAGGACTCTAGGCATGATAAGAGACAATTTACACCCCCTTGAATCAAGGACAAACATTCTGATCAAGTTATGCAAGCTTTATCTCTCTGTAATTTTGGAACACTTCTATACCTTAATTGAAACTTGTTTCAAGATAACCAACACATGATATACTACTCAATACCCTATTGAAGCACTACTTGAAAATCTAAACTCATCCTTTTGAAGAATGGCGTCAACAAATATTTCTGCAAACAAAGAAAGTGTTACTTGTGTAAAGAAAGTTGGCTTTTAATCCTGATGCTCTCAAAGAAAGGCATAATTATGTTTTAAAATAACACCTTAAGTTTCGGACCAATTTTTTCCCCTTGCAAATATTGACAATGGAAGATAGAACACTTATTAATCTTTTCATCTTTTATATTTCATTATTTGAATTTACTTGTAGTATATTGCCCCCACACTATGCCATGAAGTAGCACCTTTAATCCTTTTCCACATTATAACAAATTTGCCAAAGACGACTTTAAAAACAATACTGCAAACATTTGGAAAATCTCTTTTAAATGAAAGTATGACTATTGAATATAATCGATAAAAATTGCCACAATGTTTTCAAAAGTTGTCAGAAAGTGTCTGTAGGTGTGGAAAGGTTAAGCCCTTTACCTGATACCAGCCTCATTGGATGCATCTGCTGAAATTGACTTTTTGAAAACATTGCATCTGCTGAAAAGGCATCAAATGGTGTTTGTAACAGGGAATCATTCGATAACATTCTTGTTTTCACATGGCAATTCACTGATAAAACATAAACAGAGTTGATGCGAAATGTACTTACTTGAAATTTCACATCTTTTATTTTGGGTTCGACTTTCTCATTAGTTGAACTGACAAGAGTTGGTGAGGAGGGTAGAAGTTGACTATCAAACAGTTTAATGGCATCGGGTGTCTTCCTCCCACCGGTGGACGAAAATCCGGAATCGTTGTCGCCATTCTGGCTGCTGTACATACTCTCCACATACTTCCTCTTCTGCCGATCAATCCTTTTAACAATCCAGATTATGATAAGAATAACTGCTGCCATGACAACAGTAACCAAGACAACAACTACAGCAATGACAATATTCTGACTAGTAACACTAGCATTTTGGTCTACCATGGCGGTTTCATTCCTAGGCAGAACTACGATTGTAACATTTGTCACTGCAGTTTTTGGTTCATCACCTTGATCCGAGACTTCAACACCAATCACATAATAATCAATATCAGACTCATACATTCTCCTGGATACATAAATCTCACCATTTCTACCCAAATCAAACATATTTGTATCATTCCTAAATGTTATCCTGTATGACAGTTCTGCGTTCGGACCTTCATCAGCATCGGTAACCTCAACTTTGAGGATCTGTGTTTTTTCAGGCATCATGAAGGTTATATATTTTAGATGGTCTGGATCGTTAGGATATTTTACAATTGGAGAATTGTCATTTATGTCCACAACTATCACTGACACCATTATGGTGCTGCTCAGTCTAGTGTCCACTCCATTATCAATGGCTTCAAGAGTGAAATTGTAAGCTGCAACTTTCTCTCTATCTAACACGTTAGTTGTCTTTACAGTGCCATCAGGCAACACTTCAAATGGTAGGTTAGGCTGTTTATCTACAATTCGGTAAGAAATGTAACCGTTTCCACCTTCATCTGTGTCATTAGCAACAATGCGACCGAGATTGGTGTCTTTAAGGTTACTTTCAGGTGTGTAGATTTTCCATGGATTTACAGCAAAATGTGGAACATTGTCATTGACATCCTCAACATCAATGATGACAGTCACAGAGGTAGAGAGTTGTGGGTTTCCACCATCTACAGCAAATACAGGGAACTCATAATGGGAGATGTTTTCTCTATCAAACCTTATTTTAGCAAGTATCAGACCACTTTTAGGATGAACATAGAAATATTCCTGATCCATTATGTTCAGGTAATACGAAACTCTGCCATTTTCTCCTACATCTTTGTCAGTGGCACGAATCTGTTTAATGGTATAATTTAAAACATTGTTTTCCTTTATTTTAGAGTTATATGCGGATTCAACGAAAATTGGCGTATTATCATTCTCATCCAACACTGTGACAGTAAAGTTCTTCTTTGTCATTAAATTTGGAACCCCATGATCATGACACATGATCCCAACTTCATGTTCATCTCTGGTTTCACGATCCAGAGAATTAATAACAATTACTTTGTATTCTTTTAGCTCTGTGGTTTGTAGTGCGAAATAATCACTCTCTATGCTGCATGTAACTTTACCATTTCTGTCCTCATCAGAATCTTTTACAAAGACATAGGCGACTACAGCTCCGTTAGCATATTCTGATGTTTGAGCATGGCCTGTAGAAGACAGAAAATCTATTGTAATTACTGGTGGATTGTTTTCTGAATCTTCTACTCTAACTTCTATAACAGCAGAAGATGTTTGAGGTCTAGCACCCTTGTCCATAGCTACTATTCTAACAGTTCTCAGATTATCAGGTGTATAGGCTAATTGTGTGGCCACTTTAACTTCTCCACTAGAGGCATTGATGAAGAAAGCATCTTTGATGCCCTGTGGCTGCTGGGAGTCAAGATAGTACTCTACTACAGCATTTTCATTGATATCTTTGTCAATTGCAGTTACAGTCAGTATGGTTGAATTCACTGGCATATTTTCCTGAACGGTGACATTATAGACAACTTTCTCAAAGTCCGGCTTATTGTCATTGGCATCAAGAATGGTAATGTTTATTTTCAATGTTCCAGTGCGGGGAGGGATACCTCCATCTTTAGCAACAATACTTAGAGAGTATGCTTCGGTTGTCTCTCTATCTAAGGTGCCAGTGATCACCAGTAATAGTTTATCACCATCATCAGTTTGCTGAAACTCTGTTGTAAAAGGAACACCCTCAGTAAGAAGCTCGTAACTGTGAACACTGTAATTAGAACTATCCCTGTCTATTGCTGTATCCAAGGTGATGGATTTTCCAACAACTTCTTCTTCTGATAAATCATAAAATACTGGCGACATCTGGAAATATGGTGAATGGTCGTTAACATCTAGAACATTGATAGTTACTGGAATCTTCCGAAAGAAAGCTCCGATACTTTCCTGAGCTGCAACTTCAATCTCGAACTGGCAAGAAAAGGCTGAGGAAAATTCACAGATTGCTTCTCTATCAAGAGGCTCATCAATGGTGAGATCACTTGTTTTGGGGTCTAAACTGAAATACTGTAAATACTTGTTACTGTCCACGTTTAAAAAACGATATTCCAACATTTCAAACACCGCCTCACTAATGTTGTCCCTAATACTACTATTGACCGCAATGTTACCAACATATGTCAACTTTGGTTGCCCTTCTGGAACATAATACTCCAAAGTCTCTCCATAATTTACTAAATATGTAAAAATACATATAAGACATGAAAGACTTTCTGCCGACTCCATTTTCTTCACTTTTTTTTACGAAATTGATTTATAGTTTTTTACCAAACTGATTGTCTGTTAAATTTGAGTTCACCTCTCTGTACTTTCAATCTTATCCATTCTATGATTCACTTCAGAAAGTTATTGCAAAGATTACTTTTTTTAAAAGTATACAGAATTAAACCTTCAGGTTTTCTTCAAAATCTAGCAAAACACTGTAGCATCTTCATCAAACAAAATCCATTTAAAGGAGATTTTTTTTTTTTCACAAAGTACTGTTTAAGTTACCCCAACAATCAAAACAAACATTCGTGATTTAATTCTGTACCATCCTTTTGAACACCTCTCCAAAAAAGGGCGAAATAAAAATACTCAAATAAAATCAATTAAATTCCAACAATGCAGCTTTCAGCAACTGAGGGACACAAATTCATAACTTCTGTAAGGTCGTCGAAAACTTCAACACTTCTTGTGATGACAATCCAGCGTCTGTTACCACAATTATATACTGTTATACATTAAAATTAAAGGTCCATTCAAGCGGGTGTCCATCTATTTCACGAAATCCCTCCTCTCCTTGTATAATTATCTATCCATGATCAGCAATGAGGTCTGGAATGAAAATGAAGAGTAAATAAATATTGACTGATAAAATTGTACATCCTAGTGGGGACAAGAAATGGCCCCCAGTGATTTTTTTTTTAAATCACCTGTGTGAAATTAACACCCTTTTCCTTCATTATTCCCACCTTTAATTCTGTCCCTTTAAATATCAACACAATGTTAAAGGAAAAGACATTGTTCAAATGTGAGCAATGGCTTTATTTCCATATTATTACATAGACATCTTTATCTCATTCTTAGTCACTTTAATGATAATGGCCAAATTTATTTACAATTTTTCCAAACCTTTGAATTTGGAGGAATTTAGTAGATTATGAAACTTTAAAAGGGTATTCCCTCTTATAACATAATTAACCCTTCCAATAATATCGACTGACTTCCTGTTACAAAACAGATAGAAAGATTAATTCATTAAACATTTCCAAAATTGAATGTAAATTCAGCAGCAGACAACATTTAAGCAAAAATTTGGAAATTTTCTTTGAGTTAAAGTTTAATTATTTAATAATGCTGAACTCATTGAGGCAAAAGGAGTACTTGATCATCTGCTGTAGATTAGTCAAAATAAGTCTGCTTAACATGAGAAATTATTGTCACATGCAAAAGAATGAACATCGGGTCCTTTTGCCAAATCTATTATTGGCATATAGAAGAATGCTTGAAGCAGATATTGTTGGCAAATTGATTTTGTTGTAATAAAGATAAAACAAAAACTAAAAGGTTTTATTAATAAAAAAACTTTCTCAGATTACTCTATTGTTATATAGAGTTAAATTACAATTAACCCTTTCCCTCATACGACAAATCTGCAGCAGACGACTTTAAACATATTTTGTCAAAAGACAGAAAATCTCTATAATTGAATGGATAACCTATGACTAAAAGTGGAAAATATTGTGGCAAAAGAAGAAATTGCTTGTTTTGAGCAATTTCTTCTTTTGTCGCAATGTTTTCAAAAAGCTGTCTGCTGCAGAGGCGTCAGAAAGGGTCTATATGAGGGAAAGGGTTAACAGTTTCATTTGGAGGTCCATGTATAACCCTTTCCAGATACAGACAACTTTGGAGATTTCTGCAACAAATTTGAAACCAAATATTGCATCCTTCAGGTAACAAGGTTCTTATGCAACAATGTTTTCAAAAGTCGTCTGCTGCAGGTGTCATGAACTGTCTATATGTGGGAAAAGGTTAAAGCAGATAAATGGCCAAATAAACTGACCTCTCGTAATTATTTTCGAAAAAAATAGATGTACATGTTAGAAACTTTGTATTTATAAATGTAGCGTAGTAGTGTAACCTTGGAAGTCTATTATTCTAACATGTACTTGAAGTGTCAGACCTACACTATTTACTTTATATTACCAGTTGTAATTGAATCGTGAAAAGGATTGCCTCTATTTTAATTCCCTTATTTCGTTTAACCCTTTCCCACTTACAACTCATCTAAAGCAGACAACTTTGAAAACATGTAGATGCAAAGATATGTAAATATGATATGTAAAGATATGTAATATGTATTATTAACCCTTTCCCTCATATAGACTGCAGCAGACGGCTTTTTGAAAACATAGTGACCAAAGAAGAAATTGCTCAAAACGAGCAATTTCTTCTTTTGCCACAATGTTTTCCACTTTTAGTCATAGGTTACAATATCCATTCAATTATAGAGATTTTCTATATTTTGACAAAATATGTTCAAAGTCATCTGCTGCAGAATTGTCGTATGAGGGAAAGGGTTAATGTTGTAAACAAAATGTATTAATAAAGCTAATAAATTATTTTAGCTTTTTTCAATTAATACTTTCCAAGATTGTAAAATAAGTCTTCTAGTTCTGCAATTCGTTTAAAACAGTGTTACTATTATAATGACAGTTCTTCATTTTCATCCAAGATATCATAGCCGCTTTTGCATTATTTCATTTTACGAGTGTATACTCATATCTCACGAATATGATAAATACCAATAATGAATGAGCATGCCTATTTTATTCAATATGCCCTTCAGTGTCAAAAAGGAAAAATAAATTAGCCACATCTGACAAAAAAGAGGTCTGGTACATCTCTATAATTGAATGGATAACCTATGACATAAAGTGGAAAACATTGTGGCAAAAGGAGAATTTGCTCGTTTTGAGCAATTTCTTCTTTTGTCACTATGTTTTCAAAAAGCCGTCTGCTGCAGAGGCGTCATAAAGCGTACCATTATAATATGTAAATAGTCTGCATTCTTGGAAAAGTTTGTGCATACACACATTCTCGCCAGGGTCTTCACTGTCAGTTTGGTGAAGACTTGCCCCCAGAGGTAACTTTCAACAAATAAATCAGAAGTGTATTTATGCATATACAACTTTATGCAATACAAAAAATGGACATTTAACCTTTTTCCACATACATCACAACTGCTGCAGACAACTTTAAGATCACCTTGGCAAAAATACAGAAAAATCTCTATAAATAAAAGTTTTGTTATTGAAATGAGTTGAAAACAATGTGGCAAAACGAGAAATTGCTTTGAAAAGTTGTCTGCTGCAGAGGCGTTAGAAAGCTTGTTTATGTGGGAACGGGTTAACCCTTTCCCTCATATAGACGCTTTCTGACGCCTCTGCAGCAGACGGCCTTTTGAAAACATAGTGACAAAAGAAGAAATTGCACAGAACGTGCAATTTCTCCTTTTGCCACAATGTTTTCCACTTTTTGTCATAGGTTATCCATTCAATTATGGAGATTTTCTATGTTTTGACAAAATATGTTCAAAGTCGTCTGCTGCAGAATTGTCGTATGAGGGAAAGGGTTAATAAGACCTCTTTCTACCAGACGCAGTTCAAATTCAAAGTAAACAATGGAGGTCATTTACACAAGGGGAACGTAAAAATAAAACACCTTCATTTAACCTGTTGAATGGAGGTAAAATTGTCCAAGATTAATTCGTTCAAAAAATGAACCTTGGGAATCACATTGCACATTGTGCTATTTGACACGAAAATTGTTCTCTTTCAGTACGATATTATATGTGTCATTTCGTAGTGTTAACAAACCATTTATCTCCGCAATATATACAGAAAATGATACTATAGAAGAATTGAAACCTTCCATTTTTGGGGGGAGGTTTCGAGGGCTTAGATTAAATCATTATTCCTTTATTTTTTGGCCCCTAAAAAGTATTTTAATCACACTTATTTCTTTTCTATATGCAGACACTTTTGTAAACATAATAATTGCCTGGCATTGAAAGAAATTGCTAATGATGAGCAATTCCTCAATTATTAAGTCACAATGTTGAAACATTTTACCTTTATTGTTAGAGGTTTTCCATATTTTTGTCAAGATAAAAAGTTGTTAGCAGATTTGTTGTTTGTGGAAAAGTATTAATCTAAAGTTTCCCTTCATTCTATTGATAGTCTGAGTCTGATCTTGATCTTCACCCTTATATTTCTTCCCTTCATTACAAAGGACAACATTATCTGATAGAACCATTAACCCTTTCTCACATAATATTATAGACGCTCTCTGAGATGCTCATGCAGCAGACAACAAACTTTGAAAAACATTGTGGCAAAAGTAGAAATTCCTCATAATGAGCATGATGACCATGCTGCAGACAACTTTTGAAACAATTGTGGAAAAAGGAGAAATTGCTCATAATAATACAATGTTTTCAACTGTCGCTTTTCAATAATTAAACATTCAAACTGTTAAACTGTTATAGAAATTTTTCCCGGAATTTCGTTGAGATGGTTTTAAAGTGGCCTAGCTGCTGCAGATTTGTTGCATGTGGGAAAGGGTTAACCTGATATCTTATTCATAGAACCATCTATCTACAACTGTGGATATTGATTTTTATTGCAGACAAGTTGCAGTGCACTCGAAAAAAAAGTAGAAGCAGATGCCTAATCGTGAATGCTTCTGGGTTGGTTGGTGTACCTAGCAGATCTGGTACCTAGTTTGACTTGGTTAAGCTTCCATTCATGAAGGTTAAGAAAAGTATTTGTAAAATCTGAATAATTAAAAGTATATCATTTTGATGCCTGATCTCATTTGCAGCACAGACCACTTTGAAAACATTAACCCTTTCTTTCGTCTAGACGCTTTCTGACGCCTCTGAAGCAGACGACTTTAGAAGTCATAGTGGCAAATGGAAAAATTGCTTATTATTAGCCATTTCTACATTTGTCACAATGATTTAAACTCTATTCAATAATCATACTATCATTTATAGATATTTTCTATGACTTTTGGACCTGATAATTGCAAAGTCGCCTGCTGCAGATTTATTGTAAGTCGGAAAGGGTTAAGTCAAACCTACAGCAATTCTACTTAATTGACAGTTTAATTAATTATTGAATTGTGTTTAAAAAAATGTGTCAAAAGGAGAAATTTATCATTACACAATTAATGTTTCACGATTAAGTCATCTTCTGCATCCAAAATGCATAGTGCATACATTATGAACAATTTCTCCTTTTGCCACAATCTTTTCAATAGTCGATAAATTGGCAACAAAATGTGTCTGTACAATATGTTTCTGACTTAATTACAGCCTGTAGATCATGTTAAATGATGATCATATTAATTTTTCCTTGATTGATCAGATGGCTATTAATAATTTTATAACCTTTACTTGCATACAACAAATCAGCTGGTGACAACTTTGAAAACATCGAAGCACAAATATGAAAATAATCGTAAATGTGACTACATGTACATGTAAAAGTATTGATTAAAATTCAAAACATTTTGCCAACAGGAGCATTGCTCATTAATAATGAGCAATATGTCCTATTGCCACAATTTAATGTTTTCAAAGGGTGCCTGTGCTTGTTGCCAGGGAAGAGTTAAGAATAATTTTTACATTAAATGTTATGTTACACTAAAAAAAAGAAATCCAAACATGATGTTATAATTAAGATGATGGATCTCCACATTTAACCCTTTCACTGATGTGGCATGCCTAGGACTTTTGAAACTTCGGCACTATTTAACCCTTTCCCACATACAGACGCATTTTGACTCAATAGCAACAGACAACTTTTGAAAACATTGTGGCCAAAGGTGAAATTGCTCATGATGAGCAATTTCACCTTTGGCCACAATGTTTTCAACTTTATTTTACAATTAAGCTATCCTTTATGGAGATTTTTCAGGTTTTTGTCACTATGTTTTCAAAGGCGTCTGTTGCAGATTTGTTGTATGTGGAAAAGGGTTAACTTATAAATACATTGCAAGGAAGTTTTCTAAAAAAAAATGTGTTTTTCTGCCTTTTAATATTCAACAATGTTGTCTGCAATTTTCTGTCAATTTTAGAATCATAATACTATAATTTCCCAAATTTTATAATTCTTTTCTCAAAACAGAATTTGCATTTTCATAGCTAAAGATAAATTTAAAATCATCATATTTTTTTATCAGGTAAACAGTTTTCCTAAAATATGAACATGTATAGTTTTCATTCTTCTAGCTAAGGAAATGAGGAAAAATTTCATTAAATCTTAAACAAACTGAACAATGTTAGCTGACAAGGAATATATGTAGCAAATTTTGGGAAGTTAGCTTGTCTAAATTCCCTAAAAATTGCTCAACATTCTATTTGTCATAATTATATAAACTCTTTCCAATTAACATACAACTATTTCTTCAGCAGATGACTTTGAAAACATTATGTCAAAAGTATGGAAACACTCTATAAATGATAGACGAAGTTTAATAAAGTAAAATACATTGTTGCAATTAGAGAAATTACTCATTGTGCCACAAAGTTTTTAAAAGTTGTCTGCTGCTGAGGAGTCTTTATACATTACTTGATCCAGACGACAATTGGCACCTTTGCTGTGCAGACAATTTTTGAACAATTTGTTAAAAACAATAACTTGCTCAAAAGAACCAAATTGTCTCCTTTTCCCACACTGTTTTCAATCAAAATTCTACTTCCAATTTTCCAAATGTTGCAAGTTTTCAAAGCAGACAACATTCAAACATTCCACATCTGAGGTTAACGTGATTTTTTTGGAAATAAAGCGGTTTTAGTACTAATTTTAACTTACATAAAAATATATAATTACCATTTTTTCTCATTTTAACATACATATAAATAATACATACCAAAGTTTTTAGAAAATAAAACAAGCTACACTTATATCCATAAATTTATCAACAACTTCGCTCTGACAGGACTAACTAGTTACTTACACAATTTAGCAAGTAGCCTATCTTGGAACAGTTAACTTAAGAAGATTATCTGCCTTGCATAATTCTGTCTAATTTTACACCATTCTAATCCTTTTATCCCTATGTCCGTCACTAAGAATACACAGAAAGAAATCTAAATATATGTGACAAATCATGGCGAAAAAAAGGTGTTGTTCAAATGCGTCTAATAAACTTTGCTACAACTTCTTTAATATTTTGTATTCTATAAGATTACAAGCCTTTCCCTCATACGACAATTCTGCAGCAATCGACTTTGAACATATTTTGTCAAAAAAATGGAAAATCTCTATAATTGAATGGATAACCTATGACTATAAACATGGAAAACATTGTGGCAAAAGGAGAAATTGCTTGTTTTGAGCAATTCCTTCTATTTTCACTATGTTTCAAAAAGCTGTCTGCTGCAGATGCGTCAGAAAGTGTCTATATGAAGGAAAGGATTAAACTAGGGTTATAAGCATTAACTCTTTCCATCATACAACACATCTGCAGCAGACAACTTTGAAAAGGTTTATGCAAAAGTATAGACTATAATGCATCATCTTTAAATGATAGTAATATAAACATTAATTATTGAAAATAGTTATCTTCTGGTTAAAATTGAGGTTTAACATGTTTTCTATTAATTTGCTGTATGTGTGATTTTCAAGCCAATCTGAACTTTGTCTGTTAATTGGTAAAGGTATACCGTGACACCTATCTTTATATTGAGAAGTAATAGACTTCCATTATATTACTCTAATTTATAAAATTTTCTCGCAAAATTTAATGCATATTTTTTGTTAATTTTAATTCATTATAACCAAATAATTTAAATCCAATCAGCAGCAGTTAACTTTCTACTACAGCAACGGAGTAAAATATCTCTTGATCCAATAAAATGCTTCTTTATTTTTGTCACAAAATTATATTTTCATTTGGCTAGAAATTATTACTAAGCATTGTTTTCTTCAAACATTCACATATCAGATATAAATGACTGAAGGCTGTGAAATGTAGTTAATTCAAAACAATTCAAATGCAATTTTTACAATGGTTTTATTTTTCACACTTAATGTAATTTTACTGTAAACTTTATTTTCAGTCAAGAGAATGTTGTACATAATTATTGTTACATTGCAATCATCTTAGTAAGCCAGATTTATCTACTAGCATTATAATGATTTAGGATAAAACCATTCTTACCATTTATAATATAATCCCCTTATAATAGAGAATAGATATCAGGAACAAGGCTGAGATTAATGGTATCAACTTAAATCACTGTTTGTTACATAATGAAACTGCAGCATTGGAAAGTGTAATTGAATAGAATAGAGCAATTAACTCTTTCCAAAATACAACATGTCTGCAACATGAGACATCTAGTTAACCATTTCCCTCATACGACAATTCTGCAGCAGACGAATTTGAACATATTTTGTCAAAAAATAGAAAATCTCTGTAATTGAATGGATAACCTATCACTAAAAGTGGTGAACATTGTGGCAAAAGGAGAAATTGCTCGTTTTGAGCAATTTCTTCTTTTGTCACTATGTTTTCAAAAAGCCGTCTGCGGCAGAGGCGTCACAGAAAGCGTCTATATGAGGGAAAGGGTTAAAATGTAAAAATCTGTATGATTTTTGAGTAGAGTTGGAAACATTGTGGCAAAAAGGACTAACTGCTACATGATCTGTTTCTCCTTTTGCTAGAATGTTTTCAACTGTATTAAATAGTATTTGATCATATAATGAATGTATATTGTTTTATGGCGCATCGACAGCTAAGGTCATTTAGCGCGCAATTAATTTTAATTATTCATGATCCCTGGGTAAACAAACCAGTACTAGGCTAAAAAGTGCCTTGCCCAAGGGCACTCCACCATGACCATAGTGCCCCGACTGGGGATCGAACCCGGGACACCCGGTTTCGAAATCCCCGACGCTAACCACTCGACCACAGCGGATTCCTCTTTGATCATATAAAGATATTTTTCTATTTTGGGGTAAATTTTTCAAAGTCGTCTGTTCAGAAGAGACTTGATGTACATGTATAACCAACTAATTTATTTTAACAGTATGATTTTATTTTGTTTTCTCCATGCAATATTGAAACATGACTATGTCACAGTGATAAAGTGCAATTCCATGTTAGAGGAAACAACTCCAGATACTTTCATTGCTGTTTGTCATTCTTACGCTTATACAGGAGAGTATTGATAAAAAATGCCTCCTTTTCATCCAAAGTTTTCAACTCTGTTTCAAATGTATACATCTGCTTGTTTGAGGTATACATAACACTTTTTCTCACTGATGTTTTCAACCAGATGACTCTTAACCCTTTCCCTCATACAACAATTCTGCAGCAGACGACTTTGAACGTATTTTGTCAAAAAATAGAAAATCTCTTTAATTGAATGGATAACCTATGACGAAAAATGGAAAACATTTTGGCAAAAGGAGAAATTGCTCGTTTGAGCAATTTCTTCTTTTGTCACTATATTTTCAAAAGGCCGTCTGCTGCAGAGGCGTCAGAATGAATGTATATTGTTTTATGCCGCATCGACAGCTAAGGTCATTTAGCGCGCAATTAAATTTAATTATTCATGATCCCTGGGTAAACAAACCAGTACTAGGCTAGAAAATGTGCCTTGCCCAAGGGCACTCCACCATGACCGTAGTGCCGTGACTGGGGATCGAACCCGGGACACCCGGTTTCGAAATCCCCGACGCTAACCAATCGACCACAGCGGGTTAATCAAGTCTTTCCAACATGATGACGCTTTCTGACGCCTTTTCAGAAGATGACTTACGAAAACATTGTGGCAATTGTTCATGATGGGCAATTTCTCTTTTGCTTAAGTGTTTTCAACTATTTTCAGTACTTATACACTTTCTGTTTTAATTAAAGGCTTAATTACCATATTTTTGCTCAGATATTTTCAAAGTTGTCTGCTGCAGAATTTGTGTATGTATGAAAGTGTTTATTATACTATCAGGTAAATGTTTAATTCAGTGAAAAAATAGAAACAAAGGATTGTAAATGTCACATTTGAATAGTGCTAAACAATGAAAATGTGATTTAACTAATTTATATAAGTATTATAATTATATCTTTTGTTGCCATAAATGTATCCTGTCTTTCATCCTTATCCATTTACCTCTTTTCCCCATAGAAATAATGAAAATTAAATGTAATGGAAGAAAACAATTGTAATTAAACATTTTGCAAAAAATAGGAGAAATTACTTTTTTGTAGCAGCTATGATGAGCAAAACTTGATTCTGATTTTCAAGTCAAGATTTAAGTTTAACCGTTTCCCTCATATAGACAAGTATATACTGAGTTAATTAGGACAAATGAATGAACATCATGTCAATATTGCTCAATATTTAATGATATTATTGTCAATATTACTCAATATTTAATGATATTATTGTCAATATTACTCAATATTTAATGATATTATTATCAATATACAATATAAGGTGATTAACACATAAAAGGATTAAATCGATTGGAAATTTAGTGTATAGGGCCCTGAATGGATTAAGGACTGACAGAAATCCCTTTTTACAAAGGATGATGGGATTAAAGCCCCATGACACTAATGTACATAATAGAAGATTAACACATTAGTTAAGTAATTTTGTTTCATTGCTACCAATTTAACATTTCCCAAATAGAACAAATCTGCAGCAGACGACTTTGAAAGCATGTTTCCAAAACCCCAGAAAAACTTTATAGATGAAGGTATAATTAATGCAAAAAGTTGAAAACATTGTGGCAAATGGAGAAATTGCTCAGTTTGAAAAATTTCTTTCAAAAGTCGTCTTCTGCAGAGGCGTCGGAATGCATCTGTATGTGGGGAAAGTGTTATGTATCTTTCATTGCTACCAATTTACCCTTTCCCACATACAACAAAACTGCAGCAGAAGATGTGGACAACATCTAAAAAGATGGAAATAATTATAGTATTTGAAAGTGCATTTAATGAATAGAGTTGAAAACATTGTGGCAAGAGGGGAAATTGATTAGGATAAGCAATTTCTTCTTTTGACACACAGTTTTTGAAATTTGTCTGCTGCAGATGTATCAAAATGCTGGACTGCATGTCGGAAACGGATTTTGGGGAAAAAATTCATCATACTCAAAGTTTGTAACTCGAATAAATCTTATGACCAAAAACATTCCTTTTCTTTACCCTTTCTTACTTGCAGATGCATCTGCCAGCAGACATCTGTTGAAAAAATGGCAGCAACAATTTACCCATTTGCCACACTTTTTGTTATCATATTCAAAGATGTCTGCTGCAGATATGTTGTATGTGGGAAAGGGTTGAAAGCACCAATAAAGTTATATGTTTTAACCCTTTCCCTCATACGACAATTCTGCAGCAGACGACTTTGAACGTATTTTGTCAAAACATAGAAAATCTCCATAATTGAATGGATAACCTATGACAAAAAGTGGAAAACATTGTGGCAAAAGGAGAAATTGCACGTTTTGTGCAATTTATTCTTTTGTCACTATGTTTTCAAAAAGCCGTCTGCTGCAGAGGCGTCAGAAAGCGTCTATATGAGGGAAAGGGTTAACTGATAATCATTCAAGATAATTTACAACTGTGTAGAATAATAAAAAGAAACATGGAAACAGTGAGGTTCATTAGAAGATTCCCCATTTTGTTGACAAGCATGCCACAGTGTTTTGTACGCTGCTTTCTACAGTATGTAAATTTATATTGATGCATTTCCTGGATAATTTACCAGTTATACCAGTAATATTTATGCCGACATCGATGAATCAATCTCAATGCTATCCTGGCATCCCTAAGCGCCAAGGAGCGATGACATTTATTTGTTGTCAAGAGGTATGAGTAATAAAATATGATACTACGGAAACTATTACAGCTAAAGGAGTTAAAGTCTTGAGTTTTATGTTTTTATGAGCTAAAACTCATTTTTATATAAGGTCAAGTACTATTAACAATCCTCTACTTCACAGCTTTAACATTGTGAGGTATCAAATTATTAAAAGAATCAAAACGAAAATTTAAACACAAACTTTAATGCGTTAGCTATTCCTGTTCAAGAGATAATATAGAATTGCAGCCATTTTCTGCGATGTTCTATACAAAAAGTACAAAATGTAGTACATGTATGTGTCTTTTAACCCTTTCCCACATACAATAAATATGCAGCAGTCGACATTGAAATGATCATGTCCAAAATAAAGAAAATCTCTATAAATGATAGTTTGATTACTGAATAGAGTTAAACACTCAAATTTATTCGTGAAAAATGGAGAAATTGATGACATTATGAGCAATTTCTCCATTTGGCACTATAATTTCAAAAGTTGTCCGCTTCAGAGGCGTCAGAAAGCGTCTACATGAGGGAATGGGTTAATGGACGCCAAATACAGTGAATTAACCCTTTCCCTCATACAACAAATCTGCACGACTTTGAAAACATACCCGAACAATTTTGAAAACTCCCTAAATTAGATGTTTAAGTACAATAATTGAATAGAGTTGAAAACATGGTGATAAAAGGAGAAATTGCTTGTTTTGAGCATTTTTTTTCTTTAGTCAACATGTTTTCAAAAAGCTGTCTGCTGCAGAGGCGTCAGGGATAGTCTATATGAGGGAAAGGGTTAAATGAAACAAAATGCTTGAAAAATCGTGGGAAACGGGGGGGGGGGGGGGGGGGGATAGGGGTCTTATCTAATAGAGTTCAAGTCCCAATTCACAAGCGCCTTTCCCACCCCTTGAAGAGTAGGGGAGTCAGGTCAACAACTTATTACAGCAGTGTTAAGTTTTTGTTAGCAGCAGCTTGATAGCGTAAATGTGTGAAAGTTGGCAATTTAAATTTTCTTAATTTCCTGGGATCAATATGAACATTTTTCCTTTTTCCCAAATCTGTATCAAAATTCTATTTTCCTGCTTTAAAAAATAATACGAAAAAACCCCATGAATGGGTTTTTTCGCTTATAGTTAACAGGTGTGAGATTTTTTTTTTTTTTTTTTTTTTTCAATAACCCATGAAGCTTTCTGAAATGAAACTGGAAAAATCCATGGGGGCCGCCATTTTGGATATGTATAAAAGGCAGACGTAAAACACAGATTGAAAATTATTGTCGTCTTTTTAATCATTTTTTTTTTAAATCGGTATTTTGGGTATGTATAAAATGAGCAGAAAAACACGGATTGAAAATTATTGTCGTCTTTTTAATCATTTTTTTTAAAAAAAAAAATCGGTATTTTGGGTACGTATAAAATGAGCGGAAAAACACGGATTGAAAATTATTGTCGTCTTTTTAATCATTTTTTTTTAAAATAGATATTTAAGATCATTAAAATGCTGTGTTATGTGGGAATAAACATTTGTACGAAAAGTTAAAACTAAATGGAAATCTGTAAGAAATATGTTTTCCCGTTCGTAAAAAAACCGACAGCATTAGCCTTCTACGCCCGAACCTAAATTTTGACTGTATCGTAGCCAAAGAAGGACGTGACGTCATTTCCGTTACACTTCATCTTGGCGTAACGTCAATGGAGCGACGTCGTTTCCCGCAAAAAAAGTGGTATCAACATGAAAGACCCCAAATTCCTATACATGAGCTATTGCCACACTCATTCAAAGTATAATTATTTATCAAACATTGTGGCAAAAGGATAACTTTCTGATAAGGAGCAATTTTTCTTTTGGTGACAATCTTTTCCTAAATCGTCTGTTGCATAGGTCTCAGAAACTGTCTCTAATAGGGAAAGGGTTTAGCAGAAATGTGACCCCTTACATAATTTGTTCCAGTCATATTGACTGGTTGAAAAAGTTAGTCGCCAGATGGCATCAGAAAAGGGCTGATCTATTTGCTTCTTTACCATAATGCAGGTGATCGATTAAGGATCATCTTGGCGTGTATTCCTTGATTTTCTGAAAGTTTTTACTTTATTATTTTCTGTTCGTAATAATAGACGACAGCAATACGAATTCCAAATATGTTTTGATAATGCAAGAAACATGACATTAACATTATTATTGTCTAGTCAATTACTTATAAATCCTTTTTGAATGGCCAAAGTATGTTCTTTAATTTTTGTTTATAATTATCTTGCGTTTTTTCGTAAATAGGTAGCACCTATAGATATATTATATATATCGGATCAACTGCCAAAGAAGAGGTTAAAATGAAATGTTAAATAACAAACCAGTGCAAACATTGTGGCATAAAGAGAAATTATCTTAAAATGAAAATTTCTCCGTACATAAAGATTTTTCATAATATATGTAGATAATTTCAATGTCTTTTGCTGCAGACTCATGTATGAAGAAGAGGGTTAAAACTTTCCAACATACAACAAATCTGCAGTAAAAGAACATCTAGGCAAAAAATGGAATAAATAAAATTAAAATCATTGAAAAGAGTTGAAAACCTCTGGGCAAAAGGAGAAATTGCAGATGCGTTGGAAGCATTTGTGTGTGTTGAAGGGTTAAGCATTTATCTTGTCCGTTTTATGATGGACTATCTTGTGCACACTGGTCATAATGTCTGGCTATGTCTGATTAACCTCTCACCATTTATACTAATTGGTTGATAATCAGATATCTGTTACCCTTAAACCATTTACCTGATACAACAATGGTGACCATTTCTGTCTCAGTGTTTGCAAAATTCATCTGCTGCAGATGTACCAAAATGCGTCTGCAATTTAGAAGTGGTTAAATAAAGAGTTGACTTCTTTGAAAACGTAAGACAGCAGTGATTTAAAAAACTTAGTGAGATGAAGAATATTGCTTTCTTATGAGGAGTTAATGAGCGACTTCTCCTTTTGCAACAATGTTTACAAAGTCATCTTCTGCATATTAGTTGTATGCGTGAGAGGGTGAAATGGTTTGTTAAAAGGCGTCAGAGGTCACATTGCTGAGTGACCATAAATGACAAGTGGTGATGTAATTGTTAGTGGGTGGGGTATAATTTTGGATCTCAGATTTAAGAGATAAAGTGAAATACAAGTGTGTATTTCTAAATATTTATTGGTTGATGACCCACTAATTAACATACTGCCCTCAGGGTTTTACCACTAAACAGTACTAATAGGGTAATAATTACTAGCTATATAACATGCAGCCTTTAATATTCAAAACTTTTTATTTACCGATTCATTTAGCCAAGCCATATAAATTTAACAGACTTTCCGAGGTTAACATTTGATCCCACATATTGACGCATTTTGAACACATCCACATTAGAAGACTTTTGAAAACATTGTGGCAAAAGGAGAAATTGCTCATAATGAGCAATTTCTCATATTGCCACAATGTTTTCAACTATGTTCAATAATTATACTTTCATTAATAGAGATTTTCCATAGTTTTGCCTATGTGTTT
Organism: Serripes groenlandicus; assembly: GCA_031761405.1. NCBI lineage: Eukaryota > Metazoa > Mollusca > Bivalvia > Cardiida > Cardiidae > Serripes > Serripes groenlandicus. The sequence continues at coordinate 72,562,126 of JASEVX010000006.1, forward strand.
TCAAAGTAGTCTGCTGCAGGTTTTATGTATGTGGGAAAGGGTTAATTGCAATTGCAAATAAATCACATATTTGTGTGGTTAATTATGTGTCATACTTTACAAAGGCTTCCAGATGCTTGTATGATTAAAAAGTTAAAGGCGGAACATCCTGTTTGTATGGTTTTTATACGACTTTCAACAGTATTTCAGTCAAACCACAATGTTTCTGGAGTAAAAAACCAGTACTTAATCAGAGGCTCATTCTGACACCGGGCACTAGTCGTAATGGTATATCTGCAACCCTGAGCACTAAGGAGGCTAGCAGCTTCTACCATTTTTAAATTCTTTGGTATGACCCAATCACGGGTCTCCAGCTCTTGGGATGTACGCTTTAACCACTACACAATCAAAGGCAAAGGGGATTTATTGTTGGGTTTTTACCCCACTTTCTACAATTTTTCAGTTATATCACGGCGTTTCCAGGGTAAGTTACAAATACCACTAGTCCATCTAGCTTGACATCAGCCATTCAGTCATAACGCTAACCCCGCAACCCTGAGCACCAAGGAGGGCAGCAATTTCTACCAGTTTTATGGTCTTTGGTATGACCTGACCAAGGATTGAACCTGTGACCTCCCATAACCTGAGGCGGATGCTCTACCACTACACTACTGAGGCAGTCAGATAAAAGGGAACAACATAATCTCACTGCATGAAAATACATGCAAATCAAAATAAAATATATCTCTTTGTATCAGGATCCTGGCTCACATGCAGCTTTTGAGAAAATTGTGGCAACAAGAGAAATGGCTCATTGCGATTAATATCGTCTTTTTGTGACAGCGTTTTCAACTTCATTCAATAAGTATATTTCCAAATGTTACTGTAAATGTTTTTTAAGTCATCTGCTGCAGATTTGTTATATATATATGAGAAAGGGTTAAGATTGTCAAGTTATAGAAGATTGAAGGTGTAATGGATCTAGCTAAGAGTTACAACTATTAAACTCATCTCATGTCTTATATCATTCTAAATGAACATTATATCAAACAGCTGTCAAATTAAAAAAGAGACGCTGAGAGCAAAAAACAGAATCAGCAATCAGCGTCAAAAATCTATAAAACAAAAACATTGAACAACTCATGCATGAAAAACAAGCTAAATTGACAAAGACAAGGAAAGGTGAGTTACAAGTTAGAACCTTTTAACCCTTTCCTTGATCGAAACTTTAATTGATGCCTCTGTATAAGCTATTATTGAAAACAATGTGGGAAAAGAAAGAGATTATCAACATAAGCAATATTTCCTTTCTATTTTATCGAAGAATTAAACCTTAATTTGTCCATTTGTTTTATTCTTTTTCCAGATCTCTTAGATTGTCTTTATAACCCTTTCCCTCATATAGATGCCTTCCGACGACTCTGCAGCAGACAGCTTTTTGAAAACATAGTGACAAAAGAAGAAATTGCACAAAACGTGCAATTTCTCCTTTTGTCACAATGTTTTCCCCTTTTAGTCATAGGTTATCCATTCAATTATGGAGATTTCTATGTTTTGACAAAATACGTTCAAAGTCTGCTGCAGAATTGTCGTATGAGGGAAAGGGATAAGGTAATGGGTGAAGTTATAACTTCAGCATCTCTTTTCCTTACCGTAACAGTGATTGGTTAATTGACTCACGTTTCCCAATAAGGTATAAAATATTTATCAGTTTGCAATGAATTTGGGCAACACTTGGAGCATCCCACGTCAACATAATTAATATGCGACATCTAATAAAAAGTAATTTTAAAACATGTTTGATGCTTGATGTTACTGCATGTATCACAACCATTTAAGAAGACAAATTTTTGCTGTGACATTAACCCTTTCCCAAATGCGTACATATTTAAATGCATCTGCTGAAGAAGGCTTATGAAAACATTATGAAAGAATAAGAATAATTAATCATAGCAACTTCTCCTTTTCCCACATTTAAATATGTTTGCAACTCTTTTTGATAATTGTGCTTTCATTTACAGAGAATTTCCATTTAACCCAGTGGTTTAAAATGTGCCTGCTGCTGATATTTTTTAATGAGGGAAAGGCGGCTTAAGAAACAATTTCTCAAATGAAACTTTGTTTGTTTGTATGGTACTTTACGCTGCTTTCAACAATGTTTTCAGTAATATCACAGTGTTTCAACTACTGGTCCATTTATCATGACACCAGCAGGTCATCCATAATGCTAAACCCTCAAACACAAGCGCCAAGGAGGGAAAGCCATTAGTACCATTTTTAAAGTCTTTGGTTTGACCCGGCCGGGGATTGAACCCTATTTTTAAGGTGGGCACTCTACCTGGGACTTCACCATTGAGGCGGTGACAAATGAAGCATATCCATCTATGAGCAACTATATAACAATCAATCAGGACCAATTGCAATCGGCTTTTTCTGGCAATATAACTACGGAATAAAAACAATTTCAGACTATAATTCTGAGTTGAAAACATTGTGGCATGAGGAAAAATTTCTCAAATGTGATTGATTTTTCCTTTTGCCTCAATGTTTACAAAATGTGTCTGCTTCAGATGTGTCAAAGTGCTTCTGCATATGGGAAAGGGTTAAGCATCAACAACATAGTCTTAACCCTTTCCCTCATACGACAAATCTGCAGCAGACGACTTTGAACAGCTAAACGAATAGAGCATATTTCTATGATTGAACTAGATGCAGCTGACATCTTTGTAGGAGATTTTCCCACAATGTTTTCAACCCAGTTCCAAAGTTAACCTTTTCCCACATACAAATTATGACCAATTTCTCCTTTTGCCACAATGTTATTCCACTATATTCAAGAATTGTTCTTTCATTTATAAAATTTCAATATTTTTCCTCAGATATATTCAAAGCAAACCACTAATACGACCATCACATCAGGTAAAAAGATGAGAAAATTGCAAAAAAGACAATCCATTTTACTTCCTTTATCTACTCATCTACTATACTGAAGCTGCTACTGAAGTAATCACAAACGCTACTAAATTATTCACAGTAAAATAGATACCTGGTTTTCCCAATTAATATTTAAATAATCCACCGTCTGTGTATGACTTATCCACTGTTTTAGAACAATAATAGAGTCTCAATTCAATCCAATGTCTGCTATCTTTAATTCAATTGTATTCGTAAAACGAAACATCAAAATTGTATTCACAACAGTGCAAACTTCGATTTCAAAACTTAAATGTTTAAACTTCAAGTTAAACTGATATCGTAGAGCACAGTATAGCTTAAGCGTGGTTAAAATACTACATTTATTGATCAAGCTAAATGCATCGTCCCCTGTAATCTTTCAGCCAATGAAAATCCTCCTCCAAATCAGATACCCAACCAATCAAGATAATCCCTCTATCTGCACAATGAAGTTGATATTGTAAATATTGCCTTGAGATAGTGTTAACTTGTTTGAATCTGAAACCTTCTCATCTTTTACATCAAAGCCACCAGCATCATGCAAATAGCTGTAAAACTAAACTTAACTCAACTTTTAGAATAACGCTAGTTAGGTAAAAAATGAGACTCTGAGGTTGTAATATATCTTGACAGAATAATACCTCCGGTGTTATATTCACAGCATCATTTGCTTTTTTGCTTTTTGAAACATGTATCCCTTTTCCACTTGCCAAAGAACTTCGAATAATCTGTAGCATTTAACTTTTAAAACATTGTTGCAAATTAAGGAGAAATTGCTCATAATGTGAGCAAATTCTCCTCATGCCAAAACATTTTCTGCTCTTTTGAAAAAAAAATGTTATCATTTAAAAGTGACTTTCTGTATATTTACCAAGATGTTTTTCAGTTGTTTGCTGCAGATTTGTTGTATGTGGGAAACAGTGAAAGGTCTGATTGCCCTCTGTAAAAAGAAATGTTCATATATACATTTCCAACTCACTCAACTCCTGTGTTTTGTAATTCATATTCTTTTTATTGTGACTATAATATCTAATAGAGACATAAGCATTCTTATAAGACCCCCCAAAAGTCACTTTGTAGCGAAGGTTTTGTAGATCTATAGTTATTTTTTTACGTTTTCAGCTTATGGAGATGTCTGAAGAAGAAATTTTGCACCTTCATTCTATCTTAATTTTAACCATTTTCTTCATGAAGTAGTAATTTGACCAATTTGCAGCATGATGAGCAATTTCTCTTTTTGTCATCTTTTTTTCCAATTATTTTTCTTTTTTTGAGATTATTTTTTCTATTTTTGCTGAGATTCTTTCAAAGTTGCAGAATTGTCATTTGTGGGAAAGGGGTTAACTAATTTGCATATAACCTGAGAGGTTGTATTCCTTTTGCAGTAAACAAATGAAGCAAGAAAAAATCCAAACAAAACTAAAGAAATGTCACCTTCAAATTTCAGTTCAGAGAGACCAGGCCCAAGTGAATTATTAAAAATGTTCCTGAATTTTTTTAGTTTAGTTTTAAGTATTAGAATTATATATTGTTTGCTTGTTCTCTTTTTTCAAAGTTTTTTCTACATTTATTTATTGCCAATTATTTAAGTTTGTAAGTAAAGGCAATTGATGCATCTGCATTGTTTTTATGAAAAATTTCTGTTTGCAAATCTGTTTTCATGTTCGTTCAATTATAATACTTTCATATACAACAATTTTCCATATCTTTACCTAAATGTTTTCACAGTTTCAGCTGCAATTTTCTTTAAATCTAGGATTTGTGGCAAAGCATAAATGGGAGTGAAACAAGCAATTTCTCCTATTCAAAACTTGGTTTCAAATCTGTTTGAATATATCCACAATGTAAGGTTATTTTCCTTGGTTGTTTCCAAGAGACTAACTCACAAATATCACATCAGGGAAACAATTTAAGTAACCCCAGCAATAAATTCAAGAGCTCAGCTGCAGAATAGTTCAAGTTGACTTGACACTAACATTTTATATGGAATATCAACGAGTGTTTCAATTATATTGACAAATGTGTTACACAATGACACTCAGAAGTTTGCAAGATGGTGGTATATTGATTTTCAATAATTTCCGTGACATTATATGTGTGCAATCAGAAATATTGCAAAAATTCGAAAAGCATCTCTAACAGTCTGAACTCTTTGCTTGATACAAAGCATTTTTGAAGACATTGCATAAAATTTATATCTCCAAATTTTTAGATGTTACAAACTGTTCCTCATAATTGTTTAAGGCAGACAACTGAATGTAAGCATATATCAGAGAAATCGTTACTCTTTCCCACATACAACAAATCTGCAGCAGACAGGTTTGAAAATATCTGAGCATTTCTATAAATGATATCGAAGGTATAATTATTGATTAGAGTTGAAAACATTGTGGCTAAAGGAGAAAATGCTTATTATGAGCAATTTCTACTTTTGCCACTTTGTTTCCATTAAAGTTGTCTGCTGTAAAGGCTTCATTAGAGAAAAATCAATATTATGATAAAAGAAATAAACTATAAATTATTTTTGTTTTACTAAATTGCTGCATGGTCTTGTGATGGTGCTTTGACAATGCATATATCTAACGGAGAATAACTGATTCAATTATGTTCACAAAAGTGAGGCTGACACTCAAGTACTCACAAGATGGTGTTAATATTGACTTTTAATGATGGATCGTAACTTTCACTTTATTTACGACACCTTATCAGCAGCTTAAGATCTTTACCAACAGGCCCATGTATTGTTCAAACACTCAAAAATCTCTGCTGAAAATTAAAATTATAATTTTATGACAACTTTTACTGAGAGAGGTGAGAAACCTTAGCTTCTTGACTGCCATAGATATTCTTTAACCCTTTCCCTGATACAGACAGCTTTTTTTTATCCCTTTCCCTGATATAAACGCTATCTGATGCCTCTGCACCAGACGGCTTTTTGAAAACACAGTGACAAAAGAAGAAATTGCTCAAAACAAGCAATTTTTCCTTTTGCCACAATGTTTTGTACTTTTAGTCATGGCTTATTCATTCAATTATAGAGATTTTTTATTTGTTGACAAAATATGTTCAAAGTTGTCTGTTGCAGAATTATTGTATGAGGGAAAGGGTTAATCCTTTAAATTTTCTAGATTATAATACTTAACCTTTTCCACATGCAACATTATACTGCAGTAGATGACTTTAAAAATATATCTATGCAATAGTAGAGAAATTTTCTATCAAATAAAGTATATTCAATGGAAAAGAGTTGAAAATCAAGCAGGCATTGAAATATTTTGCAGAAAAAAAATTCTGACCTCTGCTGCATATGTGACTTCATGTAAAATCAGTTGAAAGGAACGCGTAATGAATGCTGTATACATTCAGTAATTTTACTATGATTCACTCATTCAGTAGATCTAGTTTTGTTTTCGCAAATGAGCATGCATGCATGCATGTATGTATGTTTTGTCTGTTTTAAAACAAGTCTAATACCTGTAACAATTATAAAATATTACAGACCTTAAATGAAATTATTACATAATTACACAGTTATGATATAACAGTATGTATGGAAACACATTGAATTCCTGTGTATTTGAAAAGCACTCGGAAACCCATGACAGTTTGTCTTTATCCATATACAATGCTTTAAAAGTATCCAATGTAGCATTAACAAGAAGATTAATATTTCCTTTAATGATTACTCTGAAAAGATTATATACAATTACCTTAATTCATTAAATTTTCAGTATTTATATTGGAAAAAATATTCTAGCAGTAAATTTCATCTTGGCTCTCTGAACGCTTGGATCAAAGTATTGAAAGTCTTACCAGTCAGATTTAAATATTTTGCTTTATTTGAAATATGTCTCTGAAATATTGAAACACTGCTGTGACCATTTTTTTTTAAACAACTGATTGTGAGATCTTTTAAAAAAATATATATTTTTAATGATACATATTTGAGATTCTCAGAATTTTAATTTATCATGATCAGTTAAGAGCTTGGTGTATAGATCAAAGCACTGCAGGTATCCACAATTTTTGTACAGGCATGGTTCTGCAATGGTCAATGGTAAAAAGTGGCCATTTTCTGGCCACCAGAGTATTTAAAAATCTGTTTAATGGATAAACTGTTTTATTTGGCTGTTGAAAATGAGATGTTTGTTAGTCCTTAGGAAATGTGTCTTCAAATGAAAACAATATGATGCTTTCATTTGTCTGTCTTGAACTTGTTTAAACTTGAATCAATTCTTGAAAATGAAGGAATTACTTCACTATAATATTAAATGCCAATACAAAAAAATAAGGGCCTGGACCAAAATATGGGATAGGTCGAAAATCGGAAACAACAATAATTTTTACAACACAAGTGAAAAATACATACAACCCATAGCCAGATTTCATACTGATGTAAAAAATCAAAGTCCTATATATTATATTTGCTATGCTTTTGTTATTGATTATAACATGGTTTTCCATTGTGAACCTTGAATGTAAAATAAAATAACACAAAAAAGTTTTTGTAACCAATGTTGAACACTATGCATATATTTGATCATGGTCAGATTGCAATCACCTTCATGGTCAAACATGGTCAGTCGGTTGACAATGATTGTTAAACGATGGTTGACCATAGTCAAACCATGCTCATGCATTTGCAACCATGATTAAACCTTGTTTGGTCATGATTGGCTTTGGTTTGTTCATTATGGTTAACCTGATGTTCAGCAATGGTAATTTTTTGCAGGGGAAGGTAATGCATAACTCATTTGGTTTTAAATGCATTATCTCTTCTCTTTATTTAGGATTAGTCTATTTATAAAAATGTTTCAGATTAATATGTCAAGAACATTTTGAAATTAAAAACTGACAGATCAACATGACATTACATAACATGATAATGTTCTCAATTTCCTTTAGATTGTTTAACCCTTTCCCTCATATAAACACTTTTGGACGCCTCTGCAGCAGACAGCTTTTTGAAAACATAGTGACAAAAGAAGAAATTGCACAAAACGTGCAATTTATCCTTTTGCAACAATGTTTTCCACTTTTAGTCATAGGTTATCCATTCAATTATGGAGATTTTCTATGTTTTGACAAAATGTGTTCATTCGTCTGCTGCAGAATTGTCGTATGAGGGAAAGGGTTAATCCTTTCCCACTTGTAGACGCATTTTGACACCATAGCAGCTAGCAGACGACATTTTGAAAACATTGTGGCCAAATGTGAAATTGCTCATAAAAATGAGCAATATCTCCTTTGGTCACAATGTTTTCAACTTTATTTAACGATTAGGCCATCATTTATTGAGATTTTTCAGGTTTTTGTCACTATGTTTTCCAAGTCGTCTGCTGCAGATTTGTTGTATGTGGGAAAGGGTTAAGTTGTTTCACACATTCAAAGACTTTTTGATGAATCTGCAAAAGACAACTTTTGAAAACCTTCAGGCAGAATGAAATATATTGCTCATGTATGAACAATTCCTTCTTTTGCTACAATGATCAGTCAACCCTTTTCAGTATTACTTTCATTTAAAGAGATCTTTTTCAATTTTGTCAATATATCTTTAGAGTCGTAAAAACTGTAAAGAAATTGTATGCAGGAAAGGGTTAAAATCATATCATATACTGTAATGGGTTAATGTAACAATGAAGAGTCTATAAGTTATCAAAGTACTAAATAACAACTTTTATACATCTTGCAATTTAATACTGGTATTTCATCTTGAACCTAATTTATAAGCTTTTCACATATAAGTAGAGTTTAAGCCTTTTTACAACATAATTTCCCCTGATAAGTTATAATTCAATATAATATGTTATAATTATACTACCTCAGTTAATTACTTTTATTTAAACTATAAAGCATTGTAGAAAAAATAAGGAGATTGCAAAAGTCTGCTGCAGATGTGTCAAATGGTTAATTACAATTGCTATTTTAAAACATTTATAAAACAAGATTTAATTTAACCAAACTCTTTTTCCTCTTATTGACATAATAAAGTTAAAATAAAATTGATAAATTGTAGAAAAATGAATTTGTATACATGTAACATGAGTAATGGCTTATTTTTCCGCTATGTTTTAATACACAATCATCATTCTCAATTCCAGATGGATAAGGGTATAGCATTATGAGTAACAGCCATTAACCCTTTCCCTCATATAGACGCTTTCTGACGCCTCGGCATCAGAAGGCTTTTTGAAAACATAGTGACAAAAGAAAAAATTGCTCAAAACGAGCAATTTCTCTTTAATTAACACAATGTTTTCCACTTTTAGTCATAGGTTATCCATTCAATTATAATAGAGATATTCTATTTTTTCACAAAATATGTTCAAAGTCGTCTGCTGCAGAATTGTAGTATGAGGGAAAGGGTTAACTTGAGTTGAAATTTCCACTTATATTTTAGACTCCAAAGATTAAAGATACCATATAAAGTGTCAATTTGTTGTAGAATTAAGTCATTTCTTCTGACACAAGGTTAGGGCAAATAAAAAACATCTGCTATTTACCTTTAAAAGGATATCATGTTTTAACAGTTGACTACTTTGAAAATATCCGAGGAAAACAATGTATTAAATTGAAAACAAATTTGATCGAGAATTGAAAACATTGTGAGAAAAAGAGAAATTGCTCATCTTGAGGAATTTCACGTTTTTGCACAATGTTGTCACAATATGTAATCTGCAGAAGTGTTTACATTGTGTGTGTTAGAGAAATGGGGTTAAAACTAGGGAAACTTTCCTGCCATGAATTAATAAGTTATAAAGAGAGAGAGACACACACAGAGATAAAGAGAGAGAGAGATAAATAGAAATAGAGATAGAGAGAGAGAGAGAGAGAGATAGAGAGAGAGAGAGAGAGACAGAGAGAGAGAGAGAGAGAGACAGAGAGAGAGAGAGAGAGAGAGAGAGAGAGAGAGAGAGAGAGAGAGAGAGAGAGAGAGAGAGAGAGAGAGGGAGAGAGAGAAGAAGAAAGAGAGAGAGGAGAGAGAGAAGATAGACATATATACAGACAGACAAAGATGAAATAGAGGAGAGAGAGACACACAGAGAGACACACATAGGTGAGAGAGAGAGAGAGAGAGAGAGAAAGAGAGAGAGAGAGTGAGAGAGAGAGAGAGATAGAGACAGACAGATATACAGACATATGAGAGAGAGACAGACAAAGGGGAGAGAGAGAAAGGATACAGAGAGAGAGAGAGAGAGAGAGAGAGAGAAGGAGAAAGAGAGAGGGTATGGAGAGAGAGAACGAGAAAGAGAGAGAGGAGAGAGAATAGAGAAGAGAGAGAGAGAGAAGGAGAAAGAGAGAGAGAGGGGGTATGGAGAGAGAGAAGGAGAAAGAGAGAGAGGAGAGAGAAGAGAGAGAGAGAGAGAGAGAGAGAGAGAGAGAGAGACTACATTTATTTTCGTATAAAATAAAATGTAAGTTTTTCCCCCTTTCTGATGCCGCAGCAACCAAAGTTTTACATTGAATTTAAATCTGCATACAACTTTGAAAGAAGACCACCGAAGCATCATTCCAGTGAAGTTTGGTTAAAATTGGTCTGGTGGTTTAGGAGAAGATGTTGTTTAAAGCTGAAAGTTAATGACGACGGACAACGATGAGCGATGGACAGAGAGTGATCAGAATAGATCTCATTTAGCCTTCAGCTTAGTTGATCTAAAAGGGTTTTGATGCTACATTTCAGCATCACATATATAGGTGAATAAAGTCAGTGAAGCCTAAGAGTTCTGGATATTGCTGGTCACATTAAGTTTGTATATCCAGTTCTATATTGAAATAATCCTACTTGCAGACATATTTTCATGAAACTGCAACAACTGACTTTTAAATGAAAAAAATGTAGCAAAAGGAGATATTCAGCTTTTAATGAGCAACTTCTCCTTTTTCCACAATGTTGACAACTCTATTCAATAATCATACTTTCATTTATACAGAGTTTCGATAGTTTTGCCTTTGTGATTTCGAAGTCACTAAGTGAGGTTTATCTGACAGTGAAGGATCTGATGAGACTGCACATTATGAGAATGTTTGTCTTCACCTTTACATCATTAGTCTTGAAGCCTTTCCCTTATATAGACACTTTCTGATGCCTCTGCAGCAGACAGCTTTTTGAAAACATAGTGACAAAAGAACGAGCAATTTCTCCTTTTGCCACCATGTTTTCCACTTTTAGTCATAGGTTATCCGTTCAATTATAGAGATTTTCTATTTTTTGACAATATTCCCGGCTGTAGCTTTTCCGGGAAGACCAACCAAATTCCATGGAAAATCCCCGGAGTATTCGGACAACTTTCCAGGGATAATCTGACACATTCCATGGAAATTCCAGGACATTTATGTGGAAAACCCGGAAATTCCATGGACAACCCGGAAAAGTTTCATGGAAACCCCGGAAAAGTTCCATGGACACCCCGGAACGGTTCCATGGACATGCTGGAATGGTTCCGGGACCCCGGAGTATTCGGACACATTTCAAGCATTTCCGCATTTTAACATTAAATTCCTTGTTTTTTTCCATGGTTTTTCCATGGTTTCCGTGTATTTTCCCGTGTATTTTTGTATTTTCTGTTATGAGTCCCCGGAAAAGCTACAGCCGGGTATGTTCAAAGTCGTCTGCTGCAGAATTGTCATATGAGGAAAAGGGTTAAGACCTATTTCTGCCTGTAGCATCTCGAATGTCTAAACCCGCATAGGAAAGCTCTGAGGAAAATATGATTAACCTTTATATATATGAAGGTGTATAATATATATAGAATAAAGTAGGAACATTGATGGAAATGAATGAGCAATTGCTTCTGTTCCAAAAATGTTTTCAAAAGTCAGCTTAGTGTCATAGAAAATGTTAAAAGCGTCTCTGCATATGGTAAGCATTCATTAACCCTTTCCCTCATATAAACGCTTTCGGACGCCTCTGCAGCAGACGGCTTTTTGAAAACATAGTGACAAAAGAAGAAATCGCACAAAACGTGCAATTTCTCCTTTTGCCACAATGTTTTCCACTTTTAGTCATAGGTTATCCATTCAATTATGGAGATTTTCTATGTTTTGACTCTTTGTGTCAATCTTCAAATCTAATTTATCCAAATAAGGATACATCAGTCTGTTTGTTACTCAACCTGTTAATAATGGACATGACTGACACAAATAGTTTTTCCAATTAATGTCAAAACCCTCAGTCAATGAGTCTAATTATGGTCGACAGCAGCAGACAAAAATATTACATAATGCATGGTTTTTGTGTCCTTCAAAACATAAAAATTTGGATCAGAAATGTTTGTATTAGTTTTTACAGACATCAATCATACTGAAGTATTAACATTATACTCCCTGTTAACCTCAAACTCCACATGCATTTTTTATACTCTTGCTAATTGAAAACATTTCAGGATAATGAATGATTGATTGTTTGGTGTTTTACAGCGCTTTCAAGAATTCTTCAGTTATATCACGGCATTTATAGATTATAAATTACCAGTACTACTGGTCCTTTTGTTTCCTGACACAAGCCCATCAGTCGTAATGCTAAACCCGCTATCCTGAGTGCCATTGCTACCATTTTTAAAGTCTTTGATATGACATGGCCGGGATCGAACATGTGACCTCCCGCACCACAAATGAATGAAAGTGAGAGACAAAATATATAAATTATTACAACATACAACAAAATCTGCAGCAAACAACAATACAAACATATTGGCTTTTTTTGAAAATCTCTATACATGAAAGTTATATTATGGAATTGTGTTGAAAACATTGTGGCAAAAGGAGAAAATGCAACAAATCTGCAGCAGGCGACTTTCATATCATCTGGGCAAAAATGTGGAAAATCTCTATAAATGAAAGAACAATTTGTATATTTAGAGCAGAAAATAATGTGGCAAATGATGCAAATGATGTAATTTCTCCTTTTGTTACAATGTTTTCAAAAGTTGCTGCTGCAGAAGTGTCAGAGGATGAAGTAAAAGTAAAAATTAGGCAAAAAAAAGCTATGTGCTCTTTCTTTCCTCTTTCCCTAAAGTATTTATTCTGAAATCATTTATAAATAGGCTGTGTATGATGGGATACATGTATGTTGCATATGTAACTCAATAAACATGTTCTATTCTAATCCTAAAAGTTGTTAATTTCCAGCTTCCTTTTAACAGTTGGGTTTTGAGGGGATTTTTCAGCTATCAGTTAACAGTTTAATCATCATCAGCTACTTTTTTACTTAAACCATTTACTTGATATATGATATCTTTAGAGCTGTCTGCTTAAATACATATGACAAAGAAATTTTTTAATCAGGAAGATAGAAAATACAATTTTTGTAACCCTTCCCCTTATATAGACGCTTTCTGACACCTCTGCAGCAAACTTCTTTTGCTTTTGTCACAATGTTTTCCCACTTTATGTCATAGGTTATCCATTCAATTATAGAGATTTTCCATTTTTTTGACAAAATATGTTCAAAGTCGTTTGCTGCAGAATTGTCGTTTGAGGGAAAGGGTTCAAGGGAGTTAAAGATATTGTCTGTTTCAATCACAATATAGGTCCTAAATACATAATTTAAAATCAGATACACTCAAACTTATATTATGTACATAAATAAAGAGGAACGCATCAAAATGCATCTGCAGGTTGGAAAGAATTAAATATATACCTTAATATTTTATCCAGGGTTTATTATTCTGAATCTAATTGTATCACTCTACAACCAGCTTTGTTCTCCCCATAATGATCACAGGTACTGAAAATAAAATTCAAAAGTCTGCAACTCATCTAATTGACAATTTAAGAGATAAATTAGGTCATGTCATAAGAAAACAGACCTTCAGGGCTTTTTGATCAGTTAAATAAACCTTTTCACACTTGTAAGACGCATCTGCGGCAGATGACTTTTGAAATCATTGTGGCAAAAGAAGAAATTGCTCAAAACAAGCAATTTCTCCTTTTGCCACAATGTTTTCAACACTTTTTATTAATTAAACCCTCATTTATGGAGATTGTTCATGTTTTTATATGTAGGTTTTCAAAGTCGTCTGTTGCAAATTTGTTGTATGTGGGAAAGGGTTAAGACCCTTATCAGTCTGAGACTGAGACTGTGATACAGATCTTCTTTCAAGGGCAGCATCTGCTTCTAGTTGTAACAAGCATCATGGAAGCTTCTGAAAGCCCCAGGCGAAAACTGTTGACCGAAAACCATCTTCTGTATACAAATTTAAAAACGAGATCGTTATTGCCATACATTTACGCCACAACCCCCAATCAGGTCAGTCCTTGTGTGACGGGGCTCAATTTATAATTCAATTTGACAACATCTTTCATTCACGCTGATCACTTCAAACAAACAAAACTGACATCTATCATGTAAATTAAGTGATGTTAAACACTTTCTTATTCAATCTCTCATATGACTTTGGGAAAAATGGAAAACTGTAAAATGAGTACAGTAATTGCTGATAACAAATGATGCCCACAATGCTTTTATTTATCTCCTAAAAAGTATGAAAACTTTTTTCTGCAAGTTAATTTGTATGCCTTTATTTTTTTTCATTTACCTGCTATTTTTTTTTTTGATTATGGAAGTCTATCAGTAAAATAAAATAGGTCTGCAGCAGAAGATTTTGAAATCATCTATGCAAGTTTATATGAAATGTCTTTAAATAAATGTAAAATTATTGACAAGAGTTGACAACATTGTGGCAAATGGAGAAACTGCCAATCATGAGAAATTTCTCATGTTACCGCAATGTTTTCAAAAGTCGTCTGCTAAAAAAGGTTCTACAATAATTTATGGGAAAGGGTTATAAAATTATTATTGCAATATCATATCATGTCATCTGATTGATTTACCTTTGTGTTAAATATTCATATTAAAGCGTTTAACCCTTTCCCTCATACGACAATTCTGCAGCAAACGACTTTGGACATATCTTGTCAACAAATAGAAATTCTCTGTAATTTAATGGATAACCCATGACTAAAAGTGGAAAACATTGTGTCAAAAGGAGAAATTGCTCGTTTTGAGCAATTTCTTCTTTTGTCCTTATGTTTTCAAAAAGCCGTCTGCTGCAGAGGCATCAGGAAGCATCTATATGAGGGAAAGTGTTTAAACCCATGCCCACATACAAAAAATATGCAGCACAAAACTTTGAAATGTTCTGATGAAAAATATTGAAAATCTCTTTTTTATAAAAGTTATGTTTTTCTGGTGATGGAGTTTAATTAACCCTTTCCCACATTAAACAAATCTGAAGCAGACGACTTTGGAAACATAGTGACAAAAACCTGAAAAATCTCAAAAAAAGATAGTTTAATTGTTAAATAAAGTTGAAAACATAGTGGCCAAAGGAGAAATTGCTCATCGTGAGCAATTTTACCGTTGGCCACAATGTTTTCAAAAGTCGTTTGATGCTTTTGCGTCAAAATGCGTCTGCAGGTAGTAAAGGGTTAAAACATTGTAAAAAAAGGAAAAATTGCTCGCGAGAATTGTCGTATGAGGGAAAGCGTTAAATAAGAGGATCGAACTTGATTGTCCTGTATCTATAATAATTAGTTTTATATTGTGGATTTTTAGTATTCTGATATTTTTAGTGCTTGCAGTAATCCTGTGCAGTTGAATGAATCGATTTGGAAAAGTTTGGTGTGAAATTTGTTTGAAATATAACATGTCATTGTGCAGTGGGAGCAGAACCATTTAAACACTTTTTGTAAATATTTTACCTAAGTATAAATTGATTATTTGTGTGAAAGTATTTTGAAATTGGGCAAGATAATTTTCCTCAAGGATTTATAAATTTTTACCTGACTGGGTTGAATCACCCAGGACGCATGAGTATGTGAACAGTAAGTGTGATTTGACATAATTTTATATGATGTTGAAAACGGCGTAAAACACCCAACAATACAAACAAAACGATCTTTGAAATCATGATTAGCAATGGCTCCCATTTCCGCACTGTTTTCAGACCTATTGCCTAGCTGGGTAGAATCATTCAAAAAACATGAGTATGTGCAAACAAAACGACATTTTAAAGCATGGCGGGCAATTGCTTCTCTTGCCACAATGTGTTCAGGTCTATTGCATAGCTGGGTTGATTCACCCAGGGATCACGAGTGTGTGAACTGACGGGGTGGTATGACTGGAATGATGTTGAAAACGGCCTGAAACACCCAACAATACAAACAAAACGACCTCTGAAAGCAGGGCGGGCAATTGCTCCCTTTGTCACAGTGTGTTCAGTACTATTGAGTAGCTGGATTGAATCACCCAGGTCGCATGAGTATGTGAACAGTGCGGGTGATCTGACATATATGATGTTGAAACCGGCGTAAAACACCCAACACTACAAACAAATTGACCTTTGAAATCATGATTAGCAATGGCTCCTCTTTCCATCACTGTTTTCAGTCTTAACGCATAGCTGGGTTGATTCTCCCAGGTCCCATGAGTTTGTGAACTGTGAGAGTGATTGGACATAAATGCTGTTGAAAACGGCCTCCCATAAACCCCAACAATGCAATCACATTGGGGATCGAACCCGGAATGCCCGGTTCCAAATCCCTGACGCTAACCACTCGACCACGGCGGATTCCTATAGTTTAGAAGGAGAAGTTGTTTAATTAATGATTGTGTATTTTTCTATGAGATTCATCTTGTTAAGTCAAGCAAAACCAATTTAACAATATTGGTACTAAATGAACAAATATGTGAATTTGCTTTGAACTTCTGCCATAAGTCATGCCATGGAAATCCGAATTTTGCATGTTTCCAACAAAAATGAAGGAATTAACCTTTTCCCACATACAACAAATCTGCAGCAGACGACTTTGGAAACATGTGGACAAAAATATAGAAAATCCCTATAAATGAGGGTATATTTACTGAAAAAAATAGAAAATATTGTGGCAAAATGAGCAATTTCTTCTTTAGTCATAAATTGTTTTCAAAAGTTGTCTGCTGCAGAAGCTTCAGAAAGCATCTATAGGTGGAAAAGGGTTAAGGAGGGGACATTGAGAGGATGATACCTATGAAGGTCCTGTGGATACAGAGGACAAGTCATTTGAAGCCAATGCTGATGCACTCACACACACACACACTGATGCACATACACACACACACACACATGCACACAAACACACATGCACACAAACACACATGCACACAAACACACACACAGATGCTCACACACACACACACACACACACACACACACACACACACACACACACAAATGCACAAAAATAATACTACAAACCATTCTTCATTACATAACCAGTAGAGCTTATAAAATGAAAGATCTTTTTCCTCTGCTGGCCCATACCCATGCAGTGACTATGGTAAAGCCCTGAGTGTAAAGAATAAGCTTGTGATCTTGATAGCTTGACGTTCTTCACTAATTTGAACATTAAAATTTTGACCTACTAAATAGTATTACCATTAAAGTTAAATAAAAACATTAAAATGCAATTAATTTAATGACCATTTAAATCACTTCCTATTTAGTATGAATACAAAAATATTCACATTCATATTTTATTACCACAAAAACTATGCCATATAATTGTACCCAAAAAAATAAATATTAACGCTTTCCCACATACAACAAACCTGCAGCAGATGACTTTGAAGATATGAAGGGCCAATTAATATAGAAAATCCATAAAAATAAATGTTAAAATTATTGAATGAAGTTGAAATCATAATGTGACAAATGGGAGAAAATGCTCATTATGAGCAATATCTCCTTTTGCCAAAGTGTTTTCAAATGTCGTCTGCTTCAACCGCCAGAAAGCATCAGTATGTGGGAAAGGCTCAACAATAAGTCTTTTTGTATTTATTTTTGAGCTGTATATATATGATACAAGAGAAAGTTGATGCAAGGCATCAATGTCGCCGGAAAAGACTGCATTGATTTATTTATGTATTCTTGACTTTCCTTAGTCTATTCAAACATTAGGAACGTTGAAATGAAAACATTTGCTTATAAATTTTATATGCATACCTATACATTAGGGTATCTATAAAAAATTAACGAAATGTGTACACATTTATCTTGGCTTAAATTTAATTTTGCTGTTGTTACTTATTTAAATAATAGTATTCATTCATATAATTTCAATGTTTGTCAATCTTATTCGAATCACAAGGTAAATATCCTGGTATTGCTTTAAAGGGAGGTAATTTGAAGAAAACAAAAGTCTTCAAAAGGAGAAATATATCAGCATTACCGTCTACAGTTTAAATTGTTCTATTGTTTGTGGATTTAAAAATGTTCTTTTTTTCTTATTTCTACATGTACAACGAAATATTGCGGCTTCTCTTTGACGCTTTGCGTCAAACATTCGTCTTGTAGGCTACTTGTCTAAAATAAAATAATATCACTCGCTTTTTCATATCGAAATGCGCATGCGCGAAAATCGATGTTAAAGGTCACGAACCTACACAACAGAATAGGGTCTATATTTAGCTTAGAAACAGTTCCTACTTTAGATATTCATGGATTAACATTATTAAATGAATTCTACACAAATCAAGACATCTCTTTGAACATGAAAACAACATTTAGTAAGTTAAAATTGCTATTAAAAGGAGAATCCGAAATTGACCTCAATGATGACACATAAGAGTCTGCATTAGGGGGTGTTGGTTCACGTCTTGAAGGGACCACTTTTGTCTTCGTAAATAAGACAAAAAACTTAAATGCGAGTGAAATAAAAAAAAATGCAAACATTAAAAAATCGGAATATTTATTTCATTTTAGATGTGTCATTTATTAGTGTTCGTAAACAGCCACAATTGTAATATGTTCAAATCATCTAGATTTGTTTCTTTCTAATAATAAGCCGCCCTCCCATGTGATTTCCGAAAAGCTATTAAAAATAGAAGTCGCGGGCTTCTGCCCGGCGACTAACAAGAGAAAGTTGATGCAAGGCATCAATGTCGCCGGAAAAGACTGCATTGATTTATTTATGTATTCTTGACTTTCCTTAGTCTATTCAAACATTTGCTTATAAATTTTATATGCATACCTATACATTAGGGTATCTATAAAAAATTAACGAAATGTGTACACATTTATCTTGGCTTAAATTTAATTTTGCTGTTGTTACTTATTTAAATAATAGTATTCATTCATATAATTTCAATGTTTGTCAATCTTATTCGAATCACAAGGTAAATATCCTGGTATTGCTTTAAAGGGAGGTAATTTGAAGAAAACAAAAGTCTTCAAAAGGAGAAATATATCAGCATTACCGTCTACAGTTTAAATTGTTCTATTGTTTGTGGATTTAAAAATGTTCTTTTTTTCTTATTTCTACATGTACAACGAAATATTGCGGCTTCTCTTTGACGCTTTGCGTCAAACATTCGTCTTGTACTTGTCTAAAATAAAATAATATCACTCGCTTTTTCATATCGAAATGCGCATGCGCGAAAATCGATGTTAAAGGTCACGAAACTACACAACAGAATAGGGTCTATATTTAGCTTAGAAACAGTTCCTACTTTAGATATTCATGGATTAACATTATTAAATGAATTCTACACAAATCAAGACATCTCTTTGAACATGAAAACAACATTTAGTAAGTTAAAATTGCTATTAAAATGAGAATCCGAAATTGACCTCAATGATGACACATAAGAGTCTGCATTAGGGGGTGTTGGTTCACGTCTTGAAGGGACCACCTTTGTCTTCGTAAATAAGACAAAAAACTTAAATGCGAGTGAAATAAAAAAAACTGCAAACATTAAAAAATCGGAATATTTATTTCATTTTAGATGTGTCATTTATTAGTGTTCGTAAACAACCACAATTGTAATATGTTCAAATCATCTAGATTTGTTTCTTTCTAATAATAAGCCGCCCTCCCATGTGATTTCCGAAAAGCTATTAAAAATAGAAGTCGCGGGCTTCTGCCCGGCGATAATAAAGAGCACTAATGTCTTTGCCCTGGACATGAATGTTGACGACCCTCTTTTTCTATAAAATATATCAATGGGGTTTAACCCTTTCCCTCATACGACAATTCTGCAGCAGACGACTTTGAACGTATTTTGTCAAAAGATAGAAAATCTCCATAATTGAATGGATAACCTATGACAAAAAGTGGAAAACATTGTGGCAAAAGGAGAAATTGCACGTTTTGTGCAATTTCTTCTTTTGTCATTATGTTTTCAAAAAGCCGTCTGCTGCAGAGGCGTCAGAACCCTTTCTCACTTGCAGATGCACTCAGATGCATCTGAAAAGCAGCTAGCTAGATCACTTTCAAAATAATTGTGGAAAAATGTGAAATTTCTCAAAATAAGCAATTTCTCCTTCTACCATAATGATTTCAACTCTATAGAATAATAATTATTGTACTTTCATATATATAGAGAGTTTCCTGGTCTTTTGACAAGAAGCCATCTGCTGCACATTTGTTGTATATGAGAAAGGCCTTAGTAACATGTAGCTCATGGATTCTTGGTATTTAATATGGTTTAACCATTTCCCACATATAGACGCTTTCTGACGCCTCTACAACAGACGTCTTTTCAATTCATTGTTGTATTTGACACAGTAATCATACTATTATTTATAGGAGATTTTCTATATTTTTTACTTGTAACTTTCAAAGTCATCTGCTGCAGTTTATTGAACGAGGGAAAGGGATAATGTACTTTCCATCTAACTGGATGCTTTATCATACATAGAATAAACTATTTGGTGTAGACGACTTTGAAATTAACAAGTCCAAAATATAGAAAATCTCTATATAAATGATAGTATGAATATTGAATAGAGTTGAAATCATTGTGGCAAATGGAGAAGTTGCTCATTATGACCAATTTCTCCTTTTGCAACAATCATTTCAAAAGTTGTCTGCTGCAGAGGCGTCACTGATAGCGTCTATATGTTGGAAAAGGTTAATTGAGTCATGATAACCAAGTCAAGAATTTGTCAGGGCTGTTGATAAGAGGATCTTGAATGTGAATCCCCTCAAACAGACCACCAATATCCATTTTCAACCAATTTGCGTTAAAAGGTCTAAAGTCTCAAAACTCAAATAATCTTTCGTAGTTTTGGAGAACTTGAACTAACTCGTAAGAAAGGTTAAAAGTATAAACTGTTACGCTAGGGCCGATATTAGGGGTCTTCCTATTGACACAAGCAAAGAGGTCGCAGGAAAAAGGCGCGACAAAAATCATTACCTTACAATTAAATTACCACCATCAGAGTTAAAATAAATATTAGCACAAGTTTAAAGGATATCCTATTTCGGACTGTCCTTTTTATTTACACTTTCCACTACAATGGCAAATTTTACAGAAATTCAAAATAAATCAAAATTAACTCATTAATTTATATTAAGTTATGTTGCATTTAACCCTTTCCCTCATATAGACGCTTTCTGACGCCTCTGCAGCAGACGGCTTTTTGAAAACATAGTGACAAAAGAAGAAATTGCACAAAACGTGCAATTTCTCCTTTTGTCACAATGTTTTCCACTTTTTGTCATAGGTTATCCATTCAATTATGGAGATTTTCTATTTTTTGACAAAATACGTTCAAAGTCATCTGCTGCAGAATTGCTGTATGAAGGAAAGGGTTAAAGACAAAATGTGGTAGATTTTGAAAGAGTAATTAATCATTACTAATGTTTATAATAAGCCAGTGAATTGCTGATCCAGATAATTGGCACAAAAATCTTGAATAATTAAATTATATCAGAATAAGTCTTCATCCCTTTTATCACTACTGTTCCTTACCTGATACATACAACATTAAAAGCCTCTTATGAAAAAATTGTGGGAAAAGGAGAAATTGCTTATCTTAACCCTTTCCTCATAGTTACGACAATTCTGCAGCAGACAACTTTGAACGTATTTTGTCAAAACATACAAGATCTCCATAATTGAATGGATAACCTATGACGAAAAGTGGAAAACATTGTGGCAAAAGGAGAAATTGCACGTTTTGTGCAATTTCTTCTTTTGTCACTATGTTTTCAAAAAGCCATCTGCTGCAGAGGCGTCCGAAAGCATTTATATGAGGGAAATGGTTACGAGAAATTCTTCTTTTACCCATAATCTTATTATCCTTAAACCTAAACTTCCAAACTATCAGATGTTACAATTATGTTTACTCATATATTTTCAAAGCAGACAACTCTAAATCTAGCCTATCAGGAAAACCCTTTCCCACATACAGACGCTTTCTGACTTCTCTGCAGCAGACAACTTTTGAACATCATGTGGCAAATAGAGAAATTGCTCAAGATGAGCAATATCTCCATTTGCGATAATGTTTTCAACTTCATTCAATAATAATTGTACTTCCTTTTATAAAGACTTTCTATATATTTTGCAGGTATATGTTTAAAGTCATCTGCTGCAGATTTGTCGCATGTATGTGGGATGAAATATTATTGTCAGTCTAGTATTTTTCAAGTTTTAAAAATCATGCGAATTTGATTATATTACAAATTAATAGATAAACTAAACCTTTCTAAATTCTAACATACAATAAATCTTCAGCCGAAATTTTTGAAAACATCTTGACAATGTATTCGCAAGTGGGAAAGGGTTAAACAGTTAACCCTTTCTCTCATATAGACGCTTTCTGACGCCTCTGCAGCAGACGGCTTTTTGAAAACATAGTGACAAAAGAAGAAATTGCTCAAAACGAGCAATTTCTCCTTTTGCCACAATGTTTTCCACTTTTAATCATATGTTTTCCATTCAATTATAGAGATTTTCTATTTTTTGACAAAATATGTTCAAATGTCATCTGCTGCAGAATTGTTGTATGAGGGAAAGGGTTAACAGTCAGTCACTAAAGAAGACTCGAGATAAGGGTAACAAGAATAGAGCCCAAGTATATTAGCACAGTAGAAATATCAATATTTTGACAGATTTGGCAATAATGTTATAAATCCACTGGTCAGCAACGATCGAACTGACCACAGGGGCTCAGCTACTGATCATTCAACAATTAACACTAAATCTGTGTAAATCAAATAAAGGTCAATTGTAAAGGTATTTACGTAAAATATTACTAAAGTTCAGATTTTTAATTTAGACATTTTGTTGTGTGAAAAATGGAGATGAAAGGTAGTTTTTGATGTGGGAAATTCTAACCTGTGACATCACTTTTTATACAATATTGATTTGGTTATATGCTCTTTTTAACCCTATCCCACATACAACAAAACTGCTGTATAATGTCTTTTAAAGCATATGTGCAACAAGAGGACCAGTAGATGGCCCTAAATCGATCACCAGAGTGATAGTAAATTAGTAGCAAGAACTTGCTCATTTTGAGCAATTTGTCCTTTTGCCATTAACCATTAATGTTTTCAAACCTCGTTTGCTGCAGATCTGCATGTGGGAAACGGTTAACTGTCCGATGGGAGAGTATGCCTTGTCCTGAAGATCTCCAGGAACAAGATTATTACAAACAGGAATCATCATTAGGCAAGCCAATAACATGAGGTTTGTAATGTTTTCCCATGGAAGCTTAAAGGTTCCAGGACAATATGGGCTGTGCCACAGTAAAACAGAGCAAAGGATATTATTACCATCAAAATGCATACTTTAACACTTTCCCTAATACAGGCACTTTCTGACGCCTCTGCAGCAGGTGACTTTTGAAATCATTGTGGCAGTAGGAGAAATTACTCATGATGAGCAATTTCTCCATTTGCAACAATGTTTTCAACTCTTTTCAATGGTCAACATTTCTTATATACAGATATTTCACATATTTGCCTAGTTATTATCCAAGTCTTCATCTGCTGCAGATTTGCTGTATGTGGGAAAGGGTTAATTATCGAGTTAGGGACACCAGTAATCTCCACAGGTTTGCATGATGCTTGGTTGTTTACCATACAGGGAGAGGTCGTTTTTATCAGATAGAGTGGAGGCACAGGCTGATCTTGATCTTATCCCCGGTGACAATTAAAGCGTTGAGAATTGCTTTTTATTTGACCAGGCCCATATATGTATACTGTGAGAAAAAGGTCAAGTCTTCTGTTCTGTTCTATTACTGCTATTATTATCGACCAGACTGACCCATCAACGTGTCCTGGTCAATATTTAATGTCCAGTTTTATTTGTCTTTGACCACTTCTACAAAATGTTGGTAAACATCAATTATTTTTGATGAAATTTAATTTTACAATTTTAATCTTTACCTATAGCCTTATAAATCCTGTATCTAAACCATGGCATTTCAAAAAGCGTTCTAAACCAATAATCAAACATACTTCTTTAGGATGGCATTTGATGATTTAGCAGTTAACAACTTTTGAAAACTCTCTCTTTTTTCCAACAATATTTTCAACTCTGTAACAAATTTAATTGTACTTCCATCTGTTTTTTTCCTCAGAAAAATGTTTTAAAACAAATGACTATTTTTAATTTTAATTCTAGTATACATTTCATTATTTCTGACTTCTGATTTTCAAATTTATATCTGTTCATACAACTTTCATTTTCAGCTCCAAAAGGAAGAAAAAATCTTTAAGCTTTGAAACCTTTCCAACATACAAACAAATCTACAGCAGAGGAATTTGTAAATATCAAGGCTATACTATTCTCTATTAATGAATATTATGAGTTACTATATATATTTATTTGAGAGAGGAGAAATCATTTGGGCATTAGGAGCAATTTCTCCTTTTGTCACCATGTTTTCAAAAGCCGTCTATTGCCAGTGCGTTAAAATGTTTCTGCATGAGGGTAAGGGGGGGGTTAAGGTTCCAAAACCAGTGGATTTCTTCTCAAATCAGGAAATGAGAAAGCAAATTTAAGCGTTTTTTTTTTCAAAAATGTAACTACAATTGTAACATAACACATTTCAGCCTAAATAACCCTTTCCCACTTGCAACCGCATTTCAATGCATCTGCAGCCCGAGACTTTTGAAAAACATCGTGCGAAACACGAAATTTCTCATAATGAATTTCACCATGTGCAACAACTAAATGTTTTCAACTGTTTTCAAAAATTATAAATTAATTTAAAGATATTTTTCCATATATTTACACATGCAGTTGTCTGCTGCATATTTACTGTATGTGGGACAGGGTTAACCCTTTCCCCGATACGACAATTCTGTAGCAGACGACTTTGAACATATTTTGTCAAACAATGGAAAATCTCTATAATTGAATGGATAACCTATGACTAAAAGTGGAAAAACATTGTGGCAAAAGGAGAAATTGCTCGTTCTGAGCAATTTCTTCTTTTGTCACTATGTTTTCAAAAAGCCGTCTGCTGCAGAGGCGTCAGAAAGCGTCTGTATGTGGAACAGGGTTAAACAGGTTTGACAGAGCTTTTTCCCTTGAATGCAATCACAATCAAATTGTATAGTCTAATTATCATAACTGCTATATCGTGGCTTCAAGAATTTCCCACATACAGCAAATCTGCAGCAAATCACCTAGACAAAACACTGAAAATCTCTATATTAATGAAGGTATATTATAATTACTGAAAAAAAAGTTGAAAACATTGTGACAAAAGGAGAAATTGCTCGTTTTGAGCAATTTCTTCTTTTGTCACAATGTTTTCAAAAGACATCAGCTGCAGAGGCATCTATATGTAGGAAATGGTTAAGTAGATGGTGAACAGTGAAGATCTTGATCAGACTGTGCAGATGTGAAGACTGATCTGGATTTGTACCGGTCTCAAACCCCAGTAGGTTTATTTTTAAACGAGCTGGCTCCATTTTGAATAATTATTCAACAGTTACTTTATCAGATCACCACATGTGCCTGTGAACAATGTATAACATTGTGTGCGACTGATCTTTATCAAACTCGTATTGAAATTTGTAGCTTCTCAAGTGATCGGCACATTGAATCGTCACGGATATATCAATAGCAATGAGGTTCATCTTGATCAAATGTTCAATTCGAAATGACGTTGAATGAACTTGTTAGTTTTTTTCTGGAGACAATTAATCCTTTCCCTCATACGACAATTCTGCAACAGTCGAATTTGAAAACATCCAGATGAAAATATGGCATCTATCTTTAAAGGGAATTAATTTAATTTTTGAAAACAGTGTGGCAAATGGATAAATTGTCTTCATTATGAGCAATTCCGTATTTTGCCACAATATTTTCAAAAGTCCTATGCAGCAGATGCATTCAAATGTGTCGGAAAGGGTTAACCCTTTCCCTCATACGAAAATTCTGCAGCAGACGACTTTGAACATATTTTGTAAAAAAGTAGAAAATCTCTATAATTGAATGGGTAACCTATGACTAAAAGTGGAAAACATTGTGGCAAAAGGAGAAATTGCTAATTTTGAGCAATTTCTTCTTTTGTCACTATGTTTTCAAAAAGCCGTCTGCTGCAGAGGCGTCAGAAAGCGTCAGTATATGAGGGAACGGGTTGATCCTTTCCCACATGCGACAAATCTGCAGCAGTTGAATTTGAAAACTGTCTAGATGAAAATATGGCATCTATCTTTAAATGGAATTAATTTAATTTTTGAAAACAGCGTGGCAAATGGAGAAATTTTCTTCATTATGAGCAATTCCGTATTTTACCACAATATTTTCAAAAGTCCTTTGCAGCAGATGCATTCAAATGTGTCTGCAAGTCGGAAAGGGTTAAGTCACGAAACTCTACTGTGTAATAATTAACCCATTCCCAACTATAGGCGCTTTCTGACACCTCTGCAGTAGACATCTTTTGAAAACATTGTGACAAAA
This sequence comes from Serripes groenlandicus, assembly GCA_031761405.1. Lineage (NCBI taxonomy): Eukaryota > Metazoa > Mollusca > Bivalvia > Cardiida > Cardiidae > Serripes > Serripes groenlandicus. Next base: position 72,588,752 of record JASEVX010000006.1, read on the forward strand.
GGAGTAACTGCTCAAAAGGAGCAATTTCACCTTTTTCCACAATGTTTTCATTTTTAATAATTAAAATATCATTTACTGAGGTTTTCCATATTTTTGCCGATATGTTTTCAAAGTCATCGTTTGCAGATTTGTTGTGTATGGGAAAGGGTTAAGTGGTATTGTTCTAACCTGAATGTGTTAACTTTATACAATAAGATGGCTTCAGGTAATACGGCTGTAACAAAAGCTTGTGACAACGAATTTGTTAATGTTACTAAAATAAGTTACACATTTTTTGCATGAACCCCATAAATTTAATTATTTTCTATCAAATTCAATTTGTTTATTTGTGAATTAATCAGCTTTTATTTTGCTTTAATGTAATAGAATAAAAAATAAATGATCAGTCTGGGAAGAAGTATTATTGTAACTGATGGACATAATGACTGAGATTTATTAAGGCTAATTATATAGATTTTGAAAGCATTTGACTTAAAATGTGTAAAAGCTAAATTATTTTAGCAAAACCACCTCGATTGTGTAGTGGTAGGGCGTCCACCTCGGGTGCAGGAGATCCCTGATTCTATCCCTGGCAAGGTCATACCAATGACTTTAAAAGTGGTAGTAACGGCTGCTCTATTTGGCGCTCAGGGTCGCGAGATGACTGACTGGCTGATGTAAAGACAAGCATACTGCGACGATGGTTCTCTCTTGTCTCTACTGTCACGACACCGCACGAATAATGAAACAAGCTATCGAATTGTCGCGAGAACACCGTCAAATTCACTTGAATATTTCTTCTCCTCGTGTAAAAGTACGGGAAACGGAAGTTGTAATGGCTATGTGAAGTGCTCCCTGGTTGGTCGATATTTGGTTGTGTCCGGATTTTTAGCCAATCAGCGATCAGGTAATAGGAAACCATTGCTTTTTGTGTCAATATATTTAGTTTTGACGTGTCTGTGGTTTCCGCGGAAATGGTACCCCTTACGGCAACTCAAATATTAAGAAAACGAAGAGACGGATCAAAAATCGGGACGATCATTCGATGTAGCAACTGATGGGCTACACAACGCACACCGAGTGGTTTGTAAATTCGAAAAACTGTGGGAGGAGATAGTTTTCGCAGGAAAAGCGTTGTTTGCCCGTTTCCATAGCAATGGTGGTTTCTATGGCGACCATACTACAAAAGGAACAACTAGAGCCTAGACCCTTCATCCCTACCAAGTTTGGTTGAAATCCGTTGAATAGTTTTGGCGCTATGCTTGCCACAAACATTTTACAAACAAACGGACAGAAACGAAGACCGACTTTAAGGGTCTCTAGAAGAGAGAACCAATAAATTGACCAGTAGTACTGGTTAAACTTACCCAGGCAACACAATGATATAACTGAACAATTGTTGAAAGCTTAGACATCAAAAAGTTACTTCTCTTTAATTAAGCAGTTCAAACAATGAGGTTAAACCTTCCCAACAGAGACATCTGTATCAGATGAATATTAAAACCATTGTATTAAATAAAGAAACTGCTCATGATAAATTATATTTCACTATGCCATGTTGCTTTACTTTCTATTGAATAAAAATACTTTAATTATATAGACTAGTTCCGCATCTTTTTGTAAGCATGTATTCAAAATCATCTGCTACCAATTATAACAGGAGGGAAAGGGGGTTTAAAATGTGTACCTATTCTGTTTTAATTTGAAGGACATATATAATTAATTATAATCAATCATTGAATGATTGGAGAGAAAATTGACATCTACCTTGTCATTAGAGACCTTCATCTAACAGGTCATAATTAATTATACCTGACCCTTTTAACCCTTTCCCACATACAACAACTCTGCAACAGATGATTTTGAAAACATACCCGAATTTTGTTATAAACTCCCTATAAATGAAGGTACAATTATTGAATATATAGAGTTGAAAACATGATGACAAAAGGAGAAATTGCTTGTTTTGAGCAATTTCTTCATTTGCTGCCATGTTTCAAAAAGCTGTCTGATGCAGAGGCATCAGAAAGCGTCTATATGAATGAATGAATGTATATTGTTTTATGGCGCATCGACAGCTAAGGTCATTTAGCGCGCATTTAAATTTTATTATTCATGTTCCCTGGGTGAACAAACCAGTACTAGGCTAGAAAATGTGCCTTGCCCAAGGGCACTCCACCATGACCGAATTACCGCGACTGGGGATCGAACCCGGGACACCCGGTTTCGAAATCCCCGACGCTAACCACTCGACCACAGCGGATTCCTGCGTCTAATATGAGGGAAAGACTTAACTATTCAGACATACTACACATCTGAAGCAGATGATTGAGTTGATATCATTATGGCAAAAGGAGCTTATGAAAAGTTGTCTGCTGTAGAGGTGTCAGTAAACGCCTACATGCGGGAAACTATAATTTAACCATTCCCACTTGCAAGCATTATGTTGACGCATCTACAGCAGACGACTTTTACAGACATTGTGGCTTTAACCCTTTCCCTCATAGAGACGCTTTCTGACGCCTCTGCAGCAGACAGCTTTTTGAAAACATAGTGACAAAAGAAGAAATTGCACAAAACGTGCAATTTCTCCTTTTGCCACAATATTTTCCACTTTTTGTCATAGGTTATATCCATTCAATTATGGAGATTTTCTATGTTTTGACAAAATACGTTCAAAGTCGTCTGCTGCAGAATTGTCGTATGAGGGAAAGGGTTAAATGCCACAATAGTTCAACTGTACTTAGTAATTATTAAGAGTTTCAATACTATAATAATTTGCCTGGATATTTTCAAAGTCAACCACTGCAGATTTGTTGTATGCCACATACCAACTTACTCTGATAGTATATGCCAACAAACATTATGAACAATTAGTTGTGTTTTACTCCGATTTCAATAATTTTCCAGTTATGTCACGGGGTTTCCTGGGTAAGTACTAGTACTACTCATCTATTTAGCCCGTCAGTCATAATGCTAACAGCTAAGAAGGGCAGACATTACTACCATTTTTAAATTCTTTGGTATGACCCAGCCGGGGGTCGAGCCCATGACCTCCTGCATCTGAAACAGACCCTCTTACACTTCACCACTGAGGCAGTGGAACAACAGTACGTTTGGTAAAATCTTGATAAGGACTGTTTGAATTAGAGAAATCATTGTCGACTTTTGATGTGAATACTGTCCTCAATGGGTGTTTCCCTTAACCCTTTCCCTCATACGACAATTCTGCAGCAGACGACTTTGAACATATTTTGTCCAAAAATAGAAAATCTCTATGATTGAATGGATAACCTATGACGAAAAGTGGAAAACATTGTGTCAAAAGGAAAAATTGCTTGTTTTGAGCAATTTCTTCTTTTGTCACTATGTTTTCAAAAAGCCGTCTGCTGCAGTGGCGTCAGAAAGCGTCTATATGAGGGAAAGGGTTAACTCTTTTCTTCTTGTTGATGCATTCGCGGCAGATATCTTTTTGAAAGCATTCTGGCAAAAAGGAGGAATAGCTACTAATGAGGGGTTTCTCCTCTTGCAACAATGTTCTCAATACTTTTCAATAGTGTAAGTCTCATTTATAAAGATTTTTCATAATTTTGCCTTCATTTTTTCAAAGTCAGACTGCTGCAGATTTGTTGTATGTGGGAAAGGATTAACATCTATTCCTCAAAAGAAACAAGCAAAAAACAAATAGTGGATCATATGGGCATTAACCCTTTCCGACGACTTTGAAAGTATCTTGGGAAAAGCATGGAAAAGCTTTATTAATGTAGGTATAATTACTGAAATGAGATGAAAACATGGTGGGAAAAGGAGAAATTGCTTGTTTTAACCCTTTCCCTCATGTAGACGCTTTCTGACGCCTCTGCAGCAGACAGCTTTTTGAAAACATAGTGACAAAAGGAGAAATTGCACAAATCGTGTAATTTCTCCTTTTGCCACAATGTTTTCCACTTTTTGTCATAGGTTATCCATTCAATTATGGAGATTTTCTATGTTTTGACAAAATACGTTCAAAGTCGTCTGCTGCAGAATTGTCGTATGAGGGAAAGGGTTAAATGCCACAATAGTTCAACTGTACTCAGTAATTATTTTTAAGAGTTTCAATACTATAATAATTTGCCTGGATATTTTCAAAGTCAACCACTGCAGATTTGTTGTATGCCACATACCAACTTACTCTGATAGTATATGCCAACAAACATTATGAACAATTAGTTGTGTTTTACTCCGATTTCAATAATTTTCCAGTTATGTCACGGGGTTTCCTGGGTAAGTACTAGTACTACTCATCTATTTAGCCCGTCAGTCATAATGCTAACAGCTAAGAAGGGCAGACATTACTACCATTTTTAAATTCTTTGGTATGACCCAGCCGGGGGTCGAGCCCATGACCTCCTGCATCTGAAACAGACCCTCTTACACTTCACCACTGAGGCAGTGGAACAACAGTACGTTTGGTAAAATCTTGATAAGGACTGTTTGAATTAGAGAAATCATTAATGTCGACTTTTGATGTGAATACTGTCCTCAATGGGTGTTTCCCTTAACCCTTTCCCTCATACGACAATTCTGCAGCAGACGACTTTGAACATATTTTGTCCAAAAATAGAAAATCTCTATGATTGAATGGATAACCTATGACGAAAAGTGGAAAACATTGTGTCAAAAGGAAAAATTGCTTGTTTTGAGCAATTTCTTCTTTTGTCACTATGTTTTCAAAAAGTCGTCTGCTGCAGTGGCGTCAGAAAGCGTCTATATGAGGGAAAGGGTTAACTCTTTTCTTCTTGTTGATGCATTCGCGGCAGATATCTTTTTGAAAGCATTCTGGCAAAAAGGAGGAATAGCTACTAATGAGGGGTTTCTCCTCTTGCAACAATGTTCTCAATACTTTTCAATAGTGTAAGTCTCATTTATAAAGATTTTTCATAATTTTGCCTTCATTTTTTCAAAGTCAGACTGCTGCAGATTTGTTGTATGTGGGAAAGGATTAACATCTATTCCTCAAAAGAAACAAGCAAAAAACAAATAGTGGATCATATGGGCATTAACCCTTTCCGACGACTTTGAAAGTATCTTGGGAAAAGCATGGAAAAGCTTTATTAATGTAGGTATAATTACTGAAATGAGATGAAAACATGGTGGGAAAAGGAGAAATTGCTTGTTTTAACCCTTTCCCTCATGTAGACGCTTTCTGACGCCTCTGCAGCAGACGGCTTTTTGAAAACATAGTGACAAAAGGAGAAATTGCACAAAACGTGCAATTTCTCCTTTTGCCACAATGTTTTCCACTTTTTGTCATAGGTTATCCATTCAATTATGGAGATTTTCTATTTTTTGACAAAATACGTTCAAAGTCGTCTGCTGCAGAATTGTCTTATGAGGGAAAGGGTAAAGCAATTTCTTCTTTGGTCGCCATGTTTTCAAGAAGCTATCTGCTGCAGAGGCACCTATATGAGGGAAATGGTAAACATTTTCATCTTTTGAAGTAATGTTTTCAAATATGATCTATATTTGTGCTCTAAAAGGAGAGGGGTTTATTATTAATACAAGACAGACAATATGACTTGGTTTATGACCTGCATTAATTACAAAGAAAGAAACAAGAATTTAATGTCTTTAAACACTCCTAATTAGCATTTTCTTATATCATTAACCCTTTCCAAAATGTTTTATGCATTTTAACACATCTTTGAATATCATAATTTTGATGCTTCAGCAGCAGATGAATTTTGAAAACATTGTGGCAAAAGGAGAAATTGCTCATCATGAGCAATTTCTCCTTTTGCCAAAATGTTTTCAACTCAATTCTAAAATAATACCTTTAATTTTAAAACTTTTCCAGCTTTTCCCCTAGATGATTTCAAAGTCGTCTGCTGCAGATTTGTTGTATGTGGGGGAATCCGCTGTGGTCGAGTGGTTAGCGTCGGGGATTTCGAAACCGGGTGTCCCGGGTTCGATCCCCAGTCGCGGCACTACGGTCATGGTGGAGTGCCCTTGGGCAAGGCACATTTTCTAGCCTAGTACTGGTTTGTTTACACAGGGATCATGAATAATTAAATTTAATTGCGCGCTAAATGACCTTAGCTGTCGATGCGCCATAAAACAATATACAGTACATTCATTTTTTGTATGTGGGAAAGGGTAAAACTCCTAATTTATTTAATGACTCTTGTCATAAAACATCTACTTCTGACAGGAACTATAAAGGTTGTTTCTTTGTCAAATCTGTCCCTGATACAGACGACATTTGAAGCCTCTGCAGTAAACCATTTCTTGAAAACATTGTGGGAAAAGAGAAATTGCTCAATATCAGGTGCCTGATATTTTAGTATACAATTAACTTAGTTACTATCCCTCTTATCTATGTCCCTGTCAATATACTCTGTATCAAAATAATGCCTTTAATTTTCTAGATCATTTTCCTCATATAGCCCTTACCCACTTGTATACGCATTTTGATGCATCTGCTTCAGACAACTTTTGAAGACATTGTGACCAAAGGCGAAATCGCTCAAAACGAGCAATTTCTCCTTTTGCCACCATGTTTTCAAATATTTCAGTAATTGTATGTACATTTATAGAGATTTTCCAAATTTTTAAAGAGACATTTTCAAAGCCGTCTGCTGCAGATTTGTTGTATGTGGGAACGGGATAATACGAAGAATGTAATATTAGGCAAACAATTTATGTTGAAAGTGATTTAAATATTTACAGTAGAAAACACAGCAAAATCTCTATAAATAAAGGTATAATTATTGAAAAAGTTGAAAACTTTGTGGCAAAAGGAGAAATTGCTCATCATAAGCAATTTCACCTTTTGTCACAAAATGTTCAAAAGTCATCTGCTGTTCATGCGTCAATATGCGTCTATAGGTGGGAAAGGATTATATCAAAGCTGAGGATTGAACAAACACAGAAGATGGAGAAGTGATTCCCATAATGTGTCATCCAGTCCTGCAAAGGCATACAGGCAGTGCAAAAACTGTATTTTACTCATTCGAAAAGGTAATTATTGTATTGAAAATGCATGAACAAAGTTATTTTTCTCTTTTAGCTTTTTACCACATACAGATGCTTTTTGACATCTCTGCAGCAACGACATTTGAAAATGTTGTGGCAAAATGAGAAATTGCTCATAGTAAACAATTTCTCCTCTTGCGCGGGGATGATATGTTTTCAACTCTATTAAATTAGTTTTAGAGGTTTTTCCCTAGAATATTTGTCTATTTAAAATTTGTTTTCTTCCGATTTGTTATATCTGGGAAAGGGTTCGGCAATTGTTCAAAAAATTGTGATTACTCTTGAAGTAAAGGTAAAAGTGTCAACTCACCAATTATGGTGTCATTTTCCCTTCCTCTGTGGAGAATGTATCTATTTTAAACTTGATGTAAATGATTACAGCAAGTAAATTTATTGTTGTTATTGTATTCAACACTCTTCACTTTTTCCACTTGCAGACGCATTTTGACGCATCTGCAGCAGACGACTTTTGAAAACATTGTGACAAAAGGAGAAATTGCTCAAAACAAGCTATTTCTCCTTTTGCCACAATGTATTCCACTCTATTCAACAATGTTACTTTCATTTACAGAGAATTTCCATATTTTTGCCAAGTTGTTTTCAATGTTGTCTGCTGCAGATTTGCTGTATGTGGGAAAGGGTTAATTCCTTTACCTGATGTGCCATTTTGTATTGAAATCATCTACTTAGAAAAAAAAAAAGGGAAACTAATGTATGACTGATGAAATTTAACACCAATTCAACAAATCAGAAACAGAAAATAATTTAGGCAAAAATATGGAAAATTGTGGACATTGTAATTTCACCTTTTGTTCCTGTGTTTTCTAAATTCGTTGGCTACAAATGAGTTAACATGAGGGAAATGGTTAAAAAAGTTAGTTACAAATCAAACTGTAAAGGTCTCTATTGCCTCTTAATACACCTTAACCCTTTCCCTCATACGACAATTCTGCAGCAGACGACTTTGAACGTATTTTGTCACATGGATAACCTATGACTAAAAGTTGAAAACATAGTGGCAAAAGGAGAAATTGCACGTTCTGTGCAATTTCTTCTTTTGTCACTATGTTTTCAAAACGCCGTCTGCTTTAACCCTTTCCCTCATACGACAATTCTGCAGCAGACGACTTTGAACGTATTTTGTCAAAACATAGAAAATCTCCATAATTTAATGGATAACCCATGACAAAAAGTGGAAAACATTGTGGCAAAAGGAGAAATTGCACGTTTTGTCACTATGTTTTCAAAAAGCCGTCTACTGCAGAGGCGTCCGAAAGCGTCTATATGAGGGAAAGAGTTAACCCATTCCCACATTTCTCTACAGTAGACAAATTTGAAGACATTTAGAAAAATACATGTCTATAATTGCAGGTGATAGCTGAAATGAAAAAAGTTGAAAACATTGTGCCAAAAGGAGAAATTGCTTGTTTTGAGCAATTTCTTCTTATGCCACGATGTTTTCAAACGCTGTCTGCTGCAGAGGCGCCAAAATGCGTCTATATGTAGGAAAGGGTTAATCAATTCTTAAATTATATCAAAGGCCTCTTCACACCTTCCCTTGAATCTTGAAACATCATTAATTAAACATGGCCATCACAGGGTTAAAGCCTTTATTAATCACCTCCATATCATATCTATTGGACGCTATATGATCTCCTTGTGGCTTATAAGATTAGTAACTTATAATAAATTACCCTTTTACTTCAGGTTTTTGTGTCCCCTGTCCTGTTGGCAGGGTAGCACAATAGGATGACTTCTCTGTAACTGTCTGTCTGTCTGTCTGTCACACTATGATGCTTCTTTTTTCTATATCGATCCTAGATTTAAATTCAACAGTTGACATTTGCAAATATTTTGTTGGAGAAGGAGAAATATCATAATTATATACTGTTTCCAAGTGTATATCAAAACCTTACTTTTTTAATTTCTGAAACTTAGAGCCTATGATGTTTTCTATCCCACATGAAGTAAACAAGGTTGTGTTATCATAATCCTGAAGAGACGTGGATGACGTTGCTGAAATTTTCTAGAAAAAATTTGATCTATTACTGACATACAGCTTCAGTAGTTCTTTGTTACATCAAAAGGTAACATTGCCGTAGTCCTTAGTGCTTATGTATGTAATAACTCTATGAATAATATTTGTTCATTCCATTTTCTTTTGAGGACTATAAATAAGGAGTAAACATACCTAAAACATAGGGTTTGTCGGTTAAATATGTATTACCTTTTCCCATATATACATGTAGACACATTTTGATATGTTTGCAGCAGCCAACTTTTGAAAATATTGCTCATGATGATTGTCCTCAAGCAAAGCTCAAATATTGGTATTTAACCATTACTCGCTTTACAATAAATATGCACACCAGTTGAAAACGTGTTGCATAAAAATATGGAAAATCTCTATAAATGCAATATCAATTATTGAATAGAGATGAAAACATTGTTGAAAAAAAAGAAATTGCTCACTATGAGTGATTCCTCCTTTAGCCACAAATGTTTTCAATGTGTCCGCTACAAATGTGTCAAAATGTGTCAAAATGTGTCTGCAAGTGGCAAAGGGTAAAAATTGCTATAGTTGAGTGCTTGAAGAGAATTAACCCTTTCCCACTTGTAGATGCTTTCTGACGCCTCTAAAGCAGTCGACTTTTGAAATCATAGTGGCAAATGGAGAAATTGCTCATATTGAGCAATTTCTCCATGTGCCACAATGTTTTCAACTCTATTCAATAATCATACGATCATTTATAGAGATTTTCTGTATTTTTGACTTGATAATTTTAAAGTCGTCTTCTGCAGATTTATTATATGTGGGAAAGGGTTAACAGTTTCATACCTGATTGGAAAACTGTTCTGTTTCTTTATAATAAGTAAAGCTTCTTTCAAAGACCTCATGTATAACAGCTTCTGCCTGTTAGTAGAAACCTATAAAATAGAAAAGTACATGAAATATACAAAACTAAATGTAAAGGATATGTTGTCATGTTTTTTGTGTTTGTAAACTTGTAGATTTATTACAGAAGAACCACTTGTGAGTTGTTAACATGTGTTAGCTGTACATCTCTGAGTCTCAAAGGGCACACAGGCCATTGGTTGGAGCCACATAAAACAGACATGGCCCTCCTTATACTATCTAGAAACTCTAGTAAGACTCACAGTAAACTTGTGCAGGTTTACCCAAGTCTTAACTGTTTTCATGTACAGACCCACTTAACTGACAGTATTTCAGACCAAAAGCTCTCCTGTACGGCTGCAGGATATCAAAGCAGACCGAGATGTTCTTTAATATTTAGGGTCCATTCTTGTGTGACACAGATCGTGTAGAGAATACTCACATTGTATGATAGGACATTTAACCCTTTGCCATTTATTCTCATATAGATGCATTTGCATCGGACAGTTTTTGAAGGCATTGTGGTCAACGGACAAATTGCTAATAATGGACAATTTCTCCTTTTCATATAACGCTTTCAATGATACGTATATTCAATAATTGTACTTTCTTTATTGAAAGGTATTTTACATATCAGCCTTGATGTTTTCAAAGTCATCTTCTGTAAATTTGTTGAAGGTTTGAAAGGGTTAAATATTACAGGGGATCAGAGAATTCGGTGTCAAATATCCTATAATCAATCTCCTAAAGAAAGCCTCATTTCTTTTTCATTTATTTGACAAACATGAGCAAGTATCACTTTGTTATATATGCTAAATCAAGTCTTAACCCTTTTCCATTTACAACAAATCTGCAACAGATGGCTTTAAAAACATCAAGGCAAACGTTTGGAAAATATTCATAAATTAAATGTTAGTGTAATAATTGAATAGAGTTGTGTCAAAAGGAGAAATTGCTCAGTACATGACCAATTTCATTTTTGCTAGAATGTTTTCCAAAGTTGGCTCATGCTGTAGGTGCATAAAAATTCCTCCACAAGTGTGAAAGAGTTAAAGTACCTTTGCAAAGCTCTAAATTAAATCTCACCCCTTTCCCAAACCAGTTAATTGAAACCTCTGTAGCATATTGACTCAAAAGTGTATATTCAAACCCAACATGTGACTTTCTGTTGTAACTTAAGACTACTTCAGAGACTTTGCAGCATACACATTCTGAAAACAATATTGGGAACAAGAATTTTTTTAAAAAACAGCAATTTCTCCTTTTCCCACATTGATTTCAGTTCCGTATGGAAAAAAAATCACAATTGAGGTAAAAAACAGTTTTCTTCAGATCTTTTCAAAGCAGAAAACTGATACATGATACTGACAAGAGAAAATTGATGCAACGCATCAATGTCGCCGGATATCCATAGTGCAGTTATGCATAACACTAACATTATAGTAGTTGAATAAACAGTTATCAACTGAGGGGCATATTGGAACATCAGGGGTGGGGTCAAGTGAAAATGTATCATAACTTGCATTGTTTTGTCAACGAAGTGAATGATAATTGAAGCCTTTCATTGTTTATGATCAATCTCCATTCCAAAGTAGGTTGACCATACACACAACCAACTAATTATTGATCATAAACAGTAATGGAAATGAGTTATCTTGCCAATCATTAGTCTTAGTATGTATATATACAGTGCTTTCATTAAGGAATAATTATAAGATTTGTACATACACTTTTCAAGATGTTTGTCAGAATATTTGAATTTTATTATTTTTCAATAAAACCACAAAACAGACAATTTAGGATTTGCATGCAATAGCACGTCATTTTACCTTTCCTCTTTTAAAGTCAACAGTGGACACCTTTGCAGCAATCTGCTTTTAAAACAATGAGATAAGGGTTAAATCGCTGAAGACATGAGTTTTCTCTTTTTCTCAAAACGATATTAGCTTAGCATCCTTATTATATCATACTTTAACAAATGTTGAAATGTAGTCCAATATTTATAATTAGACCACCTTCGAAATATAATATCAACTAAACAGTTAAATCTCATTGAAATTGTTGTATAATTTAAACTTAATTTCGAACATAAACTTAGCCCTACAACATTTTAATTTATTTTAATTCTTTCCTTCCTTTTTTATAATGAAAACAACAAACTACTCATGTTTTAAAATTATATTATGATGAGCGCCCTTGTGTCAATGATGCATAACAATATGCAGATCGGAAGCAATATGCCTTTAGGGAATTAAATGACACATTTAAAATTGTCAAGGACGAACTAATTTTGTACGAAAGACCCGATTCTTTCTTATTCGCAGAGGTGTCGTTCTTGAAACTCTCTTTATAGGCAGAGAGTGTTCGTTCAAAGTCATTTTTCCATTAAAACCAGTTTTATCTCGGTTTGTTCTTTTTTTCATTTGTTTCGAACCAAATAAACATTTTAAATCACCTAATATATCTATAGGTGCTACCTATTTACGAAAAAACGCAAGATAATTATAAACAAAAATTAAAGAGCATACTTTGGTCATAAAAAAGGATTTATAAGTAATTGACTAGACAATACTAATGTTAATGTCATGTTTCGTGCATTATCAAAAAATATTTGGAATTCGTATTGCTGTCGTCTATTATTACGAACAGAAAATAATAAAGTAAAGACTTTCAAAAAATCAAGGAATACATTTATAATGAACGAGGTTAAAACATGATGGCCAAGATGATCCTTAATCGATCACCTGCATTATGGTAAAGAAGCAAAAAGATCAGCCCTTTGCTGATGCCACCTGGCGACTGCCTTTTTCAACCAGTCAATATGACTGGAACAAATGATGTAAGGCGTCACATTTCTGCTAAACCCTTTTCCTATTAGATACGGTTTATGGGGCCTTTGCAACAGACGATTTGGGGAAAGATTGTCGCTAAAAGAACAATTACTCCTTATGAGAAAGTTATCCTTTTGCCACAATGTTTGATAAATAGCTCATGTATAGGAATTTGGGGTATTTCATGTTGATACCACTTTTTTGCGGGAAACGACGTCGCTCCATTGACGTTACGCCAAGATGAAGTGTTACGGAAATGACATCACGTCCTTCTTTGGCTACGATACAGTCAAAATTTAGTTTCGGGCGTAGAAGTCTAATGCTGTCGGAAAAACATATTTCTTACAAAGTTCCATTTATTTTTAACTTTTCGTACAAATGTTAATTCCCATAAAACACAGCACTTTAGTGATCTTAAATATCGATTTAAAAAAAAAAAAAAAGAAAAGACGACAATAATTTTAAAAATCCGTGTTTTTCGTGTCATTTTTATACATACCCAAAATATCGATTTAAAAAAAATTATTAAAAAGACGACAATAATTTTTTTTCAATCCGTGTTTCTCGTCTCATTTTATACATACCCAAAATGGCGGCCCCCATGGATTTGGCCAGTTTCATTTCAGAAAGCTTCATGGGTTATTGAAAAAAAAAAAAAAAAAAAAAAAAAATTCTCACACCCGTTAACCATAAGCGAAAAAACCCATTCATGGGGTTTTTTCGTATAATTTACTGTTTGTAAGTGAGTGTAAAGAGCGGCTCTCTGCAAAGGAGATTGATCTACGCAGTTGGTATTCGCGAGTCACGCAGGTGCGCGTAAGTAAACAAATTAGACTGCGACGTAAAGGTTTGTAGTTATCGACTTTTGATTACATGTAGTATATAGTGTAAAATAAAGTATAGCAGTCTAGCTAATAGGGACTGTTTTGTCTTCGTAAATAACAAAAAAACATAAATGCGAGTCAAAATAAAGAAACTGAAAATACCTAAAACATCGGAATATTTATTTCATTTTAGATGTGTCATTACTTAGTGTTTTTAAACAAACACAATTGTAATATGTTCAAGACATCTAAATGTGTTTCTTTCTAATAATAATCCCCCCTCCCATGTGATTTCAGAAAACCTATTAAAAATAGAAGTCGCGGGCTCCTGCCTGGCGACTAATAAAAATTATACATCTGGTTTTCAGGTAAACTAGTCAACATTATGTTGTTGAAAGATTTCAGTAAATGTGACACCAGTTGAAAATATGATGCATAAATAGTATATCAAACATGACAATCTTGTTTTGAACTTGTCATATCCAATTACAAATAATGCAATGATAAAATAAAGTCTGCCCCCATTTCCCTTGAAAGATGACTTTTTAACTTATGTTTGAATTAACCCTTTCCAACATACATATGCTTTCTGAGGCTACAGCAGACGAATTTTGCTCAAAACAGGCAATTTCTTCTTTTGACACAATGCTTTCAACTATTTTCAGTAATTATATTTACATTTATAGAGATTTTCCATATTTTTGAGAAGACATTTTCAAAGTCATCTGCTGCAGATTTGCTGTATGAGGGAAAGGGTTAAAAGGTATTAATAGTTTCTGTATCCTTACTCATGAAAATAACCTACACATTTCAGTCTCTCCAACATGCAGGCACACTTCAATTTCAAATGATGCATCTCAGTGCAGAAGACAGTGTTTTTTTTTGTTAACTATATAACCTGGTATGCTTTTTACTAAACAAATATAACTATAAATCAACACTGAATTTGAAATATATATATTCTTTTCACTTTGTTCAATTTCTCTTTTGCTCACATTGATTTCAAAAGGACAACTTTAAAAGTCAAAGAAACTTTGAGGTAAACAATAGTTATTTTGAAATAACTGTAGATTCTAAATGATTTTCAAGATGCTATATAAAACTATCAAATGACTCATAATTGGTGTATGTTTGAAATATTTGAGTTTTTCTTATAACTGACAAGAATGAATGAATGAATGTATATTGTTTTATGGCGCATCGACAGCTAAGGTCATTTAGCGCGCAATTAAATTTAACTATTCATGATCCCTGGGTAAACAAACCAGTACTAGGTTAGAAAATGTGCCTTGCCCAAGGGCACTCCACCATGACCGTAGTGCCGCGACTGGGGATCGAACCCGGGACACCCGGTTTCGAAATCCCCGACGCTAACCACTTGACCACAGCGGATTCCTATATAACTGACAAGACACACATCTATAACTGTGTTCTAGGACATCAACCTCTTTGAGCTTAGCTAGGGCATTTGCAACATAGCAGACAATATATTTTCATCAGTTTCAACACAGTCTGTGGTTCAGGAGTGTCAATTCCTTCCATTCCAATATCTTTAGATATGATCCTAGTTTGCCATATTACTGTCTTCTATAAATGAATTAAATTTTAAGCAATTCTTTACAAAAAATAAACCATAGGGCATATCTGACAAATACAGATCTGGATCAATCCGCACTGTTTTCTCTATCTCTGCACCGTCCGACTTATATTCAAGGACGGTTTAATGAAACTCCTGACGAACATTGTGCTAGCATTGCAGACGAAGATGTCATCAAATACACAAGAAGCATGACTCACCATAGGTACGACTACTAACCTCTTTGGTCTCCGACTATTCCAGACATTATCAAACTTTAATTTAAATTTCAGTATTAGATCTTACTATTTCATACAAGTACAACAAATCAGTAGTAAATATCTTATTACTGAATGTTAAACTGATATAAAAAAAAAAATTATATATATATATATTTTGTTTGTAAGTTTTATAATGGCGGATGGTCGGAGATCACGACGGGTAGTCGTATATACCACCGAGTCTCTATGGGTTGATTCTGAATCTAGTTGTTCATTCAAGTCATACTTTGAAATTCCCGACAGCAGAGTACCGACAAAGCCCTTTCTTTGGAGTTTGGAGATACTAAATATTAAAGACTGTATCTCTTACCTGACACCTTTATGCCACACATGACGTAATCACTGATAAAGTGCACACACACAAAACAAAGTCTACCCAAATCCCGTTGCTAAGCGCCGTTCTAGAGATAATCCAAATCAAACACATTTTTGAGTGTGGCACTGCGCCATCTTGCGACGATGTCCAGGTGTGACAAATTAATAAGCCATCGATGCTGACCGTTATGAGTTGACCTAACCAATAAAACTGGACAGGCCTCCTTTGATGACCATAGCAGGGTAAATAAAACTGGTTATGTGAGCATTGTTATTAATTTTCTCTAACCTTTGTCCTTCTGAAGTAGCATTGATTTACACTTTGTGTTAATGATGGCCGACTGCTAGTGTTACTGTTTATGGCGACTTGAAACACGAACATCGTTTGGTCGGTGGTGATAAACGCTGAATTCACGTAATCCTGGGTATTCCTATACTTCTACAGTTCGTTACTGAGATCTCAAGTTCCTGTTTTATTTCTGTTTTGAAAGATGCACGCGACTCGCTATTTTAAGCCCTTTCCCACAAGTAGACGCATTGTTTACGCATTATCAGCAGACGACTTTGACAAAAGAAGAAATGACTGCTCGTTATGAGTTATATTTGGTTTTCTATAAAATGTTTTCAATTCTATTGAATAACTGATAGAGATTTTGGAAATCATTGTCTAGTTGTTTTCAAAGCCACCCTGACGCAGTTTTGTATTTTGGAAAGGGTTACTTTTCTTCTCTTTGATACAAATGGTACACTTCTCAGAGCCTTAACTGTACACGCCTATTTCACACGTATTATTTGTGCTACAGGTCTGTAAAATTATTTAAATTTTAAATTAACCATCTGAAAACTAATTGGTATGATTATCGTTACATACGGACCCCGACGTTTGAGATCAGATCAAAATTATTTTGCGAATTGACGCAGTCAGATGATGATCTTCTCTGTTCTCTATCAATTATGCAAGCATTATCATTATTGAAGGTCAAACTTACCAAAATGTCTAGACTGAACACGTATTCCAGACCATAACTCATTCTGAATCAAAACCTTAGGGATAAACCTCAATTCCATTTGGACGGTTAATTTGAGCAGTGCTCCGGGACAACCAACAGTTGCTACACATGTAGAACCAGAACACATGATCATGCGCATTCTTATCTGGATTTGCACTGCTCGGTAATATGTTAAAGGAGCATTAAAAAGCCTATGGCATACAAGTGTATATTTGATAACTATGGGTAAGTAACCGCCAAGCATCTTTTAGAGTTTTGCAAGCAATACAGATTCAGATGAGGCAACTTTATTGATCAAAATACATGTAGTCCTAACCTCTTTAAACATGAAACATGGAGTCGCCCGTTTTTTAAACATGGAAGTGTCTTCTCTGTTAGATAATGCGGAGCTGAAAGAGTATGTAATGGAGTTGTATTCATGCATTTCTAAATAAATTCGTTTACGTTGTTTTTTCCCTGAGCACGGCGGTTTTGTAAGTTGGCTGATTAAAAACTTTCGCGATGGTTGTTTACCCGCGTTCATGATATAATTTGTTGAATTCGTGGTTAATGCTGAACCTGCGCTGTTTTGAGTTTTATTATATAAGTGTACATCGTAAATAAAAGCCAAATGAACTGTTCGGGTCAACTCATACGTGTACTAATATTTCCATTATATACACGCTCATTATGATTTTATACTTGCCGCAGGACAGTTTCATCATGACCTTATTATTAAAATTGACCAGGTGATTTAGTAAACAAAATTTATGACCGCAATATCCATTAGATGACCTATGCAAACTCGGACGTTGGTCAGTGTGACCCGATTGTAAATGCTGATATACGCTAGATGCATATTGATAATTTAGTCGCATCACCATAAAAATGGTAATTACTCGTGACCGTTAACCTTTTCTGACATACAGAAGTTTTCTGGCGCCTCTGCCGCAGATATTTTTTGAAAAACATTGTGACAAAAGGAGAAATTGTTCATTATGAGCATTTTCTCCGTTTGCCATAATGTTTTGAATTCTTTTCAATAATCATACTTCCATTTATAGAGATTTTCCATATTTTTGCTGGTATGTTTTCAAAGTCGTCTAATGCAGATTTGATGTATGTGGGAAAGGTTAAACACACTAAATTCACAACATAGAAATTAGGACAAATAAAAATGTCAACCGTGAATCAGATAGCAGAGCGTAATTACAGAGATAACGATAAATTGTGCATGATGACCAGTTCCTCCCTTTTCCACATTGTTTTGAAAATGTCTTAGTTTCATAGTGTACGGTCAAAAGCTAGTTCTGTATAGTATGCTAAACATTGTCTCGTAAGATAGACACACACGCGAATACATACATCTATTATGCTATTACAGATGTGACATGAACGTTTTTCTCCACATGAAAATATGGAACTTAGGGCAGCTTTGTTTGATAGTATGGTCTTTAACGCCGCTTTCATCAATTGTTTAATTATTTCACGGCGTTTCATGGGTAACTTACCAGTACCTAGAGGGAAATTCATTACTGCCATTTTTTAAAGTCTTTGGTAACAACCGGCCGTGAATCTAACTCGCAAACCCCGGTACCCGATAGCCTATATTGAAAGATGCATGACATCTCAAGAGTGTCTACTATTTGTGTAAATAATTTATAATGGATCACATTTACAAATTAACACTGTCAGTGATTTTGTGAGGTCAATGGACTGGCCATGTAGCGCACAATATGCTCTATACAGCATGCATTACCGCCTACGTCCTTGATGTACCAGTTACAAAAACCTTTTTGGACTCTTAAGGGCATGTCACACCCTATTTAGCTCGCCGGAGCTGTACCGGAGTACAAATTTGGCGATTTTCGGGGATCGGTACTAGTACGGCAGCGCAACGGTATCACATCGTCAGGACATCGTCAGAACATTGGCGAGAAAATTAGCAACGGCAGGCGACGGTCTAAATGTTTAAGCATGCTCACAAATTGTTGCCGTTGCGCTGCCGGAGAGAGCATCGGAACTACAACGGCAGTACTCCGGTAGCGCATCGGTAATGGATCGGCAGTACAACGGTAGCTCGGTATCACTCCGATATAGCTCCGGTCAACGGTGGCTCATCGGTATAGCGACGGCGGCGCCTCGTTATAACATCGCCGGCGCATCGGTAACACTACGGTGACAGAAAAGTGGTATTCGGTAGCACATCTGCTCTTACATCGGTAGGACAAGGGAAGAACAACGGTATCACAACGGGAACGCCGGTTCTACATCGGTATTGATACGGACAATTGTGATATTTCCAGTGCTTTCTTGACGGAGTTCCGCCGAATTTCTCGCCGTTGTTAATTGTGTGCTCCGGTTTAGTCCCGGCGAGATACATCGGTAGCGTGTGACAGAGCCTTTAGATATGAGCGGTTAATGCAGCAGAATGTCAGAAATCTATATAAATCCCTTCAACAATATTAACCGTTTGAGTCTAACTTCGCTTGATCGCTTTGGATTAGTATGATCACAGACGAAACATCGTGTATAACTAAAAATGATGATACAATATGTGCATACCGCAAACAATGTTCTAGATGCTACTGTCGGTTGTCATCCCTTTTGTTTCTGCAATAATGATGGCCAAGAAATTAACTTAAATAGATCAGAGTAAATAATTATATTATATCAATCATAATTCTTAATCGAAATAGTTTAATCCTGTTTACGCCTTTAGAAATCATGAGACGGTTGACAATGGATAACGTCTTGCACAAGAGTGTCAGATGTTTGTTTTTCCCACTGGCAGACTTATTCTGACGCCCCAGCAGCAGACGACATTTGAAAACAGTGTGACACAAGGAGAACAGATATTTCTTTAGTCACAATGTTTTCAAGCCTATCCAATAATAACACTTTTATTTATAGAGATATTCTATATTTTTGCCTAGATTATTTCAAAGTCGTGTGCTTCAGAAATGTTGTGTGTGGGAAACGTGGTTAAATTCCAACTTCATTGTCTACGACTTGAATCTCAATTTCTGAGGGTAATTCTATTAGTTATGTCAAAGAAGAAATCATCGTGTTTGACTAAAGTTGTTGGTGCGATGCACTTATCTGTCATCTGACTTCAATTCAAAAGAAAATGGATATTTTGTCTTATTTATAGTTGAAACCATTGCAGATCAATTTCTTTTTTTTTTCAAATGTCTTCTGCTGTCTGTATCAGCAAGAGTGATATTATTCAATAAATTGTAATGGCATCTTCTTGTCTTGTTTAGAACGCTTTGTTGAAGTAAGACCCAAAAGCTGCAGGCAAACACTATCCCAACTATAGACGCACGTTGACGCATCTGCAGCAGACGACGTTTGAAAACAATGTGGCAAAAGGAAAAATTGCTCAAAACGAGAAATTTCTCCTTTTACCACAATGTGTTCAACTTCTTATAGTAAATATACCTTCAATTATAGAGATTTTTAATCTTTTTTAGTAGAATTTTTCAAAGTCTTCTGCTGCAGATTTGCTGTATGTGGGGAAAGGTTAACGGATAGTCTGATCTCTCAATATACGTTTATTACCACCCAGGCTGGTGCAGAATGGACACATTAGGTCGTTTATTGGTTGTAAAGATTGTATTAACTCTTGCTCTGCCAAAGGCATTTAAAGGCTTTTGAAAACAATGCAGATTCAGGTGAGACTCGTAACGAGTTGTCTCTCCTGAAATCTACATTGTTTAGCATTTAGATATTAAATTTTACATAATTTCTTGTTGTACGAAAAGTGGACTGGTTCAATTTTCAATATGAAATAGTCGACTTTTTTTTAATTCTGCAGTGAAAGGGTTAATGTCTGAAATACTCTGCATCTAAACGGACACATTTCGAGGGCTTGGCGTGAAACGGTTGTAACTAAAAAAAATTGAAAACCCTGGTTTAAGGGCAAATTTGACCCCTTTGTAAACAATGCAAATTTAGGTGCCATTGCTCAGAACGAGCAATGGCACCTAAATTTCCATTGGTTACCAAGAAAAATTATTTAACGCTTATAAAGACTTTATGACGAGGTGATTAACCTTGGTAAAAAAAATACAAATTTTGGTTACAACTGTTCACGCCAAGCCCTCGATTTGTATTCAACATAAACGCTTTTCTATGCGCAACTCTCACTGTTTCTCTCATGTGATATTTTGCGAGTCATTTGCTTTGAAAAGATCAGAAAAATTAGTCTTCATGTAATGGTCATATTTTGTTTCGATATAAGCACCTTATATACAGAACTTCGCTTGTTTACGGATATGATAATAACAGGATCGTCTGCGTTGAAAACATCTGTATGTGTGTGTGTTGGGATGAGTTTAAATCTAGGAAAAGATGGAATGAAATTCTGAATTTAATATAGGTATATTTCAATAATTGTTGCGAAAGAGACATTGGTCATTTTCAACAATTTCACCTGTGCTTGAATCACGGATCGATTCACTCGATAACATCATAACACATGTATTGAGTAGACGTAAATGCTGATATATGCTTCCGAAAAAATATCTTAATCAATTTTAAGTTCTGATTCCCAGACATAATTGGAGGGAAATGAAGAGCTGGAGACGTTGTCATTTTGCTGTGCTATCCGGTGATGTTGCTCTAACGACCACATTAAGGACAAATCACGCGGTACCACGTGGGAACTGTTTAATTATGGATGTAAAGCGTGGACGCGTCACACCTGTGATTTACTGTTCAATAATCAACGATACCGGGTAATACAAGGCTCGGATTGTGAAGATTGTGTGATATCTATGGAGTGAATCAACCGTGATTCACAGGCACATCTCTCGCTGATCGTCTTTTGTTTTACTCACTTTACACATTCTAGCTAGGTTCTGTCCGTACCAACAAAAAAGCCCCTAAACATTTTTGGGTTGGCAAATCTTTAGCAGACGAATTTTGAAAAAAAATGAAGCAAATAGGGAAAATTGTTCACAATGAGCAATTTCTCTTTTTGCAGCAATGCTTTCAGTTATTCAGTAATTATTGTTTCATTGATGGAGATATTCCATAGTTTACGTAGATGCGTTAAAAGCTGCAGCTGCATTGTTAGATGGAAAGGATTAAACATTCATGTAATAATATATAGCTTTTTATATACGATATATATAAATATTCCGGCATTGTTCACATTATCTTCTCAAGTATACTTAATATATGACACACCTCATAAGGAAAACGCTTCACCAGGAAAACATGTGAGAGGCTACAACTGGATGAGCCGCGTCCGGCGGTTTAGGGTCTTATTGCAACTCCGTAACGGGATGACATAAAGGGTCAGGGTGGTAACTTTGATGTGACTTAAACCCCCTCTCACAAATAGACGCGTCTATAGTCGAAGAAGGTCCAAAACATTGTAGGAAAAAGTGATTTCTTTTTAATTTTCTTGCAATTTGTAGCAGATGTTACTTTTGAAAGCATTGAGGTAAGAGGCAAATTGCTCATAATCATCAATTTCTCCTTTCACCACTATGTGTCCAAAGCTGTTCAATAATAATTATGCTTTAATTTATAGAGATTTTCTATTTTTTGCCATTTATTTTTATTCAATGTCGTCTTTTATATCGATTTGCTGTATGCAGGAATATGGTTAATTCGATTGCTTTGCCAAAAGTTGAATCCTGGTCTATACTCCATTCAAGTGGATAAAGCGGACTCTGGTGAGAACGTGTGTATCCACAGACTCACCTGAGTCGTCCGTGTTCCCAGATGTAACACGATCCCAAAACTCCTGGACGCGCTTCAATGTATGTGGGAAAATTGTTATCTAACGAGGGGAAATCGTAACCTTAACGACTAACGTTACAAGATGGCGGCGGATAAGATTGAAATGCTTTGGTGATCATCTCTAAACTAACGGAGATTTTAAATCTCTTCCATATTGTTACAAAATAACAGTAATGACACCCTTTTCATCGCTTTACTTTTTTTTCACCTTTTCCCACATACAATGAATTTGAAGCAGGTGATTTTTAAACATATGTTGACAAATCGAGTAATTATCTCTAAAGGAAAATATATTTATCTCTAATAGTTTAAAAGAAATGAGACACAGGGAAAAAATGCTCGTAGTAAGTAATTTCTCCTTTTTCCAAGATGTTTTCGAAAGTCGTCTACAACATATGCGTCTGCAAGTGGGAAAGGAGTAAGAGCTTCAGATAAGATTAGAATTTTCTTTCTGTTTAAAAAGATTCTATACAAAGTAATTCTTTCTTATTTGTGTTCTTCTTTTATTGCTTTTTGACGTGAATCGAACTTTATTTTCACAAACATGCAGCTTCTAACAGGTATGGTTAACAGACATTTGTTGACGACTCTGCAGATGAGAAGAAAATTCCAATAATTATAAATAACTCCTATGTTTGACAGAATGTTTGTAACTCAATTAAATTATATTTCTTTCATTTAAGGATTTTTAAAATATGTTTGCCAATATTATTTAATTTCAACTTTAGTTGTCTGCTGCAGATTTTTTGGCTGTGGAGGAGGAATATAATGATATATATGATATAGCCGTTTCTAGACAAACCGTATATTACATTTGTACCAAAATAATAAGTGAGTAAGTAATTATTTATTGCCTACACAAAATACCACACACATACAAATAATATAGACTATTGTATAACAATGAAGAAACAGGAAACAAAAACTCAGTATCTAAAATCATAACATGTATACATATGTTTTGGCAGTATAAGTGGATGATTGGATAGTTAGTGAATAACTAGACTATGTTATTTGTATTTTTCTCGTCGTGCACAATTGTGACTGCAAGTGTGTAAATGCATTTGTGTTGTATCCTCTATCGAATAATTACTCTTTGGCACTCAGTGTTGTGGTGATAGCATTGTCACCTTTGCATCGGAGTCTGAATAAATAATACCGGTAATACTGGTAATTTATCCAGGACACGCCATGATATAACTGAAATACTGTTGATAGCGATGTAAAACACCATTCTCTATGTATCACTGTTGGAAGACAACGACCAAGGCAGAGGCGTAGCTTTGCAGTAATCAACGTGTAGGCCGTCTCGTGAGAAAATCAACATTGTGGACTCTGCGTAAGGTATCGATCCGGATCAGCCTAAGCATGCCACACAGGCCTACCCGGATATACACTTTTCGCCTCCTGTGGTTTTTCTGTTTCATTAATAACTACTCTATGCATATATTCCCCTCAGACGGAATGTGTCGGCCGGATCAGTATGCGCGGATAGCGCAGGCTGATCAGGTCGATACGTTACGCAGATGTCTATCGCCGCAGCTGCATTTTGAGAAAAAAATGTGTAGGCACGTGCCTACAGTGCCTAAAGGGGGCTATGCTCCTTAAGCGGTCTCTTTGGTCTTGGTAAAATCTTGTTGATGACACATCTTTTGATTTTTCCCACACCTTCGGTTTAAACTTCAATTTCAATGTGCAGGACAATCCGAATCTGTGGGAAATAACTAAGTAATTAAACAATTGACACATGTTCAAGTAGTGGTTACTTAGATTGTATATAGACTGTATCAATTTAAATCAAAGCTAGAATACTTCTTTATTTCAAGTGGGTGTCAAAAGTAACTATTACTTCATACTGTAATTGTCGCGATTCCCCCATATTTTCTAAAACGAAATTAAACAAAATAATAATTACTTATTTTTTTTGGTTTTGCGTACAATTGAATCTCCGTAATGGGATTATATAAAAGAACTTTAGGCATATACATCTAGTTTCTTGTTAGAATATATATGTAGACCAAAGCTCAAGAAAAGAGTAGTTTTCCATTTTATAAAATTCTTATTTGACTATGTTTTGTGTACTCAAAATAATCATCTTACTGAGACGATTCATTTGAGTACCCACATCATAGGTTTTTGTTGAACAATAACCGAGATATTGTGGGGAAAAGAGCTATACACTCCTCCTTATCTGGACCTCTGGTAGACTCATGAGTCTTCACTGTGGATCGCAGATGCAATTAGACCCCAACTCACGAGAAGCGACTCAATCAACTCTGGTTGTAACAACACTATATAGTATATACAGACAATTTACAAAGTATTTATTGTACTTATCAATGACAGAGCTATATTTCTTACAAAATTATGTACATTAAAGGCACGCAAATTGACAAAAGGCTGTTGTCAATGGCTATAATACGCAAGTTTTTCTTGCTAAACCACAAAAACAACACATCAAAGGGAATCACTTGATACAAAAGTGACATTGTCTTCTGCAAGTAAGACACAGTGTGACATAGCTCTTTGAATTAGAACGATCAAACGTGCGACACATCCACAAGGTCCGTTGTACCTTTAACGAATCGTTACCACAAGAATGTCGATTAACATCAAGGTACTCTGCAAGTGGAACTTGTCTGGAAACTCATTTATGGAACATGTTGCTTCGGTCTACCTACATCTTTATAAGTACAACTTGTAAATAAGCTTGCGAAATCACGTATTGTCAGAGACTTGTTACACTCTTTAGCCCTTTTCAGCTTGCAGACGCATTTTGACGACACATTTACAGCAGCAGAAGACTTCTGGAAAAAAATGTGGCACAAAGCAAATTGTTCAAATGAGTAAGGTCTCCTTTGAAAACAATGCTTTCAACTTGACAATTAATTTAAAATTTTACTTTATACTTACTTTTAGATATTTTCCATGTTGATTATTCCCCAGATGTTTTCAAAGTCGTCTGCTGCAGATTTTGTGTATGTTAGAAAGGGTTACAATTCGACTGTTCCTCTGGTCAGTTTGATCAATATATCTTATGTTCACACTGAAGTTTTATTAGCATCCTGGAAACATGTGGGGAAGGTTTGTTAACAGAACTCGGCTATACGAATAAACAATTTGAGCGTATTGTGTGACGTAACTCAATTTTTTTAAAAATGTTTTCCAAAACAAAACAAATCTGCAGAAGACTTTTTTGAAAACGTCAGGCCAGACATTTTAAAAATATCTATAAGCTATTGGACATAGTTAAAATCATTTTGGCAAAAGGAGAAATTACTCATGATGAGCTATTTATCCTTTTGCCACAATGTTTTAAAAATTCGCCTAACTCTAAACGCGTCTGCAAGTGGGAAAGGGTTAGCAACGCTACAATCTACGTTCGTTAATGAGTGGTATATCACATGTGTGGTCAGTCCGTTGTTCTGGACACGTCCGTTTAATTCACAACCCGGTGCGTAATCCCACTATAGATGTAAAGAGTGGCCACTCTGGGTAACTGACCATTGTCATACTGAAGTGGTCATCGTGACGGTCAACAGGGTCACCTGGACATTGATGAACATCTTTCGTTAGGAAATTGCTCTTTTACAAAACAGGTTTTTTAAAACTGTATATATTTTGTTATAACCAATTGAATAAGTGGAAAAAAACAAGGATAACAGATATTACAAATTGTCATGCAAGGCATATATTCCAATACATTTCAACGTGGTTATCGCTCGTTCTACGTTGCTTCCAAGACGGGAGCATTTTGATATTTAATGTCATTGAAATAGGCGTACAATATAATCATATGGAACGACAAATAACTCGAATAAGGCATATCACTGTATAGGCTTATTTTAGCGGCGCTTTGCGAAACCCAACCGTTAGCCATTTGCGAACAATGATTTTCCAGATCAGCCAGCTTATAAGCGCAGGTAGCTCTGGTTCTGCACTGTACACCAATAAGCCATAGAATGATTCAATAAACTTCTGTTAGGCAGACTGCATGAAACATATATTAAAGGCAGGCCTACTAATTAAGCTAAGTTGATCGTTAGTTTTCAGTCCATCTCTTAAATATTACCAATATATATTTTTCTGCTTCTAGTAAACATTAAAGTAAGTATGAACTATTGGTGACAATTTTTTAGAATTTAAGGTTTCAGTTCGTTATAGGCATTTTTTCGAAAAGTTACTGAATAGATAATAATTATCTATGTTGGAGGGAAGAGTAGTGGTCAATTAAATCCAGACAGGTGCTTCATACCTTGCTCCCTGAGGATCTACCGTACTTGACCTGTAGTGACCTTTCCAATTAAAATATTCCCACTTGTAGACGCATTTTGACGCGTAGGCAGCAGGAAACATTTTAAAACAGTGTGGCAAAAGGAGACATAACTCATAATGAGCAATTTCTCCTTTTGCCAAAATGTTTTGAACTCTATTAAAAACCTACCTTCATTTTTCGAGGTTTTCGATATTGTTGTCTTCATGATTTCAACGTCATCTGATGTATAGTATTTGTATATGGGAAAGGGTTAAATATAAACCTATGGAATAAGATCGAAAATGTTGCCGTTGAAACTTGCGAATTGTGTTATCAAGGATATTTCTTCATGGCCACTTCCAATAACGTTAAACATCAACCTCGCTGGATTCCGCGGCCACCGATATTAGTACTCTTCTTTCTTTATTGGAGTTAATGTTGATTGATTGAAGTTGAACCTCGTTTTCAACAATTTGTCAAGTATACCACGGTTTTCATTTCACATTATCGCATATTTCATGGCGTTCTCGATCCAGTACTCAAATTAATCTGTCTATGTAACTAGCTACATTCACGCATATACTTTTTGATCTAGTTATGTACTTAGATACCTGAATGAAGATTATCGCAAAGCTTGAATGTGATGTGGAAAACTGAAATTATCTGTGAAGTTTGTTATGTATTTTGTTGTCAGAATGTAGAATAAACAAAGATAATATATTTGAAGCTTGCTATGAAACTTGGTTGCCTGAATGTAGAATAAGGCAAATAACATGATATGTGAAGCTTGTTTTAATGCAGAATACAGCAAATAAGATTATGTGCGATGCTTGTTCTGACAATAGTTTATAAAATCTACCGATCTGAAAGACATGATTCCTGTGATCATGGACTCTCATTTGATCATCATCACACGAAAACCGAGTTCGGAGGTTGTGACATTTGCGGTAATTATATCACATTTCATAGCCCTTTGGTCGGCAATAGGCCATGGCCGTTCCCAAGACTAATAAATTACAGTCAGGTTCTATCCGATCCTCATCAGACTACACGTGGGCGCAAACTGATCTGGATCTTCGCTGGTCGACACATCCCATAGGGTTGTTTGATATCTGGAGTGTTCATGTGTCATATGTTTCGAACAATTTCTCTCTTTTATTTCTGCCTTAATTATGAACCAAATCACGATAAGGGTTGAACACTTGCTGTAAATTACCATCTAAGAGAAACCTGGCCAAGCTAGTTGGTTATGCAGGTGTTTGTCGTCTACATTACAAAGAAACTATTGAAAACACTTACAACGTTTAACAAAAAGGTGATCTAACCCTTAGATCTCTATATATCTCACCACGACGTCAACACATTTGAAAAATGAATTTATATTTATCTTAGACTGCTTATAAGTACTCACTCGGTCTTAGAAAGGTAGAGATAAGCTAGGGTTCATTGACAACATGTGCAATATCTTCAAGAAAAAGACAACACTTTTCTTTACGGTTAAGGTGATCCAGTAATCATAGGTTGAGTTTATCAGTGAGTGATTCAAAGATAAAAGGTGAAATAAATAACCCTTAGGATCCCTAAAAAATACATGCTTTGCATTGCGCCAGACAAAAAGGATCATTGGCGTTTAGGATTACTGTGAAGACTGTGAAACAACCAGAGAAGTCGCCTTGTACCCAGCATACTATCAGCCCATGGTTCCAATGATTAGTGACCTTTTACCATTTCAAACATGCAGCCGCTATTTGAATCATCTATAGTTGACAGATGTAGAAAACATTTTTGCAAAATGAGAAATTGCTAATAATGTGCAATTTCTGCTATTGGCACATTGTTTTCCAACATTATTCAATACATATACTTCCATTATTAAAATGTTCTACATTTATGTTTCAAGGTTGTCTGCTGCAGATTTGCTGAATGTGGTAAAGGGTTAGTACGATCGGAATGAAGGCCTAGAAGAAAATTTATAACTCGCAGTTGAAATACTGATACTAATGACACTGATCACGTGCCTTGAAAGGATTGTGGCAAAAGTAGAAATTGCTCGTCCGGATAAGTTTTCTTTTCCCGTCAGTGTAACTATTCTTTCTCATGAAATCGCCGTGGTCGGGTGGTTAGCGTCTGGGATTTGAAACCGGGTGTCCCGGTTTTGATCCCAAGTCGTGGCACGACGGTCATGGTGGAGTGCCCTCGGGCAATGCACATTTTCTAGCCTAGTACTGGTTTGTTTACGCAGGGATCATGAATAAGTGAACTGTAATGTTAAAAGTGGCGTAAAACATCAATAAAACTAAAAGAAAACATCTATTCTTTCTCAAAATATATTTAAACGGCATCTATCGACTTTGGGTTCTTAATACATCTGCGTACAGTGAAGACACGGGTGTATCTGTGCATAGACACAGTCTCACCAGATTCTCAACTTTCCACCTTGTGGTTAAATTGACCTAAATGTATATTCCGACCCAGAACATATAACTGTGTGTAGCCACTTCTTGTAAGCAAACGTTACTTTAAATATTGCTAAATCGCCAGACCATCGTGGTTTCAAGTTGTTCTTTGTTTTCACCGGAGTACAGGCCAACACACACCGTATGAGGTAAATGGTCGGGAGTGATGAGCAGAGTTGATAAGTTAATGAGACAAGGATGATCCACTTGATTGACACTAACTTTGTAACAGTGTATCTGATAGAAATCTCAATTTACTTCTTTTATATCTCCTATCATTTTACACGGGGACTACGCGAAGCAGAGCGTATTCTTATCCCTTTTAATCGTGTATAAGATGTTAACGAAGCCTAGGAAATTCACAAAGGTTGTGGTATATAAGAGTTGTTTCAATAATATTGATAGTTGATGGAGAATTTAGTCGGAAATGTTCCCAAATGTTCAAAGTAACTAACGGCCGAGTGAGACAATTCCATGAAAATATATCTAAAGAAAAGACAAGACAATACAATTACAAAAACACGCTATACATAGTGCTGAATGCCACACACTTACGTCGCATCTGAATCAAAATATCTTACAAATCTATTATAAATTCTCGGCAACAGTATGTCAGATGCACATTTTGTGACATTTGTTTAGATTTTCGCAGAAATCAGTCAAACCACCAGCAGAAATGTCAGATTGGACAACTTGCCATTGCGTTGCTTCGAGTGTCATACACCTTTGATTTACTTTACACCTGATAAGACATATTACGGTCGTCTGCTTTGAAAACAAAATAAGATAATAAAATCAGAAAATAATATCCATAAGTTATCGAATGTCACTGGTAGCTCGTCTAAGAAACTGAAACAAGAGCGTCACAGGCGGGCGACACAAACATTTACTCCCTTTTCAGTTTATACACACCATTTAATTTTCTCATTCTTGAATTTGGATTGATTAATTAGATTTGTATGAGGACAATTAAAAATATCACGATTATTAAGACGCAAACAAATCCTACAGACCGTTATTCCATCGCATGCTGATCTTGGTCTAAGTGGAAAGTCAATGTGCTCGTAATGCACGCACAAAATAGCAGGAGTCTTCTGTTCCCTGTATATAGTCACATTCATTATGTTATTATATTAAGACGGATCGTGTTTAGCTATTGACGTTTGAGACTTCACTGTTTGCACAGGTCATATTAGACCTATGTTACTCTGAAACGTCTCTTATTAAGTCGGACACACGGAGACTGACATTGGCAACTTTGCAACCATCGAAGATCTATTTCACCGCCGTTTGCTTTCAAGTACCCTGAACACTCTAGACAAACGCGGAATTGGCAAAAGCAAGGTTATACTTGGAAGAACATCCATGTTTTGCCATTTACTCTCCTGTGTTGATTTTAGTGAAGCGTGAGTTAATTAAAAAAAATAACTCACCAACAAAGATCGATGTTTTCTTTAAAGAAAATCTCATGTTGTTCATGCAATGTAGATAGTCGTTGCCAAAGTTCACAGTTAAAAGAAACTGTTGATTTAGATTACAATCAGCTGAACCGAGCGGTAAAGAATAAAAACAGTCTTCCAGTTGTGAATGTGCATGTGCATCCAAAATGAAACTGTTACATTTAAACTCTTTTGATTTTGATAAAACACTGTGATAAGCAGATCGAATTTCAAATTAACGACACTCATTGATCGCTTTGCTTCATTTTCTCCGTTAATGATCTTAAATCTTAAGATTGTCATTTTATATCTTTCTATTTAAAAGGATTGAATTACGACTTTAAACCATCGAATTGGGCCTTCTATCTAAATATTTGGATTCTATACGAGCTGTTCCACGAGAAAACCAACAATATGGACTCTGCGTCATGTATCGACCCGAATGAGGCTAATCCGGGCCGATACATTCCGTCTTAGGGGGATAGAGGTATAGAGTAATGATTTCCGAAACAGAAAATCCACAGGAGTCGAAAAGTGTCTTCCCGGATTAGCCTGCGCGGCATGCTTATGCTGATCCGGATCGATACTTTACGCAGAGTCCACACTGTTGGTTTTCTCGTGGAACGGCTCATTTGGACTCTATATATTAAGCAAGTGTTCATCCTTTCCATGTAACAGACAATGTTTGACATTCTGCTAGAGACAAATTTGAAAACGTCTTTGGAATAGGATAAAGTGCTTTAAATGGGCTATTTCAATATATATCCAAACTACACTTATGAATTTATTAATTTCTCATGTATATGTTTATGACGATATAGACAAAATTTCTAACTTATACGTGCATATTGTAATACAATACACATAAAGAAATAATGTCATGGCCATTTTTTACAAACACAAAACATTGATTTATGGGAAACCAACTATGAATCAAAATAAACTAAGATATTGCAAGTAGAGAAGGAGACGATTCTAAAATATCATATACACCGTGAACCGTTCAACATTACTGTTTCAATTTATGTCCTAATACCCTTATGTTAGTTCGTTATATATTTCGCTATGTTTACTGAAAACGAATCACATACGAGTCTGTCCATGCAAAAGGGTACAACACGCAGTCTGATCTAGACTTACACTTGTCGCAAAGTATTAACTAGGCCTTATTTTTTAAAACTTCTGACTAATATGAACGGTCTTTTTCAGAAATGCCAATGTGTACCTTTTTGCACGAACGGGATCATATTTGAAAAGACATTTCAAGGAAACTATTTCAGTCATCACTTATCTTTTATACTATGAAATAAACTATCGAGTGGTAAGCAAATGAAATTTTGTATAGCTGAAAATGAATGAAAATAACTATACTGGAATAGTCTTCCAGGTATAGTGTATTACTTTAACCCTTTCCCACATGTATACGCTTTCTGACGCCTCTGCAGCAGACGACTTTTGACAACATTATGGCAAAGGTGAAATTGCTCATGATGAGTAATTATACCATATTACTGGAGATGGTACATTCTTTTGCACAGATGTTTTCAAAGTCGTCTGCTTCAGATGTGTTCGATGTGGGACTGGGTTAATTCAATCATATGACGAAGACATTGCTTCACAATTTATTTTTATGTTTTCATGTCAGATTAAACTTATTTATTTTACATCGATTGCGTATCTTTCAGCTTATATTAATAACGATGTCTGCTGGTGTGGAAAAATCCCACGGGCAGAACCCGGTCATCACGGGACTCGAACCCGGGATCTTTGGTACGAGAAGCCGACAACTGTTGCAGTATTAGAGATGTTTTGTAGCTGTGTGTTTGTATAAGGGGACACTTATGCTGCCTCGCGGTAGATTTATCTGTTATAGCGACATGGTAAGTGTAGAGGTCCCGATCACTATTATGAAAAGATGTAGCATATTTTTCTCACAAAAATGAGGCGACTGTCGTCAAATATACATTTGTACGAAAACGTACATGTATCTCAGAAAACGGTTCACTTACTTGGTGATTTTCCTATCGCTTCAGTCTCCTTAAGTATTTATGGGGAAT
Organism: Serripes groenlandicus; assembly: GCA_031761405.1. NCBI lineage: Eukaryota > Metazoa > Mollusca > Bivalvia > Cardiida > Cardiidae > Serripes > Serripes groenlandicus. Next base: position 72,621,424 of record JASEVX010000006.1, read on the forward strand.
AAGTGGCGAAGGGAAAAGGGAGTCTCATATCACGGTTTTCAAAAAGTTTCAAGATTTCTGTTTTGTGATTATAAATAAACTAAGCCTGATAAGTTTATAAAACAGTAAGGGCAAGATCAACTGATGCACCTTGATAAATTGATCCAGGCCGTCGTGAAGGTATATAGTACATAAGTACATATATTAACTATTCAATGGAATGATCATTTCAAAAAGTTTAAGTAAAATCTGATAAAATTGCCATGAAAAAAGTCAATTATTTATCGATCAAGCTAATGGCGGATTAATGATGGTCAGTGTCATTAACCCTTTCCCACAAACAACAAACCTGCAGCAGACGAATTAGAAAACATTTGTACAGAAAACATATCGGTTCATGACAGCGTGGTTATTGAATGGAGTTGAAAACATTGTGGCAAAAGGAGAAATGATTCACAATGATTAATTTCTCCTTTTGTCCCAATGTTTTCAAATGACGTCTGCAGCATACGCGTCTGTATGTTGGAAAGGGTTCATGTACTTGTCAGTTGTCATATATCACATGGTGACCGTTTATAATTGTCCTTCACCAGGGTATGTCTTTTCACGATTGGCCATTATAACGATTATAACACACACATACTGCAACATTAAACATTTCAGGAAAAGATGAAAATAAAATTAATGAATATATCCCCCTTTTCCCTTAATATAATCTGCAATAGAATGGCAGAAAAGTAGATGAACATACGTCAAAGCCTTCTTTCTGACTTGAAGATTCTAAGTAAGATCTAGAAAGCGAGCCATTTATTCACCACTTGATTAAACGTCTATGTTTACAAAGAATAAGTTTCTATATTAATTATACCACATACCCATCACAATCAACTCACGAGTTATTCTTATTATAACGTTTTGCAATTCACCTTACGTTTCATTTCAATGTTTGCCAGTGTTCATACTTTGATCAGAAATTACATTTAGAACATAATACGAAAGGGTAAGATACGATTCAAACAAACTTAAAGTTCGTCTCTAAATAAATTTATGTGTTTTTCGTTTTCTCGTCAAATAGAAATCGGAGAACACAATCACTTCTCTAAGTCTGAACCTTAGAGGACCTGCTTTGCTCTTATGTGAATAAATGTCATTTAACCCTTTAACACTAACAGAAAATATGTTCACGCTTTCGCAGTTTAAGACTTTTGAAATATTTTCATATAAACCCTTATTCTTGTGCAGACGCATTTTAACGCATGTGCAGCAGACGACGGGTTGAAATAATTGTGATAAAAGTAGAAATTACTCATCATGAGTAAGCTTTTCTGTTGCAACAATGCTTTCAAAGTCAAGTCTATTCATGCAGTTATTATACTTTCATTTACAAAGATTTTCTAATGTGTTAGGTGATTACAAAATCGTCGTCTGCAGGTTTGTTGCATGTGGGAAAGGATAAAAGAGACTTTGAACATTTTCTCATTTCAAATTAAGGTTCTGAACTTTGATTTCTATTTATTGTGTATATATATGTTCCTTCCTTCCTTTCTATATATTGTGTCTATATGTTCACTCCTTCCTTTCTGTGTATTGTGTCTATATGTTCCTTCCTTCCTTTCTATGTATTGTGTCTATATGTTCCTTCCTTCCTTTCCATGTATTGTGTCTATATGTTCCTTCCTTCCTTTCTATTTATTGTGTCTAAATATGTTCATTCCTTCCTTTCTAGTTATTGTGTCTATATATGTTCTTTCCTTCCTTTCTATGTATTGTGTCTATATGTTCCTCCCTTCCTTTCTATGTATTGTGTCTGTCTATATATGTTCCTTCCTTCCTTTATATGTATTGTGTCTATATGTTCCTTCCTTCCTTTCTATTTATTGTGTTTATATTTTCTTTCCTTCCTTTCTATTTATTGTGTCTATATATGTTCCTTCCTTCCTTTCTATTTATTGTGTATATATGTTCCTTCCTTCCTTTCTATTTATTGTGTCTATATGTTCCTGCCTTCCTTTCTATTTATTGTGCCTATATGTTCCTTCATTCCTTTCTATTTATTGTGTATATATGTTCCTTCCTTCCTTTCTATTTATTGTGTCTATATATGTTCCTTCCTTCCTTTCTATTTATTGTGTATATATGTTTCTTCCTTCCTTTCTATTTATTGTGCCTATATGTTCCTTCCTTCCTTTCTATTTATTGTGTCTATATGTTCCTTCCTTCCTTTCTATTTATTGTGTCTATATGTTCTTTCCTTCCTTTCTATTTATTGTGTCTATATATGTTCCTTCCCTCCTGTCTATTTATTGTGTATATATGTTCCTTCTTTCCTTTCTATTTATTGTGTCTATATGTTCCTTGCTTCCTTTCTATTTATTGTGCCTATATGTTCCTTCCATCCTTTCTATTTATTGTGTCTATTTTGTTCCTTCCTACCTCTCTTGTTTTGTACAGTGTTACATAGTGTTAAAGGTCATAAGTTAACGTTTTTCATAACAAAAATTCTACGAATAAGAATACAATATAGATTTTAGGCATTAAGTATGTCACTAATTATGTTAGAAACCATAGTTTGAATCTTGGAGGGCCATTTATTAACAAGTATTTACAAATACCTTTTATCAACTTGTAGTTTTTCTTGACCCTTTCCGACATACAGCATATCCGCATCAGATGAATTTGGAAATATTTAGGAAAGATTGTGCAATATCTCTATATAAGAAATTGTGATTATTGAAAAGAGCTGAACACATTATGACAAAAGGAGACATTGCTCAATGTTCTTCTTTTGCCACAATATTTTAAAAATATCGTCTGTTGCACAGGTATCCGAAAGCTTCTGTGTGAGGGAATGGGTTAAATCGTGATTATTACCAGCGATTTCCATTCAAAGTACCGGTCCCGAAGCATTTACTTATAACTACAAATATTATACTTTATAAAAAAAGTGCTTTTTTTCCACATTAATGTTTGAAACATCTTATGCAATGCAGCTTATTCGATTTTCTTTGATGGCACAAAATCCTGGAATATATCATGAAGTTCTCGATAATACCGAACTCGTTATAGATTATACAGATCATAATACGACCCGTGCGATTCAGATGAGCTCATACAATTATGTACTTACCTGTAATATACTACACCATTCACCATCGTATAGAGATATACAAATTTGGCAAACCCAAGAAATATGTTTTTAATTCATTCATTTTGTAGTTAATCACTGTCGCCATGCAGAACAACTAACTTACAGGTGTAATGTATATTTTAAATACATCGTAAATCCATATTTACGAGTTTGGCATTTCAATAGATCAAGCCGATGAAGGGTTAATATTTATGTGGTCTTTTCTCTCCTTTTTATATTGTAGTGTTAGATTAATGAAGCACTTCAAGGATGACACTTTTGCGTACAAAAAGTAACTTTATATTTGCGTTCAGCCTTGTTGAAGTGAAGATTACATTCGAGTATGTGTAAATAAATATCTCACAAGATAAATAGATAGGTCAATCTATTAGTCATTACATTGCTATCCTTGTCTAAGTTTAAGTCTGTGTGCCGTTCTCTGTCAATTTCAGGTACGATATTCAAATTCACATAGCAGAACAGAACAGAACATAATTATATTTACTCATTCAACATTGTGGACTCTGCGTAAAGTATCGACCCGGATCAGCCTAAGCATGTACAGTGTAGCTTCAGATCACGCTATATATCTATTCCGTCTTATCATAATATATATGAGCCGTTCCATGAGAAAACCAACATTGTTGGACTCTGTGTAAAGTATAGACCCGGATCAGGCTAAGAATGCCTGATCACACATTCTATGAAACCGCTTCGCGATTTCATAGAGAGTGATCAGGGTTTTTTGTTCATACCCCCATGAAAACGAAAAAAAAGCTCTCCATTCCTTAAATAAATGCACACGTGGTTATGTACATGTATGCACATAACACATACCCACATTGACGTGTGCATGTACGCATGCATGTATATACATACATGTATATATATACTGGCAGTTACAATTGCACATCACGAAAAAACACAAATCACAGCATTTGCTTTCTACATTGTTTTATCCACCGACTCACCCATTTATACGAGAACAACATAAATCACATAGCATTAGACTATAAATATTCTTCTATCCACCGACTCTCCCAATCGATTATATGTGTATATGTTATGATATGAACTATTATATTTGTTTCATATTTCGTCGTCGATGTATAAAAGTCTATGTTTCTTGTATGTTGTATACGTATAGTACTCTCCATATGTGGAGGCAATAAAGAATTACTTACTTACTTAATATTTGATCGATTGATTAGTGTTTTAGTGTTCAAACAGAGTTTCCTGTCTGTCTCACACCAGTACTCCACCAGATTAGTCATACCACGTAGGCCAGTCCACCTACCACTGAGTTTCCTGGCTGTCTCACACCAGTACTCCACCAGATTAGTCATACCACGTAGGCCAGTCCACCCACCACTGAGTTTCCTGTCTGTCTCACACCAGTACTCTACCAGATCAGTCATACCACGTAGGCCAGTCCACCTACCACTGTGTTTCCTGGCTGTCTCACACCAGTACTCCACCAGATTAGTCATACCACGTAGGCCAGTCCACCTACCACTGTGTTTCCTGTCTGTCTCACACCAGTACTCCACCAGATTAGTCATACCACGTAGGCCAGTCCACCCACCACTGAGTTTCCTGGCTGTCTCACACCAGTACTCTACCAGATCAGTCATACCACGTAGGCCAGTCCACCTACCACTGTGTTTCCTGTCTGTCTCACACCAGTACTCTACCAGATTAGTCATACCACGTAGGCCAGTCCACCTACCACTGTGTTTCCTGTCTGTCTCACACCAGTACTCTACCAGATCAGTCATACCACGTAGGCCAGTCCACCCACCACTGAGTTTCCTGGCTGTCTCACACCAGTACTCTACCAGATTAGTCATACCACGTAGGCCAGTCCACCTACCACTGAGTTTCCTGGCTGTCTCACACCAGTACTCTACCAGATTAGTCATACCACGTAGGCCAGTCCACCTACCACTGAGTTTCCTGTCTGTCTCACACCAGTACTCTACCAGATCAGTCATACCACGTAGGCCAGTCCACCCACCACTGTGTTTCCTGGCTGTCTCACACCAGTACTTCACCAGATTAGTCATACCACGTAGGCCAGTCCACCTACCACTGTGTTTCCTGTCTGTCTCACACCAGTACTTCACCAGATTAGTCATACCACGTAGGCCAGTCCACCCACCACTGTGTTTCCTGGCTGTCTCACACCAGTACTTCACCAGATTAGTCATACCACAGAGGCCAGTCCACCTACCACTGAGTTTCCTGGCTGTCTCACACCAGTACTCCACCAGATTAGTCATACCACGTAGGCCAGTCCACCTACCACTGAGTTTCCTGGCTGTCTCACACCAGTACTCTACCAGATCAGTCATACCACGTAGGCCAGTCCACCTACCACTGTGTTTCCTGTCTGTCTCACACCAGTACTCCACCAGATTAGTCATACCACGTAGGCCAGTCCACCTACCACTGTGTTTCCTGGCTGTCTCACACCAGTACTCTACCAGATCAGTCATACCACGTAGGCCAGTCCACCTACCACTGAGTTTCCTGGCTGTCTCACACCAGTACTCCACCAGATTAGTCATACCACGTAGGCCAGTCCACCTACCACTGAGTTTCCTGTCTGTCTCACACCAGTACTCCACCAGATCAGTTATACCACGTAGGCCAGTCCACCTACCACTGTGTTTCCTGGCTGTCTCACACCAGTACTCCACCAGATTAGTTATACCACGGAGGCCAGTCCACCTACCACTGAGTTTCCTGTCTGTCTCACACCAGTACTCTACCAGATCAGTCATACCACGTAGGCCAGTCCACCTACCACTGTGTTTCCTGGCTGTCTCACACCAGTACTCCACCAGATTAGTCATACCACGTAGGCCAGTCCACCTACCACTGAGTTTCCTGGCTGTCTCACACCAGTACTCCACCAGATTAGTCATACCACGTAGGCCAGTCCACCTACCACTGAGTTTCCTGTCTGTCTCACACCAGTACTCCACCAGATCAGTTATACCACGTAGGCCAGTCCACCTACCACTGTGTTTCCTGGCTGTCTCACACCAGTACTCCACCAGATTAGTTATACCACGGAGGCCAGTCCACCTACCACTGAGTTTCCTGTCTGTCTCACACCAGTACTCTACCAGATCAGTCATACCACGTAGGCCAGTCCACCTACCACTGTGTTTCCTGGCTGTCTCACACCAGTACTCCACCAGATTAGTCATACCACGTAGGCCAGTCCACCTACCACTGTGTTTCCTGTCTGTCTCACACCAGTACTCCATCAGATTAGTCATACCACGTAGGCCAGTCCACCTACCACTGTGTTTCCTGTCTGTCTCACACCAGTACTCCATCAGATTAGTCATACCACGTAGGCCAGTCCACCTACCACTGTGTTTCCTGGCTGTCTCACACCAGTACTCCACCAGATCAGTTATACCACGTAGGCCAGTCCACCTACCACTGTGTTTCCTGTCTGTCTCACACCAGTACTCCACCAGATTAGTTATACCACGTAGGCCAGTCCACCTACCACTGAGTTTCCTGTCTGTCTCACACCAGTCCACCTACCACTGTGTTTCCTGTCTGTCTCACACCAGTCCACCTACCACTGTGTTTCCTGTCTGTCTCACACCAGTACTCCACCAGATTAGTTATACCACGTAGGCCAGTCCACCTACCACTGAGTTTCCTGTCTGTCTCACACCAGTACTCCACCAGATCAGTTATACCACAGAGGCCAGTCCACCTACCACTGTGTTTCCTGTCTGTCTCACACCAGTACTCCACCAGATTAGTTATACCACAGAGGCCAGTCCACCTACCACTGAGTTTCCTGTCTGTCTCACACCAGTACTCCACCAGATCAGTTATACCACAGAGGCCAGTCCACCTACCACTGTGTTTCCTGTCTGTCTCACACCAGTACTCCACCAGATTAGTTATACCACGTAGGCCAGTCCACCTATCACTGAGTTTCCTGTCTGTCTCACACCAGTACTCCACCAGATTAGTCATACCACGTAGGCCAGTCCACCTATTTTTGACGCAATAGCAGCAGACGACTTTTGAAACATTGTGGTCAAAGCTGAAATTGCTCATGATGAATAATTTCTCCTTTGGCCACAATGTTTTCAACTTTATTTAACAATTAATTTATCTTTTATGGAGATTTTTTAGATTTTTGTCACTATGTTTTCAAAGTCGTCTGCTGCATATTTGCTGTATGTGGGAAAGGGATATACTATTAGCCAATTGCGGGAAAACGTCTTGTTGACTTGTCAAACGTCGCAAACAATGTGGTCGATCAAGATTCCGGCTGACAACCCCTAGATTGTCAGCACGCGTCGCTACTGACTGATCTACCGGGACTCTGTTCCATTCCCCTTGAAGAGCGCAATTTAATTGCATTAAGAAACACATCAATAATGGTTGTCGCTTTTTTTTGGAAGTGGATAGTTAAGCATTTTAGAAATGTCATTTAGAAGCCACAACATCATGTATTATATGACATGAATGTGATATTTCTGTAATGTGTTTGCACTCCGAATCGGCGACCAATAGAAAACTCAAATTGATATGTTTATAAATAACCAAGTGCATTTCAAATGAATATTTATAACTAGCTGAAATAATTGATAAATAAAAAGATATCGGATAATATCTATAACTATTTTTTTTTACATTGAAAGCTTGATAGTAGCAACCCCTCATTCTAGGGCTGTTTATCAAAAAAGAAAGTAGAACTTTTCTTATAGCGTAAGCAATGTTTTTTATAACTAAGGACGTTTCAGAAACGAATATGTTTATCATAGTATAGATTTTATACCATTTGAGGTCTTTCATGCGAAAAGGCACATGTTGGCTGTTTTAACTGGATATATCCAGTTTAATATGTGTATTCGCAAGGTCTCGTCAATAGCTACACTGTTCATATATTACCAACATACGCTTGTTAAAAGCTTCTGTTAACTTATATCAGCCGTTTCACGAAAAAACCAACATTATGGACTCTGCGTCATGTATCGACCCAGATCAGGGTAATCCGGGTGACAATTTCCGTATCAGGGGGATAGAGGTATAGAGTAATGTTTCATGAAATAGAAAATCCACAGTAGGCGTAAATTGTCTGTCCTGGTAAGCCTGTGTGGCATTCTTAGCCTGATACGGGTCTTTACTTTACGCAGAGTCCAACAATGTTGGTTTTCTCATGGAACGGCTCATATATATATTATGATAAGACGGAGTAGATATATAGCGTGATCTGAAGCTACATTGTACAGAGATTACAATTTGAGCAGTCCCGCGAGAAAACCAACATTATGGCCTGTGCGTAATGTATTGACCCGGATCAGAAACTGATCCGGGCCGACACATTCCGTCTCATGGGAAAGAGGTATAGAGTAATGATTCCTGAAACAGAAAATCCACGAGAGGCGAAAAGAGTCTGTCCGGGTTAGTCTGCGCGGCATGCTTAGGCTGATCCGGGTCGATACTTTCCGCAGAGTCTATAATGTTGGTTTTCTCGCGGAGTGGCTCATTTGTAGCTTTTCCCACGGACCGGCTAGTTTGGTGGTTATCTAGCTGAAAGGCAATGAAATGTTCATGAAACATTAAAACCTAACAGTTGAAAATACGAAACCTCAATTTTACGTTTATCCTTAAATAAACGCACAATCCTGCTTTGGTCTCGTTTCTAAGATAAGGGATTATCGTTCAAGTAGATCATTTTGTAGTTTGTTTGTATTTACTTCAAATGACGACTTGGCAAAAAACGTATTTCATAACAAGTTAATATTTTGTGTCAAAAAGTTACAAATGTGTCAATATAATCTCTGACAAGTAAAGTTCATCACTTTGGTGTATAAATCCCTGCATAACTCACGGTATCGGCAAGAGATATAGATAAAAGAGGAAAGTCCCACCGCTTTAATCTCCTTTTCTCCGCCAAAACCCCGTTATGTTGGCACACTATAAGCTCGACTTACTATAAGGAATAATTTAAGACAGAAGATCTTCAACTAAAACTCGTTTTTCAATGAAAAGTTTAACCCGTATACTGCTGAAATCCTACATCTGGCATCATCTTTATGATTTTTGTCAAGTTTCAATAATATTATTGTATCCTTGCATAATATTATGAACAATGTCAATATATACATGTATTACGTTTAAAAGGTATGAATTCCAGAAAATAAATGTTATAGTCAAAGTTCCAAAACTGTTTAAAGTTGTCTTGAAATATATCTGGGATAAAAAAAGAATAATAATTTCACTTAACAATATCATAAACATCTAAATATTGATCAGTTATGCTTCATTTTTACTGGGTAGACATATACAGAAAGCTAAATTGTGTACTTGTTCATGACTTTCAATTGACAGTTTTTCAATATTTACTGCCAAAATAGTTTTGAACTATTACTTACTTACGTTGTTGTCAATATTAGCAATATCTGCAGAAGTTTAACATTTTAAAATTTTGATCACCATCTGGAGTTCAGCAACATTAAAGCCAAATATATTTTTATATGAGCAGATGGTATTGAAGGTCACATACTATATACTAGTGAGTTATGTAATATGATTTGATAATCACTGATATCAAATTATTCAATCATTGATAGTTCAAGAGAGAGGCAGTGCATCCATTGAAATAGTTCAGAGATACTTGCACTAACATAATATAAATTCTTGAACAAAGATATCTCTCTGAACCTAAATATGAATTATGATCTGTTATATGGAACGAAAAACCATTTTTTTTTTTTTTTGGTTTTAATACACCGATTTCAACATCTTTGCAATGATATCATGGTGTTTCCTGGGTAAGTTAGTTGTCAGTACTTGTGGTCCATTTATCCTGACACCAGCTAGTCAGTGGTAATGCTTACAAACCGGCAAACTCTGAGCGCCAAGGAGGGAAAGTCATAACTACCAAAAGTGTTTGGTAAGACCCGACCAGAGGTTGAACTCGCGACCTTTCGCAACCGGGGCGGACGGTCTACCACTACACACACCAAGGTGGTCTACAACTATAGAACGAGAGATTGAAGTAAGTATATGCTGATATGAGCCGTTCCACGAGAAAAACAACATTGAGGACTCTGCATAATGTATCGACCCAGATCAGCCTGCTCAGTCCGCGCAGGCTAATCCGAGTTGAAATATTCCGTCTCATAGAGGTATAGAGTAATGATTCCTAAAACAGAAAATCTACAGACACAATGTTGGTTTTTCTCGCGGGACGGCTCATATTGTAAAACAAATAACATTAGGAACTATTTCAGTCTATAGCAGTTCTTGCAATATCGTTGCTATCTTTTTCGCTTGATTCCATTAATGCGACAATGGTATTTTTAACATACAGTATCTTTAGTTTATTATATTCAACGTTTGTAAATTATCGTCTATAGTAAACTAGTCGTGCATGCTGGTTTAAAAAACACTGAATTCCACAAATCGCATTGAAACCATGGCGTTAATTTTAAATAAATTAACGCCCTCCCTTGACACCTTCTTCATTGTGTCATTTTGAATGTAAACTGCTGTGGTTGAGTTGATTCTAAACGGGCCTTTATAGACAGCATCTAGGAAAAAGGGACCTTGTTGAATTCCCCCATAGTTCAGCATTCAGGGATATTAGAGTGACAACAACTTGTCGGTAGCTTTGGGCCCGTACTCACCAATAAGTCCAAGTAGGAATATCATTCTAATTATGAATTATAAATTCATTAGTGCCACCACTTAACACTAAATGGAGAATATTGTCCCTGGTATATCGTCACACATAACGTTTATGGATATTATACAAATAGACGATCAGTGACGAATCTGGCGAGAATGTCCAATGTTCTCTTTAGTGTTTAATGTTCACTTGGCCACCAATCCTTTGCATCAACGAACACATCTGCAGCAGACGTCTTTCAAAGTATCTAGTTAAGAAATTATGTAGTTAAGGATATGGAAAAAATATATAAATGAAAGTACATTAATTGGATAGAGTTGAAAACATTGTGACAAATGGTGAAATTGCTCGTGTGAGCAATTTCTCCTAATGCAACACTGTTTCCGCGAGTCGTCTGCTGCATATGCGTTAAGATGCGTCCGCAAGTTGGAACCAGTAAAGACCCGATTTCGCGTGACGCGGCTAACGTTTCAACTAGATGTAGATTCGCGGGTATCCTGTGTAGAGTTGTCCCTGTTCCCAAATACAACACATAGCCGTAAGAGGGCCATGGAAACTGCAGGGCTAAACGTTGAAAAAATCCTCTTATAATGAAAGTATAAACTTGGGAAAAGATGTGACAAAAGGACACAATTCTCATCATGAATTATTTCTCTTTTTGCCATAATGTTTTCAAAAGGCGTTTGCTGCAGCTACGTCAACAACTCGTCTGTATTTGTGAAAGGGTTTACCATCAGTGTGAGAGACAACTACCGGACAACGGTATGACAATCGGATATTTCCCTCGAGGACATTTATATGTACTTTGACATCATTAAACTCTAGATTAGCGAGCTGATCAATGTTTTCTAATTTATCTTCATAGTCGTAATCTGTGATATCGGAACACAGGGTGAAGTTTTCGATATTGCACGTCACTCTTGCTTTTATCCCGGTCTATGGTCGATACTGGGACGGTTACTTACTCTTGTCTGTTTGTTTTGTTTTCATTTTTTTTCTTCATCTTTTCGCCGTTTTCGACAATAGTTCATTTATATCACAGTGACAGTTCATACACTCATGATTTGGCTAAACAAATCCGTACTAGGAGGCATGGAATTGTGCCTTGCCCATGAGCACTCGACCATGACCATAACTGGAGGTTGAAACATGGACGCCCGGATCCAAATCCCTGACGCTAACCACATGTCTGCTGTATATTTTATGTACGCGGGAATGGATTAATTTAAACTGTTTAACTCTTTTTACTTTAGACTTTCGGTCCTAAACAAGTACACACGTAACTTTCTCTTTATAGTGTCCATGTAGTGTAGCAAACTAAGTCTATTTGCCTTTTCGTATTATTAACTCTTTCAGCGCCGAATTGTTTAAAGTTGAATCTTCCATGTTCAAAATCGGGCGTCTCCTTTTCTGATGTAATAAAAGTTTGGACTATTTTGATAACTAAAAGGCAAACAATGCTGATTTCAGGTGAGACAGCTCGTTACGAGCTGACTCGCCTGAATCAGTATCGTTTGCAAAAACATCAATATTGCCTTTGGCGCTGAAAGAGTTAATAAATATTTTGATCAAGAGAAAATAAAAATTAAAAATAGTAATGGGTTTACAATCGATAGGGAGTTGTTGTTTCCTTGTCTTTTTACTGCAGATTTTTTGTATTTGGTAATGAGTTAATTAACAAGAGGGCCATTGTGGCCCTAAATCGATCACCTCATTGATAGAACAAAACAGAACAGAACTTTTAATTGACATTAAGCATATAAGCTCATAGTCACATAAAACATACATATAACTATACATACAAACAGAAAATGGCATGTCGTTTAATACATACATATACATAACATTGTTATCATAATTTTATACATTTAGGTTGAAATGTGAGAATACTTCCGCTTATTGATACATATTCCTGGAACATACAGCATCCAGTACTGGTCATATACTAGTATTTCATGTTTTACCATTACCTTTCAGCATCTACACACATCCGATAATATTTGTGACAAAAGCATTTATTTATTTATCTAATCATTTTGCAATAAGGGCAAATGCTACTGCTAATAAGGGTGCCATTGTTATCAAGAGTGGGAATGAACGACAAATGAAACAAAGTATCAGTAAAGGACATTCATTTTGTGAAAAGGTTTTAACTCTTTAACAATTTGAAAGAAGACCGCGATAGAAATATTCCTGTAAAATTTGGTTGATATCGGTCCATTGGTTTAGGATGAGATATTGCTTGAAGCTACAGGTTAATTTTACCCCTTTTCTGATGCCGCCTGACAGCTATCTATTTCAAACAATTTTAAAATATGGCTTGAACAAATATTTACGCCGTTACTAAAGGAAAATTTCTGCTAAACTATCATGAAATCAGACGAGAACTCTATTACGGATGGAATACTAATGTTTTGTCACTTTGCCCCTTTTCTGATGCCGTCTGGCGGCTATGATTTTTAAATTTTTAACCAATCAATATTGCTATAGTACATTTTATATAGAGGGTCACTGCATGTCTATTTCTACCAAATTATCTTGAAATCAGACAAGTAAATTTAGAGAAAAAGAATTTTGAAGTTATGGCATGTTTGCTCCTTTTCTGTAAACAATTTACATCTTTATAAAATGAAAAAGGACACTGAAATTAATTAAGTTTGATTGAGTTTCGTCCGGTTGATAAGGCAGAAATGTCACTTGAAGGTAAAAACTAATTTTACAAAAATGCTGGTGACACTAGGTTGTTATGTCTTTCAAACAAAACAGTATTGCTTGGAAAAAGTATGTAAAGGATCACTGAAAGATAATTTCTACACATTTATCTTGAAATCAGACATGTTTATAAGTGGGAATTTTTTAAAGAATTGTCAACTTGCTCCATTGCTGATGGCGCCTGGCTGCCTTGTTTTTTAGGCAATCAATATGGCTTGAACAGTTTTTGTAGAGGGTCATCCAAGATACATGTCTATCAAATTGTATTTGACTCCGACAAGCGGATTCAGAGGAGAAGTATTTTAAAGATTCGACTCAGTTGATCTAAAAAAAAACTACGGAGGACGGTTTTCGCACATTTACATTTCTGAGCAGGACGTATGTCGCTATTAGTTTAAACAAAACCTCGGTCATATTGTTCAATATCATAACAACACAAATCAAATATTAATCACATTTATTGAGTTAGCTGACTGTTTGTATTACATGTATTACAGGAATGTAATTTCATTTCTAACATTCATGTAACGTCACGCACCGGTTTTCCGATGATGCGTCACATATTGAACGTGCGACTAGGGTCAACAGCGCACCTGAAACCAAACCGAATAACTCCACCAAGATGTTACCTTTTGAAAAAAGACGCCAATCTAGGTACAGGTGCCGCCAAAACTGACATGTTTCTTTTGAGAATGGTATTTCCAAATGTCTTTGCTGAAACGGGTAGATAAACATGCGATTAGGAAGACATAATACAGTTACTTTCTGTTCACGTTTTATTTTAAATTGATTGGGTCATATTGTAAACAGTTGTCAGGTGATTCAGAAGTTTGTAAAAGTGTGAACATTCATTAATCTTCACCAAAATGGAAAAAGACAAATAGAGCCCGTGCATGGGAAAAGGTACAAGGTGGCTTTTGTGAATAATGTAGATCCCAATTATCTGTGCATACAGAAACGTGCATGATTATGTCAACCTGTGTAGATTCTTATTAGACGTACATGTATACCAGATGTGTAAGCTGATAGGAACCTACACTGTTCAGAAATGCCAACTTGTACCTTAGGTTTAACGTATTTATTTTCCATAAATATACACATTACATGACATAACAAACACGTGGATTGAATTGAAAGCTTGTATCCTTTTCTTATGCACTGGCTCAATTAATAACAGGAACACGTCATACGAAACCCAACCTTTGTGTTTTTTAAACCAGTGATATTTGAAGATCCGTCTACAACTCCGCGAATTTTTATCAAGATATTCTTCCCTGTTTTATTCCTTCAAACATCTAGAAAGCTCGTGTACAATGTTTTTGACCTATGTTGAATGTTGTGCATTCCAGCTTAGTGATAGTCAAAAGAACCTGATCTGGCTGATCTGGGTCGATATATTCGGTAGACACCATAATGTCGGTTTTCTCGCGGGACGTCTTTAATGGACATCTTGGAAACATTGGAAGCTTGTTGAAAGCAAATGAACGGCACTGCCAATTACTGAAATAAGGTTTCAATACATTTCTGTAAAACAGTATATCCATTTGAATATGTAGCATGAATGCGCACGCATGTCGTTTTCTACACGTGGAATACTAACGTTTAGGTTGGTTTACGCAGAACAACATTTGAATGACGATATAGTTCAGAAGGGTTTAATTCATTCCCACATGAAACAAATCTGCAACAAACATATGAAAAAGTATATATTAATAAAAGGATAATTATTGAATAGATCAGAAAATATTGTCGCAAAAGGAGAAAAATTGCTCTTTATGAGCAATTTCTTCTTTTGCCACAATGTTTTTTGAAGACCTCTTCTGCAGTTGCCTCAAAAGGGTTAAAATCTCGTTTGACTTAATTAATAGTTAATTTAAAGTACTTTCTGTTTATTGTTATGAATAGAAAAAACAATTCGACAATCGCTCTAGTGCATAGCCTTCGCGGTTAGCCTCATGTATTTGCATTCATCATTGTATAGTTATTATCATGTTAAATCTTTACATATTTAAGTAACGAGTGTGTCAGAATTTAACTAATATCACAAATATTTTAATTCTTTTACAAATATTAGATTTTCACCATCTCCAAAAACAACGTCTAATTTAAAGAATGTATCATTGATTTTGTGAAACCATTGGCAATCAATGTTTCCTTTGTAAAAACTAAAATAGGGTCTATATGAAATATTTAAAGACGTTTATTAAATAAAAGGATGCTTCTATTATTCAAACTTGTTTAAAGGTGGTCGAAACGCCAAGACATTCTACAATGCATATAAGGGTCAAAGTAAACATCAGTAAGCTGACCCCCATCCCTTATGACCCTAGCCTGACCCCCTGGGTTCAAGGGATTTCCTTACTGGCCTCACTCTGATAACAATCTAATCCCATTTTATCTCGCGGGATTTCCTCTGTAAACAACTGGTCAACGATATTAAAACCGAGCCTAAATTTTCTAAACTGTTGACAAAGATCGCATATTATGGTATAAATTTAAATGAGTAAGTGCCACTAAATTCATCAATACATAGAAGGCCAAGTTTCAGTTTAAAACGCTTGCTTATCATGTTCTACATTTGTATGTATAACAACAAGTATCTAAATATGTATACGCCGCACCATGCAAAGCAAATTTACAACTGAAAATAGCGAATATTCAGGTGAGCATGTGGACGGCGCCGTCTCACCACAGTCTTCACTGTCCACCAACATTCAGAAATGTTAAAGATATAGAATCTGGCAAAATACTAGCAACTGTTATATGAGTTAGATTAGCTCACCTGCACTTTGTGTGTGTTGCTTATATTAGGATGCAATGTAATCGTCCCAAAAGATATCAAAGCGCTGAAGGCACTGAATTTGTTTGGGTACATAAAACTGTTCAAACATTTGCATTTGCATAGATGTGTGATTTATAAACTGCATTGTTTATAAATATTACAACTTCGGGTAAAAGAATAAATGACGCATCCGTTAAAATTAAATGCCATTTTAGTTGTCTATAAAAAATAAATCATGAGACATACATGTGAATATTATATTTAATTTCCAAGTTTCAAAAGACATGTAAAAACAAGATGTGTTTGTGAAACACTGATGCCCCCGATTGGTAACATCTAGGTCAAAGGTCAAGGTCGCCAGGTGAAAAATGTTGGTACTGATAGAAAGGTCATGTCACAAGGAATACACATGTGAAATATGGTAGCCGTACCTGTTATGGTTCAAAAGTAGTGGTCACGGTTATTTTTTTTTTCGAGAATGGCAATATCTAGGTCAAAAGTCAAGGTCGCAAGTTGAACAATTTTGGTACTGACAGAAAGGTCATGTCACAAGGTATACACATGTGAAATATGGTAGCCGTACCTGTTATGGTTCAAAAGAAGTGGTCAAGGTTAAAGTATTTTTTCGAGAATGGCAACATCTAGGTCAAAGGTCAAGGTCGCAAGGTAAAAAATGTTGGTACTGACAGAAAGTTCATGTCACAAGGTATACACATGTGAAATATGGTAGCCGTACATGTTATGGTTCAAAAGTAGTGGTCAAGGTTAAAGTTTTTATCGAGAATGGCAACATTTAGGTCAAAGGTCAAGGTGAAAAAATTTTGTACTGACAGAAAGATCATGTCACAAGGTATACACAAGTGAAATATGGTAGCCTTACCTGTTATGGTTCAAAAGAAGTGGTGAAGGTTAAAGTTTTTTTTTGAGAATGGCAACATCTATGTCAAAGGTCAAGGTCGCAAGGTCAAAAATGTTGGTACTGACAGAAAGGTCATGTCACAAGGAATACACATGTGAAATATGGTAGCCGTACCTGTTATGGTTCAAAAGTAATGGCCAAGGTTAAAGTCTTTTTTCGAGAATGGCAACAACAAGATCAAAGGTCAAATTCGCAAGGTCAAAAATGTTGGTACTGACAGAAAGGTCATGTCACAAGGAATACTCATGTGAATTATGGTAGCCTTACCTGTTATGGTTCAAAAGTAATGGCCAAGGTTAAAGTTTTTTTCGAGAATGGCAACATCTAGGTCAAAGGTCAAGGTCGCAAGGTCAAAAATGTTGGTAGTGACAGAAAGGTCATGTCACAAGAAATACACATGTGAAATATGGTAGCCGTACCTGTTATGGTTCAAAAGTAGTGGTCAAGGTTAAAGTTTTTTTCGTGCAGACAGACAGTCAGACAGACAGACGTGCAGACAGACGTGCAGACAGACGTGCAGACGTGCAGACAGGCCAAAAAACTAGATGCCCACCGAATCGGTGATTCCGGGGGCATAAAAATGGATAACCATTATGGCCCCGACTCACTCATTTAAGTATTTACCAATTTGTGTTACACAAAAAAATCACAATTGACCAAGGGTTTTCTAAAATCTTACTCAAAAGCTTCCTGCTTAACAAGAGATTTTTCAAGTTTTCACTATAGCCATATAAGGCCAAATAGCCCTGCCCCCTGGTGGCCATGTTTTTCGACCAATCAACATGGCTTGGAGGAATCTGATAGATGGTCTCCCAATGAACATTTCTACAAAAAGAATTGAAAATTGGCCAAACACTTTCGGAGGAGAAGATTTTTCAAGTTTTTACTATAGCCATATTAGGCAAAAAAGCCCCGCCCGCTGGCGGCCATGTTTTTCGACCAATCAACTTGGCTGGAAGGAATCTGATAGAGGGTCACCCTAGGAACATTTCTACAACATTATTTGAAAATCGGCTTGACACTTTTGGAGGAGGAGATTTTTTTGAGTTTACACTATAGCCATATAAGGCAAAAAAGCCCCGCTCCCTGGCGGCCAAGGAACACTTCTTTAAAATAATTTGAAAATCTGCCAATCAGTTTGGTAGAAGAAAAGGAGATCACAATAACTAACTTTCAGCACTTCGTGCTCAGGTGAGCTAAAACAAAGAAACATCTATCCAAATGAAAGAGTAATTGAAATCATGTAGAAAATATTGTGGAAAAAGGCAGTACTAATATTTATATGAGCACTTTAAAAGAAACATGCTTCAGACTTCAGAGGCTTTTAAATTCATTTGCATTATAAAAGGATTAAATGCTCCAGAGAAAACCAAGAAAAATACCTTTGCCGTCCGCATTTTACTCTACAGTATACACCTAAGCTGGCCGCTGTTTCCTTTAAAGGGTGTTTAAGCTTACCAAATTAATTAAGGATGCGTGACCATTCACTGTTAATTACCATTGTGTACGAGTGTCATTCCAAACAAATTATAAATGTAACCCCTTTTCCCAAAAACCTATCATATACATTTATGTATTTGTAACTTGCCGGGATGTGTCGATACCGTCATGGTACAATGTGATATATGCACAGTTGGTTTCACAAATCTTGTGTTAATGCACCGGTGGATATGTTGACAACAGATGCGGAACTTTAATTGTAACTTTTGTTAATTATTTGGCTATTATAAGGATAAGATATGTGATTAAATTGGCAACATTTAAGTTTTTTACTTATAACAGCCTTCAAATACAAATTTGGTTTATACGACGGTAAAGAAAGGTTATGGGAATTAAGAAATTGTTTAAATAAGCAAATTCTCCTTTTCCCACAATGTTTTCAATATATGTTGCTTTTTACTGTTTACACAGCAAGAAAAAAACATTTAACTTATTTGTTATAGATTAGTATTATTGTTGTATATATATATAATTACTAGAAACAGTGTTGTATACGTGTGTATATATATACTTATTTTTTATTTGTTATTTAAATTGTTCTGCCCCTTCCAAGTACCCTACAGAATAGAATGTTGCATGGATCATTTGCCTCGTAGTATGGCACTAAAAAAACTATTGAAAGTTACAAAGTAGAAAATGAAGATGCCAAACAATAACTAGAACCCATGACCCTTCAATCGATTGTAAAGGAGAGGATATAATTGAAGCAAAACCTATGGCTAGTTACTAGCAACCTATTCTATTCTTGCAATGTTTTCAAATTTCGTCCGCTGCAGATGCGTCAAAAGACATTTACTTGTCGGAAAATCAATCCATCAATTCTCGTTATTGATATCTATAGATATGATATAAAGAGGAAAGTCGTTAACATACTTTACAAAGAGATTCCATTTCAGCATGATCTCGATTTTTGGGTTAATCTATATCACTGATAAAAGCAATCAAACACATTATATATTTAAAGAGAAAACCCCGGATATGATCATATGTTAACAAATTATACACATTTGCCCATCTTTAATTAAACATTTTTTACAACAAATCATAGCGTCCGCAGATTTGCTCTATATTCTATAGCGTCCGCATTTTCCCTCTATATTGCATTTGTCCGCATTTTCCCTCTATAATGTATTTGTCCGCAGATCGCGTCCGCACTTTAGACCCTCCCCCCATACCGTCGTATTTATAAATAGAATTCGACGATCACGATTTCTCTGCAAATGTGTTACTCTCATTTTAAATGCATTTTATGACGCACATATTTATATGGCCGACAAGGCACAAAGAAAATATTTTCAATTCTGTTTTTATCTACATTTTCAATGCGTGATTGAAAATTCAAATACCGTATCTGGAGCTTAAATCGGAAATAGTTTTCCCTGTAGCAGTTCACTCATTGAGATTTATAAATCTCTCCGCGTTCATGTTTTAAAATACAATGTTTCATTTTATTTCCAAATTCTCTTTGAATATAAGAACCACATAAGAAAACAAAGACGATATAAATATATCACAAGAGAAAGTTGATGCAAGGCATCAATGTCGCCGGAAAAGACTGCATTGATTTATATATGTATTCTTGACTTTCCTTAGTCTATTCAAACATTAGGAACGTAGTTATGAAAACATTTGCTTATAAATTTTGTATACATATAATACCTATACATTAGGGTATCTATAAAAAAATAACGAAATGTGTACACATTTATCTGGCTTAAATTTAATTTTGCTGTTGTTACTTATTTAAATAATAGTATTCAATCATATAATTTCAATGTTTGTCAATCTTATTCGAATCACAAGGTAAATATCCTGGTATTGCTTTAAAGGGAGGTAATTTGAAGAAAACAAAAGTCTTCAAAAGGAGAAATATATCAGCATTACCGTCTACAGTTTAAATTGTTCTATTGTTTGTGGATTTAAAAATGTTCTTTTTTTCTTATTTCTACATGTACATCGAAATATTGCGGCTTCTCTTTGACGCTTTGCGTCAAACATTCGTCTTGTACTTGTCTAAAATAAAATATTATCACTCGCTTTTTCATATCGAAATGCGCATGCGCGAAAATCGATGTTAAAGGTCACGAAACTACACAACAGAATAGGGTCTATATTTAGCTTAGAAACAGTTCCTACTTTAGATATTCATGGATTAACATTATTAAATGAATTCTACACAAATCAAGACATCTCTTTGAACATGAAAACAACATTTAGTAAGTTAAAATTGCTATTAAAAGGAGAATCCGAAATTGACCTCAATGATGACACATAAGAGTCTGCATTAGGGGGTGTTGGTTCACGTCTTGAAGGGACCACTTTTGTCTTCGTAAATAAGACAAAAAACTTAAATGCGAGTGAAATAAAAAAAACTGCAAACATTAAAAAATCGGAATATTTATTTCATTTTAGATGTGTCATTTATTAGTGTTCGTAAACAACCACAATTGTAATATGTTCAAATCATCTAGATTTGTTTCTTTCTAATAATAAGCCGCCCTCCCATGTGATTTCCGAAAAGCTATTACAAATAGAAGTCGCGGGCTTCTGCCCGGCGACTAATTATTTCAAATATCGTGATACATTTGAAATGTAAGAGCAAGTATTGAGTACTACTTTCACGCGTATGAAATTCATGGACTTTTCCATAAGACGAACGGCTTCAGAATTGCAGTAACTAAATTTGTTTGTTCCAAACAAATAAAAACCGGACCAGGGTTCGATTATTTGAACTCTAGGTCAGAAGACGAACGCTCTACCACGTCATTACCAAACCTACATCTGAAGCCAGACACTAGTAAAATGTCGCCTTATACAAATAATATAGACATGTTTAAATGTTGCGTTTTAGATAGGTCTAGTTTTAGAACTATAATAATATTACCAAGTTGCTAAATGTCTTGTCGGTTCAATGAAAAGAAGACGTACTTTTCTATGTAAATGAATAATTCTTTACATGTAAATTATAATCTTTGTTATTCCGTTCAATTTTTCTATTTTTCCTTTTTGTCTTTCTTTTCTCTTTCTTCTTCTCTCTGTATCTCGTTTCTACCTTAGTTGTAAATATTGTTAAATACAAGTTCGTATAGGCCCTACACGGCCGGGTGTTTATATTGTTTGAAGTTTGTATTTGAATAATATGTAAACATATCACTATAATAAAATGTTACTTACTTACTTACTTACCTTGTTGGCTACATATTCCCAATCCACAAACAGAATTCTTATAGAATATTTGGAGACGACTAACAATGGGTAGGAAAGGTATAAAGACATTTTTATGTACGCCAATGCATCGCGCAATTGTAATTGTCCTAACTGATTTGCTTTGACAAGGGCTCAAACCTTAGATCTGTTGGTCCGAAGGCGAACGTTCTACGATGTCGCTACAAAAAGCTAGCTTTATATCACGGCAGTATAGTTGTAGTAGTAGTAGTAGTAGTAGTAGTAGTAGTAGTAGTAGTAGTAGTAGTAGTAGTAGTAGTAGTAGTAGTAGTAGTAGTAGTAGTAGTAGTAGTAGTAGTAGTAGTAGTAGTAGTAGTAGTAGTAGTAATAGTAGTAGTAGTAGTAATTTAATATTGTTTGAAGGGACACGTCACACAATGTATACATGCAATATATTAATACATCAATACATCAGCACATTGGTAAGATATACTTGTTCATATTTAGCGTACTACCCAGCCATTCAAATCCCAAAAGAGTCATTCGACATTTATCAATGTAAGTACTGAAAAGAAGTGCTAATGAAGTATAAATGTTCTTTTATACGTATACGGATGGCTACAATTACAAGTCCGTTTGCGCCTAGAAGTTTTTGAAAATATTTAATTGTCGCTGAAACAACAAATTATATTTAAAAGTTTACAGTATACACAAAAATAGACATATCGTTTGAAAGAGAAGTCAATTAACAAAAGCAGACAACATGGCTGATGATAATATATCGATAGACATGTCATAAAGTGATCCTTTCTGTACCTAGTCTGTTAGCAAAAACAAATTGACTGCAAAAATATAATCTATCTGCCTATATTAAACGAAAGTCTATAAAAAGACATATTTAAAGGTTTTTAAATCCGCGACCTAAACTGACACTTGGCAGTCGATGATATAACATGAACCACGTCCATCGAAAACCGACATTCGGCACTTTACGAACAACCAGATTTAATTAGCCTATGACTCCTCGAAGTCTGGTCATGATCTTTTCCATACGCAACTCTTCGTACAGATATGAGCCGTTCAACGAGAATCCCAACATTATGGTCTCTGCGTAATGTATCGACCCGGATCAGCCTGCGCCATCCGCGCAGGCTGATCCGGGCCGATACATTCCGTTTCAGGGGGGATATTTGTATACAGTAATGATTCCTGAAACAGAATATCCACAGGAGGCGAAAAGTGTCTCTCAGGGTTAGCCTGCGTGACATGCTTAGGCTGATCCATCCCGATGATTTACGCAAAGTCCACAATGTTGGTTTTCTCGTGGAACGGCTCATCTTTTCCATACACAACTCGTCGTTCAGATATTCTATATAACTCTGTAATACGGTTATATGGAATCGAGATTTATTTCTGTAAAACGGAATGTCGGTTTGCGTATGACCTTTACCACAGTATTAATAATACTTACTCATTATGTCAAGGGAAAATGCCTGCAATTGTAAGAAATAATACTACACTGGTATTAAGATAATTCTAAAATAAATAAGAATTTTAACATATATGTATCTTATATGATTGATGAGAGAACTAACAGACTGTGAAGACTTTGGTGCGATTGTGCGGCTGCACACGCTCACCAGTCTTTAGTCACAGTGCCGAGCCCCGGTAGCTCAGTCGGTTGCGACGTGAAATCCCAGCTCGGCCAACATTCTTTCCGACGTTTGACAACAGTCACGGTTACATGCATCATTCGTCCTTCACCAATGGGCCTAATAGTCTATGTGGAGAAGCAGCTAGTTGCTTGGAAAGTATGCTGTGTTGAGTTCTGGTATGAGAAAGCCAGGAAACACATGAGAAGGTGAACTGGCCGCGGTGATATGACTGAACAATTGTTGAAAACGGCGTTTAACCCAAATCAATCAATCTTTAGTCACCGTGCCCATATGCAAAACAAAAGACCCTTGCGCGCCTCAATATAGATGCATCATTAAGAATAATATATTTATGACATCTGTCACGCACTGATATTACCAAGGGTTCAAATATACTCAAGATCAGTCGTGCGTTTAATCGTGACTTTTGTTTTATGTGTAGGTCCCGTTAAAGTTAACTTATAACAAGATTTATTGATCAATATCGTTTGTTAAACGCCACTCATTGGTATCAGATGTTGAATCTTGCAATTAAAAATTAAAAAGTGAACTGACTGATTTAGAAATCATTTGAGTGCACGGGGGGTGTTCAAGAAGTTAACGGTAACATTTTGAATATAAGCTCGTGAATAGGAAAAGGTAAACGTTGGATTTTGTGAACAATGTAGACCCTAGATCCAGCAATGCATATGCAGCTTAGCAAGATCTGTACACATGTCACTTACACAAATATGCTAGCAGTTTATGTCAACTTGTGTAGGTTCTGATAAGAACGAGCAGATGGACAGGCTGATCTGAACATACACTGATGAGAAATGCCAACTTGTACCAACTTCGACAGGCATTATAGTTCTTGTTTACATTATTACATTTCTTTTGAAAGTGACTTACAGGCCCGGGTTCATCTCTGAAACTGCCTGTCTGATTTCAAGATAAGTTTGCTCAAATAGTCTTCAAGTGACCCTCTGCCGAATTGCTCAAGTTATATTGATTGGGTGAAAAATATCGGTGCCAATTTTAAGGACAAAGGCTATCTACCTTAGTATTTGTTGTTTAATTACTTACCAGTTTTAAGTTTCTGCAGTTTGTTTACAATGCCTTATACTACATTTGTCCTTCACTGATATGCTATTTGTAATATACAATTTCCACTTATTGCAGTTTTTTCCAACTTTTGATCAAGTTTTTCCCGATATAAGTAGTTAAACTATTTATTGCTACTATTCCATTACTCGGGTGATTAAATAGCTATTTGGGATCTCTTGTTTCTTTAAAGCTATTTGCTTGCAAGGATGAAACGAATATCACACCGCCTACATACAAACGATTATGATTTATTATAACAAGTAATGTTGCGAAAATATTTACATTTAATAAATGATGTGGTATGTTTTATGTGGTATTGTCATATAGTCGATTCTTATTTCGTAATTATGGTTTTGCATCATATTTGTATTTCACATACATCTACATGTAAATATGACTTCTTCGTTTCCGAGATAGGCCACTGTTTCATGAACAGCCCTCGAAAGATTACTATATTCGAATATATAATCCAAGGGAAATAATGCAGTGCAAGGATAAATATTCCTAACAACCACGATTTTGCAGTCATAAATTTCAAATAATGAAAACTATTTCCATGATTTCTTCAGATCACTAAGCAAAACTATTACTTCAGGTCAAAACTAAACTTAAACTATAGCAATTTGAATGTATTTTAATGAATAATTTTCATTGTTTTATAACTGAAAATGTGTAAATACAATCTCTAAACACTTGTTTTGTGTACCAAAAAGACACTTGATTATTACAAAAAGTCACAGATTACGGATATGATTCCGTGTTAAAATATCATATTTTGAAAATATGTTATTTTTTAAAACTATTCTTTTAAAAACTTAACGTATAGTAGTTAAACAGTTCCTTTAATACTACTGCCTATCGGTCGAAGCGTTTTTCATTCTTGTAATTGGTTTCTCCACTTTCGATTTTTGGGATGTTTTTTTTAAAAAATAGTTTTGCAAAGGATTTATACTTTAGAAACGGACGATTAGATAACGCGTTTACTCATATATTCGCAAACAATATTCATGTTAAATACAGAATGACGAGTGCAAACTAAAATTCCATATATGATTAGCTTCCTGTGATAACCGCTACAACGTAATGGGCTTATTATAAAGTGTTCGATGTTTTGCCATGAATATTTACAAGATTGTAATCCAGTGTCCATGTTTGTAAGGTACATGTACATTGCTTCAAAGGTCGTACATCGTTTACATTTACAAACCTTTAGGGTACATCTGCTGTCTCGACACTATCACATGCATGGCTGAATGGAGTTTATTGCTGCGTATTTGGATACCAGGAGCGATTAATTAACCCTTTCCCACATACAACACATCTGCAGCAGATGACTTTGAAAACATCTCAACAATAACATGGAAATCTCCCTAAATGAAGACATACTTATTGAAAAGAGTTGAAAACATTGCGTCAAATGGAGAAATTGCTCGTTTTGAGCAATTTCTTCTTTTGTCACAAAGTTTTCAAAAGTCCTCTAATGCAGATGCGTCAGACGACTTAGGAAACATAGTGACAAAAACCTGAAAAATCTCCATAAAAGATAGCTTAATTGTTAAATAAAGTTGAAAACATTGTGGCCACAGGGGAAATTGCTCATCATGACTTCAAGTCGTCTGCTGCTATTGCCTCAAAATGCGCCTGCCGGTGGGAAAGGCGTCATGCATTTTAGATAGCAGGCCTATACAAACTAAAACCGGACATGGTTGTTTTCACCGTTCTTCATTCATTATTTTCAAAAGTAACGAACTTGTATCACTTTAAATGAATCTTATTTGTTTTCGGGAAAGGTCACAAGGCTTATAGGTTTGACGAATGTTTGGGTTATAGCCTTTATAGATAGTTTACTTCCTTTGAAACGGTGTTTCGGGATTTTCCCCACTGGCAAATGTTAATATTCATCCGATAATTATCTGAATGGTTAATAAGATATCTATTCGTGAACAATGATTCAAGACGTTAAAGTCCCGTTGTGTTCATTTTATACCAAGTTAGTTTAACTATTAGAACAAACTACAGTTCAAACCTTAATAATAATAATAATAATACACGCTTTATTTAGAGAGGACACTCATTTGACATAGTACATGTATGCAGGTCGATCTCCACAGAGGGTCTCAAACATAATGAAACATGAACAAACGTGTGTTACATATGAAAACAACTCAATATTACATTGTTTACATGCCTATATACATATGTTATTAAAATCGTTATGTCTTTTACTGTATCGTAGAACAGCCACAGATCCACATACTTTGTTACAATTATTACAGTTGTCATTGAATTAAGATTTGTTTATCCAACGTAAATACTGGGATTAGATGTCGGATTTGGATTATATGAGGGAAGGCAATTCCAATCTGATGAACCGGAAAATATAAATGTATTTCGTTATATTTTTTCATTTTTCATTTTGGAAATTAAAGGATACCGGAAGAGTCTATATATTTATAAAGCAATATCAAATTGAAAACCATGATTAAACAATTATGGTTACTTCCGCCTACAACATCTTTATCTATATTCTAAATTGAAATTGAAATTTTGTTATTCCATGACTATATAAAACAATTGCCATTGTTGCATTATGTTAAAACATTCTGTATACATGTGTCGTGACGATGAACATTTTGTTCAAGTCAGACGTTAATAACGATTCTGTTCTGTTCTGTTCTATATTTCCAAGTTAGCTTTTGTTGTATACAACTGGAATGTAACGTATGGACGTAAGAGTCTTGCATTAACTGTAAACAATAGGAATCTGTGCATTACATTTCTACTAACAGTAACTAATCATGTGGGATGGTACATACTATGAACGCGAGCCCTTGCTAACCATAGCTACGCTAAAAGGTCTATTTTAACTCGATGCAGTTGAATAGCGTGGTGCTCCGCGAAAAATGTAAATGGTCAAGTTGGAGTTTGCATAAGCACACGAGCCCTTGCTAACGATTTTCACCGTCGATGCAGTGATTATTACACGTGTGAAAAAAGACCTGCCTGCGATTACATGCTAAAAGATCAAAACTTAAAATTCTTCACACTTTCTATCACTAATTGGCGGACAGTGTAGAGCCAGATCAGACTGCGCGAATGCGGTGTCTGATCTGGATCTACAATGGTCGCAAATGCCTAGCGGTTGTTTTTGCAGTGAGGATTAACTGAAGTAGAAATAATACCAATAACTGACAGTGTTTATGATGCATGATATTTGACCTTAAGCGTCACATCTATTCAGGTTTAATGGAGCATTTAAGATTCCGATGTTTATCGTTTCAACAGTGTCACTGATCTTTTTACCCCCTGTCTCTTTATACCTCGCTTCACCCTCATTATTCATTTACATGTACCCTTTCTTCGTTTATTTTGGTTTGTTGTGAAGATTTTGCAGTATAAAATATGTATGAACGAATAAATGTTAAGTGTTTTATGGCGCATCGACAGCTTATGTTATTTAGCGCGCATATAAGATAAAACATAAGAAGTAACATTATTCAAAAATCAAAAATGTTGGTAAAAATAGGTAAGGTGGAAGTAAACTATCTACACTATATATAGTACACGTTTACAAAAGTCAAAGCGACACGCGACATTCGTCTTCTGTAAATGAGCTAAAAGTATATGTGGAAAGTAGCCAGTTGCTTTAAACGAGTGTAGTGTTGAGGTCTAGTGTGAGAAAGCCAGGAAACACACGGTTGGGTGAACTTGCCGCTGTGATATGACTGAAATATTGCTGAAAACGGCGTCCAGCCCGAATCAATGAACACGCTAAGAACCGTAGCCTCGTTTTTATTTGTATGTGAATATTTAAAAAAAAAATTCAAAGTAATAATTGAGTCTCGATTACTAACCATACCCCATTACATCAGGCTGTGGAATTAGCTACCTTAGCACCAAGCTACGGCTTATAGCACAGAGGCCTTCAGGGTGGGTCCCGTGTCAGCTCACTAAGAGAGAAATACTGCACAGTGTCGGAAGAAGAAGAAGAAGAAGAACTACCAGTAAAAGAAAAAGTCATATAAACGACTATACACGAGACACTACCCACCTTTGACTTATATCCTTATGAATATGCATGTCTCTTTGTAAAGGAGGCTAAGGTGGCTTATGAATATTCTTCGAGAATAGAGTATATCAGTCGTTAAAATGTCCTTTAAAAGAACATTAATCAATCAGTTCAAACGTTACCATTAAATTTACCTGATTTGAAATAAGGAAACTGTGTTACTATTCTAAAAACGTTACTGTTTAGATAGAATAGAAATCAGTGGCTATGAACATTAAGGTTCTTTCAACCTTAACAAACTATTATTTTTTTCAAAGCCCCGCTATTGTAATCGCCAGAAATAGTTAAAGGCGGAAGATAAGGTCACTTACATTGGATAGGTACCATAGAAACCTAATCAATATGACATAAGTTCTCCCATGTGTTCAAACATTGTAACTTAATCACGTCCGTAAGATGAATAACAATTCATTCCAGCAAAGTGGACCTACACAATGAGCAGACTATCTGCATGCACCTTCTCATATGATTTAAATTCTATGTATGGGCCGTCCACGAGAAAACCAACAGCATGGACTCTGCGTAATGTATCGACACAGATCAGCCTGCGCAGTCCGCGCATGCTAATCCGGGCCGACACATTCCGTCTCAGGGGGATAGCATGCATCCTGAAACAAAAAATCCACAGGACACGAACAGTTTCTGTCCCGGTTAGCCTGTGCGGCATGCTTAGGCTGATTCGGGTCGATACTTTACGCAGAGTCCACAATGTTGGTTTTCTCGTGGGACGGCTCTTGTTTAAATTACGTCATAACGGAGCTCATTTTATTGAGCCGAGTCAGGCGAAATAGGGTCTTTTGGCGTAAAGTCACGTGGACGTGCATCTATAAGGAATACACTGGTAGCTTCTGTCATACGTTACATCTCGGGCTCTTTTACGTCTTCGCGGGTGATCTCTGGTGAGAAACTACATTACGGTGTTATAAGGCACGTGAACATGCGTGTATGTTTCTTCTTTTATATTTAGTGTTCACTTTTTGTAAATGCAAATACGTGCCCGAAAATCTTCAAAAACGTGAAATGTTCTGTTCTTCAATAATTACGATATCTCTTAATATGTCAAGTACAGTTTCAAACTATACAGTGCGATACAATAGTTAACACGCGTTCCATAGGTTTAATGTTTGGAATCAACCAGTCCTCGTTAACCTGTTTCCCTCATATAGACGCTTTCTGACGCCTCTGCAGCAGACGGCTATTTGAAAACATAGTGACAAAAGAAGAAATTGCACAAAACGTGCAATTTCTCCTTTTGACACCATGTTTTTTACACTTTTAGTCGTAGGTTATCCATTCAATTAAAGAGATTTTCTATGTTTTGACAAAATATGTTCAAAGTCGTCTGCTGCAGAATTGTCGTATGAGGGAAAGGGTTAAGGTGACCTTACTATTTTTTAAAATGTGTCGATTCGTGAAAAAAGGTTTTTAATAATCATGTTAACTGAGTTGGGTAAGTCGGATATGGGTTTTGCTGCTTGTAAGAACAGTTAATCCTTGCCAACATTCAACAAACCTGCAGACGCCTTGGAATCCATCTGGGCAAAATAGGATTTATTCTTGAATACAGCTGGGAAAATAAAAGGTATTCCTGTGCCATAGCGCAGCTGGTAGAAAACTATTGCCTACTTAACATGTTTAGGCCTATTTATAGTGGCCTTTCCTTATTAGTATTATTGTCGAATTTTATAGGAATACTTGACTCCAAGTATATCAAATTTAACTCTGACCTTAATATATTATCTGACTTTGATCAGATATAATTAAATTATTGACAGATCAATAATGCCTGATTGATTGATAATTGGGTTAACTGACTGTTTGGTGTTAGCCGATTTGTTTTCGATAAAGATAAACATTTAAATTCCCTTGTCGATGTTAGCACTTTGTCAACGTGATTGATAATATCTTTAAAAGCTAGTGACTAGGGTTTGAACCGTTTTCCCTGTCATTCTCCAGTTATTGTCATATCGACTAGCTCACGGATAAACATGGCTTCAAGTGAATTTGCAATAAACGTGTAACCCCGTAGAATATTCACCTTGGCCATGTGAATATTTTGTCAATTAATGGTAGCAAAATAGGAGCGTCGTAAATGTATGTTTTGTAAGTGGGAAAGGGATGCTTTATTATTAAGTATATAAGGATTCATATATATACATGTGCGTTAGAAGATTCTCTCAACTTGTTTAGATTCTGATAAAACGTGAAGATGCATAGGCTGTGCTGAATATACATTATTCCCGAATGTCAACTTGTACCCTTTCGGATGGACGGGCGCAACTAAGACTTCCATGAGGTGCAGTAGTTACAAGTACCTAGTCGCTTGGTATGGATTAATCCCCCATGGATAATGAATAAGAGTCGCCGAGATATAACTGAAATACTGTTGAAAACGGGGTCACGGACTTTCCCCCCCCCCCCCCCCCCCCCCCCCCCATTAATAAATCACCAGCAGTATCCAGAAGTATTATCACGTTAAAACCTAAATGTATAACATATGTTATAGTATTATGTATTATTTATGTATTAAACGACATACCATTTCTGTTGTATGCATGTATGGTTTTATGTGACTATGAGCTTGTATGCTAAATGTCAATTAAAATTAATGTTCTGTTCTGTTCTGATTCCTAGTTTCACACCACGCTAAAATGACAAGCGATCGTCCCTGTTCACATAGTGTCAGGACTAGTACAATACCAGTAATTCTACCCGAAAATTAAGGTCAAATTTAATTAACACTTTACCACAACCAGAAATGTTTAACCAGATTCTTGAACAGATTTTATTTGTTTCGGTCTGTCCTCGGAACGAGCACTGAATTGCTATACTCATTATTGCCAGTAGATCATTCAGACATATTGTTCAGTAATCTTCTGTTACAACAAAACAACCTTAAAGCAGCAGTTCTGTATCAGTACTCAGTTATATAAACACATCTATTGGTGTGATATTTAATATCAAGTAAAGCTGCATAGATAGGGAGAAAACAAATTCACATCAAAGATAGTTAATTGTTATGCCGATCACTGATACAGACGACCTTTGACCTCTCTGCAGCAGACAACTTATGGAAAAGGAAAAGAAATACTCATATTGCTTAACCCTCTCCCACCTGCTAGACGCATTTTGACGCAGACGACTTCTGAAAACATTGTGGCCAAACCTTATGGAAAAGGAAACATTGCTCATTTTGCTTAACCCTCTCCCACCTGCTAGACGCATGTCGACGCAGACGACTTCTGAAAATATTGTGGCAAAACCTTATGGAAAAGGAAACATTGCTCATTTTGCTTAACCCTCTCCCACATGCCCGAACATTCGGACGTATCTGCAGCAGACGACTTTTTAAAACAGTGTGGTCAAAGGGACAGGGGAAATTGCTACGATGTTTTCACATCTGTTAATAATTGAACTTTCATTTAGAGATTTTACGTATTTTTTCCTAGATACAATATTTTCTGAGTCGTTTGCTTCAATATTTCGTCTGTGGGAAAGCGTTTAAATGTATTGTCCTTTATTCCTACAGTAAGTTCACACTGCTTTGTACATATCGCGATAATACTTAAAATTTGCCATATATTACAGATGTTTTCCTGAATATATCACATAAGGTAAGCGGTAAAATCAACCGACCATATTATCCGATTTTATAAATACCATGGACAGATATCAATTATATCTAAAATAGAATCTTTCAAGTTTATCATATGATATTTTCACTGAGTATTGTAAGGGTGGTAATTTACAATTTATTAAACATGTCAAACAAGGCTTCAAGCATGGATACTTGACGGACATCACACATAAAGGGTCATGACATCATGTCCGTTTTAATCACTCAAAAACATGTATGCGCAAGAATACAAAAGGGCTACAATGTCGATTGTTGCCAGGAAATACTCCATTTTGAATTTGTTCGTACATATAAAGCTGGTAGGCTCCCTTTTTGATGCAGATGGACAGTTGATTTTAGCATCCTTCTATTCTACTACTTGTCTAGTATCCAAGACTTTCTCTTAGCTTATTGCATGTTGAAACGGCCAGAAAGAGACAGTTTGTTTGTGCTCTGATCGATGTCTTCAAATCTGAATAAGTCCACGATTCGAACGAGTGTAAGCCCCAGCAGCAAAACAGTTGTTAGCACATTATAGGGAAAGAAAGAAAAATCGCATTAATCATCATTTTATGTTTCCACAACGTGTTCGACTCTGTATCAATTTAGGTTTCCATATGTTATATATGGAAAGGGTTCCCTTGGACAAGGAATATTTCGTAGCCTAGTATAGTTTGGTTTACCTAGGGATCATGAATAAGTGAACTGTCGCCGTGATATTACTGAAATGATGTCTAAAACGGGGTAAAGCTCCAATAAAATTAAACAAAACGTTTTAAATCTTTGATTGCTGTAACCGATCTGATGAACCTGTGCCACCACTATAGAGCCAGACCAGCCGGCGCATCTTCACCGTCTGACCAGGCTGTTTATTGTTGGCTCATCAGCTGAACATTATTATCTTAATATTCCGAAACAATCAGAATTGAAAGGGTTAAGGCAGATGATTCTGAAACTGCATATCAGGGACAGGAACATCCTCCAACGTGGTCAGCTTTCTCATGAGGAGGCTCAACCGTTAGAAGACCCGTTCTCGAGTGACTTGACCGTCTATCATTTGATACAGAGAATGATTGCCATCTAGTTTTACAATGCCGAAAAAGTTCACGGACTAGTAATCTGAACGTTTGATCGGATTTATTTTACTGGTGATAAATTCTGATTGTCCATTTCTAATATATTGGTGTAGGCTTTATCCTGTAGAAGACACTGACTGGTTGACAATATCAGTTAATTTTGACCAGGTCATTGAATTAATAAAATAGAACTATCTGATCTATCTTTTCATAGGAGAAAATAAACCATTAACGAGCGGCTTCTGTTGGAAAGAGGTCGTATTACACACACATACACACACTGAACATTTGCGTACGAATATTTCAAAGATGTTACTATGTACCTAATCTTTATAAGTGTTTATGTTCAGCACAAGTCCCAAAACTCCATTAAGACTTGTCTTGGGGCCGCAAAAGCTCAGTTTGTAACGAAGAGAGCTGTCGATCAATGGGTCATCCGTTTGAAATCCGTTTGTCCAATAGATTTTCCACTGATTGGAAATCGCCGCTGTAATAACGTTATTCTGCTAACATATAACACTAGATTCCACGTGGCAGGACAGAGTGCTTTCTGAAGTACTGGTGTGTGAAAATGCGTCTGTATATTTAAGAGGGATACATATTCTGATGGAAACACTTAAACGTACATTTTGAACCGGAATTACATGGGAAAATGTATTGCAATAATCCAGGCCTTCAGTTTTAAATCAAGGTTGATGTACTTGTATGACACATTTGGTGTGGTTCCTTAACACCGATAGAGTCGGAAAAAAAATATATTGCTTATAACTCCTAAAAAAGAAGAAGGTTGTGGAATACATACCTAGATAACACTTGGGTTTTTATTTCGAGAAAAAAAGCTACAAATGAGTATTTTAGTGAACTCACTTCAATAGATTTTACAAATGCTTTTGTCATGAATGATCAAAGAAGCAAACTCAAATGAGATTTCGGGTTAAACTCTGTAGATGTTTTTGGCTACACATTTATTGATCCACGCTACCTTGATGACAGTCAAAATCCGAGAGTCCGAATATCGGAGAAATTCCTGGTCTTGGTGCAAAGACATCGTCATGCCGTTGACCTTGACTCAAAGTATTTTGTTTCCCATCATCGCTTTCAGTCTAGCGACTCCTGGGAGGTCCTTGTTCGATACCTCGCTTGCACGGTATACCATCATAGCAAAACGTTTGCAATTGGGAGAAAATACGACAATTCTGCTATCTTCCAGCCGGAACTCAAAGTGAGCGATATCAAATATAGTTGTATTGTTGACAATTCCATAACGCCAAACGTCAGTTCCGGGAAAAACAAATTATGATTGCAAAAAAAGCCGACATGATTTGAGCAAATCGATTAAGTTTCTCATTTATAGAAAACGATCTTTAGAGCATGTATTACACTTGTTTAAACAAGAATTGTATCCATCCATGCAATCTAATGATGTGTACAATATTTGTATTTCACGGCTCAATTATGTTGGCTGTATGGTCATATCCAGTAAACGTGTGCATGCATGGGACACAACACAACATGAAGCTTCAACATATCAACAAAACATATAGCAATGCATGTCGCTGTCCTATATGTTTCTGCTATATATGATTGGTCGCCGGGCAGAAGCCCGCGACTTCTATTTTTAATAGGTTTTCTGAAATCACATGGGAGGGGGGATTATTATTAGAAAGAAACACATTTAGATGTCTTGAACATATTACAATTGTGTTTGTTTAAAAACACTATAAGTAATGACACATCTAAAGTGAAATAAATATTCCGATGTTTTAGGTATTTTCAGTTTCTTTATTTTGACTCGCATTTATGTTTTTTTGTTTTATTTACGAAGACAAAACAGTCCCTATTAGCTAGACTGGTATACGTTATTTTACACTATATACTACATGTAATCAAAAGTCTAATTTGTTTACTTAAGCGCACCTGCGTGACTCGCGAATACCAACTGCGTAGATCAATCTCCTTTGCAGAGGGCCGCTTTTTACACTCACTTACAAATAGTAAATTATAGGTGATTTAAAATGTTTATTTGGTTCGAAACAAATGAAGAAAAGAACAAACCGAGATAAAACTGGTTTTAATGGAAAAATTACTTTGAACGAACACTCTCTGCCTATAAAGAGAGTTTCAAGAACGACACCTCTGCGAATAAGAAAGAATCGGGTCTTTCGTACACAATTATTTCGTCCTTGACAATTTTAAATGTGTCATTTAATTCCCTAAAGGCATATTGCTTCCGATCTGCATATTGTTATGCATCATTGACACAAGGGCGCTCATCATAATATAATTTCAAAACATGAGTAGTTTGTTGTTTTCATTATAAAAAAGGAAGGAAAGAATTAAAATAAATTAACATGTTGTAGGGCTAAGTTTATGTTCGAAATTAAGTTTAAATTATACAACAATTTCAATGAGATTTAACTGTTTAGTTGATATTATATTTCGAAGGTGGTCTAATTTATAAATATTGGACTACATTTCAACATTTGTTAAAGTATGATATAATTAGGATGCTAAGCTAATATCATTTTGAGAAAAAGAGAACACTCATGTCTTCAGCGATTTAACCCTTATCTCATTGTTTTAAAAGTAGATTGCTGCAAAGGTGTGCACTGTTGACTTTAAAAGAGGAAAGGTAAAATGACGTGCTATTGCATGCAAATCCTAAATTATCTGTTTTGTGGTTTTATTGAATAATAATAAAATTCAAATATTCTGACAAACATCTTGAAAAGTGTATGTGGAATTCACAAATCTTATAATTATTCCTTAATGAAAGCACTGTATACATACTAAGACTAATGATTGGCAAGATTACTCATTTCCATTACTGTTTATGATCAATAATTAGTTGGTTGTGTGTATGGTCAACCTACTTTGGAATGGAGATTGATCATAAACAATGAAAGGCTTCAATTATCATTCACTTCGTTGACAAAACAATGCAAGTTATGATACATTTTCACTTGACCCCACCCCTGATGTTCTAATATGCCCCTCAGTTGATAACTGTTTATTCAACTACTATAATGTTAGTGTTATGCATAACTGCACTATGGATATCCGGCGACATTGATGCGTTGCATCAACTTTCTCTTGTTTTATACTTAAACACCATTTGTGAACTTTGATATGTTCATGATTTTTGGACAACCCAAAACACACTTCCTCAAGAGCAATGCATATGTTGCCTATCAATTCAGTAAACGTAAACACCTAGAAGTCTATAAATAGATCAAATATAGACGAAGCCCGTATTTTATAACCATGCCCCGTCATAAAACATGCATTCATGTATGTTGATGAGTATGGGACTGACAGTAGGGACAATGGAACACTAGATGAGATACGTTTACAAACGATACCACCCAACAAGTTAGTTGTCAGGTCACTTTTATCGAAATACGTCTGGTTCTGTCTGGCAAAAAGGAGTCATTTTGCATGGGCGAATTTCATGCGAATCTGTGCATATGCACAATCTCTCGATATATTTACAGTCCGATGGCATGTAGTAAAGCCCCAGTGGTAGCTTCAAACAACAGGTTAGAAGTGTAATCCCAAGAGCATTGTGCACAGCTGTTTTAATGTAATGCAAAGACGGATATCCAATAATTATGATATACAAGTAAACTTTTCCCAGAAGATTATACGAAATTAGTCAGGGAAAAACTCAGGATCTGTTTTATCAATAGTCGCCTTTTTTTTACAAAAACACTAACAGATCATATTGAAGCTCCCTTGAAAAAGCGTAACTCTCTGATGAAATGGTCGACTCTTAACAAGATGATATAACACTTGCGTATACAAACTGACAACGCGGCGACTACACGCTTTCCGAAATTTGTGGGGAGCATAAAAAATATCTGATTTGGGGTTATTTATGGTTTGATATAAAATAAGGGGTAAGATGTAATTATTAGGAGGCAAATACCTCTAGTTTCGGTCAATACAGTCACTTGAAACCATGCAATTGTGTAATCCCGTTCCCTGTAGTAAAGTTTTCAACACTAACACTATTTGAGCCTGGTCATGCCAAATGGTACACGCCGGTGATTAACCCAGTAACATCACGGTGACATTTATCCATGATAGCTGGTTGACTTACCATTACTAAGCTGGGAAATGTGCCTGTCGCAATCCTTTCCTTACAGACTTCACACCTACATCAGACGACTACATTTATGAACATATCTTGTCAAGCATATGCAAACTTACTTTTAATGAACATAACATTATTGAATAACGTTGAACACGTTTGAAATTGCTCATGATGAGCGATTTCTCCTTTTGTTGCATTGTTTTCAAAAGTTGTTTGCTGTTGCAAAATGCGTCAAATAGCGTCTGCAGGTGGGAAAACGTTAATTAACATGCGCCAGTTGCCATTTTCTTACATGTCGTTCAGACTGAAGAAGCACAAGGGTTCGGATAAAACAGTGTTCCCCTCTGGGCATATGCTCATAGAACACGAGTACCACAAAGATAGAGGTACAATACGTATCTTGGATTTCAATTAACCGTGCAGTCGTATTCAGTTGTGTGTTATGTGCGAAGTAATTAAAAGTTGAGGTGGGGATTTCACACATTGCTTGTTGATACCAAGGAAACAATAGAACGGTACACAATTTTGAGCCGTCTAGCGAGAAAACCTACATTGTGGTTTCTGCGTAATATAACGACCCAGATCAGCCTAAGCTAGCCGCGCAGGTTTACCCGGATAGACACTGTTCGCCTCCTGTCGGTTTTCTGTTTCGGGAATCATTACTCTATACCTCTATCCCTCTTATACGGAATATGTCGGCCCGGATCAGTCTGCGCGGACTGCGCAGGCTGCTCTGGGTCGATACATTACGCAGATACATTGCTGCTACGCTGTTTTCCACAAGAAGCTCCGTTCAAGTAGGCCAAACATGTACATTCAAATGTGTATCTATAGCTGACTGACTGACACCCACAGATACGACACGTGCGTCTTAAATACAAAGGTATGTTCAGAGAATGGCACTTTGGCAAGACTTGGTAAATGCTAAATAAGACTCAGCGTAAACCTTTACCTGAGACTGGAACCCGTTCCCAAAGTTAACTGTATTACTTTAGTTTAGTTTAAACTTATTTATTTTACATCGATTGCGAAACAAGCCTTTGACTTAGATTAATCACTCTCGATGTCTGCTTCCTGGAGACTTTTAAAACCAGTACTCGCGCCGTTTGTGTGGAAAAATCCCAAAGTCAGTATTACTTCAATATCAGCATTGAATTGCACAATCTCTTATTCTGCAGAAGCTTGTTATTAATGGTTGAACTTAAATTTCAGGTAATCAAACGCGTCTTGATTTTGTAGATTTTATAAAAGTAATTACGCTTGTATTCCCTTAAACTATTTAAACGAATGAACTGTTTCAAGTCTCCATTCGTCTTTGTTCTGTACGTCAACGCTTTACCTTGGTTCTCACTCTCTCCGTCCATGTTGATATGTGTCCTGTCCGGCCATACGGTCAAGCAGGGTCACCACATGTAAACAGATGCTAGCTAATGAAACAATAACACACACTGTCTCTCTTTCATATTGAAACCTAAGTTCACCGTTTAAATTTTGAATGCTCCACTTTTCAAATATGACTGCATCTTTTTAACGCGGCATGCGTAAATTAACCGTTTGCCGACTGGATCATTTTTTGTGAAAACCTGTGCCAAAAATACTTTCACAAGTATATATTGTTAGGCTATTTCGGGAATCTGAAAGACGCCGAAATCAATTACTAATGCCGAGAATTTTGACTAAATCGGGATTCGAACTCACAACTCCTTTATCAACGGCGAATGTCGTTGTCAACATTGCCACCTAAGCTCTGTAGAA
This sequence comes from Serripes groenlandicus, assembly GCA_031761405.1. Taxonomy (NCBI): domain Eukaryota; kingdom Metazoa; phylum Mollusca; class Bivalvia; order Cardiida; family Cardiidae; genus Serripes; species Serripes groenlandicus. Next base: position 72,660,645 of record JASEVX010000006.1, read on the forward strand.
AATTTAATAAATAAGAAGGCATTATCCTTCAATCGAATTTTCTCTTTTAATTTCCTTCCTCCTTAAATATGTATCTACAGCAGACGTCTCTCGTGGCAAAGGAACATTCAAACGTAATAAAAAAAGATTTACTTTCATTTATAAATATTTTCCATTTTTTTGCCCAGATCTTTTCAAAGTCGTCTGCTACAGACTTGTTGTATGTGGGAAAAGATAACAGGTCGCCCAAAATAAAATAAGACACTATGACACTATGGGACTTTCTTTGATGACCGAAAGCTAATCTCTGGTATCACTGCAGCAAAGGGGTATCGAATCAAGGCTAATACGGGGCTCGTCGGGTGTTATGGGGGTCATCAAGGCTTTTATAATCAATCAGTATTAGCAATCACGTGACAAGAGACAAGGTGGGGCCTTCAATCATTTCCTTAAATCGACACTTTACGCTAAACTGTTTAAACACTTTCCCACATACAACACTTCCCAACAGACTCTTAAAACATATTGTCAAATTTTGTGGAAATTCTCTGTAAATAATTTTTTTTTTTTAATTATTGAATAGTTGAACATCGAAAACTTTGTGACAAATGGGGAAATTGCTCATCATGAGCAATTTCTCCTTTTGTCGCAAAGTTTTCAAAATTCGCCTGGTGCAGATGTACCAAATGTAAGTTGAAAAAGATCAAAGATGAAAATAATGACATAGTGATATATATCTGTTAATGGCATTGCGTCTATATATTTAACTCTAACTATTCTAAGATTCCCTTTGGCAAAGATATAAGACGTTAGAATGAACAACAACCCTTGGCGTGTAAGACTTACAAATTAAATTTCCGTTGTTAAATTAAAAACAATTTATTCTACAAAGGGAAGAAATCACGGCGCAGAATAAATAGGCAGAAATCCTAGCCTTGAGACGGAATTATCTTGTCAAGGTCTCGGTGAGACTAGCCAGGTTACCATTTACCCATCATCACGTTCTGAATAAGGTTGTTTATAACCATGGGTCAAAGGTTCAATCCTTCTGTTGACCTTTCTTGAAATAAAAGTTTCAATTATATCGAATATCATACTGCTATTCTCACATTAATTACTGAATTTTCAATACATATTTAATGTTACGATGGTCAGGTTTTCTCTACGAATTGTCCTTTTTTCACGTTTGTTAGTTTCCCCTGTTAATGCTAATGACCTATTTGGATAAGACGGACTGTTTTCTTCTGTTAAATTAAAACGTGTAACTATTATCCACCTACAAAGAAACATTTAGCTATTACCGTAATGCATCAAATATCTCATATTGCTAAAGTAACCAACATGTGAGAAGTCACGTGATACTACATGACAATATCAACCTATCCTCCTCACCTTGCTCCAAAGCTCATCAGGTGATAATGAATGCAACCAGTGTTCCCAAGTTCACACTCGTCGCCTGAAGGAATACGGGTCATATAGCTATATCCAGATTTAAACCTTTCCCACCTGCAGACGCATGTTATCTAGGCAAATCTGAGGGGAATCTCTATAAATAAAAATAATCTTCATTGAATAGAGTTTAAAATAGTATGGCCTAATGAGAAATTGCTCGTTTCAAACGCGATCCGCTTTACATGCGTCTGAATATATAGCAAAGGGTCCGGTCAAGCATTGTTTTAATAACATATTGCCAGGACTTGAAAAATCCAACATTTGCCCTTCTCGGTCTAATCACAGTCTCCCGTACTCGTGCTTGCGCCATCCTATCATGATAACAGAGACACGTGTGGAAAGCTAGGAAAAAACAAGAGGGTCATGATGGCCCGTGATCACTCACCTGCGTTGCAAGAGGGTCATGATGGCCCTTGGTCACTCACCTGCGTTACAAGAGGGTCGTGATGGCCCTTGATCACTTACCTGCGTTACAAGAGGGTCATGATGGCCCGTGATCACTCACCTGCGTTGCAAGAGGGTCATGATGGCCCTTGATCACTCACCTGCGTTACAAGAGGGTCGTGATGGCCCTTGATCACTTACCTGCGTTACAAGGGGGTCATGATGGCCCTTGATCACTTACCTGTGTTACACGAGGGTCGTGATGGCCTTTGATAACTTACCTGCGTTACAAGAGGGTTATGATGGCCCTTGATCACTCACCTGTGTTACACGAGGGTCGTGATGGCCTTTGATCACTCACATGCGTTACAAGAGGGTCATGATGGCCCTTGATCACTCACCTGTGTTACACGATGGTCGTGATGGCCTTTGATCACTCACATGCGTTACAAGAGGGTTATGCTGGCCTTTGATCACTCACCTGTGTTACACGAGGGTCGTGATGGCCTTTGATCACTCACCTGCGTTACAAGAGGGTTATGATGGCCTTTGATCACTCACCTGCGTTACAAGAGGGTTTTGATGGCCCTTGATCACTCACCTTCTTACAAGAGGGTTATGATGGTCCTTGATCACTCACCTGCGTTACAAGAGGGTTATGATGGCCCTTGATTACTAACCTGCGTTACAAGAGAGTTATGCTGGCCCTTGATCACTCACCTGCGTTACAAGAGGGTTATGATGGCCTTTGATCACTTACCTGCGTTACAAGAAGGTCGTGATGGCCCTGGATCACTTACCTGCGTTACAAGAGGGTTATGCTGGCCCTTGATCATTCACCTGCGTTACAAGAGGGTTATGATGGCCCTTGATCACTCACCTGCGTGACAAGAAGGTTATGATGGCATTTGATCACTCACCTGCGTTGCAAGAGGGTCATGATGGCCCTTGGTCACTTACCTGCGTTACAAGAGAGTTATGATGGCCTTGATCACTCACCTGCGTTACAAGAAGGTTATGCCTTGATCACTTACCTGCGTTACAAGAGGGTTATGCTGGCCCTTGATCACTCACCTGCGTTACAAGAGGGTTATGATGGCCTTTGATCACTCACCTGCGTTACAACAAGGTCGTGATGGCCCTTGATCACTTACCTGCGTTACAAGAGGGTTATGATGGCCCTTGACCACTTACCTGCGTTACAAGAGGGTTATGATGGCCTTTGATCACGCACCTGCGTTGCAAGAGGGTCACGATGGCCCTTGGTCACTTACCTGCGTTACAAGAGGGTTATGATGGCCCTTGATCACTCACCTGCGTTACAAGAAGGTTTTGATGGCCCTTGATCACTTACCTGCGTTACAAGAGGGTTATGATGGCCCTGGATCACTTACCTGCGTTACGAGAGGGTCATGATGGCCCTTGATCACTCACCTGCGTTACAAGAGGGTTATGATGGCCCTTGATCACTTACCTGCGTTACAAGAGGGTTATGATGGCCCTTGATCACTTACCTGTGTTACACGAGGGTCGTGATGGCCTTTGATCACTCACCTGCGTTACAAGAGGGTCATCATGGCCTTTGATCACTCACCTACGTTACAAGAGGGTCATCATGGCCCTTTATCACTCACCTGCGTTATGCAATGTGATGTGTCATGCAAAACATAATTACTCATTTTGCAGTTAGTTTAGTTAATACAAAAGGACAAGTTTAGCTCAACTGCCACAAGCTGAAATAACCTACACCCTATGTTGTCTTTCTTTTGAAAAATCAATATGTTTAAAATGGTCACCCCAGAAATATTTATGTACCACTTAGTAAATCAAATTTTATTTTGTTAACACCAATCAGCATGGCAGGGAAAAGGTCAACCAAGAAACATGCCCCCAAAAGTAATTGACAAGAAGTCCATGAGTGTCCTAAATCGCTCAATTTATTTGATATCAATTAAATAGCTATTAATGATTTTACTCTATGCATACAAGAAAAACAAGCAGCGTCCCCTAGTGGTCAGGTTTTTCAACGGATCGTTATAACTCAAACAATATAGGTAGAGGGTCACCAAGGAATATGTGTGCCGATTTATTTTCAAATCAGTCGGGTACTTTTGACAAAGATTGTTTTTAAGTTTTCTCTTTGTACATAAAAGGAAAATAAGCTCTGCCCCTGGCCATGTTTTCCAACGTACTGGAAAAGTTGCTACAAATTTGGTAGAGACATCCAAGGAACATTTATGAAAAATTAATTTTCACATCGAGCATGTATCTTTGGACAAGAATATTTTTAATATATTTTGGCATTTTCCCCCTCTTTCTGATGCCTCAGCAACCAAAGTTCTGCATGGAATTGAATTAGATTATTTGAATAACTTTGGAAAAGAACCACCTAAGAAACATTCAAGTGAAATTATTTTAATTTGGTTCATTAGTTTAGGAGTAAACGTTGTTTATAGAACAATAGGAACGGACAGACGACGACGATGACGATTACGACGAAGTACGACGACGATGATGATTATGACAATGCAGGACGGTAAGTGTTAACAGTATCTCAGGTGAGCTAAACATCAGTCTGATACTTGAGGAGGAAAGTTTTTTTAAAGTGTTCACTATAGTCCTATGAGGAAAAAGAGCCCGACCCTGCATGAAGGCAACGCTCTTTTAACAATCAACATGGCGTGTAATAATATAATAGAGGAACATCAAAGGAACATTTCTACAAATTTGGAAATTACCTAGATACTTTAGGAGGAGAAGAATTGTTCAAGTGTTAACTATAGTCCTATAGTCATAAAAGGCAATCGACATACTAGTAGCTTGAAGGAATCTGATTGGATAATTTCTACACAATTGTTTGCAAATTGGCCAGCTACTTTCGGAGGAGAAAACTCTTGAAGTGTTCATTATATCCGTATTAGGTAAAACATCCCTCTCTCCTGGCCGTCACGTTTTTTTCGATCAATCAACATAATTTGAAGTAATCTGATAGAAGTTTTCTACAACATTATTTGAACGCTTTTGGAGGAGAAAACACAGGTTTTCTTTTTTTTCGAGTGCCATGGAAACCAGAATTATGCATAGATAAACAAACATGAAGGAAATTTTGTGCAGGACATTGATGTGAAATTTCATCCCGATTGACACACTGGTTACGGAGGAAACTGCACAACATACGTTTGACGCCGGACAAAGGGAGATCATAACAACGCACATTGAGTACTGTTTTTAAAAAATCGACTGCTGTACATGTCTTAAAGTATGTCTGCACTTTGGAAAGGGTTTATCAACTAAAAAGATTGCATACATGTTAATGCTATATTCTTGAATATAAGTAAACAACACAAAGTTAAACACCAATGAATAACAAACAAAAAATAGTATTACCTTTCCCAAACACAACAAATCTGCAAAACCGCGCCTTTGAAGACATCTTTTAATTAAATAGAGTTGAAAACATAGATGCAATGAGAGAAATTGTTCATTATGAACAGTTACTCCTTTTGTCACACTATGTTTAAATGTGTCTGCATGCAGAGGCATGATGGAAGGAGAAATGATTATATAACAGGAATGTAGATACGGTCCTGTATACTAATAAATTATATATTTGAACGTGTAATTCCGGCCACATTGAATTAAATATGAATGACAATAAAAACACTCTTTTACTCGATATTTCGACCCTATGAATCTGTGGGATATTTCAAAGATATCTAAAACCTATGATGTGTCCATCTTGAAAACCAAATGGACACAACGTAGTTTGCAGTGATCTTTTTAAAATCCTGAAAAGGGCATCGTGCTGAACAATCGAATGAAAGAGTGTTTACATTATAAAAGGTTATATAACCCTGGCATTGGCAACATTGATAAGATAACCCTAAATCATTGTCCTGAAACGACTTTTGAAAACGTTTGTAATTTTGATACTCTTCCGGTCTTCGGTTTCGGGTGTTCATATTTAGTACCGTTGATAATCTTTCTGAAGAAGGCATCAACATATTCCTACTGGAGACAGTAAGAGTGGTACCAACAGACCAGACCAAAGCATATAGGAGCAAACCTTGTAGGTATAGTGTTACCTAAAATTAAAGTACAATATAATACAAACCACTTTATAACAGTCAGGCAAGTTTGCCTATGGTATGTTACATATAATATGTAAATTTACAGTTAGAAATCATTGTTATTTTACGAGAAGTGGAATTTCCATATCTATGATCAAATATTAATCCTTTCCAATATACAACTAATTCACTACAAACACCTTTGAGATATAGTGAATAGTATTGACAGTTTCTATATTGAAAGGTTAATAATGAAATGAAGTTAAAAACATTGTGGCAAAAGTCATCTGCTGCAAATGCATCAAAATGTTTCTGAAAGTAAGCATATTATACACAAGCAATATCTATGTTTCATTATATAATCACCATACAGATTATTTCTAGAGTCATCCGCTGTCGATATATCCCAGAACAAACGTTTTCTTTTTTAAAAAGTACAAGTGTATATTTGTTTTATTTGCAGTATTGAAAGTAGTGTTGGAAAAGGACCAATTACTACTATTGTTTTTCAAATGTCATCTTCTAAAAACATGAATTATCCTAAATTGTAAAGGACCTATTTCAACCCTTTTCCCACATGCGGACAATTCATTTCACCCATTTTATAGACGGTCACCTCAGGGACATTTCTTTCAAACTATTTTGGAATGAGAACAGCAGATGCAAGGCTGAAGTAGGCCTATTTAAAGGTTTTGCGTTTTTTGATGTCAGAGGAGAATTATTTTTTTGGAAAAAACTTTATATAAGGGAGGCTACCCAAATGGCTTTAGAGCGATATTACTTTTATAATTAATATAAAATGCAACTTGTCTCCCTTCAACCATAAAGTTTAAAAGCAAAGCCCTTTCCCAGAGATAACTTACACTATATAGTGGTCTGAGCCAAATTTACCCTTTCCCACAAACACACATTCAGCAACAGAGTTGGAAAAATAAAGATAAGTTCTCCTTCTATTGTCAAATCTTTTTGATTATGACACTTTCATAGTTGTAGACTGCAGATCTGTTTTATGTGGGAAAAAGTAAAATCTCCCAAAATCTGTTCCTAGGAGAAATCGTCAATTCTTATTGATACATTTTATCCTACGAGAACATCTTTTTAATATTGACATTAACATAGATGGACAGTGTCCAGCTTACATCAATACTTCATTAAACAACAGCTAGTATCCACCTTTCACCCCGATCTTGACCTTCACCCAACCTGTGGCAGCCATGGTGATCTTGTAGCCAAGGTGACAATCACTATGGGTACCACTCCGATACACAGGACTCAGTGTTAGGTACCTCCACCATGATATTGTCGTCTTCTGGTTGCCGATACACATGATAATGTTCAGAGTTATCATTCAAGGCAGAATGTACTTAAATTTTAATCTTAAACTGAAATAGAAATAAATATTCTTATTAATCATTGATCAGTTTTTAATCAATTTCTCCTTATGCCACACTATTTGTAAAAGCATCCTTTACTATATACGCGTCAAAATGGGTCTGCAAGTAGAACAGGGTTAAAGGACGATAACTTGATTGAATCCATTATGGACCATGGCATTAATGTATTATTTACATATGTATTAACAATAAATGAAGTTTGAGATGCGCAGGAACCGACAACCTTCCTCTCTGTACGACCTATTTCCTCACTCTCTCTCAAAATGCTTTTAACTACATATTGTGACCATTTTGCATGAAAATAATCTGGTAAATGACTATATGTGTAGCGAGCCTTAGTTTCTCAAAACATTGAAATATCTACATCCACTGTCATACAATAAGAGGAAACAATTTATTTCAAAAATTATTTCTAATTCTAAGGACAACTGAGTCTGCTGTAGAATATGTGTATGCGGGAATCGGTTATGTGAAGCCAAAAATAAATGAGCCGTCCCACGAGAAACCCAACATAATGAACTCTGCGTAATGTATCGACCCAGATCAGTCTGCGCAATCCGCGCAGGCTCATCCGGGCCAACACATTCCGTCTCAATGGGGACAGATGTATAGAGTGATGATTCCTGGAACAGAAAATCCAAAGGAGACAAAAAAGTGTCTGACCGGATTAACCTGTACGACAGGCAGGCCTAGGCTGATCCGGATCGATACTTTACAGAGAGTCCACACTGTAGGTGTTCTCGTTGAACGACTCAAATATTGCAAGACGCTCCTTGTTTTGTCTGACATTCCCTTTTCCAACATACAAGAAATCTGCAGCAGACGACTGAAATTAAAGCATAATTATTGCATGGAGTTGAAAAACATTGTCGGAAATGGACAAATTGCTCGTTATGAGAATTGTTTGTTATTGCCATGATGGTTTCAAAAAGTCACCTGCTGTAAATAGGCTAAACTGCATGCATGTGGGAAAGGGTTGAAAATACACAGACAGCTACAGCAGCAAAGAAGGGGTGGATTGCTGCAACCATGTATGCCGCAGTGGACGGTTAATTTAGTTTGGCCCACCAGCAAGTGTATGCCAATATTTAACAGATTGCAAAGATTGATGTTTTTTTACTCCACTTTCTACATGTTTTCAGTTATATCACGGCGTTTAATTGGTAAGTTACCAGTATTACCGGTCCATACATCCTAACACCAGCCCGTCAGGCGTTATGCTAACCCCGCAACGCTGAGTGCCAAGGAGGGCAGCCATTACTACCATGTTTAAAGTCTGTCGTATGACCCGGGTGGGGATCGAACCCGTGACCTCCCGCAAAACAGGAAATTGTTCATTTCAGAAATTTCTCCCTTTTCAACAATAAATCAATACTATATCATCTAAATAATAGCAGGCAATTTTAAAAATTCCAAATCGGGTTTCCCCTTTTTCGAATACAAGAAATCTGCAGCAAATTTTTAAAACAAGAGGGCCATGAGGCCCTGGAATCGCTCACCTGCGAATGGGCTATTTAAAACATAACTCTTTCATCACCAATGGCAATATCATCAAGATAAACTTTCTGACAAAAATGTGGCTTCCAGAGTGTTAACAAGATTTTTCTTAAATTTGGCCTAGTGACCTAGTTTTTGACCAGACATGACCTATATTCGAACATGGCCTAGATATCATCAAGACACATTCTCTGACAAAGTTTCAACATGCTCATGTTTAAAATGTGGCTTCCAGAGTGTTAACAAGATTTTTCTTAAATTTGGCCTAGTGACCTAGTTTTTGACCCGACATGACCTATATTCAAACTTGGCCTAGATATCACTAAGACAAACATTCTGACAAAGTTTCAACATGCTCAAGCCAAACATGCGGCTTCTAGAGTGTTAACAAGATTGTCCTTCAATTTGGCCTAGTGACCTAGTTTTTGACCCAACATGACCTATATTCGAACTTGGCCTAAATATCACTAAGACAAACATTCTGACAAAGTTTCAACATGCTCAAGCCAAAAATGCGGCTTCTAGAGTGTTAACAAGATTTGCCTTCAATTTGGCCTAGTGACCTAGTTTTTGACCCGACATGACCCAGTTTCGAACTTGGCCTAGATTTCATTGAGATATATGTTCTGATAAACTTTCATAAAGATTGGATGCAAAATGTTGCCTCTAGAGTGTTAACAAGCAAATGTTGACGACGGACAAAAGGCGATCACAAAAACTCACCTTGAGCACTTTGTGCTCTGGTGAGCTAAAAAGGTAAAATCTCTATAAAATTAAGAATAAGCATAAACCAAAACGAGTTTTGCAGATGACTCAAATTGTGTCATGAAGGAATGGGTAAAATCAGATTATCCCTTACTCAACTGACTCTAGGCGAGACCCCGGTTGTTTCCTGGACCATCACATAACTTGTGGAGGTTCTATTGTCGTTCCCTGCCTTCCGATTAATGCATTCCTGTACTCGTAAAGGTGTGTGCCCAGCTGAAATTGTAAAGGACATCAAAATAAAACAAGAACTACAGATAAATTGAACCTTTCTGCAGTTGACAAGCTTTTGCCATTGTTATGTGGTTTTCGTATGGGACTTTTTTATACTGGATGTCTCTGATTTGATCCTTCTTGTGGTAGTCATGTTGGCTAGGCTAGCCGAGTACTTGTTAGTTTTTACTAAAATGTCCTCTACTTATTAGTTGTCGGTCTGATCAACATGTTGTGCCAATCACATATCTCAAGTCACCAAGCCAATTTTAACCAAACAAAACAATATTGTTACTTGGACTCGATCAAGTTAAATCTAAACAAAATTGCCAATTAGAAAGACGTTGCAGCAAAACTGTAATGGAATCATTTTTAAGCTTGACTATTCAGAAAACAAAGGAAGAATTTCAAAAACCACAGATGCTTTTGCTTTAAGACGGCATCACATGATCTTGGAATACAAGTCTCATAACTCTACATCCAATTTTAACTGAATAATGACTATTTTTGGGACTAAGAAAAATTACTTGTTTTGTTTGCGTGCAACACCTTCTCTCACAAACCACGTGTATTTCCCCCCACATTTTTCTCTTCCTTTTAACGACATCCAGGGTCTAACGATTCACCCAGTGTTAAAAGGTTAAGGTCCAGATATACAAATCGGTTTGTATTATTCTGTTACTTTTGATATCCTAGTGTAAATTTTTCCCATGAAATCCTAAAATAAACTCCGGTTACTTATTCGGATTCCAAGTTAATGCTGTTTATACTGATTGTTGACTTGAATTGAATTGAACTGAAACATAGACACCTTTGAAATAGTTGTCATGCCCATCTTTCAGGAAGTGTAAATTTGTAAATGTGTGTGCTGCCCTGTGTTTTTTTCAAAATGGACATTTTTTCTTGATTGTCCAGGGACCAGTTAAATACGTTTCACAACAAGCTAAACAGTATGCACATTATAAATACAAAGTAAACGTACACAATGTAAAGTTTTAATCCATGAAGTTGTATACATAATTTAGAAATTTAGATATTTTAGTTAGACATAAGGATCTTAAACGTTTAAATATATGGAAAACGAGTAGCTCGAAAGCGGGTAGCTCCAAAACCTTTTGAGAAAATCCCTGCAATGAAGAATACGGAAATACGGCTAACGTGCATCGTCAACATTTTCCCTTGTTAACACTCTACAGGCTACATTTTGCATCGGATCTTCATGAAAGTTTATCTGGACATTAATCTCCATCGAAACTGGGCCATTTGAGATCAAAAAATAGGTCACTAGGTCAAATTGAAGTAAAAAAATATTGTTAACACTCTAGAGGCCACATTTTCAACTTGAGCATGTTGAAACTTCATCAGAATGTTTGTCTTGATGATGTAAGTCAAGTTCGAACACGAGTCATGTTGTGTCAAAAAGTGGGTCACTAGGTCAAATTGAAAGAACAGCTTGTGCAATTTTTGCTTCAGCAGTTTGAAATTTTGTCAGAATGTTTGTATTAATGATATCTATGTCAAGTTCAAATATGGGTCATATGGGGTCAGAAACTAGGTCACAAGGCCATATTGAAGGAAAATCTTGTTAAAACTGTAGAAGCTACATGCTAAGGCAGCTTGAAATTTGGTCTATATGATATCTAGGCCAATTCTGAATATGGGTCAAGCCGGGTCGAAAACTAGGTCACTAAGCCAAATTGAAGGACAATCTTGTTAACACTCTAGAAGCCGCATGTTTGGTCATATTTTCATATTTTCAATTTGAGCATGTTGAAACTTTATCAGAATGTCTGTCTTGATGATATGTAGGTCAAGTTCGACCATGGGTTATGATGGGTCAAAAAGTAGGTCACTAGGTCAAATTGGTAGAAGAGCCTGTTAACACTCTAGAGGCCGCAATTTTTGCGTCAGCAGTTTGAAATTTGTATTAATGATATCCAGATCATGTTCGAATATGGGTCACATTGTGTCAGAAACTAGGTAAATAGGCCAAATTGATTGAACATCTTGTTAACTCTGTAGAAGCATGTTTTTTGGCTACAGCAGCTTGAAATTTGGTCAGAATTCAATATAATTGATATCTAGGTCAAGTTTGATATGGGTCATGCCGGGTTAAAAACTAGGTCACTAGACCAAATTGAAGGAAAATCTTTTTAACACTCTGGATACTGCATTTTTAGCTTGAGCATGTTGAAACTTTATCAGAAAGTTTTTCTTGATGATATCTAGGTTAAGTTCTAACATGGGTCATGTTGGGTCAATAGTTCTAATTGGAGTTAAATCTTGCTAACACTCTAGAGCCATCATCCCCCGCAGTTTAGTACTGAAAGTACTTTGATTTTATAAGCATTGTTTGATCTGGTGCTGATAATGGTTTCAAATTCAATTGTGTTGATGTCTCTTTTTTAAAGTTTTTTTTTATTTCATTTATCAATATAACTTCCTTACTAAATATGAAATATAAAATGCTGGGATTGTCTGTTCCTCTTTCTCTAGTGGCCGGTTTCACATGTTGGAATAAAAAAGCATCACATTCTATCTCCAAGAATTTTGATGTTTAATGTTCTGTTCCCATGTTTGATGTTTGCATTTCCCAGTTTATATCTTTAAAGTTGAAATCCCCTATGATTACTTGATCTTGAATTTTTATATTTTTAGTAGAGAATAATTACTCTAATTCATGTATGCAATTTTAGTCTGTGGCACTGGGGCTTTAGTAAATATAGGCGACCAGTAGTGTTTCTTTACCACATTTCACACTGACATAGTTGGTAATATTCTTTGAAATTCAGTTTGTTTTTGTTTATAAGATATGATGTAAGTGTATTAATCTCATATATCATGCATCCTCTATTTGAGAAAGAAGATTGATTTGGATAAAACGTATTATAACCTTGCAAGCTCCGCTCAGCAGATGTGTGGTCAATGTCAACATATTTTGGAAACACTTCAGTTAATCCTTTTATGTCATATTTCCCTTGGTATGTCAAATGTATTTAATGGGCTGTCTGCATTTGTGTATAATAAATACATTGAGTTGAGCTGTATTCACATTGTTACAAATAAAACTGGTTTCCTAATCTGTTTCAACATTGCTTGTTAACTCTAGCGGCATATTCTCATTCATCTTTATGCCGTCAATAACTGTCTCTGCATTTATAATTATTTGAGCCGTTCCACGAGAAAACCAACATTATGGACTCTGCGTAATGTATCGACCCAGATCAGCCTGAGCAGTCCATGTAGGCTAATACGGGCCGACACATTCAGTCTCAGTGGGATAGAGGTATAGAGTAATGATTCCTGAAACAGAAAGTCAACAGGAGACGAAAGGTGTCTGTCCGGATAAGCCTGCTCGGTATGCTTAGGCTGGTCCGAGCGATACTTTACGCAGAGTCCACAATGTTGGTTTTCTCGTGGAACGGCTCAATTATGCTTCATGTCATATTTAATTTTACGGATAGGGCTTCCCCTTTCGGTAGTACCGAAAAATATATATGCTCAAAACATTGAGGCAAGTGGATCATTGTTAACAATTTCTTCTTTGGTCATAATGATTTCAAAAGCCATCTGCTGTAAATGTATTGAAATGGGGTCTGCAAGAAGAAACGGCTTCACGTCTTCCCGCCATCATATTACTGCAAAATTGTTGAAAGCGATGCAAAACACTAAGCAAACAGAAACACATACTTGAGTTGGGATAAACTGTTCTGTAATTATCATTATTTGTCTGTGTTTATTTACCTTCGCCGCGCAGAATTCACTATTTGGCGAGCAAACAAAGTTAGATATAAGGGAGTCCGGGTTCGATACCCTAGGTCTTTCCGAAAATACCCCTTAAATTGGTTCGTTTACATAACCGGTACCGATACACGCGAGGTTATTTTTCATGAAAAGGACCAGTACTTCACCTCTAATTGAGTGGAAGACGCTTAGAAGCACCCCTTAAATTTCCAGACCGGGATTTGAGCTCCAGACCTCTGGATTGACAGTACATTGTGTTAACGACTGAACCCTACTTCTTCTTTTATGACGTTGCTTACCCTCGCACTCGGCATTAATGCCTTTGGCGAGCAATACTGAACTACTCCGCCACTCAGTTAGTTATCATAGTTTACCAGGAAACGCCTTTACATGATAACACGAGCACGATTAAAACGAGAGGTATATAGATATGCAAATTAAAGGCAGCGTTTTAACCAATAAAACCCCCCGATATGTTCTGTTCGTTACACACATTTTAAACAACAGCCATGTGATGTGTTGTGTGAGAACCGGATAGTTGTGGGTTTAGTTTGTGAGGCATGACGATGGGTGTGGCTTAAATACGATATCGGGTCTGTGGAAAAATCATACGAATTATCTAGAAGGACGGAATGATGTCTGGACCTTACAAGAGGCCGCATCCCAGCGAGATTGCTCGCGAACACAGTCAGATTGGACGTACCGACCAGTATCAATCTTTGTATTATCCGGGACGTCCCTGTTATGATTCAGGTAGGAAACCCTACCCCATCGTTGATTCTTTCCCACATACAAACAATCTGCAGCAGATGACTTTGAAAACAGAATTAAAATCTTTCGTAATTCATTTTTAGCTCTCAATATTTGATAAATTTTGCAATATATCAAGGCTATCATTTTGCAATTAGGAATACCTGTTCACCATCAAATGTGCAATCTTACTTGCCCTGACCTCTTACCAACAAAAACGTCATTTTCTTTAGTAGAAAACCTATTGTGGATTTTTTCTTCCACATTTGAACATGTTGTCTATTAGCTGCATATGACATCATAGGAATTTGAAGTCACATGATTACATTCCGTGAAGTTTTCTCGACTATAGAAAACATGGAAGAAATTAAGGACCAAAATTCTAAAAATATATTTATTTATTTTTGGCCTGTATGTTTGTGGTGGTTATACATTTTAACATATGCTATTTTTAAACTTTTAAATCATATACTGTGTTACAAATGATAAGGATGTTATTATAAGGACTAACAAGATAACAAAGAACTAGGTCATTTCTGGAAAATATGATTAAATTGTGCCAATAAGAAAATTTAACAAATTGATTCTGAAAATATCTTGTAATTATAAGTTCATAATTTGGAACAGTTAATAAATTAACATTTCAATTAAATATAACTGTTCTAGTGACAACTGTTTTATAGGATAATCATTTTCACATTAAATCTCACAATCTTGTAAAGATTTGATACAACAGGACCACCATACTTTGTGTAATTACACCGGTGAGTGATTGCCTCCCTTGAAAGTCAATTTCCAAAATGGCTGCGGATGGACTCGATTTTTGAAACTTTGCACAGAAGTGAATGATTATTTGGTGTAAGTTAAATAACAAGGACATATAAGGAACGAGTGACACTGGATATAATTAACAGTTAAGTTTGCTTTATTTTTATTTTTTTCAAAAAAATCGTAAGTACACCGATAATAGGGAGTGCCATCGTATAGGAAGCATTAATGCATCTCTTTAATTTGGTTGTGTTTTGGGGCTCCTGGGTTGTTGTTACTAAAAATAGGAGAATGGTAATATATTCAATATTTTCAATAAAAGTTAACCTAAGTAAACACACTTATGTTTGTTGTAGGTATTTAAGAAGATCTTTAATGTGATTGTGTTTTGGGGCTCCTAGGGTCAAGGTCACTGTTACTAAATATAGAAAAACGGTTATATATTTAATATCTTTGTTTGACTTTACAATTGAACTAATATAACTTAATAATTAAGTTATTAATAAATATAGATAAATACTTTTATTGGGATTGTGCTTGGGGCTCAAGGATTTTTTTTATAAAATTAGAATAATGGGGAAAATACAATATCTTTATATAGTTGCATTTGAATAATTGTGACCCAACTTTAAGTTTGTAATAATTATTTTCACAAAAGCCTTTAGTAGGATTGTGTTAAGGGCTCCTTAGGTCAACAATTAGAGAAAAACATTAATACTAGCGTATCTAAGAGTTAATTCTGACCACAAACCTATTTGGACAACTCAGTAATTATTTAAATGTTTTAAAAACTATGTTTCGTACACCAATACGTCCACTAATTGTGCAGAAACTTACAGTATTGAACTAGCCATTTTTTAGCTCCACTTTTCGGAGAATATGAGAGCTATTCTACTCAACCTTGCATCAGCGTGCATGCCATGCCACACCTTGGTTACGGTTTGCATTCAAGTACATATATATTACGCCATAGGTTGGTTACTTAACTTAATGAATTGCATTGAAACCTTCAACAAGGCACCTATGTCAATAATGACCCATTTCTACTTTTGCCAAAATGTTTTCAACTCTATGGAATAATAATTTTTCATTTATTAATTTTAAATAATTTTTGCTACTTGCTTTCAAAGTTTTTTGCTGCAAATTTGTTGTATTTGTGAAGGGGTTAAAAGTCAAAAGTTGATTTAAGAACTTGAGATACGCTAAGGGGTAGCTCATTCGAGTGTGATGCAGGCTGTCAATCCAGGGGACAGTTCAAAACCCATCTTGTCCAACTAAACATTTTTTCCCATACTGTACAAAAGTCAATGAGACACATGGGTAGGTGAACTGTTGCCATAATATGAAAAAAGATTGTTTAAAATGGCCTTTACCATTTCCCTCACATAGACGCTTTCTGACGCCTCTGCAGAAGACGAATTTTTTGAAAACATAGTGACAAAAGAAGAAATTGCTCAAAACAAGCAATTTCTCCTTTTGCCTCAATGTTTTCCAATTTAAGTCATAGGTTATCCATTCAATAATAGAGATTTTTTAAATTTTTGACAAAATATGTTTAAAGTCGTCTGCTGCAGAATTGTCATATGAGGGAAAGGGTTAAACCCCCAATAAGCAACTACATTTAATTATTCATTTCATGATGGTGTGTTTGGGGCCGCTAGGGTCAGGGTTAAGGTCGCTGTTACTTAAAATGGAAAAAACAGTAGAAACTAAAAATCTTTAGTTACAGTTTACAACTTGACATATGTGTAACCAAACTTGGTATGTAGAAAGCGTTTCATGTGATTGCGTTTAGGGCCCGGCCCCTAGGGTCAAGATCGACCTTACTTGAAATAGAAAAACAGTTGAAACTGAATATCTTTAGTTTTGGTTGACATGTTGTATCCAAAGATAGTATGTAGGAAAAGTTTGTGGAGACCTTTCATGGGATTGCGTTTAAGGTCCCTAGGGTCAAGTTCAATGTCACTATTTCTAAAAATAGAAAAACAGTTGAGACTGTATATCTTAAGTTGCAGTTGACATATTGTAACCAAACTTGGTGTGTAGAAAGAGTTTATAGAGACCTTTCGCATGATTTGGTTTTGGTTGACATGTTGTATCCAAAGATAGTATGTAGGAAAAGTTTGTGGAGACCTTTCATGGGATTGCGTTTAAGGTCCCTAGGGTCAAGTTCAATGTCACTATTTCTAAAAATAGAAAAACAGTTGAGACTGTATATCTTAAGTTGCAGTTGACATATTGTAACCAAACTTGGTGTGTAGAAAGAGTTTATAGAGACCTTTCGCATGATTTGGTTTGGGATCCCTAAGGTCAAGGTCAATGCTGCTGTTACTTAAAATAGTAAAACGGTTGAAACTCAATTCTTTCATTTATAAAAGAAGCCTTATTATAAGCAACAGGCTGCAGTTCTTCTGTCAATCGTTGAAAACCTTGTTTTTTGTCGCATTGAGGTGTTTCTTGATGATATTTAAATATTATTAGTTGTATTTGGCTAAGGGGTTACAGTCAAAAGATGATTTCAGAATGTGAAAGAAACGTCTATCTACAAGTAGGTAGTCCCTGTAGTTTAGTCTGTAGCAACGCATGCTGTCAATCCAGGGGTTGTGAGTTTGAACCCCAGTTCTGACAACATGTCTTCCAATGACTGACAAAAGTCCATGCGACAAGCACAATTTGTCTGCCATCAATTGGCTAACGTTCTATGGGGAAAAGCGGCTTTTGTTTAGAACTGTTGAGTGAAAACCAAGAAATAGATGGTTAATGAACTGGCCACTATGATATGACTGATTTTTTTTTAAAAGTGGCATTAAACCCCAATCAATCAATACAACTCGATAACACCAAATTCATTTTGTTCTTGCAGGGGAATCCATGAAGAAGAAAAAAATCATGGTGAATGCATATTCGACTGCATGGGATATTCTGACCCCAACAATTGCAGACAATATGCTTGTAGATCACAGACGCGTCGAAAATGAGGAGATAATTTGTACGAGCGGAACAGGTTAGGCTTCATTCTATTTCCCATGCACAACAATTATGCAGCAGACGACTTTGAACAATTTTGGACAAAAATATGAAAATATTTCTATAAATGAAAGATTTATTATTTTAAAAATACATTGGAATACATGATGGCAAACAAATTGCTCATCTGCTGCAGATAGGTTTGCCATCATTTGTACCTTCATCAAGCTTTTTAGCTCAAGCTATTGTAATCACTCATTGTCCAACGTCTGTCATCCGTAAACAATTCCTTCAGACAACATCTCCTCCTGAACTGCTTGGCTAATTTTGATTCAACTTCACAGGGATGTTCCTTGAGTGGTTCCCTTTCAAAAATGTTCAAAGAAATATATTCCATGCAGAACTGTGGTTGTTTAAAAAATGAAAATATTCTTGTCTGAAACTAAAAGGCCTAGAGGTTAGATATTTGGTGTGAGGCATTCTTAAGTGGTCATTTACCAAAATAGTTCAATTATGTCCCTGGGGTCAAACTAAGCCCTGCCCCCGAGGGTCACCTGTTTAACAAAGAGGAAAAGCTTTGAAAAACTTCTTGTCTGAACCAGAATTGCCTAGAGCTTAGATATTTGATGTGAAGACTTATTGAGAGGGCCTCTACCATGATTGTTCAAATTTTACCCCTGGGATCAAAATTGGCCCTGCCCTTGGGGTCACCTGTTTTATATAGAGATATATAGGGAATATTTTCAACGACCTTGTATCTAGGATTTTGATAATACTAGACACAATAATTCTCCATAACAAGTTGATGTGTCATGCACCTCACCTAGTCTCCTACTCCCAATGTCAAGGTCACAGTTTGTCCACAGTCATGCACATCACACAGCCAAGGTCAAGTTTAGGCTCAAACATTGTCTGTCAATAATTGTGTGTCCAGCCTGTATCTTCCATATGCTTGCATGAATGGATATTGATATTACCTCACAGAAGTATTTTCCATAACAAGATGATGTCATACACATCACCCACTGCAGCTACCTACTCCCAAGTTCAAGGTCACAATATTGGCACAACCATTTCCATCCATAGTTTCCTGTCCGGGTTTAACTTCCACATGCTTGAATGGATTTTGATATTACTTCACACAATTGTTCTCCATAACAAGATGATGTGTCATGCACATCACCCAGACAATTTCTCTCAAGGCCAAGGTTACAATTTGGGCTCAAACATTCTCGGGCTTTTCTGACATGTTTGGATGATGTGTCATGTACAAAAGCTAGCCACTTACTTCCAATGTCAAGGTCAGACTTTAAGACGTTGATACGCAATTTCTTGTCTCCAACTCTAGAACTTGAAGTCTTCACACATTTAATCAGAACCATTTGAAGACCATTTATGTTAAGGGGCATAACTTTATAGTGAGGTTTGACAGAATTATGTGCCTTTTTCAACTTAATTTTTTTTGTCCGGTAGGGGACTTTTTAGCCATTTCATCCTCTTCAGCAATATTTTTTATATTGTCTGCTGCAGAGAGGTAACAAATTGTCTGTATTGTTGGTATGTCTTACCGTCTATTTGTTATCTGTCTGTCACGCTTTTACTCTGTTGACACATGCGACCAATCTCCGCTTTGACATTGTTAGCTGTTGTCATAATAAACAACTCTTTTGATGTACATGTATTTCATTCATTATATATTCAACCATGGGTTGAAATAGTATTTTGAATAAAATGTTCATAGACTGACTGTTAATAGAATAGCTAAATCCTGATTTTATGAAGGGAAGCAATATCATATCAGAGCAGAACATAGTTCACTCCTCAGTTGTATCCCTTGTTCAGGTGTTCAGCCTTCGTGACTAATTACTACACACCTGAACTCCAAATCGTGATATAAGATCCAGTATATCACTCAAAATGAGATCTATTTCCTAAGTATATCACTTCAAAAGTCTTCTGCTGACGACTTTTGAAAACATTGTGTCAAATGGAGAATATGCTCATGAGCAATTTCTCCTTTTGCCAAAATGTTTTCAACAATATTGAACATTTTTGCTACTTGCTTTCAAAGTTTTCTGCTGAAGATTTGTTGTATGCAGGAAGGGTTAACAGTAAAAAAATAGTTTAGATCATGAGTAATGCAAGTTACAACTCTTTAGCCAAGGTCAAGTAGCTCACTCAAGTGTATATATTGTATTGGGCTGTCAATCCAGGGGTTATGTGTTTGAAACACAGCTCGGTCAACATTAACTCACTTTTTAGCTCGCCTATTCGAAGAAATAGGGGAGCTTATGTAATCACCCGGCGTCTTCGTTGGTGTACGCGTTGCCAGCTTGGTCAAACCTTTGCGTGCAAGGCCTTTTCTCAGACACTGTGTATGTTGTTGCTTTGAAATTTCACACACTTATTTAGGGTCATTATATGACTCTGTATGTAAAGTCCCTTAACTCTGGAATGGATTTGGACTGAATTGTGCCTCTTTTTGGACTTAGAATTTTGGTCAAACCTTTGTGTGCAAGGCCTTTTCTCAGACACTTTGTATACTGTTGCTTTGAAACTTCACACACTTATTCAGGGTCATTATATGACCTTGTATGTCAAGTCCCATAACTCTGGAATGGATTTTGACTGAATTGTGCCCCTTTTTGGTCAAACCTTTGTGAGCAAGACCGGGAATTTTGAGTTATAGTTGAGCATTCAAGGCCTTTTCTCAGAAACTATTTAATTGATGCTGTTGCTATTAAACGGTTTTCTTTCTTTTGTAAATTCAATTTCAACTGAATTATTCCACTTTTGGATTTTTGACTTTTACCAATGCTATAACTGTTCTGAAGTAGGCCCTGGTAGACGATGGCCCCGATAGGCGAGCTATATTGTCCTCCGACAACTCTTGTTAAATCATTTCAACCAAACTTCACAGGAATGTTTTCTTTGGTGGTCTTCTTTCAAAACTGTTAAAAGATTTAAATTCTAAGGAGAACTTTTGTTGATGCGGGATCAGAAAGGGGGAAAATGTTGAAACTTTAAAATTATTCTCCTCTGAATCAGATTCCAATATAATTTGGTAGAAATGATCCTTGGGTGACCCTCTACAAAAAGTGTTCAAGGCATATTCAGGGTGCATCAGAAAAGGGGCAAATGACAAAATCTAAAAATTCCATTTTTAGCTCAACTTTTCAAAGAAAAGGCTAGCTATACTTCTCATGCAGGTGTCACACCTTGGTTAAGGTTTTTGTACCAATTCCCTTTTTTAGCTCACCAGAGCACGTGCTCAAGGCGAGTTATTGTGATCGCCTTTTGTCCGTCGTTCGTCGGCAACATTTTGCATCCAATCTTTATGAAAGTTTATCAGAACATATATCTCCATCAACTCTAGGCCAAGTTCGAAACTGGGTCATGTGGGGTCAAAATTAGGTCAAATTTAAGGAAAATCTTGTTAACACTCCTGAAGCCGCATTTTTGGCTTAAGCATGTTGAAACTGTCAGCATGTTTGTCTTAGTTAAATCTAGGCCAAGTTTGAATATAGGTCATGTCGGGTCAAAAACTAGGTCACTAGGCCAAATTGAAGGAAAATCTTGTTAACACTCTGGAAGCCACATTTTAAACTTGAGCATGTTGAAACTTTGTCATAAAGTTTGTCTTGATGGTATCTAGGCCAAGTTCGAATATGGGTCATGTCCGGTCAAAAACTAGGTCACTAGGCCAAATTGAAGGAAAATCTTGTTAACACTAGAAGCCGCATTTTTGGCTTGAGCATGTTGAAACTTTGTCAGAATGTTTGTGATGTTTGTGTTAGTGATATCTAGGCCAAGTTCGAATATAGGTCATGTCGGGTCAAAAACTAGGTCACTAGGCCAAATTGAAGGAAAATCTTGTTAACACTCTGGAAGCCACATTTTAAACTTGAGCATGTTGAAACTTTATCAGAAAGTTTGTCTTGATGATATCTAGGCCAAGTTCGAATATGGGTCATGTCCGGTCAAAAACTAGGTCACTAGGCCAAATTTAAGGAAAATTTTGATTACACTCTAGAAGCCACATTTCTGGCTTGAGCATGTTGAAACTATGTCGGAAAATTTGACTAAGTGATATCTAGGTTAAGTTTGAATATGGGTCTTGTCGGGTCAAAAACTAGGTCACAATGCTAAATTTAAGGAAAATCTTGTTAACACTCTGGAAGCCGCTTTTTTAACTTGAGCATGTTGAAACTTTGTCATAAAGTTTGTCTTGATGATATCTAGGCCAATTTCGAATATGGGTCATGTCCGGTCAAAATCTAGGTCACTAGGCCAAATTGAAGGAAAACACTGGAAGCCATATTTTAAACTTGAGCATGTTGAAACTTTATCAGAAAGTTTGTCTTGATGATATCTAGGCCAAGTTCGAATATGGGTCATGTCTGGTCAAAAAGTAGGTCACTAGGCCAAATTTAAGGAAAATTTTGATTACACTCTAGAAGCCACATTTCTGGCTTGAGCATGTTGAAACTATGTCGGAAAATTTGACTTATTGATATCTAGGTCAAGTTCGAATATGGGTCTTGTCGTGTCAAAAACTAGGTCACAATGCCAAATTTAAGGAAAATCTTGTTAACACTCTGGAAGCCACATTTTTAACTTGAGCATGTTGAAACTTTATCAGAAAGTTTGTCCTGATGATATCTAGGCCAAGTTCGAATATGGGTCATGTCATGTCAGAAACTAGGTCACTAGACCAAATTTAAGGGAAATCTTGTTAACACTCTGGAAGCCACATGTTTGGCTAGAGCATGAGAGAGTTATGTCTTAAATAGCCCATTCTCAGGTGAGCGATTCCAGGGCCTCATGGCCCTCTTGTTTGTCAAAACCATTACAGATGTTGCTTTGAAACTTACAACACTTATTCACGATCCTTACCTCCATCAACAGAAACAGTACATAACTCTGTCAAGGTTTATGTAAGAATTATGGCGCTTTTTTAATTAGAATTTTGGTTAAGTTTTTTGTACCAATTCACATTTTGTCAAAACCATTGAAGATATGGCTTCGAAACTTACAACACTTATTCACCATCATTAACTCCATCAATAGACAAGAGAACATAGCTCTGTCAAGATTTTTGTATGAATTATGGCCCTTTTTCAACTTAGAATTTTGGTTAAGTTTTTTGTACCAATTTTACATTTTTTCAAAACCATTACAGATATTGCTTTGAAACTTACAACACTTTTTCAGGATCATTACCTCCAGCAACAGACAAGAGTACATAACTCTGTCAATGTTTTTTTAAAGAATTATTGCCCTTTTTAGCTCGACTATTCGAAGAATATGAGAGCTTTACTACTCGCCCCGGCGTCGGCGTCTCCGTCTCCGTCGGCGTCTCCGTCTCCGTCGGCGTCCGGTTAAAGTTTTAGGGCAAGTTGGGATTTTCATTCATAAGTATTTGTGCTAGGGCTTTCATATTTGGAATACAGTTACATCTTATACCTTTCTTTACATTGAACGCTAAAGATGCTGAGTGTGACCTTCCTTTTGGGAAAAAAAACATGATTTTCGGGGGTTAAAGTTTTAGGGCAAGTTGGATTTTTTTTTTTTTTTTTTTTTCTCAATAAGTACTTGTGCTAGGGCTTTCATATTTGGAATATAATTACATCTGATACCTTTCTTTATATTGTATGCTGTAGATTCTGAGTTTTACCTTCTTTTTGGGGTAAAAGACATGATTTTGGGTGGTTAAAGTTTTAGGGCAAGTTGGCATTTTCATTTAATTTTTTAATTTTTCTCTATAAGAATTTGTGCTAGGGCTTTAATATTTAGAATATAGTTACATCTTATACCTTTCTTCACATTGAATGCTGAAGATGCTGAGTGTGACCTTCTTTTTGGGGTAAAAAACATGATTTTCGGTGGTTAAAGTTTTGGGGCAAGTAGGATTTTATTTTATTTTTTTAACTTTTTCTGAATAAGTACTTTTGCAAGGGCTTTCATATTTGGAAAATAATTACATTTAATACATTTCTTCATATTATATGCTGAAGATGCTGAGTGTTACCTTCTGTTTGCGGTAAAACACATGCTTTTGGGTGGTTAAAGTTTTAGGGCAAGTTGGCTTTTTCATTTAATTTTCAATTTTTTCTAAATAAGTACTTGTGTTAGGGCTTCCATATTTGGAATATAATTACATGTAATACCTTTCTTCACATTGTATGTTGAAGATGCTGAGTGTGACTTTTAGGGGGTAAAAAACATGATTTTTGTTTGATTTTGAGAATTTTAGATAAATTCTTAATTTTTGGTTACATTTCTTTCTAATTGTGATCATTTATTTATCAAATATAATTCTTCAACATATCAAACGGGTTTTGCATGGTGTCAAACATTACGAAAACCTTTTTTTAAGGTTTTGCTAATTTTGGACTCGGTCAGTTTTAACATTTGCATTTAGCTCAACGTTAAAGTTACATCATTCAAATCACTTCATACTTCACATATTTGTTAAGGACCATCGTACAATTAGGTCAGATAACTCCGTTGTATCCTAAATATAGAGTAATGGCCCTTGATTGACTTAGGAAATTTTATTTTTAAATTATATTTAAATGTATGTATATCTTATTCAGTTGCTTTTACATATAGAGTATATAATATGATTTAATAGTACTTAAGTGCATTATAATGAAATAGTGCTTTATGTGAATAAGCGGCCTGTAGTCGAGCGTGCTGTCCTCCAACAGCTCTTGTTACTTATAAATTTGGTTAAGTTTTTTGTACCAATTTACTTATAATCAAAACCATTACAGATATTACTTTGAAACTTACAACACTTTTTGACCAACATAACCTCCAGCAACAGACAACAGTTCATAACTCAGTCAAGGTTTTTAGCTCTACTGGCCAAAGGCCAGAATAGCTTATGCCGTAATGTGGTGTGTGTGTGTCCATGCGTCCGTAAAGCGATACAGACTTCAGTTTTGATTGTATCTCAATCAAACTTATACAGTAGTTAGATATCCATGAGAGCTTGGTTCCTTTCGCAAACCAGCCAGATCCCCCCCCATGCAAAACTGGATTATGGCTCTTGAAATTGTCAAAATTACTATAATAGAGCTTTTGAACACAATAGAGGCTCCATTTACTATCTGATCTTCACAAAACTTACACAGTAGTTAGGTATCCATGAGAACTTGGTTCCGTTTGCAAACCAGCCAGATCAGCCAATGCAAGACTGGATTATGGCCCTTGGAATTGTCGAAATTCTTATAATAGAGCTTGTGAACACAATAGAGGCTTTATTTAGTATCTGATCTTCACCAAACTTAAATAGTAGTTAAATATTGATGAGAGCTCGGTTCCTTTAAAAAACCAGCCAGATGTGCCCTTGCATGACTGGATTATGGCCCTTGAAATTGTCACAATTGCTATAATACAGCTTGTGAACACAATAGAGCCTCCATTTACTATCCGATCTTCACCAAACTTAGATAGTAGTTAAATATTGATGAGAGCTCGGTTCCTTTTGAAAACCAGCCAGATCTGCCCATGCAAGACTGGATTATGGCCCTTGAAATTGTCAAAATTGCTATAATAGAGCTTGTGAACACGATAGAGGCTCCATTTACTCTGATCTTCACCAAACTTAGATAGTAGTTAAATATTGATGAGAGCTCAGTTCCTTTTGCAAACCAGCCAGATCCACCCATGCAAGACTGGATTATGGCCCTTGAAATTGTCAAAATTGCTATAAAACAGCTTGTGAATACAATAGAGCCTCCATTTACTAACCGATCTTCACCATACATACATGCTCTGGATTGAAAATTATCGAAGAACCTACCAGTAGAGCATAGACCCTCATGGGCCTCTTGTAAGAATTATGGCCATTTTTCGCCTTAGAATTTTGGTTAAGTTTTTCGTACCACCCCACTTTTTTTCAAAACCATTAGTGATTTAGCTTATTTACCTCCATCAACAGACAAGAGTACATAACTCTGTCAAGTTTTGTTTAAGATTTATGGCCCTTTTTCGATTTATAATTTTGGTTAAGTTAATTCTTTCAAAACAATTAGAGATATAGCTTTAACACTTACACAAATCTTTTTACCATCATTACCTCCACCAACAGCCAAGAGTGCATAATTCAGTACAGGTTTTTGTAAGAATTATGACTCTTTTTCGACTTAAAAAGTACTTTGCTTATAAATAATATGATAAAGTACTTGGTTATGTTTTTTCTATCACCCAAAAGTTTTGTTTTATTGGCAAGCACAACAAAGTCGAGCGCGCTGTCCTCCGACAGCTCTTGTTATAAAAAGCGCTTGTCTGATTTTAAGAAATTTGAATAGAAATCTTACTTCACTGATTGATTGGTTACAAAACCATAGCAACCAGGCATCATAACAAAAGGGGTAAATTTAACTGTTTGCTACAATGTCTTACCATTCCACTGGACCAATTTCAACTATACTTCACAGGAATGTTCCTTTGTTTGTCCTCTTTCAAAATTGTCCAAAGACTTACATTCTGTGAACAACTTTGGTTGTTGCGGCATCAGAAAGTGAGTAAAATGCCAAACTTTAAAATCCTTTTCTTCCAGAATACGCTCATGTGATTCCAAGATAATTTGGTAGAAAGGTCATTTTGGTGAACCTCTACAAAAACTGTCCAAACCATAATGAATCCTTGAAATAAGGGGCAGCAAGGCAGCATCAGGAAAGGGGATAAATGGCAAAACTTTATAATTCCATTCTTATTAAAGTTAATGTTGGATTAAACCATTGGATCGATATCTACCAAGCGTCACAGGAATGTTCCTTTGGTGGTCCTATTTCAAATTGTGTAAAGATTTAATACTTTATTAAAAATGGCCTTTACTGATAGGGTATTTCTTAGCCACTCCTTTCAGTCTCATTTGCACTCCGGATAAAATTTCTGCAGATATTTGCAGTTGAATATTTGCTACTAAATTACTATCACTCAGGTGATCGATTTAGGCCCATCTTTGCCCTATTGTTGTGAAGTACTGGTTTGTGTGAAAACTAAGAAACAAAATGGTCAATAAATTGGCCGTTGTGATATAACTGAAAAATTATTTAAAACTGCATCTAACCCCAATCAAACAATACAACTCTATAACACCAAAATCAATTTTGTTATTGCAGGGGAATCGACAATGAAGAAGGAAAGCATGGTGAATGCATATTCTGCTGCACAGGATATTCCAATCACATCAAACGCAGACAATATCCTAAAAGAGAACAGATGCATCGAAAATGAGGAGATTTGGTGTACGAAAAGAACCTGTAAGGCTTTAATCCCTTTCCCACACGCAACAAATCTGCAGTTGACGAATTTGAAAACCTGTGGGCAAAAATAATAAATAATGCATCTGGAGGTGCCAAAGGTCAATGTTCCCCTTTTTGTGAAATTGGTTGGGGATTTTCTTTTGCCATCATTTGTTCCTTCATCATGCCTTAAAAGAACATGTTGCAACAAAAGCATTCTCTCTGCAGATCGGTCAAAAGGCTTCAACTCTTTCCCTTCTATAGACGCATTCTGACGCCTCTGCAGCAGACAGCTTTTTGAAAACATGGTGACAAAGGAAGAAATTGCTCAAAACGAGCAATTTCTCTTTTTGCCACCATGTTTTCAACTCTATTCAATTATTGTACTTTAATTTAAAGGTAGTCGACATAATCCGTCTCAGGGGGATAGAGGTATAGAGAAATGATTCCTGAAACAGAAAATCTACATGAGGCGAAAAGTTCTTGTCCGGGTTAGCCTGCACTGCATGCTTAGGCAATCTGGGTCGATACTTTACGCAGATTCCACAATGTTGTTTTTTTTGTGGGAGGGGCTCATATATTGTTAAATTAGATAATCAGGAAAATGAAAGTTTCTTGACAAAGCATAAGTTAGTCTTCCAAGGATGCAGACAATATTCTTAACATTGAGTTGAACTGAAAAGTAGAATTATTAGAGTTGAAAATATTGTGGCAAAAACCATCTGCTGCAGATTAGAGAAATATAAATTCATTTATATGTCTCTGTGCAGATGCATCAAACTTATCAAATATATCTATGTAGTTGACGTGTATTCCCATGTTTGACAAAAGTCGATGCAGTGAACACATTAGTAGGTGACTTTGCTGCCATGATTTGAATTACAAATTGTAATCCTTTCCCCCATATAGACGCTTTCCAATGCCTCTGTAGCAGATGACTTTTGAAAACTTTGTGATAAAAGAAGAAATTGCTCAAAACAAGCAATTTCTCCTTTTGACACAATGTTTTCGACTCTTTTCAATTAGTATGTCTTCCTTTAGGGAGATTTTACTTATTTATGTTGAGATGTTTTCAAACACGTCTGCTGCAGATTTTTTGTATGTGGGAAAGGGTTAAAATGCTGTTAAACCCCATTCATTCAACTACAACTAATTCTACTTTCATTTATTGAGATACGTAATAATTAATGCTATTTATTTTCAAAATCCTCCGCTGCAGATTTTGTTTTATGTGGGTAAGGGTTAACAGGCGAAAAATGAATTCAGAATGTGAATGAAACGCCTTATCTACAACTCTGTAGCCCCTGGACCCAAATCAGAAGCAGCGAAAGCTGTCAATCCAGGGGTTGTGAGTTTGAACCACAGTTCAGCCAACATTCTTTCTGATGACTGACTAAAGTCCATGCAACAAGCACCATTCGTCTTCCACAAATGGGCTAATAGTCTATAGGGGAAAGCTGCAAGTTGCTTGGACAGACGTTTTTGTGAAGTACTGCATGCTTAGGAAACTAGGAAACAGAATGGTTAATAAACTGGCCATTGTGATATGACTGAACACTTATTTAAAACGGCATTAAACCCCAATCAAACAATACAACTCTATGACACCAAAATCAATTTTGTTATTGCAGGGGAATCCATGATGAAGAAGGAAAGCATGGTGAATGCATATTCTGCAGCACAGGATATTTCAACCACATCAAATTCAGACAATATCCTAAAAGAGAACAGATGCATCGAAAATGAGGAGATGAGGTGTACGAAAAGAACCTGTAAGGCTTTAATCCCTTTCCCAAACGCAACAAATCTGCAGTTGACGACTTTGAAAACCTGTGGACAAAAATAAGAAATATTGCATCTGGAGGTGCCAAAGGTCAATGTTCCCCTTTTTGTGAAATTGGTTGGGGATTTTCTTTTGCCATCATTTGTTCCTCCATCATGCCTTATAAGAACAAGTTGCAACAAAAGCATTCTTTCTGCAGATGGGTCGAAATGTTGGAAAGGCTTCAACTCTTTCTCCTTTTGTCACCATGTTTTCAACTCTATTAAATCAAAAATAGATCAAAAATCGGGTATGTTTTCAAAATGGTCTGCTGCAGATTTGTGATAATTATGTGGGAAAGGGTTAAATCATATGCACAGTGTTCAGCATTTTAAGTTTACCTAGTTTAGTAATTTGTAGAAATTGTGTGCATATGGGATTTTTTTTTTGTTCACAATATTTTCAATAGTTGTCTGCTGCAGACAGATAACAAATTGTCTGTATCATCATTCTGTATGTCTCGCCGTTCATTTGTTCAATTATTGGTTCTCTTCTAGAGACCCTTAAAGTCGGTCTTTGTTTCTGTCCGTTTGTTTGTTTGTGGCAAGCGTAGCGCCAAAACTATTCAACGGATTTCGACCAAACTTGGTAGGGATGAAGGGTCTAGGCTCTAGTTGTTCCTTTTATAGTATGGTCGCCATAGAAACCACCGTTGCTATGGAAAGGGCAAAAACCGCTTTTCCTGCGAAAACTATCTCCTCCCACAGTTTTTCGAATTTAGAAACCACTCGGTGGGCGTTGTGTAGCCCATCAGTTGCTACATCGAATGATCGTCCCGATTTTTGATCCGTCTCATTGTTTTCTTAATATTTGAGTTGCCGTAAGGAGTACCATTTCCGCGGAAAACACAGACACGTCAAAACTAAATATATCGACACAATAAGAAATGGTTTCCTATTACCTGATCGCTGATTGGATAAAAATCCGGACACGACCAAATATCGACCAACCAGAGAGCACTTCACATAGCCATTACAACTTCCGTTTCCCGTACTTTTACACGAGGAGAAGAAATATTCAAGTGAATTTGACGCCGTTCTCGCGACAACTCGATAGCTTGTTTCATTATTCGTGCAGTGTCGTGAGAGTAGAGACAAGAGAGAACCATCGTCGCAGTATGCTTGTGTGTTCCTCTGTCTGTCTGACCGTCCATTTGTTCATCTTTGTGTTCATATGTCGTTCACGCTTTCACTCAGTTTACTCATACTGTATGTTACTTTGAACACTTGTTAATATTGAGACATGAGTCATTAAGTGAATTCTTTTTTGGAACCCACAGCATAGGGTATAATGGTCAAATAAGGATTCCGGAGCATGAAATAGGCCCCTTGTCTGATGTAAGAAGCAGTTTCGGTATAGTGAGACATAAGTCATTGACTAGTTGACCAAAAGCCAGAACATATTTCACCTGGATGCTAAACATACCTATGAGCCATTCCACAAGAAAACCAACATTGTGGACTCCGCATAATGTATCGACTCGGATCAGCCTGCGCAGTCTGGGCTGGCTAATCCGGGCCGACTAATTCTGTCTTAGTAGGATAGAGGTATAGAATAATGATTCCTGAAAACAGAAAATCCACATGAGATGAAAAGTGTCCGTCAGGGTTAGCCTGCATTGCATGCTGAGGCAATCCGGATTGATACTTTACGCAGATTCCACAATGTTGGTTTTTTTGTGGGACGGCTCATATATTGTTGAATTAAATTATCAGGAAAATGGAGGTTTCTTGACAAAGCATAAGTTAATCTCCAAGGATGCAGACAATATTCTAAACATTGAGGTAAACTGAAAAGTAGAATTATTAAAGTTGAAACATTGTGTCAAAAGCCATCTGCTGCAGATCAAGAGACATATAAATATAATTATGTGTCTGTGCAGATGCATCCAACTTTTCAAAATGTATCTTGTGTTTGAAACCCAACTCGGTCGACGTTAATTCCCATGTTTGACAAAAGTCAATCCAAGGGACACATAAGTAGGTGACCTTGCAGTCATGATATAACGTAAAATTTGTTTATTTGTTTCCCTCATAAAGACGCTTTCTGACGCCTTTGAAGCAGACAACTTTTGCAAACTTTGGGACAAAAGATAATAATTATATACAGAACAATGGCACAATGTTTTCAACTCAATTCAATTAGTATGCCTTCATTTAGGGAGATTTTACATATTAATGTTGAGATGTGGGAAAGGGTCAAAATGCTGTTAAACCCTAATCAATCAGCTACAACTGATTCTACTTTCATTTATTGAGATGTGGAATAATTAATGCTATTTGTTTTCAAAATCATCTGTTGCAGATTTGTTTTATGAGGGTAAGGGTCAACAGTCAAATGATGATTTCAGAATGTAAACAACTCTGTATCCCCTAGAGCTCAATCAGTACCAGCTTATGCTGTCAATCAAGGGATTGTGAGTTCGAACTTAGGTTCAGCCAACATTCTTCCGATGACTGACAAAAGTCCATGCAACAAGCACAACTCGTCTTCCATCAATGGGCTAACTGTCTATTGGGAAAAGCTGCAAGGTGCTTGAAAAGACAATTGAGTGAAACCAGGAAACAGATTGTTAATGAACTTATGATATGACTGATTTTTTTTTTAAACCGGCATTAAACCCTAAACTACCAATACATCTCTATAACATCAAAATCATTTTGTTATTGCAGGGGAATCCGTAAAGGAGAAGGAAAGCATGGTGATTGAATTTTCAACTGCACAGGATATTCTGACCACATCAATTGCAGATGATATCCTCAAAGAGCACATATGCATCGCCAATGATGAGATTGGGTGTATGGATGTAATAATGCAAGGAACAGGTAAGGCTTAAATCCCTTTGCCACACACTAAATCTGCAACAGATGTCTTTGAAAACTTCGAGGCATAAATATGAAACAAAATTCAATAAACAAAATTGTTATTATTGAAAACAGTTGAAAACATGATGGCAAAAGAAGAAATTGATCGTTATCTGATGCAGATAAGTACGGAAGCGTCCTGGTGCCAATTCATAATGTTCTATAAAAAAGAATAACTCCTACGTAGGAGATAAAAAAGCCTAATTAGGACTTTGTAACTCCTACGTAGGAGATAAAAAAGCCTAATTAGGACTTTATAACTCCTACGTAGGAGATAAAAAAGCTTAATTAGGAGTTTATAACTCCTAATTAGGCTTTTTTATCTCCTACGTGGGAGTTATAAAGTCCTACGTAGGACTTTGTAACTCCTACGTAGGAGATAAAAAAAGCCTAATTAGGACTTTATAACTCCTACGTAGAAGATAAAATAGCCTAATTAGGACTTTGTAACTCCTACGTAGGAGAAAGAAAAGCCTAATTAGGACTTTATAACTTCTAATTAGGCTTTTTTATCTCCTACGTAGGAGTTATTCTTTTTTATAGAACATTATGAATTAGCACCACGACGCTTCCGTAGATAAGTCAAAATGTATCTGAATGTACCCCCTTTTTGTGAAGTTGGTTTGGATATTTTTTGTTTCCATCATTAAATTTTGTCCGTTCATCATGCTTTAACAGAAATTAATAGAAATTTTGTGCATTAGAGATATGAAGAACAAGAGGGCCAAGATGGCACTAAATTGATCATCTGAGTGAAAGTAAAGTAACAAATGTGTAACTGCTAATATCGGAGATAATTTGATCAAGACTGGGAATAAAACTGCAAGGAGTTGAAACTGTAAATTAAACAGCTTATCAGTAAAGGACATTGGAAAACAGGCATTAAATAATAATACTATTTGATATGGGCCTCCAAAGGAACATTGCTATGAAGCTTGGTTGATATGGTTAAGCAGGAAATGCTGTTTGAAGCTAAAAATTCATTTAACCAATTTTATAATACTGCCTTGCAGCTATCTTTTTCCACCAATCAATGTGGCTTGAACAAATTATGAATGGAGTAACTTGAAGAAGATTTCCGCTAAATAATCTTGAAATCAGACAAGAACTTTGAATGGAATTATATTTTTTCTTTTTCATTTTGCCCCTTTTCTGATGCCTCCTGGACGCCATGTTTAACAACCAATCGTTATGGCGTGTACATATTTTTTTGCAGAGAAAGAGGGTTTACTCAAGAAACATTTTAAACGATCTATCTTGAAATCAGATAAGAAGATTCAGAGGAAAAATAAGTTTATAGGTAGGACATTTTTCTTTATTTCCGATGCCTCGGCAACCAAAGTTAATTTAAAGAATTTGTATCTATGAACAAATTTGAAAGAGGACCACATAAGGAAAATTCCTGTGAAGCTTGTCTTAATTGGACCAGTGGATTAAGAAAAGCCATCATTTCAAGTTAAAAGGGAATTTTACCCCTTTTCTGAACAATCTCAGTCAAGGGCATTTGTGCTAAATTATTTTCAAATTTGGCTAGTACTTGTGACCAAGAAGTTTTCCCTTATACCTGTTTACATATTAAGAAACAAGACCCTGCACGGGTGGCCATGTTTTTCAACAGATCGGAATAATTTTAACAATCCAATTATTTCAAAATCTGGCCGTGCTTGTGTACAAAAAGATTTTTAAAGTTTTCACTCCATATACATATGAGGAAAACAAGCCCCGCCCCCTATCAGCCATGTTTTCTATTGGATCAGAATGATTTTAAGAATCTTGGTAGAGGGTCAACCAAGAAACATTTATGTCAATTTACTTTCAATTCAGGCAAGTAATTTTGAACAAGAGGATTTTTTAAACGTTTACTAACACATATAATGAATACAAGCTCCTCCCCATAACGGCCATGTTGTTTAATCATATCTTAATCATCTATAATTTAAGAACATAACATACTCTTGGGAGTTAGTGGTTGCCTCTGGTACAAGTTCGTGTCTTAAATCATCAATTCACAATATGAAAATGTTGTAGTAAAACATGACAAGCAATTTATTCTTTTGCCACAATATTTTATTGTAGGGTTGTAAATGTTTGCTTAGATGTTTTTCAAATTTGTCTGCTTCAGATTTTTGGGAATGGGTTAAGCTTCTGATCTGAAATATTTGAGTTTGTATATAGTAAGGATAAGCAATTTAATTTTTAAAGTAATTATGTGAATCTTTGCCGAGATGTTTTTTTGATTTTTTTCTTCTGTAGATTTGTTGTATGTGGAAAAGGCTTAAATTTCTGTTAGTCATAGATTTTACATTTTATAAGGAAAAGCATCTAAAAGCAAATTAGCAGTTATGTTAACTTTTGCCTAGCTGCTTTACGTGGTTGTCTACTACATATTTGTTGAATGTAGGAAAGGGTTAATCTTCTGTTCATCTTTAAGTTAGGAGTCCGCTGTGGTCGAGTGGTTAGCGTCGGGGATTTCGAAACCGGCCGTCCCGGGTTCGATCCCCAGTCGCGGCACTACGGTCATGGTGGAGTGCCCTTGGGCAAGGCACATTTTCTAGCCTAGTACTGGTTTGTTTACCCAGGGATCATGAATAATTAAATTTAATTGCGCGCTAAATGACCTTAGCTGTCGATGCGCCATAAAACAATATACATTCATTCATTCATCTTTAAGTTTGTATATTTTAAGGAAAAGAAATTCAAAGCAATCTAGCACAACTTAAGACGTTTGGACACAATACAGCCGAATTGAAGAAGAAAATGGAAGATCTTGTCATTATAGAGCATTTCTACTGGGCAAGGGATCGGAGCAGTCACTCCTTCTGTATTTTGCACTTTAGCTGTTTACAGAATGGAATCTATATGCAATGGGAGACCAAGCAAGTTACCGCATCAAGTCTCTTTAAGTATGTGGTTTTTTAGCTCGACTTTTGAAAAAAATGAGAGCTATTGTCATGACCCTGGCATCGTCGGCGGCGGCAGCGTGGTCGTCCGGTTAAGGTTTTTTGCTCTTTTTTTTTTTTTTTTTTCTCCCTGTCAGTCGAGCGTCTGTGCTGTACGCGGTGCTCTTGTTATAATGTATAATTAGCTGCTTAGAAATGTAGCATTTTGCAGGAGAAGAAAACTATGTCCAGTACTGGTGCTAGAAAACCATGTAACACATAATTAACCCTTTCCGACACGCATACATATTTTGGCGCATTTTGAAGCAGACAACTTTTGTAAACATAGTGGCATGATGAGCCCATTTCTACTTTTGCCACAAAGTTGTTAACTCTTACCAAGATGATTTCAAAGTCATCCGCTGCATATATATTTTATATGTGTAACTGTTATTCTGTTACAGTGCCCAAATACGACAAATCTGCAGCAGATGATTTTAAAACATTTAGTCCAAAATATGGAAACAATTATTGAATACCATTAAAAACATTATGGCAAATGGAGAAATTGCTCATCACATTTATTTCAAAAGTTGTCTACTGCAGATATAACAAAATGCGTATGCAAGTGTTAAGCTCCAGTAAATCAATCACGACTTGGTTACTTATGAATTCAATGCTTCAATCCAGGGGTTGTGAGTTTGAACACCAGCACAGCTGATAATTGAAAATAAGAGGGCCAACATGATCCTAAAATGATCACCTGAGTTGTAGTATAGTAGCAAATGCTAATGCTAATAAAAGTGAAATTTTGATCAAGAGCGGGCATGAACTGCAAATGAAACAGCTTATCAGTAAAGGACATTTGTAATAATGCGTAAAATCTTTGAACAATTTCAAAGAGGACCACCACAGGAACATTTCTTTGACATGTGGTTGAAATTGTTGCATTGGTTTGTGAGGAGATGTTGTTTGAACATAAACGTTACTTTTACCCCATTTCTGATGCCGCCTGGCATTTATCTTTTTCAATCAATCAATATGGCCTGAACAAATTATGTACATTGTCACTAAAGGAACATTTCTGCTGAACTATATTGAAATCGGACGAGAACTTTAATAAGAAAGGACTATTAAAGTTTTCTCATTTTACCCCTTTTCCGAATCCATCTGGTGGCCATGTTTTACAACCCATCAATATGGCTTGAATAAAGTATGTAGAATGTCCCTCATTGATTATTTTAACCGAATTATCTCGGAATCAAGACGAGCGGAAGCAACCAAATTTCTGTATATAGTTATTATCTTTGAACAATATTGAAAGAGGACCCCCAAAGTAGCCGAGCCCCGGTAGCTCAGTCGGTAGCGACGCGGGCTATCAATTCAGCTCGGTCAACTTTCTTTCCGACGATTGACAAAAGTCAATGCGACATGCGTCATTCGTCTTCCACCAATGGGCTAAGTCTATGTGGGAAAGCAGCCAGTTGCTTGGGAAGATTGTTGTGTGGAGTACTGGTGTGAGAAAACCAGGAAATGCATGAGAAGGTGAACTGGCCGCCGTGATATAACTGAGAAATTGTTAAAAACGGCGTTAAACCCCAATCAATCAATCAATCAATCAACCCCCAAAGTAGCATACCAGTTTGATTGAAATTGGTCCAGTGGATAAGGAGAGGTCATTTGAAGCTAACAGTTCATTTAACCCCTTTTCTGATGCCACCTGTATGCTACAATGTATGTCTTTCAATAAAACATTGTTGATTGGACAAATCATGAAGAGGGTTACTAAAAGAACATTTCTACACCTTTGTCTTGAAATCAGACAAACACTTTCAAAACATTGGAATTTTAAAGAAAACCTGTCATTTGCTTCTGATGCTTCCTGGCTGCCATGTTTTTCACCAATTAATATGGCTTAAACAATTTGTACAGGGACACCCAAGGAACATTATTATCACATTATATTTTGAGCAGACAAGCGGATTCAAAAAAGAAGTATTATAAAGATTGGCAATTATCCCCCCTTTCTGATGCCGCAGCAACCAAAGTTCTTCATATATTTTAAATCTTGGAACAAATTTTAAAGAGGACCACCAAAGGATCATTCCAGTGAAGTTTGGTTGAACTTGGTCAGTGGTTAAGGAGGAGATGTTGTTTAAAGCAAAAAATTAACTAGGACGGACAGAGTGATCAGAAAATATCACCAATCGACTTTGGCCAATTGGCTATCAGTCTATGTGGAAAAGCAGCAAGTTGCTTGGAAATATGCTTTCAATCAAAGAAAATTTCCATCGCTTTGTCTGTATGTTTTGAAAGTTGTTATTTAAATTGCAATGTAACCTTTCACTAAATTTTTACTTGCGGTAGGTTATTAACAAAGTTGAAATCTTGTTATGAGAATGGAAATATTGTTGTTCTGTCTTGTATGTGGGAGGACGGACAGACGGGAATCAAACTGTTGTCAAAAACAAGGGAGATCGCTGGGGCAAGGCACATTTCCTAGCTTAGTACTGGTTTGCTTACCCAAGGATCAAGAACAAGTGAACTGTTGCTGTGATGTAAAATCTCAATTGTACCCAGCATACTATAGAAAATAAGTACGTCTTGCATGAACCAACACTGGCGACTAGATATGTTACCTCCCTCTATATTGTTTTCTCGCATGTATAGTAAATATACAATTGAATTTCGTAAACTCTACATGGGAGCATTACAACTTGATGTTGGGAATCAATACATAAACAATTACTCAAATTACGTTCAGAGTTTGAAATGTTACTGGTTGGTCCACATAAATGTTGGTTCTATACCCTTTGCTTCACTTGCTTGTAACATCCATTCCCCTAAGGGCACCGCCTTCATTGGTGTATGCCTGACCCCATAATGTAATGGTAGGGGCAGGTAACTCCAGACTTATAGATTGACAGCTTGTATCAAATTTGTATTTTTGTGTCATGCGAGTCCCAATAAATTCCACTCCTTCCCAAGATTATTAATTCTTTTAACCCTTTCCCAAATACAATAAATCTGCAGCAGATGACTTTGAAAACCTTTCCACTAAAAGGAAAGAAAAAATGTATTGAATAAAGATGCAAACATCGTGGCAACAGGTGATTTTGCTCATAATGAGCAATGTTTTCTTTTGCCACAGAGTTTTCAAAAGTTGTCTGCTGCAGAGGCACCAGAAAGCACCTGTATGTGGGAAAGAGTTAACCAAGATACTTGCTTAAATTGTGGTAAGATTCAGGAAAAATAAGTCTTATCATTCCGAAGAAGTGTCCTCTCTGCATATGTGCCGGTATAATGGGCTACACTGTATATTGTGATATTTCAGATGTATCATTACGATTGACAAAATGGTCATGGGAGAGAGTTATGGCTATAGTAAACAACATGCGAGAATCATGGCGGCTGCAGAAGCTCTGTATAAACTGTATGAAAGCAACACTGTCATCAGGGTATTGTACTTTTTTTAAATTTTATTCTGATGATTCAAGGATTTTCTCATTATTGTGTCATCTGCTTTTAAGATGTCTAAGGAAAATTGGAAATATTAAAGGAAGCTTTGTTGGATATGGATGAATTGCTCATCTTGTCTGTTGGTTTGTCCCTTGTAAGAAATTTGAACTGAGGAGCAAACTACTTCCTCAATGATAAGCTCACCTGAGCACAAAAAAACACCTCAGAATCGGCTGTTGGTTTACTTACCAGCTACCTATCTTGAGTTTTAACTGAAATAATTGTGAAAGCGGCGTAAAACCCCAATAAAACAAACAAACAAACATCCTGAGTTCAGTTTATTTAGAAAACAAAACAACCATAATCAGACATAGATAAGGTTAAAATCTCAAATTTTAAAACATTATTTGACTCAAATTCTTATGTTGTGGGTACTCAAAAAAATCATCTCGCTGAACAAATTCTTTCAAGTACCCACACCATAGGGTATGGTTGAGTTATAAGAGATATTGCAGGGAGAATGTGGTCATCTGATGATCTTCTGAAAGGTGTCAATATAACAACAAAGCCAATAATACTTTTGAGTAACCACCATAAATTACCTTTGAGCCTTGGTCACCAATGAGGATATAGATCATTCTGACTCAATGCAAGTATTGTCGTGACAAAAAAGAGACCATACATCTAAGTCTGGTACTCCGCGTACTTAACCCATTCCCTCATACGACAATTCTGCAGCAGACGACTTTGAACGTATTTTGTCAAAAAATAGAAAATCTCCATAATTGAATGGATAACCTATGACAAAAAATGGAAAACATTGTGGCAAAAGGAGAAATTGCACGTTTTGTGCATTTTTTTTTTTTTTTGTCACTATGTTTTCAAAAAGCCGTCTTCTGCAGAGGCGTCAGAAAGCGTCTATATGAGGGAAAGGGTTAAGTAAATAAGTATGTCTTGCATGAGCCAACAATGGCCTCTTGATTGCTTTATATATCACTAACACATAAATATAATTAGTAAATTTACAACTGATTTTAAGCACTGATCCAGATGCTCAGAGTTAGTTATTGTGACCGATCATTGTCCGTCAATATTTTGCTTCAAACAACATCTCCTAAACCACTTGGCCAATTTTGATAAAGATTTTCAGGAATGTTCCTTAAGTGGTCCCTCTTAAATTCATTAAAAGAATTGAGTTCCATGTATAACTTTGGTTACCATGGCAATGGTAAGAAAAAACGTTTAAAAATCTTCTTGTCCAAAAGAACGGGCCCGATTTGAAAATTAATTTGCACAAATGTTCTTTGGATGATTTGTTGAAAAACATGGGTCTGTTCATGCGGTTGGGCGTCAATTGGCAGTACCTGTGCACACAGACCGGGTCCGTTTGTAGCACGTTGATTCCGTTCACAGACAGACCCAACTTGACCGCATTGCATCCTTAGTGCGTCGTTATTCTGTTTAAATACCATCAAAACAAAATAACAAGTTCTGAACGCCTATCTACATAGTTGTAAAAGTTCACAGTGGATTCTTAGTCCGCTCTATTCATTTTGAGTGCATTAATTGCGTAATTTCGCAGTTCCTCAAACGCAAAACCTGTCTGCATCAATCAAACAAGGTATGGTATACATTTGGGCACACTATGTTTACAGTTAACATCGGTTTAATTTCTGTTTCTTACTTCAAGATTTATATTGTATATTTAAAATATATGCCCAAAGACATGGTTAACCTACACATGTTGAATGATGGTTTCATGGAATTTTGTTTGAAGCAGAGCAAGAATACAACGAGATGGGTAGTGGATCTTTTAACACGCCCTGTCTGTCTGGCTCCTCTCTTCATTGGCGGCATGATGAATACAAGGATACAATGATCACGATGCTTGTCACAACTGCTGTAGACTTGGTCTTTACAGCTCGGAGCGGTGACCGAGAATGGGAACTGGCAGAAACGACGTGATTGCAATTTAGTTCTGAACGCACTAGTGATGATATGAGGACTTGGTCAGAACAAGTTAAACTGTCTGTGAGCTAGATGATCCGATTTATGAATTAGTTTCGACATAAAATGCACGAAGTAGACACTAGTTATGAATAGGTTTATACTGAGTACAGACTGGCTTGAACTGCTTGGAAACGGTGTACCCATGAGGTGAATGCGCAATTTTACCCAACAAGAACTTCATATAAACGGACTGCAGACGGGATAAAGACGACATTGACATATCGAGAACTGTTTATGAACTAACTAGGGTCGCATTATAGACATTGTCCGGCCATAGATATACATTCTATCCAGACCACAACCTGTTTTACGATTTTTTATAGGACGTGTTTGGACGTTTTGAGAGCTAGTTTGGTGTGACTGAAGCATTATATGTACATATAGTGAAAACTTAAAAAATCTTCTCGTACAAAAGTACTGGACATATTTGAAAATAATTTGGCAACATTCCTTGAAAAAGGATCCTTTGAAAAACAAAGCTGTCAGGGGTGGAGCTTGTTTTCCTTATATGTTCATATAGTGAAAACTTAACAAATCTTCTTGTCCAAAAGTACTAGCAAGATTTGAAAATGATTTGGCACAGACATTCCTTGGCTAACCCTAACCCTCTACAAAGATCGTTCAAATTATTCGATCCTTCTAAAAACATTGCCACCAGTGGCGGAGATTGTTTTCGTTATATGTATATATATATATATATATATGGTGAAACTTTTAAAAATATTCTCGTACAAACATATAGGCTTGATTTTAAAGTAACTTTGCACAAAAGTTCCTCGGGTGACCCTTTACCAAGATTGTTGAAATTATTACGATCCTTGTATGCATATCGTATAAGAACATTGAACACTGAATTTTATTAAATCAGGTGAGCGCTTTAGGACCATCATGTTCCTCTTGTTTATATAGGAAAAAAGGAAGAA
Source organism: Serripes groenlandicus (assembly GCA_031761405.1). NCBI lineage: Eukaryota > Metazoa > Mollusca > Bivalvia > Cardiida > Cardiidae > Serripes > Serripes groenlandicus. The sequence goes on from JASEVX010000006.1 coordinate 72,701,845, forward strand.
ATCTTCTTGTATCATAATAACTGGTACATAAACTTTTCTTTATTGACATTCTAAGTCATTTTAACTTGACAAAAGATAGACAACATAGCGTGTGGGTTTTTCGCTCTTTGGCTGTGGAGCCATACTGGAGTTATTGTGGTTGGCATGACAAATCACATTTCATAACTCAGGTCAGTATCTATCATGGCCCTCTTGTTTAAATATGTAATTGGACTCACAACAGGCATTTTAGCTTCTCCCATGATTACATATACTTTATGCATGGCACAAGGGCGTCATCTAAATGTAATTTTAAAAAAAGTTTGCAGATTAACCCTTTCCCTCATATATACACTTTCTGACGCCTCTGCAGCAGACGGCTTTTTGAAAACATAGTAACAAAAGAAGAAATTGCACAAAACGTGCAATTTCTCCTTTTGTCACAATGTTTTCCACTTTTAGTCATAGGTTATCCATTCAATTATAGAGATTTTCAATTTTTTTACAAAATATGTTCAAAGTCGTCTGCTGCAGAATTGTCGTATGAGGGAAAGGGTTAAGAAAGAGTCACCATGAATTTACATGGTATGGTACTGCTCATGTTAGCATCAACTTTCTATTGTACACATTATAATCTGAATCTAGATATGGCCCAGAAGAGACCTTGCAAATGAAGACTGGATCCCATATGAAGACATAATGAAGGAAGCAGAGTCACTGAAAGACCAAAGTTCAGAGTCTTTTTACTATGGAAATCCTTTTCCAGATTCATTCGTATTTAACGTTATTAAAAAGAGGCTCGCTAAATATGTCGAAAATAACAAGGAAAACGTCAGTGAGTTAATTTTTGGACCTGGATTTACAGGCCGGGAATTGGGTTATTTGAGGAGGCAAGCAAATCTTCTCAATCTGGCAATTGAGTGTCAACAGAAACAGGGCAAGAGTTACTTTCGCGTCTACGAAAAATTGGACTGGGACATGCTGGGAGCCATTCTCAAGAACAAAGAACAGCACTGGTATGGGAGATACGAGCTGGTTCCTGAGAGTGAATTGCCAAAGTGTTCTTACATAGAGAAAAGTGCTTTGAAAAGAGTTATCACCACCGTGGAGGTACCAAAACATGAACAGAAGGATACGGCCTTCGTAGTTGTGTAAGTGAAGACCATAGAAGAAATGGATGACACCAATAAATAAAAGACAAAAGACAGAACTAGATAAGTAGGAGTAAGCTGCTCTTTTCCCAACAATATTTCTCTTTTGACTCAACTAAACCCTATGTTGTGGGTACTAAAAAGGATCGTTTCACTGATTCGATTATTTTGAGTACCCAAAACATAGGGTTTGAGGTTCATATAAGGATTATGGGATGTGAAATACTCTTCTGATCTAGAGCTTTGCATAGAGTTGAATTCCTGTGATAAGCGAATGCTATATATAATGCCACGAAAACATCTAGAAAAAAATGTAGAAACCCTCTATAATTGAAGGTATAACCATTGAAAAATGCTGGAAACATTGTGGCAAAAGCTGTCTGCTGCAGAAGCTTCAGAGAGTGTCTTTGTTAGAAATGGTTAATTAACCCTTTCCCTCACATATCAAAACGAGCAATTTCTCCGTTTGTCACCATGTTTTCAACTCTATTCAATGATAAAAGAAAATGGGTATGTTTTCAAAGTCGTCTGCTGCAGATTAGTTGTATGTGGGAAAGGGTTGAGTATGACATACAATAAAGAATGTCTGTATGAGTTTGTTGGGAGGGGGTAAAATCAAAATAGAAAAGAATTCTCAGATTTAAAGTTTAATGGTAAAATAAAATATATATTACATATTTGATCATATATTACATATATATAGGGTATATTTAGAGAACAGAAGAGGTTAATCATTGCAAGACATTACTTCTTTTTCTACCAAAACAAGTTGGATGCTACAATTTTCAAATGCATCATTTATGAACTGTTTTAAGGAAAGGGTTAACAGATGGTAGTTATTTATCCTTTCCCCACATACACATATACAACAAATCAGCAGCAGACGAATTAAAAAAAATATAAAAAAATAAGGAAAATCTCTTAAAATCAAAGTTTAAATATATTTAATAGAATTTAAACCATTGCGGCAAATGATGCAATTGCTCATGATGAGTAATTTCTCCTTTTGCCACAATGTTTTCACAATACGTCTGCTGCAGATGCTTCAAAATTAGTCTTATTTCTTGCAAAGAGTTAATATGCTTAAAGTACTAAAAGTTGTTGTAAAAGTGTTACATGTATATAGCATAACTGCATTTCAACATGGAAATATATTTGTATATTATGATCGATTGATTTGGTGATTTCAGGCATCAGAATGCGTCTTTATGTTAGAAAGGGTTAAGTTATGAGGTATTTCTATAATCTTTCTATATTATATAATAATTGAGCAGTCCCGTGAGAAAACCAACATAATGGCCTCTGCGTAATGTATCGACCCAGATCAGCCTGCACAGTCCATGCAGACTGATCCGGCCCGACATATTCCGTCTGATTGAGGTATAGAGTAATGATTCCTGAAACAGAAAATCCACACGAGGCGAAAAGTGTCTATCCGGGCAAGCCTGTGCGGCATGCTTAGGCTAATCCGGATCGATACTTTACGCAGAGTCCACAATGTTGGTTTTCTCGCGGGACGGCTCAATTATAAAGATGAACATACAACTGCACAGGCTCTTTTCAAATTAGTAAGCCCATTTATAATTTTCGATAATTGACAAAATTCATTAAAACTAAGGTAATTCGCCTTATAACAATGGACTAAAAGTTGCTTTACAAGTGTTATGTGAAGTATTGGTACAAAAGAGCCAGGACACACTTAGTTTGGTGAACTGGCTGCTGTGTTATAACTGAAATACTATGATAAAAGTGGTAAATCTTTAATCAATCAAATTGATAGCCATGTCATATACACATGATTTTAAAAGCAAGATGATGACAAATAATGATGATGTATGCAATAATTAAAGAAAATACTTACCCCATTTCAAATCATATTATAAATTGTTTTCTGTCGAAGATGCACCAAAGGGATTTGGTTAAGAATGTGTTATTTTGGAAGGAAATGTCTATTTTCTGCAGAATGGAAAACACAACAACAAAAGGAAACTGAATACATAAATATAAGAAACTACTCTTTGACCAGAATATTATGTGACAAAGCATGTGCTAGGACCGGAGTTAAAAGTCATAAATGTTGTGAATTAGTTATTTATTTTACGTCGATTGCGAAACAAGCTTTAAGCTTATATTAATCACGCTAGATGTCTGCTTCCTGGATACTTAATCAGCACTCTCGCCATTGTGTGGAAAAATCCCAAAGGCAGAACCCGCTCATCACGGGATTCGAACCAGGGACCTTTGGTACAAGAGGCTGACGTTCTACCTTTGTACCACTGTCTTCCACAGTTGTGAATTAAGAAAGAGGAGTTGATCCTTTCCCACATCCAGCCATAGTTTTATGCCTCTGCAGCAGACGACTTTTGAAAACATTGTGGCAAAATGAGAAATTGCTTACGTTGAAAAAACCTGCCTGTACATATATGGCTCTATGGATTCAAAATGGAAACTGCTTTACAGAAGTTTCTTGATACCTTCTATAACCAAGTTGGTGCACTGGCTGATCTGGATCTACCGTGATCTAACATGCCTCCCGGTTGTGGTCTGTCGCTGATCGGTGTTCATCTGTACCCCTATATTGTGAAGTAATTTCTTTTTACCCTTTCCAACTTTCAACATTTCTGTAGCAGACGACTTTGAAAACATCTAGGAAATCGATAAATTGCTCATTTTGCCGCATTGTTTTCAAAAGACGTCTGTTGCCAATGCGTCTGCAAGTGGAAGAGTATTAATCACGTGCTTCGTGTTTAAATGGTACCCAGTAGACAGTGTTTTTTTTTTTAAACTAGCCCCCGTAGCTCATTTGGTAGCGACGATGTCTGTCAATCCACGATGTCTGTCAATCCAGGGTCTGAAATTTCCAATTCCAGTTCAGACAACTTTCTTTCCTCCGTCATTCGTCATCCTCCAATGGGCAAATAGTATATGTTTAAATGCAACTAGTTGCTTGTAAAATCTGTTAAAAACCTTTGTGTGGAGTATTAGTGTTGGAAAGCCAGGAAACACATGAGTTGCTGAACTGGCCAATGTGATATAAAACTGGTTGGAAACGGCAATCAAACAATTGGTCCTACGATGTGAATGAGCCCTAAAATGTTAACGAGTCAGCAACTTGAGATGCGGGTAGGGTGTCTTGGATAGGATATTTAAATGGGTCATAGTAGTCAGTTTGAGCTCTATAAAATAACAAGAGGGCCAAGATGGCCCTAAATTGATCACCTGGGTGATAGAAACTTAGAAGCAAATATTTAACTGCAAATATATTGGAAAAGGTGATCAGGAGTGCGAATGAAACTGCAAGGAGTGGACACTGTTAAAGAAATATAGCTTATCAGTAAAGACCATTTGTTTCTTGAAATCTAACAACTTTAATAAGAATGGAATAAAGTTTTGTCATTTTGCCCCTTTCCTGGTGGTGCCCTGTTTTTCAACGAAATCAATATGGCTTGAACAGTTTTTGTAGAGTGTCACTTAAGGAACATTTCTATCAAATTATCTTCCAATCGGACAAGCAGATTGTGGTGGAAAAGGATTTTTAAAATTTTGGTATTTTTCTCACTTTCTAATGTCGCAGCAACCAAAGTTCTACACAGAATATAAAGATGACCAACAAAGGAACATTCCTGTGAAGTCAAGTTGAAATTGGTCCAGTAAAATGGTATGAGTTGTCATTTGTAGCTAAAAGTTCAATTTATCCCTTTTGTGATGATGTTGTAACCAATCGATACGGCTTGAACAAATTAAGTAGATGATCACTGGAGTAAGATTCCTATTCAATTTTCTTAAAATCAGACAAGCACTTTAAAAAAAAATGGGATTTTTCAAATTCTTCCATTTTGCACCTTTTCTGATGCCTGACTGCCATGTTTTTCTACCAATCTGTATGGCTTGAACATTTGTGTAGAGGTTCACCTAAGGAACATTTCTGATGCCGCAGAAACCAAAGTTCTCAATTGAATCTAAATCTTTGAACAATTTTGAAAGAGGACCACCAAAGGAACATTCCTGTGATGTTATGTGATAATTGTTCATGCGGTTTAGGAGGAGATGACGTTTAAAGCTAAAAGTTGACGACTGACGGACGGACAGAAAGTAAAAGTTTGATTCCAACATTTCGAACCTTCCCCACATACGACATATCAACAAGTTCAATTATATCATGGCGTTTACTTAATACATTACCAGTACTACTGACACTTGTGTCATATTACCAGTGCACAATGTTAACCCCATAATCCTGAGCGCTAAGCAGGGGATGACAAGACTGAGATCAAACCCGCGCCCGAGGCAGACACTCTACCACTACACAACCGAGACGGTTACAAATACTTGTTCAGATTGTACTAACATGTAAACGGATCATTGGATGTGCCAGAACATACATGTATTTGCGGTTCTTCAGTTTAATCCTTTCCCACATACAGGGAGTCAGTAACAGGGTCGAATTCCACCAACATTACTTAGCGCGAAGTTATACTTCAAAGCATACATGTACATGTATTTCATCAGTTTTGTTACCTAATTAAAAAGCCAAAATATTTCCTTTTTTAAGGAAACTATTTATGTCGACTTTGTCATTTACTTAAATACATTCAACCATTTAGTTAATTTTAACACTAAGTAAGATTGGTGGACTTTGATCGCGGTGAGACTTTGCGTATGCCCTGTTCGGAGATGCATACAGACCACACATTGCTAGACATGGTACAAACACAGTATTAAAGCCCGTTCATGGGAAAAGGTACAAGTTGGCATTTCTGAACAGAGAAGTAAGACTACAACACATCTGCTTCATCTTATCAGAACCTACACAAGCTGTTATACGCTTTTAACTAGCTGTAATATGTGAACAGTGTATAGCTTGATACGACTGTGCTGATGCTGTAGGAATTCGCTGTCGGGGATTTGTAACCGGTTATCTCGGATTCGATCCCCAGTTGGGACGGCTAATGCAAAGAGCCCTTGGACAAGGCACATTTCATAGCAAGTACTGGTTTGTTTATCCTGGGATCATGGATAAGTTTCCATAATATAACTGAACTAATGTTGAACTCTGTCTTAAACCGTAATAAGTCAAAGCACAGGCTGATGTGGATATTTTATGTTCACATAAACCAACTGATCTATCTGGATTGAAACTTCACATAAGTCAACTTGAACCTTTACCGATGGAAGGTCTCGTTTCATCAAGGAATGTTCCAACCATAACCTATAATGTTGGTATTTGATAAAGTATCTGATTGAGACGAATCTTTTTAGTACCCACACAGTACGGGGTAAGAGGGTCTTATAACGATTTTAAAATATGCAAAACACCCCTAATGTAGAGCTCTGATAATAATTCGAGAAGTAGACAAGTAATCATCACAAAACACACTGCGACAACTACCATCTTAAGTCTCTTGTATGACACTACTGGCTCCTTTTGCCACTATCTTTTCACCTTGTTAGCTCACATCTCCTGGTGAGCTGTTGTGATGGCCTGATAGCCGTCTTTCTGTCTGAAAAAGCAAAATTTGGAGCCTAGATATTTGGTTTGTAGCATTTTGTCTAGTGGACCTCTACCAAGATTGCTCAAACTATGACTCTGTGGTCACATGTTTTACATATAGATATGTAAGGAAAAAGTTTGTATAAAGTTTCAATGTAATGCATAAAGGAATTACTGAGATATGGACACTGAATGTTTGGACATTAACCATAATTTCTAAGTCAAGATAGGGTCATAATTTTAATTATATGTAGGATAGTGTTATTTAACTTGGTTATTGTCCCCCGCTTTTAGCGAAAGCTGGGGACTATTATTTCTCATTCGTCAGTCAGTCCGTCCGTCAGTCCGTCAGTCCGTCAGTCCGTCAGTCCGTCCGTCAGTCCGTCAGTCACGCTGTCACAAAAACTTTAACCTTGGTCATAACTTCTGAACCGTAATAGGTACTGCTTTCATATTTCACATGTGTATTCCTTGTGACAACCCCTTTCCATCAATACCAATTTTTTGACCTTGTGACCTTGACCCTGACGAGTTATGGCCCTTTACCCCTATGTATGACTAAATTCATTTCCGGGCTATTTCTCTGCAACCGCTTTTTGGAATTTGATGAAACTTCATAGGAAGGATCACCACCAAGTGTAGATGCGCATATCGTGTTTGCGTTCCGGTTGGATTATTTTGCACGGAGTTATGGCCCTTTACCCCACCATCAGGCTATGTATGACTAAATTCATTTCCGGGCTATTTCTCTGCAACCGCTTTTTGGAATTTTATGAAACTTCATAGGAAGGATCACCACCAAGTGTAGATGCGCATATCGTGTTTGCGTTCCGGTTGGATTATTTTTCACGGAGTTATGGCCCTTTACTCCACCATCAGGCTATGTATGACTAAATTCATTTCCGGGCTATTTCTCTGCAACCGCTTTTTGGAATTTTATGAAACTTCATAGGAAGGATCACCACCAAGTGTAGATGCGCATATCGTGTTTGCGTTCCGGTTGGATTATTTTGCACGGAGTTATGGCCCTTTACCCCACCATCAGGCTATGTATGACTAAATTCATTTCCGGGCTATTTCTCTGCAACCGCTTTTTGGAATTTTATGAAACTTCATAGGAAGGATCACCACCAAGTGTAGATGCGCATATCGTGTTTGCGTTCCGGTTGGATTATTTTTCACGGAGTTATGGCCCTTTACTCCACCATCAGGCTATGTATGACTAAATTCATTTCCGGGCTATTTCTCTGCAACCGCTTTTTGGAATTTTATGAAACTTTATAGGAAGGATCACCACCAAGTGTAGATGCGCATATCGTGTTTGCGTTCCGGTTGGATGATTTTTCACGGAGTTTTACTCCACCATCCGGCTATGTATGACTTAATTCATTTCCGGGCTATCTCTCTGCAACCGATTTTTGGAATTTGATGAAACTTTATAGGAAGGATCACCACCAAGTGTAGATGCGCATATCGTGTTTGCGTTCCGGTTGGATTATTTTTCACGGAGTTATGGCCCTTTACTCCACCATCAGGCTATGTATGACTAAATTCATTTCCGGGCTATTTCTCTGCAACTGCTTTTTGGAATTTTATGAAACTTCATAGGAAGGATCACCACCAAGTGTAGATGCGCATATCGTGTTTGCGTTCCGGTTGGATGATTTTTCACGGAGTTATGGCCCTTACTTCTGAACCGTAATAGGTACTGCTTTCATATTTCACATGTGTATTCCTTGTGACAACCCCTTTCCATCAATACCAATTTTTGTGACCTTGACCCTGGCGGGGGACCATGATTCTCTGAATTTGCTTGTTTACTTAGGTTTGGAAGCATTGTAGAATGTTTCAATACAATACATCTACTAGTAACATAGCTATGGACTTTTAATGTAGTTTGCACGCAAAACAACCATAATTTAAAAGCAAACAAGAGGACCACGATGGCCCTGGATCGTTATACCAACCACATAGTCAATCATATTGTGGTCAGGGAAGCTACTATCATCAATACACTCATTCTGACAAAGTTTCAACATGATCAATTAAAAACAAAACAACTTCCAGAGTTTCAACAAGAATTTCCTTCAATTTGGCCTAGTGACCTAGTTTTTTTAACACATATTCGATATTGGCCTAGATATCGTTAAGACAAACATTCTGACAAAGTTTCAAGCTGCTGAAGCACAACATGTGATCTCTAGTGTTAACAAGAACACTAAAGCTTGGCCTAGTGACCTAGTTTTTGACCGGACATGACCAATATTGGAACTTTGCTTTGATATCATCAAAACACAATCTGACAAAGTTTCAACATGCTCAAATTAAAAATGCAGCATTCAGAATGTTAACAAGACTTCAATTTGGCCTAGTAACCTAGTTTTTGACCCATATTCGAATGTGGCCTAGATATCGTCAAGACAAACATTCTGACAAGGTTCAAGCTGCTGAAGCAAAAAATGCGGTCTCTACAGTTGTAACACGACTTTTCTCACACTTGGCCGAGTGACCTAGTTTTGACAGGAGAACTAAGCTTTGATATCATCAATCATACATTCTGACAAAGTTTCAACATGTTCAAATTAACAAGATGGCCTTAAATCGATAGTGATAGTATATTAGTAAATGCTACTATATGTACTAATGTCATAAATACAGGTGAACATTTGATCAAAAGTGGGAATGAACTGCAAATGAAACATTTTATAAGTAAAGGACATTTATAAATAGGCATTAAATCTTTAAATAACAACCACGAGACCTGACCACTGGCGGCATTGTTTTCCGACCAATCAACATGACTTTAGAATTTGACAGTTTGGCTATTTTACCCCCCTTTTTTTATGCTGCTTGGTTGCTATGTTTTTCAACTAATCAATATGGCTTGACAAAGAATGTAGAAAATGAAAGAACATTTCTACAAAATTATCTTGAAATCAGACAAGTATAAGGGTGGATTAATAAAGTTTGATAATTTTGCCCCTTTTCTGATGTGGCTTGGTTGCCATGTTTTTCCACCAATCAATATGGCTTGAACAATTTGTGTAGAGGGTCACCCAAGGAACATTTCAACCAAACTATATTGGAATCCGACAAGCAGATTCAGAGAAGAATTTTAAAGTTTGGACGTTTTGCCCCCTTTCTGATGCCGCAGCAACCAAAGTTCTGCATGTAATTTAAATCTTATAACGATTTTGAAAGAGGACCAGCAAAGGAACATTCCTGTGAAGTTTGGTTTAAATTGGTGCTGTGGTTTAGGAGAAGATGATGTTTAGAGCTAAAAGTTAACGACGGACTCATATGAGGAAAAAACATGCGTCATTCAGTGTTAAAAAGATTTTTCTTCAATTTGGTATAGTGACCTAGTTTTTTTTACCCATATTTGAACTTGGCCTAGATATCACCAAGACAATTATTCTGACAAAGTGTTAACATGCTACAGATAACAAGAGGCCAACGCTCGTCGAAAAGGAGGCATTTATTGAATAATTGTGTTCCAAGTATCATTTGAAAATGTAGAACATTTTTAGAGTTATGAGGTAAGGTTAAACTTTTGTGATGACGAAGCAGACGACGCCAAGAGTATCACAGTAGCCTTTTTTCTTCGAAATACAGAGTGACAACCTTAAATAGAGCCTCCAAAGTGTTAACAAGATGTTCCAATTTGAACATGCTTGCTTAAGTCCGGTTCACCCAAGGAATGTCTGTGCCAAATTGTCTTCAAGTTGGGCCTGTACCTTTGGACAAAAATATTGTTTAAGTTTTCACTATACACATACAAGGAAAACAAGAACCGCCCCATGGTGGCATGTTTTTCAACAGATCGGATTAATTTGATCAATCTTGATAAAGGGTTATCCAAGGACCATTTTGTGCAAAATAATTTTCAAATCGGGCCTGTTCTACTCGACAACATGATCTTTAAATATTTGGCAATTTCCCTCTTTTCTGAATCCACAGCAAAAGTTCTAGTTTGAATTAAATTTGAACAGAGGTTGATGAGGGCCACCTAGAGAGAACTTAGTATAAATTAGAACAGCTGTTTCAGAGAAGAAGATTTAAAACGGACGACGGAGACGGAGGATGAGTGATCATAACAGCTCACCTTGAGCAATTGTGCTCAGGTGAGCAAAACTGGTAGTAAGGGTTGCCGACTGGCACTCAGGGTTGCGGGATAAGCATTAAGACTGACTGGCTGGTGTCAGGATAAATGGTACCAGTAGTACTGGTAACTTACCAAGGAAACGCCGTGATATAACTGAACAAGTTGTTCAAAGCGGTGTTAAACACAAAACAATCGACAATCTTCTAACTGTGTAACGTTTCATCAAATTCATCTAGCGGTTCAGGAGTAGATGCTCTTACGAGGCTAATACCACACACACTTAGGTATACTCGAGTAACAAAAAGTTAAATTATAATTTTCTCCCCTTTAATGACTCGGACAATAATTATCTTGCTACTTGCATATAGCAGGTACCATTCTTCAGTTCAGCTGTCTTATGTTTCATCAAAGGCTTTCCAGTCAGTTAAAGCTTAGAAAAACTTTTTGAGAGGCGGGCGTATACTACTATCCTATGTCATCAGATGATGTCAATGTAGACGACTATTAAATTAAATATATATATAGGTAGGAATTTACAGAAGATAAACTGTTTTCTGGTATTATAATTCTACATCTCTGCTGTCAAAATCCGTTTCCTCTCCATATCTTCAATTGTTTAACCCTTTCCCACATACAACAAATCTGTAGCAGACGACTTTGAAACATCTTTTCAAAAAGAGGCCCCAGAGGGTCAGTACCGATCCGCTGCTATTAGGCAAACATATTATCTCTTAAACAGCCACGCCCCCTGGTGGCCATGTTTTTTTTACCAATCACCATGGCTTGAAGGAATCTCCTAGAGTGTCACCCATGGAATATTTCTTGATAAAGCCAATATAACGCTAACAGCCCCCCCCCCCCCCCCCCCCCCATGACAAAGCTTGACTGGCTTTTAGCCAGTGGAGCTAAAAATGAGAATAAAGCTCTATTAATGACCTTTTTCCTTTTTCTTTTGATTAAATAGAGTTGAAAACGTTGTGGCAAATGGTGAACCTTTGCCATAGTGTTTTCAAAAGTCGTCTGCTGCAGAGGCGCCTAAAAGCGTCTATATATTGGAAAGGGCTAATGCATGAGGCAAGGGATTACTGGACTGTAAGCCAGTTTCACAGACTTCCTTCCATAGGCATTTCATAATCACACAAATATACGGAATTAAAATGAACCAACAAGACAAAGCGTATTATTTAAACTTTAATACAAATGGTTTTGTTCTGAATAATTGTACAAAATAACATGTAAATACACATTTTGTAATACAAACATATATACAACAATAATATTCTCAGCTATAATTTTACATACCACATTCTATGTAAGAGAAGTTTAGAAACAACTGTTTACATCATACAATAAATCTGTAGCTGACGATTTAGAAAACATTTAGGCAAAATTATGGAAAATCTCTTTAAAAAAAGAGAGTTAATTATTGAATACAGTTTAAAACATTGAAGAAAAAGGAAAAGAAGCTCAGTATATTCATTGTCTACTCTTGCCATAAATGTTTTAAATAATCTGCAGCTACAGATGATGCCTAATTGGTCTGCATTTGGAAAACGGCTTGCTGCCAACAGTAGAACAATCTGGAAACATGCACAGAGAATGTATATTTTCCTTAAGATATTTTTATAGCTGTCTGCTTTGAAAACATTCTGGAAAAAGGAGAAATTGCTCATCTTCAGCAATTTTTCTTTTTCTTACAATGCTTCCAAAATGTGTCTGCTACAAAGACTTCTTTCCAATTGGCCTGAAAAAAATGTGCCCAAAGTTGTCAATGCTTTATCTCTTTTCCTGGAATGTTTCATACTTTTAAACATTTTAAAGATTATTTGACCTGGCAGAGTAGTCTTGATTCGAATCTCTAAACATCAGTTTGTGGGTAAGACAGGTTTTTAACAGAGGCAAACTGTATTCATTCATGAATAATTACGAAAGAGTATAACATGACTGCCTAATACACTAATAAAACATATCTCACACAAAATAACTATATCAAGAGAACACCATCGAACACTGCCCTGCCTTCTAGAATAATCAACAGGGTAACAGGTTCCATTACATATCAACATATATATATATAATATACAAACATATCTCTCAAAAGAATAAAAAATAATTCATATCCAATCAGAAATTAGAATCAAGACTATTATTATTTTTTTTTTACAAATTGAGGCCTTGGCATGAAACGGTTGTAACTAAAATTGGTAATTTTTTACCAAGGTTAATCACTTTGCCATAAAGTCTTTATAAGCGTTTAATCATTTTTCTTGGTAATCAATGGAAATTTAGGTGCCATTGCTCGTTCTGAGCAATGGCACCTAAATTTGCATTGTTTACAAAAGGGTCAAAATTGCCCCTAAACCAGGGTTTTCAAAATAGGTTTTTAGTTACAACTGTTTCACGCCAAGCCCTCGAAATGTTAATGTAGCAGATTGTTATAACTATGTAATATTAAACTTTTCCCACATTTAGGCGCATTTGACCCGTCTGCTGCAGACGATTTTGAAATCAGTGTAGCAAAAAGAGATATTGCTCATCACTTGCAATGTCTCTCTTTGAGTCAAGATTTGCAAGTGGGAAAGAGTTAATTCAACACCTGGTCACAAATACATGTAAATACAAGTACAACAATTGATGCAAAACGCAGCAAAGAAATGTTGCACGGTGGAGTGAAATAGTCTTTATACGAATTATATTCGATTCGCTTATTCCATATATGGATGCATATTAGCATATGTGCAGTAGACGTTTTTTTTTTAAAACTCTGTGGCAAAAGGAGAAATGTCTCATAATGAGCAATTTCTTCCCTTGCTGCAATGGTTTCAGCTCTATTTGATTATTATACTATCATCTACAGAAATTTCAATATATATCTATTTGCATAAATATGTTTCCAAAATCGTCTTTTCTCGAGGTAATTAATACATGTAGTACTTACAATTATTGAAGTTGATGAAATATTAAACAAATGCGAGGCATTTAAGAAAATTGAGAATCTTAAATAACATTACTATTTTCTGCGAAGTTGTGAATAATGTTCTTCAAAAGGAAACGGAGAGTGGGAATAAACCAGAATAGATCAACCTGAGCCTTCCGTTCAGGTGATTAGAAAATTAATCCCACCCTTTAGCACGTTCACACATCACGGACAGTTTCTATGTACAGAAAGTGTTTGTTTTTTCATCATAAACTGAAAAACATTGTGAAAAATGCGAGAAATTTCTAATCGAGAACCATTTGTTCCTTTACCTAAATGTTTGCAACACTTGTGTGCTGCAGAAGCTTCTAGACGAGGGAAAAGGGGTTAAATTATCATTTATCGTAACATTACAAGGATAAAACATAAAATAACATTTAAAAACCTTCAACACATTTATTAAAAATTGCATTATCATTTTTCAAAACCAATACAGCTTCTATTTAAGTCTTTATATATTTATAGAATGAAACAATACACACTACACAGACAGATGCATAAAGCGCATTTGGCATACCTCGGCCCATTTCGTTATCCTACATCTTAGATGTAGTCTGCTGAGATGTTCCTAATGCCATAAACTGGAATGATATAATATTAAGGAACAGTAAGTGTTAATAATATCATCGAAATTACGAAAATTAAACAAGAGGACCATGATGGTCCTACATCGCTCACCTGATTTAATCAAACTTAAAAAGTTTTCAGTGTTCTTTCCCCTATACAGGGTGAGTGTAATGAATACACTCACCCTGCCCTATATGAGTCTATGAAAAACAAGTGACCCTAGGGCTATAATTTGAACAATCTTGCTAGAGGTCCACTAGTTGATGCTACATACCAAATATCAAAGGCCTGGGGCCTCTACTTTTAGACAAGAAGTTTTTTAAAGTTTTTCCCCTATATGAGTCTATGTTAAACAAGTGACCCCCGGGGAAGGTTCATTTTTGACCCCAGGGCTATAATTGGTAGAGGTTCACTAGATGATGCTATATACCAAATATCAAAGGCATGGGCCTTCTACTTTTAGACAAGAAGATTTTTAAAGTTTTTCCCCTATATGAGTCTATGTTAAACAAGTGACCCCCGGGGAGGGGTCATTTTTGACCCCAGGGCTATAATTTGAACAATCTTGGTAGAGGTTCACTAGATGATGCTACATACCAAATATCAAAGGCATGGGCCTTCTACTTTTAGACAAGAAGATTTTTAAAGTTTTTCCCCTATATGAGTATGTTAAACAAGTGACCCCCGGCGAGGGGTCATTTTTGACCCCATGGCTATAATTTGAACAATCTTGGTAGAGGTCTACTAGATATGGTACATACTAAATATCAAAGGCCTGGGGCCTCTACTTTTAGACAAGAAGATTTTTTAAGTTTTTTCTCTATATGAGTCTATGTAAAACAATAGACCCCAGGGGAGGGGTCATTTTGACCCCAAGGCTATAGTTTGAACAATCTTGGTAAAGGTCCACTAGATGATGCTACATACCCAATATCAAAGGCCTGGGGCCTCTACTTTTAGACAAGAAGATTTTTAAAGTGTTTCCCCTATATGAGTCTATGTAAAACAAGTGACCCCCAGGGAAGGGTCATTTTTGACCCCAGGGCTATAATTTGAACAATCTTGGTAGAGGTTCACTAGATGATGCTACATACCAAATATCAAAGGCATGGGCCTTCTACTTTTAGACAAGAAGATTTTTAAAGTTTTTCCCCTATATGAGTATGTTAAACAAGTGACCCCCGGCGAGGGGTCATTTTTGACCCCATGGCTATAATTTGAACAATCTTGGTAGAGGTCTACTAGATATGGTACATACTAAATATCAAAGGCCTGGGGCCTCTACTTTTAGACAAGAAGATTTTTTAAGTTTTTTCTCTATATGAGTCTATGTAAAACAATAGACCCCAGGGGAGGGGTCATTTTGACCCCAAGGCTATAGTTTGAACAATCTTGGTAAAGGTCCACTAGATGATGCTACATACCCAATATCAAAGGCCTGGGGCCTCTACTTTTAGACAAGAAGATTTTTAAAGTGTTTCCCCTATATGAGTCTATGTAAAACAAGTGACCCCCAGGGAAGGGTCATTTTTGACCCCAGGGCTATAATTTGAACAATCTTGGTAGAGGTTCACTAGATGATGCTACATACCAAATATCAAAGGCATGGGCCTTCTACTTTTAGACAAGAAGATTTTTAAAGTTTTTCCCCTATATGAGTCTATGTTAAACAAGTGACCCCCGGGGAGGGGTCATTTTTGACCCCAGGGCTATAATTTGAACAATCTTGGTAGAGGTTCACTAGATGATGCTACATACCAAATATCAAAGGCATGGGCCTTCTACTTTCAGACAAGAAGATTTTTTAAGTTTTGGTTAATTTCCCCTTTTTTGTTGCCGTGGCAGCCAAAGTTCTGCATGGAATAGAATTTTTTGAACAAGTTTGAAAGAGATCCACCCAAGGAACATTCCTGTAAAATTATTTTGAATTTGGTTAATTGGTGTAGGAGGAGAAGTCGTTTGTAGGAAATTGTGAACGGACGGACGACGACGACGACGACGGACGGTGAGCGATCACAAAAGCTCACCTTGCACTTCGTGCATTGGTGAGCTAAAAAACAAATACTTAAAATATTGGAAATATATATATCATTTTAAATGAACTATAAGTATGTCTCTTCCAAATCAATTGTAACTGTTTTTTTTACTAAAGCATTTACATTTAGTTTATCGAATAAAAAAATTAAGTGCTGTATATTATATAAAGTTAGACATGACCTAATCAGATTTGAACTGCCGTAAACATGAAAGTTGCATCTAGGGATTTCCGGTCTTACAGACTCCCTGATGGGGCCATTTAAAATACATTGGTCTAGGGGGGCTACACTTCTAGTTTTTATCAAAAGTTGCATCACTATTGCATTAAAGGTTAACCAGTCATCACTGTATGCGAATGACATAATACATGTATAAAAGATAGCCACAAACTGTTTAAATATAAAGCTTCAGATTTTTTTTATAGGTTTGGTTTCACATCTTATTTCAAATTGTTGTCTACCATTGTAAGAAGTTTTATTAAATTCCTTCTTTTAGTTTTAAAGTTATTCTCCTGATAAGAAAACAGTAAGAAAGGTCAATGACAGTTACTTTCCTTACAGGAAAAAAGGAAGAAAGGACAATTATTATGTAGTTAGCGGAAACTAGAAATACTGTGAGCAAAGCTCACTGAAGAATACCCCCGCTCCCCTCCCAAAGCATCGGATACAATGGTAAAGTTTCTACTTTGCTGTAGAAATTCCAAATGTCTTTCTGATCAAATAAATATCGAATGTTACATAATATTGATTAAATTTTTAATTGTGTTCTTGGTTAGACATGTTTGTTTACCATTTGTGTTTAAAATTCAAATCCAGACACTGAAATAGAAAAATATCATGTCACAATGGTATCTACATATGATGTGTAACCTTCATGTAAAGTTTGAAACAAATCCATTGAGCTGTTTAGGAGGAGTAGTGACATGGATGCAAAATGTTGCCTCTAGAGTGTTAACAAGCAAATGTTGACGACGGACAAAATGCGATCAGAATAACTCACCTTGAGCACTACGTGCTCTGATGAGCTAAAAATGGAATTTCCAAATTGTCATATTGCCCCTTTTCTGATGCCTCCTGAATGCCATGTTTTTCAACCAAACAGTATGCCTTGAACAATCTTTGTAAAGGGTCACCCAAGGAACGTTTCTACCAAACTATATTGGAATAGCAGATTCAGAGGAGAAGATTTTTAAAGTTTGGACATTTTGCCCCCTTTCTGATGCCGCAGCAACCAAAGTTCTCAATGGAATTTAAATCTTTGAACAATTTTGAAAGAGGGCCACCAAAGGAACATTCCTGTGAAGTTTGGATGAAATTGGTCCTGTGGTTTAGGACAAAAAGTGATCAGAATAGCTCACCTTGAGCCTTTGGCTCTAGGTGATCTAAACAAGAGGGCCAAGATGGCCCTAAATCGATCACCTAATTGATAGTAAATTAGTAGCAAATATTTAACTGCAAATATCTGGGAAATTTGTTATCAGGGAGTGCAAATGAAACTGCAAAGGAGTGGACACTTCTCAAGAAACAGCTTATCAGTAAAGGCCATTTATATCTTGAAATCTAACAAGAACTTAAATAAAAATGGAATTATAAAGTTTTTGTCATTTTGCACCTTTCCTGATGCCGCCTTGCTGCCCTGTTTTTCAACGAAATCAATATGGCTTCAACAGTTTATTTAGAGGGTCACTTAAGGAACATTTCTACCAAATTATCTTGCAATCGCACAAGTAGATTATGGAGGAAAAGGATTTTAAAATTTGGGTATTTTTCTCACTTTCTGATGCCGCAGCAACCAAAGTTATCAATGGAATTTAAATCTTTGAACAATTTTGAAAGAGGACCACCAAAGGAACTGCAAATATCTGGGAAAATTTTATCAGGGAGTGCAAATAAAACTGCAAAGGAGTGGACACTTCTCAAGAAACAGCTTATCAGTAAAGGCCATTTATATCATGAAATCTAACAAGAACTTTAATAAAAATGGAATTATAAAGTTTTTGTCATTTTGCACCTTTCCTGATGCCGCCTTGCTGCCCTGTTTTTCAACGAAATCAATATGGCTTCAACAGTTTATTTAGAGGGTCACTTAAGGAACATTTCTACCAAATTATCTTGCAATCGCACAAGTAGATTATGGAGGAAAAGGATTTTAAAATTTGGGTATTTTTCTCACTTTCTGATGCCGCAGCAACCAAAGTTATCAATGGAATTTAAATCTTTGAACAATTTTGAAAGAGGACCACCAAAGGAACATTCTTGTGATGTTTTGTGGAAATTGGTCTATTGGAATGGTAGGAGTTGGTTGTCATTTGTAGCTAAAAGTTCAATTTACCCTTTTTGTGATGACGCCTGGTTGATATGATTGTGTAACCAATCAAAACGGCTTAAACAAATTAATTAGAGGATCATTACAGTAAGATTCGTATTATATTTTCATAAAAATGGAATTTTCAAATCTTGGCATTTTGCCCCTTTTCTGATGCCGCCTGACTACCATGTTTTTCGACCAATCAGTATGGCTTGAACAATTTTTATAGAGGGTCACCCAAGGAACATTTCTACCAAATTATATTTGAATCTGACAGGCAGATTCGGAGGAGAAGATTTTTAAAGTTTGGACATTTTGTCCCCTTTCTGATGCCGCAGCAACCAAAGTTCTCATTGGAATTTTAATCTTTGAACAATTTTGAAAGAGGACCACCAAAGGAACATTCCTGTGATGTTTTGTGGAAATTGGTCTATTGGAATGGTAGGAGTTGGTTGTCATTTGTAGCTAAAAGTTCAATTTACCCCTTTTGAATGACGCCTGGTTTCTATGATTGTGTAACCAATCAAAACGGCTTAATCAAATTAAATAGAGGATCATTACAGTAAGATTCATATTATATTTTCTTAAAATCAGACAAGCACTTTCATAAAAATGGAATTTTAAAATTTTGTCATTTTGCCCCTTTTTTGATGCCGCCTGACTGCCATGATTTTCGCCCAATCAGTATGGCTTGAACAATTTTTATAGAGGGTCACCAAAGGAACATTTCTACCAAATTATATTTGAATCTGACAGGCAGATTCGGAGGAGAAGATTTTTAAAGTTTGGACATTTTGTCCCCTTTCTGAAGCCGCAGCAACCAAAGTTCTCATTGGAATTTTAATCTTTGAACAATTTTGAAAGAAGACCACCAAAGGAACATTCCTGTGATGTTTTGTGGAAATTGGTCTATTGGAATGGTAGGAGTTGGTTGTCATTTGTAGCTAAAAGTTCAATTTACCCCTTTTGTGATGACGCTTGGTTGCTATGATTGTGTAACCAATCAAAACGGCTTAAACAAATTAAATAGAGGATCATTACAGTAAGATTCGTATTATATTTTCTTAAAATCAGACAAGCACTTTCATAAAAATGGAATTTTCAAATTTTGTCATTTTGCCCCTTTTTTGATGCCGCCCGACTGCCATGTTTTTCGCCCAATCAGTATGGCTTGAACAATTTTTATAGAGGGTCACCCAAGGAACATTTCTACCAAATTATATTTGAATCTGACAGGCAGATTCGGAGGAGAAGATTTTTAAAGTTTGGACATTTTGTCCCCTTTCTGATGCCGCAGCAACCAAAGTTCTCAATGGAATTTAAATCTTTGAACAATTTTGAAAGAGGCCAACCAGAGGAACAGTCCTGTGATGTTTCACGGAAATTGTCCTTGGAGTTTGGAAGGAGATGATGTTTAAAGCTAAAAGTTAACGCCGGACGGACGACGGACAAAAAGTGATCAGAATAGCTCACCTTGAGCCTTTGGCTCTGGTGATCTAAAAACGGAAAAGGTTGTTCCAAGACCAATGGTGTGTTGATTTTCGTTGGGTAAATGCCAAAAATAAAGAGAAAGTGTTCTGCACAGTTTGTCGTGAATATCCATTATTAGCAGAACAGACTTCATCACTATTCTTAGGTAAAAAGGTTGAGAGAAAGGATACTTTATCAACACATCAACTCTTGGCTAAGCATATTGCTTGTATGTCAAAAAAGTAAAAGGGTAAAAAAATAGGGTTACTGGACAAGGCCTTTGCAAAAGTTGAGTCTCGGAGGTGGAAAGATACAAGAAACTTTTCAACACTGCTTACGCTATTGCAAAAAACAATCAACCCTTTTCTGAATTTAGTCACCGACCATCGAAACAGAGATGCCTGTGTTGACTTCATCAAATCTATATCTTCGATGCTGTTGAATGATGTTACTAATAACCTACACAATGTGAGACTTCTTTCTATAATGAGTGACGGAAGCACCGACTCATCAGTCATTGAACAAGAGGGTATATTCACCCAGATACTTCAGAGCCCCATACAGCCATGGCAAGTATTGAGAACCTGGAAAATGCTAGGGCACCTGGTTTGTCAAAATGTGGATTGAACCTAGAAACCATGATCCTAAACTTGTTTGTATAAATCTTGATGAGGCTGCAATAAATCTCGGAGCCAAAAATGGGGTTGCTAAAAAAGTGAGTGATTCTGTGGGTAACAAAGTAATCGTAACACATTGTGTTGCACACAAATTGGAGCTTGGAGTTCTAGATGCTGTCAAAGATATTGGATATCTTAAAAAATTCGAAGATACCTTAAAGAGAATCTGCAAACTCCTATTCACCAAAGCGACGTAATGAGCTAAATCACAAGGGGTCCATTTTAGAAGAAACAATTTTGATGCACTCAGAAATAAAAGCGGTGCGATGGGTTTCATCAAAGTCAAGGGCTCTTAAAGCTGTTATTCAGGATTTGCATGTAACAAAAACACACATGAAACAAATCATTTCTACATCTAACCGGGCTGATGAACTCGGACAGGCGAAAGCCATACTTAATGACCTGAAACAAGTAAAGTTCATTTAGTATCTACACCTAATGATGGATATTTTATTGGTTATAACTACAACATCCACTCTTTTCCAGACCAAAGACTTGCTGATATTTGAAGTGAAGGAGGCTGTAGATACCCTTTATACAAAGCTATATGCTTTCGCATGTATACACAGCATATCGTTACAAACATAGTTTGACCATCGCGTTTTAAAGATTAAACATTTTAGTCCTACCCCTGACGTCACAACCAGAAGCAAGGAACATCTGTTCTCATAATCGTTTTTTGCGTTCGACCCGTCAGTCAAGAAAACTTTTTTCACTTGCGTATTACATTGCCAATAAGGTAAGTTGGTCAGCCACGTGCTGATAGGTCACTGAGGACCCAGTTATTCTTTATTTTTATTTTTATTGAGTATTTATTTAATACACATGGCCTCAAACAACCAAGACGCAGTCTTGAGTGTAGACGAGTCGTTCAGTTTTTTGGGTTTCAGTAATGACTCCGACACAGAACCTACTTTGAAGAAAGCTAAGGATAAGAAGAACAAAACTAAAAGTGGAAAAACAAAGGATGACAGTTGAAATGAGACTCTGCAGATATTTCAGATGGGAAGTCCCCATTACATGAGGTTGATAGAAATGCAATTTCTCAACATGATACGACAAATGCGTTATTTGAGGAAGATGAGATTTTGGAAGACACTGAATGGGATTTGCCCTGTCTGAAAGCCCCTTTGAAGGGGAAAGCAGTGTCACAGTCTTTGGCAAACATGATATGATACTTTAGAAATTTATGTGATACTGAGGCTATGTCTTCTAAATACAAAGTTCCTGAGAATTGTGATAAGATGTGTGCTCCTCTAGTGAACACCGAGATATGGAAAGTAATGGATAAACGTCCACAAACTCAGGATAGATCTATGGCTGTTATCCAAAATTTAGTTGCTACAGGTATGACTCCTCTTGTGCAATTGGCTGATATTTTGAAAACACAGACTTCCTCTAATGCGGAAGCTAAATCTTTGTTAGGAGCCCTTACTATAATGGACCTAAATGAATAGACTCACCACCAAAGGTGAGTACAAATTTAGCAAGTGTTGGTAAATTGAGATTTCATTTGGATAGATGGTATTCTATTACAAACAATGATTGGGTTTAAGAGGCCGTTTCAGGCTACAAAATACACTTTGGTAGTATTCCTATTCAAGAGAAGATACCAAATGAAATACCTTTCGAAAGGGAACAATGGCACATTGTTGATAATGAAGTGAGTGAACTGTTGAAAAAGGGAGCAATTGTACCAACAGTAACAGAACTTGGGGAGTTAATTTCTACATTGTCCCTAAGAAAAATGGGAAGTTTAGACCAGTCATCAATTTAAGATACTTAAATCATTATGTACATTATGATCATTTCAAACAGGAGATATTTAAAACTGTAATTTATTTGATTCAAGAAAATGATTTCTTTACATCATTAGATGTGCGTGATGCTTATTTCTCGGACCCATAGGAATTTCATAAGTATCTAAAATTTTCATGGAAATGACAACTTAACAAATTTGTGTGTCGGTTTGTAAGGTAAAATGTTGCATAAAGAAATAGGAAAAAGTAACAAACAACCAACAGGTCCTTGACACTGTTTTAGGTTATAGAATTCATTTTGTCCAGCCTCTGTTTCAAACAAGAGGGCCAAGATGGCCCTAAATCGATCACCTAATTGATAGTAAATTAGTAGCAAATATTTAACTGCAAATATCTGGGAAAATGTTATCAGGGAGTGTAAATGAAACTGCAAAGGAGTGGACACTTCTCAAGAAACAGCTTATCAGTAAAGGCCATTTATATCTTGAAATCTAACAAGAACTTTAATAAGAATGGAATTATAAAGTTTTTGTCATTTTGCACCTTTTCTGATGCCGCCTTGCTGCCCTGTTTTTCAACGAAATCAATATGGCTTCAACAATTTTTATAGAGGGTCACCCAAGGAACATTTCTACCAAATTATATTTGAATCTGACAAGCAGATTCGGAGGAGAAGATTTTTAAAGTTTGGACATTTTGTCCCCTTTCTGATGCCGCAGCAACCAAAGTTCTCATTGGAATTTAAATCTTTGAACAACTTTGAAAGAGGCCAACCAGAGGAACAGTCCTGTGATGTTTCACGGAAATTGTCCTTGGAGTTTGGGAGGAGATGATGTTTAAAGCTAAAAGTTAACGCCGGACGGACGGACAAAAAGTGATCAGAATAGCTCACCTTGAGCCTTCGGCTCAGGTGATCTAAAAAGCATTCCTAATGAAATTCCTTTCAACATAGAACAATGGCATATTGTTAACTATGAAGTGGAAAAGTTGCGGAAAAAAAGGAGACATTATTAATTCCTTCAGTTCATGAAAAAGATGAATTTGTGTCAACTCTGTTCACCAATGAAACGTCTGGTTAGATTGGCTGATTATACCAAGAAACAACGTGCTTACATTTAAATATTCCATCCTCTAGGATTACGAAACAAAGGATTAGATTTAGATAATTTGTTTCTCAAAACAACTTACGGGATCGATATGTTTGTGATAGTGTTTTTGATTTAAGAAGGTATATATAGTGTGATAAGATGAAAACTGACACAAATAAAGAAAAATTGATTGCATCCCATCGATGGTCTGTCAGTGTTTTTTAACATGAAATGTGTTGCATCATTATTTATTTTTAAAGTCTTAACATTTTCTGCATTTTGTTAACTTTTAACTTTTGTTTTGAACTGCCCAAAGTTCTTTTTGCGTCATGTCAGTTGAAATGACGTCACAGAAAGTAGGTGGAGCACTTGTAGAACACAATAACAATGGCTGACATTCTTACACACACATTTTGTTTTACGGATTATGTATCATGCTTTAACCCTTTCCCTCATACGACAATTCTGCAGCAGACGACTTTGAACATATCCTATGATGCATGGTTGAGATGCGGGTTCGACAAGGTACAGTCCTATCAAACAGTACTTATTTTGACCTTTGACCTCTAAGTGTGACCTTGACATTTGAGGTGAACATGTGTGCCAAGTAACTTGGGAATCCTATGATGCATGGTTGAGATGTGAGCCGGACAAGGTACAGTCCTATCAAACAGTATTCATTTTGACCTTTGACCTCGAAGTGTGATCTTGACATTTGAGGTACAGGCCTGGGTCTTGTGCGCGATATGCCACCTCATCATGGTGAACGTTTGTGCCAAGTTTCTTTGAAATCTATGGTTGATGCATGGTTGAAATGTGGGCCGGACAAGGTACAGTCCTTTCAAACGTACTCATGGTGAATAAGTGTTGTAAGTTTCAAAGCAATAACCAATTTTATCAGGTGAACAATCCAGGGCCATCATGGCCCTCTTGTTTTACAAGCAATCTTTTAACAAAACTTGCTTGATCAGTGTATTGTATAGAATTAGAAATGAACAGTATTGAATCATGTCAGAATAATGTATACACATTTATATTTCAACACTTTAAGATCTAGATAAGAAAATTATAGCAAAAAACTCATTTTGAGCATGTTTTATTTTATTCACTACCAATCAATTGGTTTAAGCTTTTCCCTCATACAACGAATCTGCAGCAGACGACAGTGTAAAAAGGTGAAAAATCTTTATTTTTTAAAAATATGAATATGAGAATTTAATTATTAAATAGAATTGAAAACATTGTGACAAAAGGAGAAATTGCTCATAACCCTTTCCCTCATGTTCTGATGCCTCTTCTGCAGACGACTTTTGAAAACATTGAGGCTATAGGATAAATTGCTCAAAACAAGCAATTTCTCCATTTGCTACAATGTTTTCAATTCAATTAAATAATTATACTTTCATCTATAGATAGAGAATTTTAATACTTTTACCTAGATGACTTCAAGGATGTCTGCTGTGATTTTTATCATATGTGGGAAAGGGTGAGCAATATCTCCTTTTGTCACAATTTTTCGAAAGTCGTCTGCTGCAGAAGCATTAGAAAGTGTCTATAATTGGGATAAGGTTAAGATGAGAAGGTAACACATACTATCCTCTATATTTTCTTAAAGGTATTGAGAAAGAGAGAAGGAGAAAGGAATAACATTAGTAGCTAACAGAACCAATAATACATCAAAAGTCTTGACTAGAAAAGAAAGAGAGAAAAAGGGAGAATATTGCAAGTTAAAGAAGAAGGAGGCCAGGGATAGACAGTCAAGTCAAAAAGAGAGGAGAGATAGAGAAAGGGATCTTAAGAATTGGCATGAAAAGAGAAACAAATCAGGAGTCTGTAAAGAAAAGGTGTCGGAAGTCCAATAGTCCTCTAAAACCTGAAAATGAAAATAGGCTTGATTTCATGAACAAAACTTCAACTGTCTTCCAAGAAATTGTTCAGGAAGACAAGAAGGTGAAGAAGAAGTTAATACACAAGTTTTCGTTCTTGAAAAAGTATGGATTGAGTGCACAATTTTCCAAATACGCAGGAATATGCAAGTCTGATAATAGCAAAGAATCAAAGCTAGATTTAAAAAGGAAGCGAAGAAAAGATGCCACTAGTGAAGACGTAACGGAAATGATTCAAGAATTCATGCAGAGAACAAATGTGTCA
Source organism: Serripes groenlandicus (assembly GCA_031761405.1). Lineage (NCBI taxonomy): Eukaryota > Metazoa > Mollusca > Bivalvia > Cardiida > Cardiidae > Serripes > Serripes groenlandicus. The sequence goes on from JASEVX010000006.1 coordinate 72,727,605, forward strand.
ACCAACCTTCCAGCAGCCAAGAGAGTGAAAAAAGACAATACAGAAAGGAGAATGCTGGACAAACCCTTAAAGCGATTTATTCCAACTTTAAACAAGAGGGCCATGATGGCCCTGGATCACTCACCTTAATTATACAATGTACTGCAATGCAAAACACATCAAGACAATTATTCTGAATGCATCCTCCACAGTGTTAACAATATTTTCCTTCATTTGGCCTAGTGATCTACATTATTTTACCTGATATGATCCATATTCCAACATGGACTAGATATCATCAAGACAACATTCTGACAAAGTTTCAACTTGCTCAAAGTAAAAATGCGGCCTCCGGAGTTTGAACAATATTTTCCTTTATTGACCTAGTTTTTAATCCAATATGACCCATATTCAAACTTGATCTAGATATAATTCGGACAAACATTCTGGCCAAATTCCAAGCTGCTGCAGCAAACAATGCGGCATCCAAAGTGTTCACAAGATTTTCATTCAATTTGATCTAATGACCTAGCTTTTGACCCAGCATGACCCATATTCGAACTTGGCCTAAATATCATCAAGAAAAACATTCTGATAAAGTTTTATCATGCTGAAATTAAAAATGCAATATCCAGAGTGTTAACAGGATTACCCTTCAATTTGGCCTAGTGACCTAGTTTTTTAACCCGGCACGACCCATATCCGAACTTGGCCTAGATATCATTTAGACAAACATTCTGACCAAATTTCAAGCTGCTGAAGCAAACAAGATGTGTTTGTGAAACACTGATGCCCCCGAATGGCAACATCTAGGTCAAAGGTCAAGGTCGCAAGGAATACACATGTGAAATATGGTAGCTGTACCTGTTATGGTTCAAAAGTAGTTGTCAAGGTTAAAGTTTTTTTCGACAGACAGACAAAGAGACAGACAGGCCAAAAACTAGATACCCACCGAATCGGTGATTCCGGGGGCATAAAAATGTGGCATCCAAAGTGTTAACAAGATTTTCCTTCAATTTGACCGAGTAACCTAGTTTTTGACCCGGCATGACCCATATTCGAACTTGGCCTAGATATCATTCAGCTCAACATTCTGACCTAGTTTCTTATCCAATATGACCCATATTTGAACTTGACCTAGATATCTTTAAGACAAACATTCTGACAAAATTTCAAACTGCTGAAGCAAAAATTGTGGCCTCTGGAGTGTTAACGAGATTTTCCTTCAATTTGACCTAGTGACCTACCTTTTGACCCGACTTGACCCATGTTCGAACTCGACCTACATATCATCAAGACAAACATTCTGATAAAGTTTCAACATGCTAAAGTTGAAAATGTGGCCTCCAGAGTGTTAACAAGATTTCCCTTCAATTCGACCTAGTGACCTAGTTTTTGACCTCATATGACCCAGTTTCGAACTTGTCAAAGATTTTATGGAGATGAACGTTCTGATAAACTTTCATGAAGATTGGATGCAAAATGTAGCCCGTAGAGTGTTAACAAGCTCAAATGTTGACGACGCACGCCGGACAAAATGTGATCACAATAGCTCACCTTGCACTTCGTGCATAGGTGAGCTAAAAAGGCAATCCAAATATTAGTTAGCCTCTCCACGTTCAAGAGAAACAAACCCATTAATATAGAATAAACACGAAAACGACATTGGGAAGGGTGCCTCTGTGAGATTTTTACTAACGTTGAACTCAAGTTGAGAGCACTGAGTCAGCTAGGGACTAGAAAGAGGTCAAGTGTGCAAGTAAAAGACAAATATAAGGCAACATGACTTACAATGTGTGAAAAAAACTGGGGACTATAATGATAAAAATGCATTACAAGACAATGCAATGAATGTGGTGTAGACAAGATTGTATTTTATTTATGCATGTCGTCAATGTAGCTTGATCTAGTTTTGTTTGTTAATATGTTGTCTGTTCAATGATAAACGCACAAGATACAATAAGAATAACATAAACTCCTCATACCAACATCAATTAAAACAACAAGATGTGCTCTCGTTTATGCACAAGGATGGTGAAGGCTCTTCCCAGACCGTACATAATCCACAGATTGTTTTAGTTTTGTATTGCACCACTCATATACACAATATTAAGAATTTAATCCTTTCCCAAAGACAGATACTGTCTTACGACTCTGCAACAAACGACATTTACTGCATCTCCGTTTTGACATTTCAAGAATATTTTAAATCCGTAATCCCCTCGGGTTACACTTCTCTTTTTGCGTGTGGACTTGTTGTACGTGGGTTATGACATGTTTATGCATGTTGTCCATGATGGCTCTTCCGAGACCGTAGAAACGCCTCGGATTGTTCTCATTTTGTATTGCGCTACTCATATACATATATATATATATATTGTACCGTTCCGTAAAATACTGTGGGTTACCCGTGTGGGCAACTGTATTTTGCGGAACGGAATTGAACAAAAGCATAAATTGATTTTTGATTATTTATTTATATTTGCATTAAATCATCTCATCATTCTTTATAGTTGACCAATTCTGCCGATTATTCCTCACTAGCTTTCAGACTGATAGATTAAACTCCGCACAAGATAGATACATTATTTCTATTGTATGACAGACATGCAGTAGTGAATAAAGACACACATTTGATTTATTGATTATTTATTTGCATTAAATAGACTCATACAAGCTTGGAAGAATCCAAGAAAATGATTATGGAGCAAAGAGTTAATGCTATGTGTCCATTATTGACCATAAACATTTCATACCATATATCACACCTGATACTAGCACATAAATCTGGACATTTTGGCCCTTTTTAGCAATGTATGTGACAATGCAAGGTTGAAGCCTGTGAAATATATTCAAATCGAGTAGCCTACATTGTTAGGTGTGTAACAACTAAAATAACTGGCAGGAATGACTGAAACAACATGCAAATAGCATCATGTTACAAAGGGAAAATACAACTTTTACAAAAACATCTCAATATATAAGCAAGTTCAATTTTTTATATGTTAATAATTATGAAACATAAACTATATATTGATTTGATAATCAGTATATATTATATGTTGGTTCAACTTGCTTGATTATTGTCAGTGTCATCTACATATTTTAAGAAGGAAGCTTTCTATGAATGTATGAAGATGTATTTCTTATGTATTATTTCAGTTAAATTGAAGAAAAGAAAAGACATGTTAAATTGATACATCGGTGATATAGCCTGGTGCTTGACTGGTGGTGAGATGGTTGAAATGAACGTGATTTGGCAGCAAATACGGTAGCAGATGCCGACTCTGTTCCCGGGACATCAAACAATGATGTGGATTTGGATTATATCTCTTCAGAACAGTACACTGTGGCTGTCTACAACATTAGGAAATATTTGAATCCTATGAAACAGAATATGCCACATGTCATTGAAAATGTTATGAATCGAATGGCTCCCAATTTACAAGACATATCGGAGTCTGTCCACAAAAATAAGAAATGTGTGAAACGGAGCATGTCGGATGAAGTGAAACATACAACAACAGATGACTTGTCTTTCAGTTTTGCATCTGAACATGCTGAATGAAACGAGAGGAACGTCTTGAAAATGTAAGTGTTTTTGCAGAAAATGATTCGGTAGCCGATTCAGACTTTGTTCCCGGAACATAAGACATTGATTCGAATTTGGATTTTATCTCGTCAGAACAGAACACAGCTGTGCCTGTCTACAACAGTAGAAAATGTTTGAATCCTATAAAACGGAGTATGTCCGGAACATCTTTACAGTAGCAATTGTAAAATTTACATAAAGAAACATACAAAGATAAATTAGAAATCTCAGACAGGACGACAGTTTGATTGAGTTCATGCTAGTTGCTTCTGTAAAAGACTATTTACAAATATCCAAGTACATTTGGAACACCATAGTGAAGCAAAAAAACAGTCAGTAATGAAAGAGATCAAGCACCTTTAGACCATATTAAGAAATAAAGGAGATCACATGCACAATCAATATGTTGCGAAGAAAGGGATGGTAAGCTTCTAGCCCTTTGGAACCAGGAAATTTCAATCATAAAGAATATGGATGCTGCCCAGAATGCCTTGAGTGGATAAGGTTAAAGGAGAATTATTAAAAGCACAGAATTAACTGTGCGAGTAAAAACAAATCATCTGATTTGATTGCTCATGTTCAGCAGTTCATCTTCTAGGGAAAAGTCTGCACAGGTGTCCAAACATCTGAAGGAAGAAGTATTCCCTTCAATGATGACTGATCCGAAAACAGAAACCTCGATGTCAGATGTACTCATTATTTCATTTGGGAAATTCCACTTCATGAGCAACATAGCAAACAAAGTACGTAAAAAAAGAATCCGAGGGGTATGATCTTCCTTCATGCATATCTACATAAGATGTGTAACCTTCATGTAAAGTTTGAACCAAATCCATTGAGCCGTTTAGGAGGAGTAGTGCTTACAAGAAATGTGGACATACGGACAGACAGGGTGATTCCTAGGCTATATACCCCCCCAAACTTTGTTTGCGGGGGGGGGGGGGGGAGGGGTATAATAATAGTTTGTATCGAATACGTTTGGCGGCAAGACTTGCATTTACTCAGAGAGGACTTGAAAGTGCCGGAGTTTATCCTTCCTTCAGGCATTGATTGTTGAAAACTTTGATGCATTTATAAGATGTTCATTGGGGGCTTTTGGCATCAATGAAGACGAAGAATTAAGAGGCGAGATGAACAACAGCCTAAAGATGCAGCTGACTTTGCCTTTCTTGTCCAGGATGAATGGAAACTAAAAGTAAGGAAAAGGGCAGTGACTTTACTAGAGGAGCGACAATTCAACAAGCCAATACAGCTACCTACCAGTGCTAAAAGACATCGCTACTTTAGCAAAGTACTTGGTGACAAGTTTGAGAGAGGTGATTTTTGACGTAGACATGATCATCTTCAATCGTGTGGCAGTGTTAACCGAGGCAAGACTGTTGCTGTACAATCGAAGAAGACCGGGCGAACTTGAAGCTTATAACTACAGTGTTCTGCCGAGGCCGCGATATTGTCGCTAAAAAATTCAAAATGTCCCATTAGAAAATGCGTAGGTGCGATAATTGTCGCGGCCGAATTGGTGCGAGAATTATCGGGGCCGAATTACCAAAGTGATGGTTACCGTGATTTCGAATGAAATAGCGTGCAAACCGGGAACCACTTGCATAAATAGGTGAGTGCGGGAATGCGCATGTCTCTAACTTTGTATCCGCTGTGTTTATTGGCTAATTCATATTTCGCGCGTATTTGTAAACCCATGGCAACACGAGGTTTCTATCTTCATTTCTAAAGAGTTCAAAATGGCGACTTCCTCGCCCCAAAAGAAATAAATGAAAACAACAAGTATTTTAAAGTTTTTCGGAACAAAACAAATAAGTGATTCAACTTCAAATAAGCAGGTAGAGGAGCCGGACGCTAAATCTTCGACGTCAGATGGGAAAGAAGTACAAAACAAAAGCGAACGTAAGTTCCAAAACAATTGGTTGCGAGACTACAGTTGGTTGATGTTCGATCGAGAAGAAAATTATATGCAATGTTCGTTGTGTATAAAGCATAGAAAAAACAATTCACTTACACAAAAAAACACTAACTTTAAAACAACCACGTTATTGCGGCACGCCGATAGTTGATGATTTATATTTTATTGTTGTCAATCTTAGTGTCCCATCAGGTCTGAAAAATGTCCCCTAATTTTCAGAGATGATGAGACAAATGTCCCCTCATTTATAAAGTCTTGGCAGAATACTGTAACTAAGTTGAGTTAAGCTAAGAAGGATACAGGTTACAGTATCTGTTACTTTTAAGGTGAAGTTGTCAGTTACTTGCAGAGAAAATTGTGTGGGGGTAATGGTTAGAAACCAGGAAACATGGTTATAAGGTTAACTGACCACCTTATATAACTGAATTTTTTTTCAAAACGGCGTTAAACATCAATAAATCTAGTTAACACTATAGAGACCGCATTTTTCACTTGAGTAGTTTTATGATTTGTCGGAATGTTTGTCTTGATGAATTGATTGCCGTTTTATATTCATTCATAGTGTTCAACTTCGCCATTTTACACAGGATGGAAACATTCTTTAACCCTTTCCCACATACGACAATTCTGCAGCAGACGACTTTGATTATTTTGTCAAACAAGAGGGCCACGAGGCCCTGGAATTGCTCACCTGAGAATGGGCTATTTAAGACATAACTCTTTCAGCGCCAATGGCAATATCATCAAGACAAACTTTCTAAAAAAAAATCAAGCTGCTCGAGTAAAAAATGCGATCTCTATAGTGTTAACTAGATTGTTCTTCAATTTGGCCTAGTGACTTAGTTGTTGACCTGATCTGACCCATATTCGAACTTACCCTAGATATCATCAAGACAAATATTCTGACAAAGTTTCAACATGCTCAAGCCAAACATGTGGCTTCCAGAGTGTTAACAAGATTTCCCTTAAATTTGGCCTAGTGACCTAGTTTTTGACATGACATGACCCATATTCAAACTTTGCCTAGATTACATCAGGATATACTTTCTGATAAAGTTTCAACATGCTCAAGTTTAAAATGCCGCTTCAAGAGTGTTAACAAGATTTTCCTTAAATTTGGCCTAGTGACCTAGTTTTTGACCGGACATGACCTATATTCGAACTTGGCCCAGATATCACTAAGGCAAACATTCTGACAAAGTTTCAACATGCTCAAGCCAAAAATGCGGCTTCAAGAGTGTTAACAAGATTTTCCTTAAATTTTGCCTAGTGACCTAGTTTTTGACCCGACATGACCCAGTTTCAAACTTGGCCTAGATTTGATGGTGATTTATGATAAACTTTCATGAAGATTGGATGCAAAATGTTGCCTCTAGAGAGTTAACAAGCAAATGTTGACGACAGATGACGAACGACGGACAAAAGGCGATCACAAAAACTCACCTTGAGCCATTTGTGCTCTGGTGAGCTAAAAATGGAATGGATAACCTATGACTAAAAGTGGAAAACATTGTGTCAAGAGGAGAAATTGCTCGTTTTGAGCAATTTCTTCTTTTGTCACTATGTTTTCAAAAAGCTGTCTGCTGAAGATACAGAGAAATACTTGATGAAAAGTCAGGAACTGATGTGGATAAGAGGGAAGGTAATTGTAACCATGAGTCCTTGGTGATGAATAGACGATTGTTATTCTTCATGACCAGATTTTTTGTTTTAGGCTTTTACTGGACAGAATCATTAACCCAGTTATACAAAGAATAAATTGTTGACATTTCTTTTATTTTGAGAAAGCTGTGTAGCGAAAATACCACCGTCAGGTGTGGATGCTAATTCTTTTCAGCTTATGTTAAAATTCCTAAGCAAACTAAAGCCAAAAAATATGTTTTTTAATGTTTTTGTTGTTTAGCGTGGAAGGAGTGCCTGTACTCATTCCGCCTGAACAAGCAAGGCGCTCAAGTACCTAGTAGACCCGGAAGTACGTGGACTTAATGGCATAAAGAAGAGTACCAGATACATTTTTGCAACAACAGGTGAAAACAAGTTTTGTTAATAAAAGTATTATAAGAAGACAAGAAATTAAAATCTTTAAATAATATAAAGCCTTTTGTTTATTGGTCAGATGCAAGAACATTTTACAATCTAAGAACCCGTCAACAAGATACGTTGACCAAAGACAGAAGACGTATCGCGCCCTTCGCGTGTGAAGAATGTTCCCGAAAGTTTGTGATGAAACATCATCTGAAGTCCAACGTAGCTACCCAATATAAAAAGAAAAGAACTAATTTTTGGTGGTCCTCTTTCAAAATTGCCGAGCCTCGATAGCGACGTGGGCTGTCAATCCAGGGGTTGTGAGTTTGAATCCCGGCTCGGCCAACTTTCTTTAAAAAGAGTGTTACAGTTTTAGTGTATAGGAAAAACTAAACTGGACTGAACAGGAACTTGTTATTCAGGGTTTGACTTTACATTTTTAGTAGGCATAGCCTTGTTTTGTCGTCATCATTCCACAAAAAAACTGTAATATTGTCTATAACTTTTATACTCTGTGACATATTTTGTTCATGTTTATATACATTCTGATACAAACTTAAAGAAGACGTTGATTGTTGACATCTACGCCAGTTTGTTTGCTATAAATGATGGTGAATATTTCACCAGTGGCTCAAAGTAACAGATAATTAACAGCTTGGTATTTACCAATAGTTTTCAGAATCATGCTGTAAGATAAAGCATAAGAATTTTAAAAACTCAATTCATCTGTTGGCAAGTGTATACAAAATATACAAAAATCCAAATTAACATTTGTCAAAAACCATTTAAAATGCTCAAATACCTAATTCATTGAAAAAGCATAGGGTAAATACCAAATTCCTGAAAAATCTTGCAAATTACCAATAACTGACGGACACAACTCGCGAATGATATTTAAAGTAGGTTGTTGTTTCCATTTATGTTTGTTTCTGTCATCTATATGATAACTATTGATTTGTTTTATTTTCTACATGGTGAAAAATGGCAGCGTGTTTTCAAAACGATGCGAGGCTGAGCGATAAATATGATAAGTTTGCAGTCTGTCAACATTATTTTAAGATCGCCACATCTTGTTTTTCATCGGTGTTTTTGTCCGGTTTTGTATTATTTAGAACCAACATTTAACATTTTTGAAACATTTTTATGTGACCTGGATGCAAAACGAGAAGTTACTGTCTCTATACGCACTGCGGCATTGATTTTGCGACTTCGATCGTCATATTTTGACAGATCGACTCTATGTTGATCGTCATTCTGGACAGACTAATTGTTGCAACGGTCATGTATTGACAGACTATCTTTTATTTAACATTTTACTTTTATTTTGGCAATCGTCATTTCTGGACAGACGATCGGAGTAAGCCACAAGTAAAAGAGATTGTCAGAAATAAATTATAAATTTGTTGTATTAGACCACTTTCCATTTTTATGTCAAAAATACATTACCAGTCATTTAATACCCGATATATAATCTCTACACCCTTAATTCATCCAGAAAAAGAACTCGCCTTGCGTATTCCTCACGTATAAGTAATATAAACGGTCGCTCGGGAGTGCGGGCGCCCATGTGATGCCACGTCACTTTTTTTTCTAGATCAACCAGCTATGCAGGCTAAGAAATTACATTTATTTTCATATTATTTTTCTTTGTCTTCTTAAGGCCTATTGCCTTATTAAGTTGTTTTCATTCAGATATTCAACTACATTCACATAAATAACAATTTAAATTGTTTAAATCATTATTGTAATTGTTTGTTTTTGTGGTAGACAGCTAACTGAGAAAACACAAGTGGGTTACCCCACCCATTATTTCAGTTAACGTCATCGGGTGCGGAAGTACGTAAATGCTGAGTCAGACTTAAAATTTAACGACTAGTTCCCCACCCCTTTAACAATAATATTTAATTTTCATTTATTTGTACATTACATGTATTAATAACATAGACAATTAGTAAAAGATTTGTAGAATTTTTTATTCTTGTATTAATTTCGTATAAATTGTATTTATGTCTATGTCACATACTGGTGAACGGAGCCGTGACTCGTGCGGTCATGCTGTTGACGCATGGGACACGCATCCGACCTGTGTTACTTGCTCAAAGTGCACACAGCTTTCACACTGCGAGTACTGATCTTCTTGGTCTGTGTCTGTTTGGAAACAGGCTTGGAAAAGTAAGACTAGCAAAGGCTGGAAAAAGTAAGACTAGCAAAAGCAGGAAGAGTAAGAGTCTCTCTAATTTCTTCGAGTTAAGCGGAGTTCAAGGGGTTCACCGCGACCGTGTTGAGTGGGTCGAAGGTCAGAGCTGTTCCTTCGCCACTTAACACAACCGCACCTCCTTTGGCTTCGGCTGGTCAAGTGAGAGACACGGAGCAGCGGATGGCAGCTTTGGATGCTCGTTGCTCCATCGGGAAACAAAAGCCTTCGGGTCAGACACCGTACGGAAACAGTGTCGAATGTACTCAAGAGCTGGAGCATTTTTCCACTGAAAGGCATCATCTGACGCCTGGTGTTGGGGATCAACCTTCGAAAGAAGGGGATGCTGGAATCACCCGCAGGGAAACCGGGCGGGCTGGTTTGTCAGATCACTTGCAGGGAAACCGAACGAGCTGGTCAATACCAACACCACACTCTGAGCTTCAGCAGTCTTCGGGCTACTGCAGAGTGCCGGATTACGATGTCTGCGGACAAAGTTTTCTGGAGACTTTTGATAGGTCAGCTTCACAACTGGCTATCTCTAGTCAACTGGGTAATACTTGCGCTGTACAGCAAAACCCAAATGCCGAGGCGCGACAGGTCACCGGGCAACTGGAAAGTCATCTAGTGATGACGCGACCAGTCACTGGTCAGTCATCTAGCCATGACACGACCGGGCCAGTCATTCGGGCACGAGCTGTAATGTTATCTCCAGAGAGGTGTGGGAAAACTTGAAAGCCAAACGGATCAAGTGCAGGTCATCCAAGGGTCCATATTCGAATCTCTATGGATACGGATCAACCAGTCCATTGCGTGTTGCCGGAACCTTCACAGCCAACAGAACTATGTATGACAATAAACTGTCGGATGTGCATTTCAATGTTATTGAAGGGAGGGGTCAATCATTGTTAGGGCGAGACACTGCATTAAAATTGAAAGTGTTAAGAATTAGTCCAAATGTAAACTCTGTAGAGCATTCAATCTTGGAAGAGTTTCCAGAAATTACAAAAGGTTTTGGTAAATTGAAAGACTTTAAGATAAAAGTTCCAATTGATCGTGATGTCACACCTGTTATACAACCAGTGCGACGTGTACCATACCATCTCAGGGACAAACTAAGTAAAAAAACTTGATGAACTTGAGTCCCTTGACATTATAGAAAAAGTAAATGGACCATGTGACAGGTTAAGTCCAGTAGTTTGTGTACCATCAGAATAATAGTAATGATATTCGTTGAACAAATACTTGAACAAAAGTAGTGTTTTCAGCAAGCTTGATTTGAAAATGGGATATTTTCAGATTGAGCTTGACAAAAACTCGAGAGAGAGAACCACCTTTAATACTCACAAAGGCATATATCGATACAAAAGTTGATGTTTTATTATGGTTAAATCCAAATCAATCCTTCTCAAATACACTACATTACCCAACAATTATTGAGAGCAAAATTATTCAGAGGTTTGAAAAACAAAAATAGTTTGCATCCAATTTTACGAATACCACCAACGCTATCTCTCATTTCAGCTACGATGATAATAGTCAAAAATACATTGACACTTATCCCTGAAGGCCTCGTAGATTTGTATCCATGAACAATTTACGGGATGGGATTTGTTTACCTAGGGTGGCCAGTGTTTTTGCTTATGGCCATGAAAATAATTTTGTAGAAATGACGGCAATAATTGTTCTTGAATTGATAAAGAACGGAGACAAATATTTGTCAGATGAATATCTTCAAGATGGCAATCAACCCGTGAATATTGCCAAAAGGTATGCCATGTATTCCGACAACTACAATGGGGAAAGGCTTACTGATTGCGCAATTAAGAAATTGTTTGAGAAGAAAATTAAAAGAAGTGGTAAAATTGCAGCTTTGTCAAATGTACTGGTTCGACCTGTATGTTCTGTATATTCTACACATGTTTGGCATACAGTAAGATCAGAGCTTAACAGGACTTTCCATCCATTCAACCCTTCTGCAATTGCGCCTGTTAATGTGATGTGGACAAATTCAAATGTGGACCATCTTCATGCAATAAACTGGCATCCAAATCACTTTGTCACCCTGCTCCCAGTTTTTGTTGGTGAATCTGATGTACTCAAGGAATCTCATGTTTCAGAAAACAGTGTATATGACGTCGTTGCAGACTACAATGAAGTTGACAATGACTGGACAGCTGATGAAGTACTAGATAAAAGTTTCATTGGTCATTTGTTGGACGATCTAGACCATGATGAGACACAGTTTGGTTAGTATTTTTTTACCAGGCATGTTTATAGCTCATTCAGAGTCTGACTTTTTACAAGTGGGTATTTGACAAAGCATACCCAGTAAATGTCTGGACTCAGATTTGTCCGTCGATAGTGTCGATCCATCACTCTGACTCCACACAAAGTGACAATTTAAATTTCCTGCCACCTACGAATGGAAGGTATTGAAATGTGCAACACCTTTCACGTCACCTAGCACCAGCTTGAGCAGAATTTTATTTTCTTATATCAAACAGCAGTGTGATCAAAGGTCACAAAGGATCGGTAAAAATAAGTAATACATTATTCAGGGAGGACGTGGTGTTCCTGTCATAATACCCAAGGATGTTCAGACAGCTCTAGAGCATATCAGCAATGCAAACATTAGACAAAATGGTGGCATTCACCCAGACAATCTGTACCCGTTTCCAAATACCAGTAAGTATACAGATAAAAATTATGGCTTAGGTACATTGTAGTAACATTAGTACACTGCAGTTACTAAATATGTGGTTAATACATAGGAGTTAATTTAGCATACCGTAGTCTGCTGCAGTTACTACTATAGTAAATGAAGTAAGTGTAGTATACTATAGTAACTGTAGTATGCTATGATAAGTGTAGCATACTGAAAAAGCCTGTTACATCAGGGACAGTTTAACAAAAATCATCTTAATTTATGTTCTCCTGAAGGAATATAGCCATAGGAAATTGGAAATTTTGTTTAAGAAAATAAAACACTTTCAATGGACCAAATAACCAAAATGATTCAGACCCCCTTTAAAGTATAGATATTGTAGCTACTAGTAACTTTGTTGCACGTTTCTATGTATAGTATTTAAACAATTGTATTGAAAAACTGCTGTGTGGACACTATTCAAAAGTTTCAGAGATGGGAGCTATTTGTGCTTATGACAGTTTGAAGATATGCCAAGAGGTCAAACTTTGACAGCCTGAGCAGACAACAACTGTTAACCTCAGAAAATACAGTACAGCATCAGTGTCACAAGTAAGTTGACAAATAATTTGGTTATTTTCAATTGAGCTTTGTGCAGAGTGGGGTAGGGAGATATATTGAGTGTGTGCTTTCTGTCTGGATGGATGTTTGTAACAAAGTTTGTCTGTGTATCTTCTCCTAAACCGTTTGTTGGATTTAAGAGAAACTTCACATGAGTGATTGGAACCAAGCCTAGTTGTGTATATTGTCAGCATTTTTGGATCAGACGATTTTTGACAGACTTATGGCCTCTTTATAGTGAAAAAACATAAAGATTTACAGATTGATTTTTTTGTAAACCACCATTTATAAACTTGTTATGCAATATTTTTTCTTTTAACATGAAGTTTTTTAAAGTAAAACATATTTTTATTAGAAAATACTTACCAGTCATTTAATACCTGATATATAATCTCAACACCGTTAATTCATCCAGAAAAGAAGCTCGCGCAGCCATGCATAGCCCTCACGCGTGTGTGATACACACGGCCGCCGGTAATACCGGCGCACGGGCCATGTGACCCCCACTTTTAATTTCACCGTTAACTTGCAGCGTTTAGTGTTGGGTGACGACGCGGGAATCTGAAATGACTGGTAAGTATTTTCTAATAAAAATATGTTTTACTTTAAAAAACTTCATTTTTATGTCAAAAATACATTACCAGTCATTTAATACCTGATGACTTTGCAGCATCGGTCGGGAGGATCGTCCAACACAATGCCGGTCCCGAGAAATCGTAGCACTTGGTAAGAGTACCTACGGTACTACTAAATATAAACACAACTGTTTATGTATTTAGTAATTTGTGTATTAATTAGGTAAGTACTCGCTGAGAGTCCACTTGTGTGTCCAGAGAGGAATAATTTCTGATTGAAACGTTTTAAGACTTTATATGAAGGATCTTATTACTAATTAAAGGAATAGGATATCCAGTGTTTGAATACGCTGCTGACATATCCTTCTCCTACCTGAGGTTGAATAACCCCTACTGTGGCTCTTACAGCCCTCGAATGTTTTATATAGAACTTAAGACCCTTGACAGGGTACAAGATCAGGTTATATCTAAGGGAACACAGTTCACAGAAAGGTTGTGAAATGTGATGGGTTAGGAAGCACCAAAGGCAACTTGGTCTCAGTAGGAATACAGGTTTATAAGAACGGTTGAATAACCATACGGCTGTAAAACCTGATGAAATTCGTTTTTACTGAAAGCAAAGAACTCACTTCCCTGATAGTGTTCGCCAAGCAAGACGAATTTAAGTCTCAGTTTATAACTTAAGAAGCGGCCGCTTCCGAAGAACGTAAAAGTTTGGAGAGAAATGGATCTGAACTTTGAAGTTAAGCGCATTGGAGCATCGAACAATAATTGTTGTGTTCATCGCCAAATCTTGAATGCGAGAGGTCGGCAACAAATGTAAGCATAAATTACTGATTGACGTACCTTAAAAAACACCAATCGGTAAGAACTGTCTACTTCTAATGAAGATGTAACGGTTATGTCGATAGGCAGGCCAGAAGAACGTTGAACTACGATCTCTGGGCCAATACTGTGTTTCTAAAGTCATTGTCAGGAAGAGAATAACGACACCGGAAGTTGACTCATTTGAATTATGGGGGCAATTCAGGGAGTAATAATTATTGCCAATCGAAGGACTACTGTCTACTCTATTGATCATGTACATGTCCTAGTCAGTTAAGCCCTGTACTGTAATGAGTATTTAACACACTGCCCCGAACTGTAAACAATTCGGGTGTAGTATGAAGCATGTATCGGACCGTTTCCCTTAATTACTGATCCTTATCCAGGACATGGTAATCGGATTCTCTTATAGCGAATCGAGTCTGTCCGAAGGGCCAGCTCAACGAGAAACGTCCTACAACGAGTCTCTTGAGGGGAATAGATCCGACTTGCCCGTTTTGGGAATTAATTCTAAACGCAGGTAATCGAAGTGAAGTGTTTGAAAGGAACACTTCCCCGTTTACAAAGAATCGACGGTCATTCCTCGATGAAAAAGCAACCGGTACGTGGTAACAGGTGTCTGTTTGGTCTAAGAATCGCTCAGACAGCCGTTCCGGATTGCGTTCTTGATAAAACGGAACATTCCATTTTATTACTCGACCGTACTAGACGCAATCTGAGTCGATAAGTCTTATTCCGGTCTTCACCGGAATCAGACGAAAGACGGTTGTAGAAACCACCGAATGGAAGGTTGATACCCACTCCATGGCATTCCTGTTAGCTTAATAGAGAGGAGCGCTTCCCTATAGCCGCGGATTAGGGACAGTGCTCTACTTGGTTGTATGCCAACTTTGCTCCCGTACGGGGCTTTGATAAGGCAGGGCCAGCGGAAGCAGAAAGCTAGGCTCGAACTTAGCCTGTCTCTTGTGTCTTCACAGGTTGGGCTTCTAAGAATGCCTTTGCAGAAGTCACTGTACGTTCTGTCCCTGTGAACAATGTTGCCGCATACGTCGAAATGCGCCTATGGATGCAGTGAATGCAGTAACTTCCCACTAATGATAGTTTATTTAGAGTCCAGCTCTAAATTGTTAATCATCCGATGGAGCACTGAACCCGATATGTCTCTTATTCGTCAGACAAGACGGGTCGTGGGTTTTACCCGACGACGTGCGGATTGACTAAAGCCGGTTCTGGACCGGAATGTCAGTGTCCGATTCGACATGGAGG
The DNA here is from genome assembly GCA_031761405.1 of Serripes groenlandicus. Taxonomy (NCBI): domain Eukaryota; kingdom Metazoa; phylum Mollusca; class Bivalvia; order Cardiida; family Cardiidae; genus Serripes; species Serripes groenlandicus. The sequence continues at coordinate 72,743,247 of JASEVX010000006.1, forward strand.
AATCCTATGATCGATTGATTGTGGTTTAACGCCGTTTTAACAATTTCTCAGTTATATCACGGCGGCCAGTTCACCTACTCATGTATTTCCTGGTTTTCTCACACCAGTACTCCACACAACAATCTTCCCAAGCAACTGGCTACTTTTCCACAAAACTTAGCCCATTGGTGGGAGGAATCCTATGAAGGAGTCATGATCGAGGAATTTATCCCTTTTCCGAAGAAGAATGAGATCGCATGGAATCAACCTTCGGTCCGAGCTCACGTATGAGAGAGTTCACAGAGTGACTATCCTCTGGGAACGGTTGATCCCGGTAGGCCAGCATAGGGGATTGATTTATGAAATCAACTGAATCTCTCCCATGTAATACTGTCGGACATCGACTCGTCCCAACAATTGGTACGATGGGTATTACTTGGGAGGAGTGTAGTCCCTAGAGACGCACTCTCTCCTCCCTGGGGACCGACATAACTATTTGACCGGTACTCCCCATACCCGATGGCCGACTGTTTAATCGGCTATGTCCCAGCATACTGCCCGATTGACTGCCGAAAGGTTATGTCCTAAGACATTACCCGTTTGACCGGTGCCTTACTGGCTATGTCTAAAGACATTGCCCGATCTCCAAATGACTGTGTCCGAGGACATTTGTCAATTGGAATACTGTTGAATTCCGAAGAATTCATAGTTGAATTTTTGTTTTCACGGTGACCGTTTGCCCGGTAACCGTTTATGCCCAGTTAAGAGTTTGACTGCCCTGTGAACGTTCACGCGACAACCGTTTATGCCCAGTGATTAATTGAGTACTCGGTAGGCATTTGACTCATTCTCTAGCACTATCGACTCATTACATTCATATGAGTGTAAGGAACGACAACTCTGCGAAGGAGATTTTCACTTGGCTGTGTTCGAAAACACCCGGTTGTCCAATGCTTATGTCATAATATTGACAAAACGGTTGGAGTCAACTTGACTTAACGACTGCTCGTTACCCAGCTCTGGGAACGTTCAGTAATGGTAGCTCCCTCTGACCATTACTGACCGGTTGACTAATGATAGGCTGATGTGAGGCTGCTCTATCACTAGTCTCCAAAAACTTCAGACATTATAACTTGGCACTCTGTAGAAGTCCGAAGACTGCTGTACTGCAGAGTGTAGGTTTTGCTCGAAATCATTATAGGTTTAAACGACGTTTAAGCGTCAACCTTCGGGCATAACGTATTAGGCACCACCCTAAGTACTTCCTTAATGTTCTGCTGTAGAGGTCAACGCTCTACAGCCGGCTCGTAATCTGAAGGGGACTGCCCCCCCCCCCCCCCGCCCCCGCCCCCGCCCGTCAGACGAGGAGGTGGGAGAGTGTCGAGCCCTACGATGCTTGACTCTAATCCGTCTTTCAACTGAAAGACACAACAGTCTTATAAAAGTAAGAGAAGGGATTGAAAATAATATTCAATCTTGGTGTACTTTATTGTTGTGTTAAGGTGTCGATCGTGTGATATGAACCTCCTCTCTCCGCAGTAGAGAGAGGTCGCACTGGATCGATCGTCGGCGCCGAACTAACCGTATGGGACGGTCTCGACCTCCCTTTCACGGAAAACCTGAGTTATTCCGATCGGGGGTTTGCCTTCTAAGGACTGCCTCTTCGAAAGGTGTCCTTCCGGGAACAGTGAATTCCCATCAGGTGGGTATTGCTGATCCCGGTAGGCTTGGTTAACCCGCCTATCACCGATCCGTTACATCTTTTGAAACGGAGCTTTGTATCGGGGAAGGAGTGTAATCTCTAGAGAAGTACCATGTTCCACTTGGAGACACGGAAACATTTCTCTGTCCTGTACTACCTATAACTGGATATCTGGGCCTTGTGCGTAATGACCAGTGTTTTGAATATCCGTACTCTTCTATTCTCATTCTTTTGAGGAGTGTAATCCCTACAGAAGAACACTATTCCCCTTGGAGAAAGGAAAGATTTATCTGTCCTGTACTCCTTATAACCGATGTTAGACGGTTGGATATCTGAGCCTGGTGCGTAATGACCAGTGTTTTGAATATCCGTATAGACCGGTTGTGCGAAGAACGAGTGGTACTAGCTTAACGACTGCTCGTTACCTTGACTGCCCACTGCCCGGTCGCGTCATGTTAAACTGACTGATAATTTGCCCGATCGCGTCATGGCTTAATGACTGACCGGTCGCGTCATCGCTAAATGACTGCCGGATTTGCCCGGTGACTGGTCGCGCCTAGGCGAAATGACTGACTGGTTGCCCGGTACCCGGTTACCCGGAGTCATATAGGTTTTGCTCGCAAGCATTACCCGGTTGACTAATGATAGGCAGTTGTGAAGCTGCTCTATCACCGGTCTCCAAAGAATTCTGTCCGCAGACATTATAATTTGGCACTCTGTAAGCGTCCGAAGACTGCTTACTGCAGAGTGTGGTGTTAGAGGTGGCCAATCAGTGAGGTTTCCCTTTGATTGACCCATGGCGTCTCCCGAAGGGTCAGCCCCAACACCTGGCGTCAGATAATGTCGTTCAGCAGACGGTTGCTCACTCTTGAGGCCAACCATCACTGTGTCTGTACGGTTTCTGGCCCGAAGGCCTTTGTTTCCCGACGGAATAACAGACATCAGCCGCTGCCATCCGCTCCTCCATGTCCCGCGAAGGACCAGCCGAAGCTGAGGGGGAGCGGTCAGAGCTCCAGATAAGGGGCGTATGCATGTCTAAAATCCTCATTTGACCCTCTTACCCTATGCTGTGGGTATTGAGAACCCACAGCATAGGGTTTGTTTCCTAAGAGGGAATTTGTGGGGAAAATAGCTGATTACACCTCCTAATCTGGACCTCTGAGCGGTTGTGCGGAGTGAAGAAGGAACAGCTCTGACCTTCTGCTCACTCAACACAGCCGCGGAGTCTGATTGTTGGGAGAACCCCTCAAACTCCGCTTCACTCGTAGAGCTAAGAGAAACCTTTTTAGGGGTCTTCTTACTCTTCCAGCTTTTGTGAGTCCTCCTCAACCCAGACTGTTTCCAAATGGAAGCAGGCCAGGAAGAGAAGTACTCACAGGGTGAATCCTGTGTGTACTTAGTGAACGCAAAACAGGACAGACGCGTGTCTCATACAGCCGTTATGAGTCACGCCTCTGATCACCACTATGTGACATAGAATATATATGAAACAAAACAATTTATACGATTCAACAAAAAATATAATTTTTTTCTATTTTTTATTTTCTACTATACCCATTGATCACGGAACGTATTTCAATGAAAAAGATTTTACAAATATTTTCCAAAATTGTTCATGTTTAATTAATATACATAATGTAATACAAGGCGATAATAATATATTATCGCTAATAGGGTCGGTGTAACTATAACTTCGTTGAAAGAATGAATGGCCATTACCGCACCCGATACGTAACTGAAATAGTGGGTGGGGTAACCCACCCGTGACTTCTCAGTTAGTTGTGTTCACAAAAAACAACTTAATTACAATTAGTAATTTACACAATTATGTTGTTAGGTTGTTAATGTAGTTGAAAATAACTTGTTTAAGGCGAATGCCTTAAACAGACCAAGAAATAAAATATAAAAATGAAATAAATTCTTAGCTGTCAGTTGGTGTGTCCAGAAATTAAAAGTGAGGGTCACATGGCCCGTGCGCCGGTATTACCGGCGGCCGTGTGTATCACACACGCGTGAGGGCTATGCATGGCTGCGCGAGCTTCTTTTCTGGATGAATTAACGGTGTTGAGATTATATATCAGGTATTAAATGACTGGTAATGTATTTTTGACATAAAACTAGATTTACGACCTCAATCACCATCAGCAGCAGTGGTTACTTAACCATTTGGGCCACTCACTTGACGTTCATAAGATTCATTATCGCCAGACGTCTGGTGTGATTGAGAGGGTTGACATAGCTAAAATGATGCATGAGTGTAATGTAGCTGGAAAATATGCAGGAAAGACTGGTAATTTTGGTGTCTGTGAAACTGTACATTATTTTAAGTGATGCTCTGTTCCCTATTCGAGATGGTTAAGTGTATTGCAAACTACTTCCTCAGTTTCATTGACAAACCCTAACCCTTTGACTTAAAACTTTGTAGACATGATCAGCATAGGCTGAAGTTGTGCCCAAACATTTTTCTATGACGTTCACCATCCTAGGCCATATAGTTATTGCCCTTGGAATTAAAATATAAGTAATTTATAGCAAGACTAGTATGTTTGATTCAGTTGTATAAGTAATTCATACTTCTCTACAGTCAATGCAATTTGATTTAATGTAATAATGTTTTGATAGATTTATCTTTGAATAATATGTTTCTATTTTCACAACTTGTGTTCCTATCTTCCTCTGTGTGCAGATGTCAGTGGTAAGTCTATCATGCAGATGTTGTGATTTAGCTTGAACTACATTATTTACTATATCTTGCACACATTTACTTAATTAACGTGTACCAGCGTTATGCTATCGCAGGTCACCCATCCAGGTACTAACCGCGATGAACGTTGCTTTACGAAAAGGTCAACCACTCTACCAACGTTGCTATAAAAGCTGGCTTCTACGACAAGGCCGTAGAAGTGATATTTATACCTATAACTCATTCCCGTTACACTTCCATTGTTAATGCATGGAATAGTTTGATATGGGGCATTGGCTGTCTTTACATGGCTGAAATTGTGTTGAATGGACGTAAAACCCAGCTAAGAACAAATTCTTTTGTGTAATTTTAGTCAAATCATTTAATGTTGGATTTTGACTGAAGACGTATATGTAATTTTGAGCTTTGTACTTTTCTTTCATATCAGGGAATCTAGAGAACTGTGTACCCAATGATGGATCTTGTTGCATTGTGTTTGAATAGTCTAGATGGTAACAAATATGAAGACTGAAGAAGGAAACATCATGGGTTTTCATGCACTTTCTATTCATTCAAGAAAGTATTCATCGCTCTTATTTGAAAATAGATTTAACAGTGTGTAAGGTGAATGTACTAAAGTTACGTTAAAAACACAACTCTCTACAGGATAGTTTATTTATTTGTGTTTTAAATGAAAGCACTCACAGACAGTTTTATAGGTTGTCATGTCATTTCAATGACTTATGATGGTGTCTGTTAACAATAATTTTGAAACATTGTGGCAAATGGAGAAATGCTCAACATCTGCCATGTCCCCTTTGACAATAATGTCTTCAACCGTTATTAATAATAATCATGCACTTTCAGAGATTTTCAATAGTTTTACCTAGGTGTTTTCTAGTAATATATGTCTGTTGCAGGTTTGTTGTCATTGTGGGAAAAGTGTTAAATGTAAAACAAGTTTAGTTATGTTGTTAAATTTAATGCACATGATAAACAACATGGGGTTGGGTTGTTTTAACTCGGGGCAGTGGAGCACTATGGATATCTTCATCAAATTTGGACACAAAGTATATGGCCATAAGATCCAAGTTGTATTGATGGATTTAATATCAGTGAACTTAATGAATATTTATTGAATTGAGTTGAACAAATTGTGGCAATTTCTCCTTTAGCTACAAATATTTCAAACTTTCATTGCAGGGATGTAGACCTGTTCTAGTTATAATACCGTCAGATGCTACTTCTCCACTAACATACTTGGCCTAAAGTCATGAGCGAGAAGCTGCAGGAGTCAGTACTAGTAATAAGTACTTGTTTCCACAAGAAGTATTAAATTCATTAAAAGTTAAAAATTCGGGGGGAAACAACTGCAGGGATGCCAAGTATTACGATTTCGAGGTCCCGGTTACGCTATTACGCCAGCGTGAGAAATCATTACGATATTTCAAAATAATAATACAAAAATTGTGAAAAACGTCCGTTGCGATTGTAAAACCGGCGAGTAGTTTCCGAATGTCGGTACAACATGTCTCCGTTATTTTGATTGAAGGAGCCAGCTTCGATGACCAATCACAAACTGCCTTGCGAATGTCGGAGTGCCTTGTTATTTCCCTCGAAGCTTGAATATTTAGTTTTAAAAACAATCAGGAAAATTCACCGCAGAACACACAGACTGTGCCTGACACAGTTAATTATGCTTTATCATTATTATTTTGGCCGTGTTCATGTTTGTAAAATGCATCAAATAAAATTTATACACTATTGTTGACATTGGTTAGTAATGTTCATTTATTAGTAGCTTAGTTATTAATAATTAGATAATTCTATCTAGTAGAAAGGTGGGTAATCCATTGAACTGTAGGTGATTTAGATTAATTAGCAAGGATTACTCCACCCACCTCTTTCTTTATATCTTTATTCCCCCACTTTATAGGCCTGGGAAAAGGGTGTGCAAAAATTTAAAAACTGGCTTCGGTCAAAGACAGGTCATGGCCAATTTTTTTTAGGATTTCGGACTGTTATTTTGGCATGCATCAATCGATGATAATTCCTGCAGCCCTTAATTTTTGTTGCTGTTAAAGACCATTTTGTTTAAATGCAAACAATTTTCTAGTTTCAATATTCTTTCTCTCATAAGATATATCAGGAATGGATCATTTGGAAAAAAAAAAAAGGATTGCAACAGAGGCTGGTGACGTTGGGAAACCATAGAAACGGACAAAAACTGTCAACCAAAAGTTCAAAAAGGACTACACTGTAAAATTCCAGTAATATTTGCATCCCGAGTCAGTGAATCGCATGCATTTTGCTCGATATGTTGGTTCAGACTTTACAGTGGCTCACGGCGGTCTGAATGACTGCACAAACATGTTGATTCGATGTCACATAAACAAAAAGCGAGTGTTGCTGGTCAGTCTCAAAATTCATGAGTGGTAGTTCTCAGTTCCAGTGCATCAATGCCGAGGTGACTTTCACAAACTTTATTGTTGAGCATAATCTTCCGATAGCTGTGTCAGATCATGCCGGACCGATTTTTCGGAAGATATTTCAGGACATTGCGAAGAAGTATGGATGTGCGAGAACAAAAACAGCAGCGATCATCCAGGTCCTTTGAGAATAAATTGACAAGACAATGTCCAGTATCATGAGGACCCAGACGTACAGTCTAGCAACAGAAGGATCTACTGATATGGATGATTGCAAGCTGTACCCAGTTGTCATGCGGTATTTCGACAAGTCACTCAGTCAAATTGTGTGCTCCTTGCTGACAATGTGTGAGTGGAAAGAGGCATCAACAGATGAAAATATTTTCAAACTTTTAGACCAGAAACTGACAAACAGAAGGATTCTGTGGTCCAACTGTGTTAGCTTTTCATCGGACAATGCTTCAGTGATGTCAGGAATGGGCAAGGGAGCGGCCAGTCACATTTTAGTAGGACACAGCCAAGTGTTTATTTCATGGGATGTGCCCGTCACCTGATGAACATAGCAGCACATAAAGCTGCCTCGGAGCTCCCGTGTTTAACATCCCAAACAATTCTTATTCCTTGTGTTTATGATTCAATGTATTTCTTTAGGTAATTGCTTATTTCAGAGACTGAATTACTCGGTAAATGATAAAAGAATTGCAACTGTTTCTACAGTTATGCTCTGACACAATTGTTTACAGGATATTTCGAGAAGATTTGAAGTTGCCTGAGAATCCAAAGTAGGAATTCTATAATGGTTACTGTTCCTTGTTTAAAACATAGGTCAGAATATATTACAATGATGGTACAAGTAATGTTTTGAAAGACTCGACACAGAATTTCTCTACTTTAGCTCAAATGTTTTCAGTCATCTGCCACAGATTTGAAACAAGGAGGAAAGTGGTAAGCTAGTTAAAAGGAGGGCCGTTTAAGTGGCCTTGCATGTAACATGGGGCCATTGTTGCATAAGTTCATGAAACATTTGGACACATCATTAAAATAACAAGACATGGAAATTCCATGAAACCAGGTTTTCTATAATGGAAGGTGTTTGATTAAGAATTAACAGATCTGTCAAATCTTTCTGTTAATAGTTAATCAAAGCTAGTATTTCAAGTAACAGGGAATATTTCTATTGATGAATAATCATAATTACTTTGTCAATTAAATATATCACAATTTTATCTAACAAATATCAGTTCAATACAGTCAATCGTGTGTTGATGGCCTCATTTATTAAGAACATATAATAGATAACAGATATTAAGCAACCTTTTGTTGTAAGCAGCCACATTTTAGGATCCCTAATGCCAGGTTGATAATCAGTGATCTGCCTTAACCCTTTACTTGATAGTAACACGTTTATGCCTTTGCAATCAGACTAGATCCAGGGCCCGAGGTTATGAAACTTACTCATATCTATGCTATATTCTTTTAAATTGCCAAGTTATTTAATATGGAGCATATTTGCACGAAGTTATTTGAAAATATCTATATGCATGGTAAAGTTATGGTCTGAACAAAAAAAATTCAAGTAAAGTATATTTTCTGTCACTGTGACCTTGACCTGGAAGCTAAACACATAAATTATGCATATGACACAGCGTCTTGATATGGTGTATATCTGTTCCAAGCTATTTGAAAATATCTCTATGGATGAAAAAGTTATTGTCCGGACAAGAAAAGTTCAACTGATGTCTATTTGTTGTCACTGTGACCTTGACCTTGAAGCTACAGACAAAAGTTTTGCATGTGACACATCATATTGATATAGTTCATATTTGTGCCAAGTTATTTGAAAATATCTCTATGCATGACACAGTTATGGTCCGGACAAGAAAAGTTCAATTAAAGTCTATTTCTTATCACTGTGACCTTGACCTTGAATCTACAGAATCTTTTTTTGCATTTGGCACATCGTCTTTATATGGTGCATGTTTGTGCCAAGTTATTTGAAAATATCTCTATGCATGACAAAGTTATGGTCCGGACAAGAAAAGTTCAATTAAAGTCTATTTCTTATCACTGTGACCTTGACCTGATATGACCCATATTCCAACATGGACTAGATATCATCAAGACAACATTCCGAGTTTCAACTTGCTCAAAGTAAAAATGCGGCCTCCAGAATTTAAACAATATTTTCCTTTATTGACCTTGTTTCTGACCCAATATGACCAGTATTCAAAATTGACCTAGATATAATTCAGACAAACATTCTGACCAAATTTCAAGCTGCTGAAGTAAAAAATGCGGCTTCTACAATGTTAACAAGATTTCTCTTCAATTTGGCCTAGTGACCTAGTTTTTGACCCTACATGACCCATATTCAAAAAAATGCGTCTTCTACAGAGTTAACAAGATTTTCCTTCAATTTGTCTTAGTGACCTAGTTTTTAACCCAATATGACCCATATTCAAACTCTTCCAAACATCCACAAGATCCTGAAGGTTCTTTTGACAATGCCTGTCTCTACAGCATCAGCTGAAAGGTCTTTCAGCGGCCTTAGAAGTAAGTACAATGACGGAGCAGCGATTGACTGGGCTTGCACTGCTGCACATACATCGCAGCCAAAGCATCAACATCGATCAAGTGTTGAAAGACTTTGATGCTTCGGGTCATAGACGCATTGCTCTTGTCTTTGACAACGTTGGACCAGAAGAGTCTGATGCTTCTTCTGACGATGAATAAAGTGATATGCATACTGGCATAAATGCAAAGAAAAGGTGTTGAAATGGTTAAAAGGTCTGCAGTCTTATCCAATTCAAAAATAATTATTAAATATGTAAAAACATTGTGAAGTCTTTGGAATGTCCTGAACGCTGTAAATTGTAAAACAAGAGGCCCAAGAGGGCCAGTATCGCTCCACGGCCATAAGGCAAAAATAAAATCTCCAAACAGCCCTGCCCCGTGGTGGCTATTTTTTTTACCAACCACCATGGCTTAAAGGAATCTTGTAGAGTGTCACCAAAGGAATGTTTCTGCAAAATTATTTGAAAATATGCCTGACACTTTCGGAGGAGAAGATTTTTTAAGTTTTCACTATGGTCATATAAGTCAAAATAGCCCCGCCCTCTGGCGGCCATGTTTTTCGACCAATCAACATGGCTTGAAGGAATCTGATAGAGGGTCACCCAATGAACATTTCTACAAAATTATTTGAAAATCGGCTGAACACTTTCGGAGAAGAAGATGTTTTAAGTTTTCACTATAGCTATATAACGCAAAAAAGCCCCGCCCCCTGGCGGCCATGTTTTTCGCCCAATCAACATTTCTTGAAGGAATCTAATTAAGGTTCACACAAGGAACATTTCTACAAAATTATTTGAAAATCGGCCTGACACTTTTGGAGGAGAAGATTTTTTAAGTTTGCTCTTTAGCCATATAGGCAAAATAGCCCCGCCCTGTGACGGCCATGTTTTTTTACCAATCAACATGGCTTGAAGGAATCTGATAGAGGGTCACCCACGGAACAATTCTACATAATTATTTGAAAATCTGCTGAACACTTTTTGAGAAGAAGATTATTTAAGTTTTCACTATAGCTATATAAGGCAAAAAAGCCCCGCCCCCTGGCGGCCATATTTTTCGCCCAATCAAAATTTCTTGAAGGAATCTAATAAAGGGTCACCCAAGGAACATTTCTACAAAATTATTTGAAAATCGGCCTGACACTTTCGGAGAAGAAGATTTTTTAAGTTCTCACTATTTTTTTCTTTCGGTTGCCATGGAAACCAGAATTTTGAATGGATCAAAAAAATTTGAAGGAATTTAGTAGAGGACATTGAGAGGATGCTTCCCATGAAGTTTCAACCAAATTGGCCAAGTGGTTAGGGAGAAGAAGTCGTTTAAAGGAAAAAGTTAACGCACGCACGCACGCACGGCGGACAATTCGCCATGACATGCCAGTGGAGCTAAAAACAGGATAGTGCATATAAAATATTCTTCTCTGGTTACGCCCTTGAACATGAGGAAATACACAGCCACTCTAACTCGGGTAAAACAATAGTTGTGAAGTTTTAAAAGGGCATCTGTCTATTTCTTTTACGGGGAATAAAGAAAACTTGAATATTTACCCTTTTTTAGCTTGTTTGTTTTTCAAAGAAAAAGTTGGCTATTGTGATACCCTTGGTGTCGTCAGCGTCCCTGTTTCATGTAAAAACTTTGGCCATAACTCAGACACCGTTAAAGATATTCCAATGAAACTTGGTACACACTGACTAATATGGATCAAAACTTGTGTCCCAAGCTTAGCTTGAGCTCTCATGCCTGTATTGTACTGCTGAGTAGTGCAGTCTTTGAAAACTCAACTTTTAAATAATGTGTCAGGATGCTGACAACACTGAAGTTCCTAATCAGATCTTAAATTTCATTATATCCATATTCTCACAGAAATGCATCAGATTTCAGGCTGATCAGACAAGTTGTCTGGAAAAATTAAGGATACACCTGATAATGCATTATTTCTGATCAAATATATAATTTGCTTTTCAGACGATGAACTTAAAAAATAAAGAGTTTGAATGGTTGTTGAATCATTTGGGCCACACCGGCGATGTTCACAAGGAACATTATAGGCAGATGTCAGGTCTGGTGTAGCGGGTCTACATCAGCAAGCTTCTCTTGGTACACAAATCAAGACCTTGTACAAATGGACATCAGAAGTAACTTACCTTCTGTAGTACAATTCAAATCTTGTTTTTCAGTGTTGATAAATATTGCTGATTTATCAACTGTGCTGCAGTTTTAGCTTGAGATGTATGACTGTGTAAAATCAAAATTGCACAAGTTTGGGGGCAGATCTGTTAACATAAAACCTGGCAATATGCAAATTCACATATTTGCACTAAAGGGCTGTCATAAAAGTAAATGATGCCAAAAAGAAAATGAACATACATGACAATAACTCGCCTCATGAAATGAAAAACGAGCTCTATATAGGGAGCTTTGCACATTTCTTTTAAAATATATATATGCATGCCTAACATGTAGAAGTATAGCTTTATATCCTTTAGATTTTTTTATGCCGTAGATATAACTTTTTTCATCCAATATATATGTATATGGTACAATATTTGTTTGATTTTTTGAGTTAGTTATGGCAGATGGGGAGACAGTTCTGCAAAATGGAGAGCCAGACAGTACAGAGACTTTGGATGTATCAGACATATCTGACGTAGAGTAAGTATGCCTGCATTCAGTAAAAAATTATCTTCATGCGCTCGAAAACCAACTGAAACTTACCTTTAAAATTCATTTTGACTAATTTTTATTTAAACCTGTCTGTTTGCAAAAGTTTGTGGAGCGAACTACTCCCAGTTTTTGATTTGTTTGTTTGTTTGGAGTTTAACGCCGCTTTCAACAGCTTTGGTCATATCACGGCGGTCAGTGCACCTACCCATGTTTTCCTGGCTTTCCTACACCAGTACTTACACAACATTCTTTCGAAGCCACTGACTACTTTCTCACATAGATCAGAGGTGAGAGGCGATGGAAAAATCGCCCGAAAGAATGTCGCCGCAACCGGGTATCGAACCCGTGACCTCCAGATCACGAGTCAGATACGCTACCAATTGAGCTACCCGGCCGGGCCCCAGTTTTTGAAATAGCACTCTCATACTTGGAACTTATCACAACCATAATGGGTAGTAGTGCCTGAAGTAGTTCTCGTGACCAATGGCCATTTTGTTAAGAGTTATTTGCCCTTGGAACAGAGTTTTAAACTTATGGCTATATTGGAGTTTGTGGAGCGAACTTCTACCAAATCATTATCGGGTTGCGTTGTCATAAGTCTAATTCTTATGTATAAGCACTGCATATATTTGGTGTTTGCATTTTTTTTATACAATAATAGCAAAAATACACATTTTCTCTAGCGTGAACCTCTGTGGTCGCTTTAATAATTATTCAGTTATGCTCCTTTTTTTTTTATACCCCCGATAAACGAAGTTTAGAGGGGGTATATTGGAGTCACCCTGTGGTTGGTCGGTCGGTCGGTCGGTCGGTCGGTCGGTCGGTTGCGATTTTCCTTGTCCGGAGCATAACTTTAAAACTAATTGTTGGAATTTAATAAAACTTCATAGGATGATACAACACATTGAGAGGAAGTGCGGTGTACAGGAACCATAACTCTATTTTACCTAAATACAGAGTTATTGCCCTTTGTTACTTTTTCTTGTCCGGAGAATTACTTAATAACTAACAGATGGAATCTAATAAAACTACATACAATGGTAGAGCATAATCAGAGGAAGTGCAGTATACAAGAACCATAACTCTAATTTACATAATTACAGAGTTATTGCCCTTTGTTACTTTTTATTATTCGTAGAGTCTTGTCCGGAGCATAACTTTAAAACAAATTGTTGAAATTTAATAAAACTTCATAGGATGATACAACACATTGAGACGAAGTGTGGTGTACAGGAACCATAACTCTATTTTATCTAAATACAGAGTTATTGCCCTTTGTTACTTTTTCTTGTCCGAAGAATTACTTAATAACTAACAGATGGAATCTAATAAAACTACATACAATGGTAGAGCATAATGTGAGGAAGTGCAGTGTACAAGAATCATAACTCTAATTTACATAATTACAGAGTTATTGCCCTTTGTTACTTTTTCTTGTTCGTAGAGTCTTGTCCGGAGCATAACTTTATAACTAATTGTTGGAATTTAATAAAACATCATAGGATGATACAACACATTGAGAGGAAGTGTGGTGTATAGGAACCATAACTCTATTTTACCTAAATACAGAGTTATTGCCCTTTGTTACTTTTTCTTGTCCGGAAAATTACTGAATAACTAACAGATGGAATCTAATAAAACTACATACAATGGTAGAGCATAATCAGAGGAAGTGCAGTGTACAAGAACCATAACTCTACTTTACATAATTACAGAGTTATTGCCCTTTGTTACTTTTTCTTGTTCGTTGAGTCTTGTCCGGAGCATAACTTTAAAACTAATTGTTGGAATTTAATAAAACTTCATAGGATGATACAACACATTGAGAGGAATTGCGGTGTACAAGAACCATAACTCTATTTTATCTAAATACAGAGTTATTGCCCTTCGTTACTTTTTTTTGTCAGGAGAATTACTTAATAACTAACAGATGGAATATAATAAGACTGCATACAATGGTAGAGCATAATCAGAGGAAGTGCAGTGTATACGAACCATAACTCTAATTTACATAATTACAGAGTTATTGCCCTTTGTTACTTTTTCTTGTTCGTAGAGTCTTGTCCGGAGCATAACTTTAAAACTAATTGTTGGAATTTAATAAAACTTATAGGATGATACAACACATTGAGAGGAAGTGCGGTGTACAGGAACCATAACTCTATTTTACCTAAATACAGAGTTACTGCCCTTTGTTACTTTTTCTTGTCCGGAGAATTACTTAATTACTAACAGATGGAATCTAATAAGACTGCATACAATGGTAGAGCATAATGAGAGGAAGTGCAGTGTACACGAACCATAACTCTACTTTACATAATTACAGAGTTATTGCCCTTTGTTACTTTTTCTTGTTCGTCGAGTCTTGTCCGGAGCATAACTTTAAAACTAATTGTTGGAATTTAATAAAACATCATAGGATGATACAACACATTGAGAAGAAGTGCGGTGTACAGGAACCATAACTCTATTTTATCTAAATACAGAGTTATTGCCCTTTGTTACTTTTTCTTGTCCGAAGAATTACTTAATAACTAACAGATGGAATCTAATAAAACTACATACAATGGTAGAGCATAATGTGAGGAAGTGCAGTGTACAAGAATCATAACTCTAATTTACATAATTACAGAGTTATTGCCCTTTGTTACTTTTTCTTGTTCGTAGAGTCTTGTCCGGAGCATAACTTTATAACTAATTGTTGGAATTTAATAAAACATCATAGGATGATACAACACATTGAGAGGAAGTGTGGTGTATAGGAACCATAACTCTATTTTACCTAAATACAGAGTTATTGCCCTTTGTTACTTTTTCTTGTCCGGAAAATTACTGAATAACTAACAGATGGAATCTAATAAAACTACATACAATGGTAGAGCATAATCAGAGGAAGTGCAGTGTACAAGAACCATAACTCTACTTTACATAATTACAGAGTTATTGCCCTTTGTTACTTTTTCTTGTTCGTTGAGTCTTGTCCGGAGCATAACTTTAAAACTAATTGTTGGAATTTAATAAAACTTCATAGGATGATACAACACATTGAGAGGAAGTGTGGTGTATAGGAACCATAACTCTATTTTACCTAAATACAGAGTTATTGCCCTTTGTTACTTTTTCTTGTCCGGAAAATTACTGAATAACTAACAGATGGAATCTAATAAAACTACATACAATGGTAGAGCATAATCAGAGGAAGTGCAGTGTACAAGAACCATAACTCTACTTTACATAATTACAGAGTTATTGCCCTTTGTTACTTTTTCTTGTTCGTTGAGTCTTGTCCGGAGCATAACTTTAAAACTAATTGTTGGAATTTAATAAAACTTCATAGGATGATACAACACATTGAGAGGAATTGCGGTGTACAAGAACCATAACTCTATTTTATCTAAATACAGAGTTATTGCCCTTCGTTACTTTTTTTTGTCAGGAGAATTACTTAATAACTAACAGATGGAATATAATAAGACTGCATACAATGGTAGAGCATAATCAGAGGAAGTGCAGTGTATACGAACCATAACTCTAATTTACATAATTACAGAGTTATTGCCCTTTGTTACTTTTTCTTGTTCGTAGAGTCTTGTCCGGAGCATAACTTTAAAACTAATTGTTGGAATTTAATAAAACTTATAGGATGATACAACACATTGAGAGGAAGTGCGGTGTACAGGAACCATAACTCTATTTTACCTAAATACAGAGTTACTGCCCTTTGTTACTTTTTCTTGTCCGGAGAATTACTTAATTACTAACAGATGGAATCTAATAAGACTGCATACAATGGTAGAGCATAATGAGAGGAAGTGCAGTGTACACGAACCATAACTCTACTTTACATAATTACAGAGTTATTGCCCTTTGTTACTTTTTCTTGTTCGTCGAGTCTTGTCCGGAGCATAACTTTAAAACTAATTGTTGGAATTTAATAAAACATCATAGGATGATACAACACATTGAGAAGAAGTGCGGTGTACAGGAACCATAACTCTATTTTATCTAAATACAGAGTTATTGCCCTTTGTTACTTTTTCTTGTCCGAAGAATTACTTAATAACTAACAGATGGAATCTAATAAAACTACATACAATGGTAGAGCATAATGTGAGGAAGTGCAGTGTACAAGAATCATAACTCTAATTTACATAATTACAGAGTTATTGCCCTTTGTTACTTTTTCTTGTTCGTAGAGTCTTGTCCGGAGCATAACTTTATAACTAATTGTTGGAATTTAATAAAACATCATAGGATGATACAACACATTGAGAGGAAGTGTGGTGTATAGGAACCATAACTCTATTTTACCTAAATACAGAGTTATTGCCCTTTGTTACTTTTTCTTGTCCGGAAAATTACTGAATAACTAACAGATGGAATCTAATAAAACTACATACAATGGTAGAGCATAATCAGAGGAAGTGCAGTGTACAAGAACCATAACTCTACTTTACATAATTACAGAGTTATTGCCCTTTGTTACTTTTTCTTGTTCGTTGAGTCTTGTCCGGAGCATAACTTTAAAACTAATTGTTGGAATTTAATAAAACTTCATAGGATGATACAACACATTGAGAGGAATTGCGGTGTACAAGAACCATAACTCTATTTTATCTAAATACAGAGTTATTGCCCTTCGTTACTTTTTTTTGTCAGGAGAATTACTTAATAACTAACAGATGGAATATAATAAGACTGCATACAATGGTAGAGCATAATCAGAGGAAGTGCAGTGTATACGAACCATAACTCTAATTTACATAATTACAGAGTTATTGCCCTTTGTTACTTTTTCTTGTTCGTAGAGTCTTGTCCGGAGCATAACTTTAAAACTAATTGTTGGAATTTAATAAAACTTATAGGATGATACAACACATTGAGAGGAATTGCGGTGTACAAGAACCATAACTCTATTTTATCTAAATACAGAGTTATTGCCCTTCGTTACTTTTTTTTGTCAGGAGAATTACTTAATAACTAACAGATGGAATATAATAAGACTGCATACAATGGTAGAGCATAATCAGAGGAAGTGCAGTGTATACGAACCATAACTCTAATTTACATAATTACAGAGTTATTGCCCTTTGTTACTTTTTCTTGTTCGTAGAGTCTTGTCCGGAGCATAACTTTAAAACTAATTGTTGGAATTTAATAAAACTTATAGGATGATACAACACATTGAGAGGAAGTGCGGTGTACAGGAACCATAACTCTATTTTACCTAAATACAGAGTTACTGCCCTTTGTTACTTTTTCTTGTCCGGAGAATTACTTAATTACTAACAGATGGAATCTAATAAGACTGCATACAATGGTAGAGCATAATGAGAGGAAGTGCAGTGTACACGAACCATAACTCTACTTTACATAATTACAGAGTTATTGCCCTTTGTTACTTTTTCTTGTTCGTCGAGTCTTGTCCGGAGCAAAACTTTAAAACTAATTGTTGGAATTTAATAAAACATCATAGGATGATACAACACATTGAGAAGAAGTGCGGTGTACAGGAACCATAACTCTATTTTATCTAAATACAGAGTTATTGCCCTTTGTTACTTTTTCTTGTCCGAAGAATTACTTAATAACTAACAGATGGAATCTAATAAAACTACATACAATGGTAGAGCATAATGTGAGGAAGTGCAGTGTACAAGAATCATAACTCTAATTTACATAATTACAGAGTTATTGCCCTTTGTTACTTTTTCTTGTTCGTAGAGTCTTGTCCGGAGCATAACTTTATAACTAATTGTTGGAATTTAATAAAACATCATAGGATGATACAACACATTGAGAGGAAGTGTGGTGTATAGGAACCATAACTCTATTTTACCTAAATACAGAGTTATTGCCCTTTGTTACTTTTTCTTGTCCGGAAAATTACTGAATAACTAACAGATGGAATCTAATAAAACTACATACAATGGTAGAGCATAATCAGAGGAAGTGCAGTGTACAAGAACCATAACTCTACTTTACATAATTACAGAGTTATTGCCCTTTGTTACTTTTTCTTGTTCGTTGAGTCTTGTCCGGAGCATAACTTTAAAACTAATTGTTGGAATTTAATAAAACTTCATAGGATGATACAACACATTGAGAGGAATTGCGGTGTACAAGAACCATAACTCTATTTTATCTAAATACAGAGTTATTGCCCTTCGTTACTTTTTTTTGTCAGGAGAATTACTTAATAACTAACAGATGGAATATAATAAGACTGCATACAATGGTAGAGCATAATCAGAGGAAGTGCAGTGTATACGAACCATAACTCTAATTTACATAATTACAGAGTTATTGCCCTTTGTTACTTTTTCTTGTTCGTAGAGTCTTGTCCGGAGCATAACTTTAAAACTAATTGTTGGAATTTAATAAAACTTATAGGATGATACAACACATTGAGAGGAAGTGCGGTGTACAGGAACCATAACTCTATTTTACCTAAATACAGAGTTACTGCCCTTTGTTACTTTTTCTTGTCCGGAGAATTACTTAATTACTAACAGATGGAATCTAATAAGACTGCATACAATGGTAGAGCATAATGAGAGGAAGTGCAGTGTACACGAACCATAACTCTACTTTACATAATTACAGAGTTATTGCCCTTTGTTACTTTTTCTTGTTCGTCGAGTCTTGTCCGGAGCATAACTTTAAAACTAATTGTTGGAATTTAATAAAACATCATAGGATGATACAACACATTGAGAAGAAGTGCGGTGTACAGGAACCATAACTCTATTTTACCTAAATACAGAGTTATTGCCCTTTGTTACTTTTTCTTGTCCGGAAAATTACCTAATAACTAACAGATGGAATCTAATAAACCTACATACAATGGTAGAGCATAATCAGAGGAGTGCAGTGTACAAGAACCATAACTCTACTTTACATAATTACAGAGTTATTGCCCTTTGTTACTTTTTCTTGTTCGTAGTCTTGTCTGGAGCATAACTTTAAAACTAATTGTTGGAATTTAATAAAACTTCATAGGATGATACAACACATTGAGAGGAAGTGCGGTGTACAAGAACCATAATTATATTTTACCTAAATACAGAGTTATTGCCCTTTGTTACTTTTTCTTGTCCAGAGAATTACTTAATAACTAACCGGTGGAATCTAATAAAACTGCATACAATGGTAGAGCATAATGAGAGGAAGTGCAGTGTACAAGAACCATAACTCTTATTTACATAATTACAGAGTTATTGCCCTTTGTTACTTTTTCTTGTCCGGAGAATTATTTAATAACTAACAGATGGAATCTAATAAAACTACATACAACGGTAGAGCATAATCAGAGGAAGTGCAGTGTACAAGAACCATAACTCTAATTTACAGAGTTATTGCCCTTTGTTATCCAAAAATGAACAAAACAAGAATAACCCGAACCATAACATTGTCCTTTTAAGGTGGGGTTTCTATATATTTCACAACCTTTCCTATCAGGGCGGCGTTCGGGGGTATTAATCACATTCAGTGATAGTTCTAGTTATATTTTATTATTAAATTTTTGCAAAAAGTTGGAACCATCGGCCATAACTCAAACATTGTCACATGAAACATGGTACACACCATAGACAAATCAAACATGTGTAGCAAGGCCAACTCTAGCTTAAACAAGAGATGTTTGTCAAACATTATGCGCCCCCTGAGCGCAATGTTGTCAGGAATATTTGGACAATTGAATAAAATTTGCATGGACCGAAATGCCAGCTGATTTGTCATTTCACATTGGATGTCTATGAGTCAGTTTTAAGATTATGAACAATGTTCATTCAAAGTTTGAGAATGGTAGATACAGTTCTTAATCACATTGTGATGATGACTGATATTTGCAGATAAACATGTATCCTCCAGGTCCAGCCCAACCTCCAAGTCAAGTTGGCTTTAAATCGATGGTGGATACCCATTGATGCTTTTCCTTCCACAAGGAAAGTTAATTTGTTACCCTAATTTTTTGGAAATATTTGAGTTTTCACCTAATTTTGTTTCAGGTTGTAAACAAGTAATAGTGCTATCTTAGTAATTATGGCAGAGTTCCCAGTTGCTTTCATTTTCTTTTTTAAAGACTTTGAGTGTAGTCAGGCTCTTCAGTTATGCCATGATCACTCATATCACATATATGATTTCTATTACCATGGCTTTAATGTCATAGGATTTATGACTTTCAATGGTTTTGAGAATTGCAGAAGCTGGTGCGTCGATTATGATTTTAAGATTAAGTTTGGTTAACATCAGTCAAAGGATGTTCAGTGTAGAGTGGTCACAAGGTTGTTATATGGGAAAATAGTCAAAGTCCAATTTTGACCTTGACCATATGACCTTGAGAATAAATAGGCTTCTAGACCTTGCCATATACTAAGATTAGTCAAAGGATGTTCAGTGTAGAGTGGTCATAAGGTTGTTATATGGGAAAATAGTCAGTCAAATTTTGACCTTGACCCTATGATCTTGAAAATAAATAGGCTTCTAGACCTTGCCATATACTAACTGTATACCAAGTTTGGTTAAGATCGGTCAAAGGATGTTTAGCGTAGAGTGGTCACAAGGTTGTTACACACAGACGCACTAACAAACAAACGGACAGCCCCGTTACTATATCCCCTCTCACACTCTGTTTGACGAGGGGATAATAATTATAGATATGTTTTTTTTTTATCGTTGCGATAGCTGTCAAGGATATAAACGGCATAATAACGTGAATCGAGTCTGTCTGAAACATGCTATGGATTTAGACTTCGGTTGACCAATAAACGAGAAACCGAATGTCTAAATTATTTGGACTATATTTAACTCTGAATGACTGTTTTAGGCTTTATCAATAACATTATCGGTAATGTACACTATTTTTTTTCACAAATTGACATTATTTATATTAAAGGGATAATAAAAACAAAGAACAACACACTTGTTTTTTAATGTTTTTTATATCAATCACTTGATAATAAAGTTCTAATTTGGACCCCCAACATTTATAAGATGACCGTCAACTTTTATGACATGGGGGTCACAATGACCCTCAAGTTTCAAAGCTTAGGGAAAACCCTGTGAGACCAAATTATTGTTGGATACAATGCCCTTTGTATGTTGGGTTTGTTGTCCCTAGATCACGGGAGAGAAAAGAAGTTATTTGGAAACAGTAGTTTGATACAATGTCTGTTTTCTTTTGGGTCATCTGTCCATAAATTAATTTAGTAGGAAGTCTTAGAAGGAATGAATAATAATTTAGTGAACAAATATACTTTCTCCATTGAATCCACTCAGATGATCTTATTTTATATGTTTTCAGCTGCTCTGAAGAAAAAGCCAGGTACTCTGAGGGTATAATTGTCAGATATTGAGTGGGCGCTTGGTGAGTATGAAAGGTCCGACTCAAGATGGAAAAGTAACAGACCTAAGAAGCAAAGTTGTAAGAGATCCAGGTTTGACAGATCAGATGACAGTGATACACCAAGTACTCTAAAAAAGCTAAAAAGGTTAAGAGTCTTCAACAGATGGTCCAGTCAACAGGTCAGAAGAGTCGTCAACAGTCCAGAAGAGTCTCCAACGGATGCTTCAGTCAACAGTCCAGAAGAGACTCCAATGGATGGTCCAGTCAACATTCCAGAAGAGACTCCAACAGATGGTCCAGTCAACAGTCCAGAAGAGACTCCAATGGATGGTCCAGTCAACAGTCCAGAAGAGACTCCAACGGACGCTCCAGTCAACAGTCCAGAAGAGACTCCAACGGATAATCCAGTCAACAGTCCAGTCACAAACACATCTTGTTTTCAGATAAACATCAGTAATATTGAAAATGACAATCATTTCAAGTGATTTTTTACCTTAAAGACAACAAACTACAGTGGCTGTGTAACCACCTGGGCCACACCACCAGAGTGCTTATGGAGCACTATCGACAAATGTCGGGGTTCATATAAAGTGTCAGCATCAGCAAAATGTTACTGATGCAAGACATGAACATGACCAAAAACTTTGTTGGGAAAACCTTACAAGAAATAGACAGAATTCCTTTGGTAGGTACTTTATTATGTTGTTATCAGATGAATCAATATAAGCATACTTAGTCTTCCACAGTGCATAGTCAGGGCTTTTTATCTTGTGAAGATGTAATCAACAATCTTTATCTATGACACGGTTAGCTTAATCAACCATCTTTCTATGTGACTCGGTTATGCTTCTATAACTTCATTGTTCCTTTTGACAGGAGTAATTGATCAGTCTACAAGGTTTGACATCTGACCAATAGTTAATAGACCAACTTCCCTAAGGCAGTTGGGAGATTGTATATATACTGGACTGTTTTCATATCAAGTCAGTTACTCTCTCGGGTGACTTATGCACATCAGACCAGTCAGGCTGGTGACGTTTAGCTGAGCAGTCATGTTGCTGGAAGAGCGACAACTATGGGTTTTGGGATATTGTACTTCTCGTAATAAACAAGCTATAATGTATTATTGAGTTGCTACTTTGTTACATAACATTTAATTGGTGCCGTGACCAGGATCTGGAGAACTACTACCACTATACATTATGAAGCAACGGGTGAGTGAATCATTTATACACTTTGAAATTTGTTTCAGGCTGACATATGGCAGATGGTGAATTAGCATTGTCTTTTCTAAATTTAACAGAACAACTAACAAATTATAGTTTAAATAAATTGTCAAATGATATACTAGTTTTCGATGGAGATACTTCAAAATTTAAGATATGGGTCAAATCAATTGAAAAATGTGCTTTAATAAATAACTTAAATGAAACTAAGACACCACTTTTGGCATTTAAATATAGTACAGGTTACGTTTCTGATTACATTTTGCGACTTTTGACTACAACAGTTACTCCTAAACCTAATTGGCAGCAATTAAAGACAGCACTATATGAACGGTTTTCAGAGATAACAGACAGTCATATTCAGTTTTCAAAGTTAAGCAATATTACGCAATTCGAATCAGAAAACATACACGCATTTGCGGAAAGAATTTTGAGTTTGCGTGACGAATCTTACAAAGGTTTTGAACAATGTACGTCTTTAATTGACCACCAAACTGTTGGTATTTTCATTAACGGTTTATATAATGAAAATTTGAGACAGACTTTGATCAGAGCTGATCCAATTAAATTTCAGCAAGCCGTAGAATTAGCTGCAAATGAGATATCAATTCAAAAACGCTGTGAACTTAGAAATAGGGATTTTCAGTCTTCGCGTAATTCTAATAATGAACGTAAAAATGTGGAAATTGACCATTTACGCAATGCAAGCTTTTGCACTTTTTGTAAGATTTCAGGACATGAATATAATTATTGTAGGACAAATAAATTCAGTAAAGTACAAATTTGATAGGCAACATACTAGTTTAAACTATAAAACACAAAACACACAAATTCAGTGTTGGTTTTGTGGGCGTAAAGGTCATATACGTGCAATATGTGTAGAATATTTACGTTTAAACCCTTTACAACCCTTTGTTCCAAAATATCGGAAACCTCGTGTTTGCCTCGGAGCCTCAGACGCAGGAAAAATAGGAAATAATGCGTTTAATTCTCATTTAGATAATAAAGAGATACCAAATTCATGTGTTTTCAAGATAGGTAATACCCCTCTGAGATTTTTAATCGATACAGGAGCATCCTTCTCTCTAATTCACAAACGCATTTTTAAAACTTTCAAATCAGTTAACTTAGAAAAATCAACAATTTCACTTCAATCTGCCTCTGGCGATGCAATAAGGGTGTTAGGAACTGCCAATTTAGATGTCAAAATTAATTCACTAATGATCAACCATACATTCATTATAGTTGATAATCTTTCTAGAAATGCAATTATAGGCAAAGATTTCTTATCGGCAAATTCCTGTCGAATATATTTTGATT
This sequence comes from Serripes groenlandicus, assembly GCA_031761405.1. Classification (NCBI taxonomy): domain Eukaryota; kingdom Metazoa; phylum Mollusca; class Bivalvia; order Cardiida; family Cardiidae; genus Serripes; species Serripes groenlandicus. Next base: position 72,767,167 of record JASEVX010000006.1, read on the forward strand.
TAAATTGCATAAAAATTAAAGATACTTATGTCTCTATGCAAGACGATCGTTGTATAGCCTCTATTGTGCGACTAACCAAAACAGTACAATTAAAACCTATGACTACATACAAATTGCCAGGAAAACTAAAACAAAATCCCAGTATTTCTAATGAAGGAACTTATGAAATTTCTAGTATAGAAAATTGTTACCTTGATACAGAACCACATCTAAAGCTTTCAAATACTTTAGTGACACTTTCTAATTACCGTAGGGTACCAATTATAATATCAAACCTGTCAAACAAGACTATATCACTTCATCGCGGATGCGTTGTGGGTAAATTACATCAAATAGATAAGGATCATGACATTTCATTAATAGATCGTCCGCAAGTACCGCCGAGTTCATCGCATAATATCTCTTCAGTCGAGTCGGTTAATGAAAATGTTAATGTTCCAAATATACATAAAGACAGGTTAAATACATTAATTTCAAGTTATGATGATGTATTTTCAAAAAATGAATTTGATCTAGGAAGGTATCCATATGGCTCTGTTGCTATAGAGACCAAAACAGATCAAGTGATTAGGCAAAAACCTTATCGAATTCCATTCAGCGAAAGGGAAAATTTTAAACAAAAAATTAATAAAATGCTCAAGGCAAATATCATACGTCATTCACACTCAGAATTTAATAATCCTTGTATTCTGGTGAACAAAAAAGACGGCACCAAGCGTCTTGTAATTGATTTCAGAAAAACAAACCAGATTATTAAGACTACGGCTTATCCACTGCCTCGTATCGAAGACATCTTAGCGTCCTTAAATGGAGCAAAATATTTTACTTGTCTAGATCTTTCGAATTCGTATCACCAAATACCAATTAAAGAATCAGATCAGAAAAAAACTGCATTTTCCACTCCATTTGGATTTTTTGAGTGGACAGTTTTACCACAAGGTTTAAATATTTCAGCTGGAAAGTTCCAATCAATCATGTCCTCTGTTATTAAAGGATGTGAAGAATTTGCTTTCGTTTATTTAGACGATTTCCTTATATACTCTAAGACTCTTGAAGAACATTTCCGTCACATAGAAGAAATATTTAGGCGACTGAGAGCTAATTGTCTTAAACTTAAAAAGTGCGAATTTGTTAAAGATAAAACCAATTACCTTGGACATGAAATATCAGCAGAAGGTATTCGACCTAAGGCTGATAAAATTAAAGCTCTTAGACAAATTAAAACTCCACAGAATGTTAAGGATGTACGATCATTTTTAGGTTTTGTCGGATTTTATAGGAAATTCATTCAAAACTTTGCTGAAATTAGCCTCCCATTGGTAAGATTAACAAAAAAGAATGTTAAATTCGAATGGTCTATTGAATGTCAAAACAGTTTTGAGGATTTAATCACTCAATTAGAAAAATTACCACTGTTACGTCACCCAGACATAAATAAACCTTACATATTATATACAGACGCAAGTGATTATGCCATAGGCGCCGTCTTGATGCAAAATTTAACAGGAAAAAAGGGAGATGAACTACCGATATTCTTCCTTAGTCATGCTTTATCGAGAACGCAAAGGAAATATTCCACAATTTTGAAGGAAACTCTTGCAATTACCTATAGCCTAAAAAGACTTGATTGTTACTTGCAGGGATCAAAATTCGTAATTAAAACAGACCACAAACCTCTAACTTATTTGCTATCCTCAAATTTCGATAATAAACTTTTACAAAGATTTGCATTAGAAATTTCATGTTATGACTGTTCAATTGAATACGTACCTGGAAAAACTAATGTAGTGGCTGACTTTTTATCAAGACAAGTTAAAGGATCGACTTTTGATTCAGACACTGATATTATGACAGAACATAATAAAGGAACTACAATTAATGTTATTAATAGCCAAGCAATTAATCATGATGAATTAACAAAATCATATGAAGCACCAGAAACTATACCAATTACTACCCCAGAAAATTTAGTTACTATAGATATGAAAAAAGAACAGGAATTAGATTTAGATCTCAAGAAATTAATAAATTTGTTATCCTCAAATTTCGATAATAAACTTCTACAAAGATTTGCATTAGAAATTTCATGTTATGACTGTTCAATTGAATACGTACCTGGAAACACTAATGTAGTAGCTGACTTTTTATCAAGACAAGTTAAAGGATCGACTTTTGATTCAGACACTGATATTATGACAGAACATAATAAAGGAACTACGATTAATGTTATTAATAGCCAAGCAATCAATCATGATGAATTAACAAAATCATATGAAGCACCAGAAACTATACCAATTACTACCCCAGAAAATTTAGTTACTGTAGATATGAAAAAAGACCAGGAATTAGATTTAGATCTCCAGAAATTGATAAAACGAGTACAGACAAACTCTTTAACTAAATCTGAAAATAGGAGATTTATTATGATTCAGGACATTTTACATTACTTGTCAGATAAGGATATTTACCCTTGCCCAAGAATATATGTTCCTAGTCAATTAAGAGAAATGGTTTTAATTGCATATCATAATATAGGACACCCTGGTGTGAATAGGATGTTTAATGCTGTGCGAAAAGCATATTACTGGCCCAATCTCTTCAAGGATATTTACACATTTGTAAAGAAATGCATAGCCTGTCAAACTGTCAATCTTAGAACCATAAAATCACCTTTACAAGATCAGATAATACCAAGCTACCCTTTTTCTGACATTTCATGTGATATAGTCGGACCGATGGCTCCCACAGCTTCAAATAGCAAATATATGATAGTATTTATGGATGAACTTTCTGGTTATCCGGAAATAGTGGCGTCACCTACGGCGACTACAGAAGACGTTGTTAACGCATTTTTCGAAAAGATATTCTGGAAATATGGCTCTCCTTTATCAATACTGACAGACAACGGGTCCGTTTTCACCTCTAAAATGTTCAAAGATGTTATGCAGGAATTAAATATCAAACATCGTAGAACTGTCACGTATAACCCCCAGGCTAATGGAAAAAATGAACGTTCCCATAAAAGTTTAAATGCCATTCTATGTAAGCTTACTAGGGATAATCCGATGGATTTCGATATTGTACTAGAACAAGCCCTTGCTGGCATCAGGTTTAATCCATCAGAATCGGCTGGACATAGCCCATTTTTCATTGTATTTGGTCGAGACCCAGTACTACCTATTGATTCACTGTTAGGAAAAAGGTTACCTTATGTTGGCACCGAATTCCATAAAGAATTACTACAAAGAAATCACGAAATTTACTGTGATGTATTCAAACAAATCACTAAATCAAGAAGAAGGCGTAACAGATATGCCAATAGGAAAGCCCAACAAATAGAATTCAATGTAAATGACCCGGTCTATTACAAAAATTTCCAACGCACTTCTAAGACATCCCCTCAATGGATTCCATACTACCGAGTAATCGAATTCGATGGTTCAAAGCAATTAATACTTAAAAATCAATTAGATAACAAGATAATCAAATGCAATGTTGATCAAGTTAGAAAGGCAGAAATTGACGAATGGACTCTTCCTTCCACTAAAACTATAAATCCAAGACCTATTCGAAACTGCAGATATGTTATTCCTCCTGAAATTGTTTCAGAGAGCTCTGATGATAATACAGATTCAGATAATCAAGATTTAATTCCAAAACGTACAGTTAAAATGACAAAGGTAATTAACAAACATAAAAATAGTTCTGAGTCCTCAACCAGTCAAGAAAGTGAAGATAATATTCCACTAAGTAAGTTACAAGCACGTCTTAGGCGTTTAGAATACGAGCGTATTCACGGTACAGACATACAAAATGAGAGTGATATGTCAGTTGATAGTGATCAAACAATCCAATCAAATATTCCCGATCAATTGTCTATGTTTGATGATGAGTCCTTGTCAGCTCCGTTAAGCGACATGGAGATTGACAGGTGTTAATTAAGATTTAAGCAAGAATTAAGGTAAATCAGTTACCTAATTAGGAGTTCATATTATAAAGCGTACTAGCTAATTATATAATATTGTAAGAGGGAGAATTTGGTTTATACCCATTAATTAAGGTAAATCAGTTAATTAGAAGATAAATATTATAAGCGTTCTAGCTAATATATAATATTGTGATGGTTATTCACACGTAAAATGGAAACGCGGTTTTTATAACAAGATTTAAAGTTATTTATGCGTAAATAAGAGTTAAATAAATAAATGTATTCTTGCCTATAATGGTTCCAAGAAAATTGTTGTGTAATAAATGCTAATGTAAGAATTTCACTTAATCTAGCATATGAAAGAAAATTCCAAACGTCTCTAGTATGAGAGGGAATCGAATTACAATTATAATGTAGGAAAGGTATACCTGTATATATAATATAACGGCCATTTTTTATCGTTTTTCAAGTTTGTTATTGGTTTAAGCGTGTTATTATTGATATATCATATTTAATTGCATCCGTTATAATGTCTATGACAAACTGCTAACTACAAGTATCAATTGACACATATATTTATTCTTTTGCACATTTCCGAGGCATCACTATTAATTCATTCTGTTAATTCAAGAATAAGACATGCTATTACATCTTGCTAAGAGTCAGCTAAGAGCATTGATTCGAGTGTAAGATTCACTGCTACCTCGCAGAAGGCCAATGAAGCAGCCATTAAGATTGTTCCGGAGAAATTCCTCTTTTGTCGGAAGAGCCCATCTAACCTAGAGTTCCATTCCATGATGTTTCCATTATACACATGTATTCAAAGGCACTACTACACAGATGAACATATGCCACTGAAGAATAACATAATTTCAACCATAAGGATCTCATTTTCAACTTTGAGAAAATGACAATAATTCTAACTCCTTATATGCTGGACTTATACCGTGATACTACCTTTTAGACTGTTATTACTACTAATCTACGGAATGAATAACAACATTTCAATCAACCCTATGATAAACATATTGTGTGGACTTCGTCATAAAAGGACTACAACCACAACTATTTCTGATACTACAACTACAACTGTGTCTGGTACTACAACTACAACTGAACTACAACTATTTCTGATACTACTACAACTACTGATGTTACTACTTCTACTGATGATTCGCCGTAAATAACAATAATTCCACATGAGTTCAAATTACTCTGGATACTACGAAGTGCTAAGAAATACAAGACTGTTTTATCGATGTTAATCATTGTACTGTTTGGAAAAATATTTATATTGTTACCTTGTTGTATTGACTATTTCACGTTCATTTCTACATTATCAATTCCTACTTATTCAGTACAACTATGTTAATACAGTGTTCATGTAATTGTTTCTTTTAAATTGCAAATACTCAATTCACTTGAATAAGTGAATGACTATTGTTTTCGGTTATCTACATAACTATTTATTAATTCAAAATACTTGTATATGTTCTTATTAAGGACAGGTTGTCACTGCAAGGTCTTAGATCTTTCTAAAGAATTCCTATGTAAAATTCTTTATATTATCGACATGGAAAGGTGTGAAGATGTAATCAACAATCTTTATCTATGACACGGTTAGCTTAATCAACCATCTTTCTATGTGACTCGGTTATGCTTCTATAACTTCATTGTTCCTTTTGACAGGAGTAATTGATCAGTCTACAAGGTTTGACATCTGACCAATAGTTAATAGACCAACTTCCCTAAGGCAGTTGGGAGATTGTATATATACTGGACTGTTTTCATATCAAGTCAGTTACTCTCTCGGGTGACTTATGCACATCAGACCAGTCACGCTGGTGACGTTTAGCTGAGCAGTCATGTTGCTGGAAGAGCGACAACTATGGGTTTTGGGATATTGTACTTCTCGTAATAAACAAGCTATAATGTATTATTGAGTTGCTACTTTGTTACAATCTCAACTGAGCATGAAGTGCTCATGGTGAGCTATTGTTATTGTGTGATGTCCGGCGCCGGCGAGCGTTATCCGTAAACTTTTGCTTGTGAACACACTAGAGGCCACAATTTTAGCCCAAACTTTAATAATCTTCTTGTCAGAAACTACAAGACCAACTTTAAATATATTGTAGATATCTGTTCCTTGGATATCAATGTCCTGAATTATTTCAGATCATTTTGCTTCATTTAACAAGAGGCCCTCATATGCTCTACTGGTATGGTTCTTTGGTCATTTTCAATCCAGAGCATGTATGTATGGTGAAGATCGGATAGTAAATGGAGGCTCTTTTGTGTTCACAAGCTGTATTATAGCAATTTTGACAATTTCAAGGGCCATAATCCAGTCTTGCGAAAGGAACCAAGTTCTCATTAATATTCAACTACTATCTAAATTTGGTGAAGATCGAATAGTAAATCGAGGCATTATTGTGTTCACAAGCTGTATTATAGCAATTTTGACAATTTCAAGGGCCATAATCCAGTCATGCAAGGGCACATCAGGCTGGTTTTCAAAAGGACCCAAGCTCTCATCAATATCTAACTACCATCTAAATTTGGTGAAATTTGAATAGTAAATGGAGGCTCTATTGTGTTCACAAGCTGTATTATAGCAACTTTGACAATTTCAAGGGCCATAATCCAGTCATGCAAGGGCACATCTGGCTCGTTTTCGAAAGGAACTAAGCTCTCATCAATATTTAACTACTATCTGAGTTTGGTGAAGATTAGTTAGTAAATGGAGCCTCTATTGTGTTCACAAGCTCAATTATAGTAATTTTGACAATTTCAAGGGCCATAATCCAGTCTTCCATGGGCGGATCTGGCTGGTTTGCGAAAGGAACCAAGCTCTCATGGATAGCTCTCATGGATAACTAACTACTGTGTAAGTTTGGTGAAGATCAGATAGTAAATGGAGCCTCTATTGTGTTCACAAGCTCTATTATAGCAATTTTGACAATTCCAAGGGCCATAATCCAGTCTTGCATGGGCGGATCTGGTTTGCGAAAGGAACCGAGCTCTCATGGATATCTAACTACTGTATAAATTTGATTGAGATACAATCAAAACTGAAGACTGTATTGCGTTTACAAGCAATTGTTTACGGACGGACACCAAACCACGGCATAAGCTCTTCTGGCCTTTAGCCAGTAGAGCTAAAAACCATGGCTGCCATGGTTGGGCAAGATTTCCTTATATGCCTCTATAGTCAAAACTTGCAGAATCTTCTGATCGGAAACTGTTAAGTCAGATTTCAGAATAATTTTACATCTAGTGCAGTTATATTTGTATGACCTTGACCTTTCCATTTAAACCAGTGATACCAGGTGAGCGATCTTGGGCCATCATGGCTGTCTTGTTTTGTGTTTTAGTTCAATCCTTATCAAGTTATAAAAGTAAAAAGTTTCACTGATCGTTAAGTCCAACTTTGTGGATACCAGCCGAGGCCTATACTTTTGGGGAAAAATATCGTGTTTTTTTGACAAAGGGGAAGAAAATATTCTATGCAAAGTCATTTTTTTGGGAAAAGTCCATGAATTTTAAAGAGTTTTTGTGAGGGGAAGGGGCCTTTTAACAGCCCCTACTATAGAAGGAAAATAAGTCCTGATAGTTGTTCAGTCATATCAAATGATCTGTTCAGAAATACCTATTTAATAAAGTCTTAACCTTAAGTATGACAGAGTCGAGAGATCATTTAAATATATTAGTATGTTGTATTTAAATGTAAACCATTAAGCTTATTGAATAAATGAGCATTTTATAATTTATAATTGTGAAATATGATATGATTTTAAAGGGGCCTCTTCAACTCGCAATCACTCGATTCAAACAGTCAGCTCTTTTGTATTTTTAGACCTTGTGAAAAATGGTCTGGAGGCAGAAGAAGCCGAAGAGCGTGGGGCTGTGGCCGAGGATCAGTGTGGGGCAGAGGCCGAGATGGAGCTTGGGGCTTTGGCCGAGGAGGGGGCAGAGGAGGAACTGCTTGAAGAAGACGAAGAGCTTGAGTTAGTCTAAACATGTCTGTGAAAATGTAACTTCTTTTATTATTTGCCTATCAATATTCAGTCTAAAATAAGGGGATAACTGTTTTGAATTTGAAGATTTGTGTCAGTATTTCGATGGTTTATATGTCGCAATTTTAGTTTTACATGGAAGGCATAGCAGAGCATGTAAAATGACTATTTGCGACATATAAACCACCGATATACTGCCACAAATCTTCAAATACCCAACTGTTATCCCTATTCTAATGCAAACTCATCTTATACTGGAAAACTGAATTTTGATGCATTTATAGTGCCGTTACGTCAAAATGCATCTTTTTGAAGTTATTTTAAATTGCGAAAGTATATCGTAGATTTATATGCCGCATATCTCAACAGGTTAATCAACCAAAACTGTTACAAAAATGATGCTTTAGAATACAGGAGTTATTTGTTAACAGAATGCAACTTTTCTTTAAAAAAGTTTCTGTTCCTAGCATAGCTTGTAATATGTGTTTAGAAAAGTTTGAAACTACGGTTAGGTACTTTTTGTCTGGTTCCAACAAGGCTGATCAATAAGCACCGTGATATATGCAACGATAAGTCATTCTCATAGTAATATCCTCTAGTGAGAGCTCCAGTTAAACAAGCGTAATCAAAATATATATTATCATAACTTCATTATTTCTCAACAAAACCTAATGATGTTCATTCGAATCGGCTCGACGAGACAATTCGAATGATGATCACACCATAGGGTTTTGTTGAGAATGTAACAATTTAGCATTATGAATATGTTTGTAACTTTTTAATCATGTGTGATGTGCAAATGAATTTACTTTTACAGTGCCAGTTATGTCATGGAAGCGGAGGAATTAGACTGTTGAAAATGTGGAGGAACCAAAACGGAAACAACGGAAAAAATGTATACAACTGAGATAGACACAGGTGGAGGTGGAAGAACTACAGAGATACTTCGGATCATACTTGGACTCTAAGACAACTCCAAGGTCAAGAGCATGTCAAAAGGCTAAGGAAAAAAGCAGACAGGCAGGTGGAGCTATTCATAGGCGGGCAAACCATCTTATTATAAAAACAAGAGGGCCATGATAGCCCTGGATTGCTCACCTTAATTATACAATGTACTGCAATGCAAAACACATCAAGACAATTATTCTGAATGCAACCTCCACCGTGTTAACAAAATTTTCCTTCATTTGGCCTAGTGATCTCTATTTTTTTACCAGATATGACCCATATTCCAACATGGACTAGATATCATCAAGACAACATTCTTTCAACTTGCTCAAAGTAAAAATGTGGCCTCCGGAGTTTGAACAATATTTTCCTTTATTGACCTTGTTTCTGACACAATGTGACCCATATTTGAACTTGACCAAGATATAATTCAGACAAACATTCTGACCAAATTTCAAGCTGCAGAAGCAAAAAAAGCAGCATCCACAAGAGTTTCCTTCAATTTGGCCTAGTGACCTTGTTTCTGACCCAATATGACCCATATTTGAACTTGACCTAGATATCTTTAAGACAAACATTCTGACAATTTCAAACTTCTGAAGCAAAAATTGCGGCCCCTAAGGTGTTAACAAGATTTTCCTTCAATTTGACCTAGTAACCTACTTTTTGACCCCATGATAACCCGTGATCGAAATTGACCTACATATCATCATGACAAACATTCTGATAAATTTTCAACATGCTCAAGTTGAAAATGTGGCCTCTACAGTGTTAACAAGATTACCCTTCAATTTGGCCTAGTGACCTAGTTTATGACCTAATATGACCCATATTTAAACTTGACCTAGATATCTTTAAGACAAAAATTCTGACAGAATTTCAAACAGCTGAAGCAAAAATGTGTTGGAGTGTTAACAAGATTTTCCTTCAATTTGACCTAGTGACCTAATTTTTGACCCGACATGACCCATGTTCTTACTTGACCTACATATCTGAAAATGTGGCCTCTACAGTGTTCACAAGATTACTCTTTAATTTGGCATAGTGACCTAGTTTCTGACCCAATATGACCCATATTCGAACTTGACCTAGATACTTTAAAGACAAACATTCTGACATAATTTCAAACTGCTGAAGCTAAAAATGCGGCAGAGTTAACAAGATTTTCCTTCAATTTGACCTATTGACCTAGTTTCTGACCTAATATGACCCATATTTGAACTCGACCTAGATATATTTCAGACAAACTTCTGTAGCAAAAAATGTGGCATGTAGAGTATTAACAAAATCTCCCTTCAATTTGGCCTAGTGACCTAGTTTTTAACCCGGCATGACCCATGTTCTAACTTGACCTACATCTGAAAATGTGGCCTCTACAGTGTTAACAAGATTACCCTTCAATTTGGCCTAGTGACCTAGTTTCCGACCCAATATGACCCATATTCAAACTTGACCTAGATATTTTTAAGACAAACATTCTGACGAAATTTCAAACTGCTGAAGCAAAAATTGCGGCCTCTTGAGTGTTAACAAGATTTTCCTTCAATTTGACCTAATGACCTAGTTTTGACCTCATATGGCCCAGTTTCGAACTTGTCCAAGATTTGATGGAGATGAATGTTCTGATAAACTTTCAACAAGCTCAAATGTTGACATCGCATGACGGACGCTTCCGATTTGAATCCTCATCTTACGCACTCACGATCGGCCAATTTTTTTTTTATAAATAAAAATAAAAATTTAACTAAATTACAACAGATGCCCGTAAATCCCCAAGATTTACATCATCTTGTGGTGTAAAGCGATATTCACTTTTTGGGTAAAAGTTTAAGTTGTGTCGTTATCGTTGGTAAACTACCTGTTAACTACACAGTAATGTGTTAATTTATACATGGCAATCAACCTCTACTTAGTGGATTAGTTTAATTAGTTTGGCAGTTGTTTTTATTTAACAGACTGAAAAGATGAACACTTTTAAGTTTATAATCTATTTTAAGAGTATTATTAATGAATTCTTATGTTATGATTGGTCAAGCTAATTTCTTTAATTGTTTCCGAGAAAATGTTATTAGGATAAAACATAGAGGCAGCAAATATTCCTTATCAATTGCTGTCAGTTAAAACTCTTATAGAAATCTGTGAATTTGTGAAAATGCCTGAACATGTCTCGACCCTGGCCTACCGGTTCAAGGTCAAAGGTAATTGTGAATAATTGTAAATAAAGTCCTTTTCATCAATTTGATAAAAGATCTGTTCACCCCAAAAAGACTCCAACATACAAATATTTCCTTTCATGACATTTGGGCTATCACTATATGCACAAAAGAAGATGCCAGTCAAAAGGGGGGCTTCAAAACCGCAGATCCAAAGAAATGGCTACCACCTCATTCAGTTATTGAGAGACTATGTGACCTATTTCAACTTCAAATAGATTACATAGAAACTGTCGGGAATCATGACAGTGTGCTACCAAACTTCGTTAGGAGCGGAATTCTCAAACAAAATATTGGTGGTGAAATCGAATTTGACTTTGGCCCTGAAGGGCACTTTGGGTCATTAGGTGATCTTCTAGAATGTCGTCAAAGGAAAACAAAACGAATGCTTGATGATAAACCACAGCATGGAGCTCGTCGGAAGAAACTGCTTACATCAAGTCCTAAATCAAAATCAAGTGAAAATTGACTAAAATACAAGCTTACTACAAAATGGTCTAAATGTTTAACTCTTCCAATATCTGACGCTTCAACAGCAGACGCATTTTGAAAACTTTGTTGCAAAAGGAGAAATTGCTTAATCAAAATCTCCATTTGGCCCAATAATTTCAAGTTTTTTCAATTATTATACTCTCATTTATTGAGAATTGCCAACTATTATGAGAAATGTTTTCGACATGGTCTGAGAAAGATTTTCTGTATCTGGGAAAGGGTTAAGGCAGTTTTTAGCTATATAATAAGTCATGTTTTATTATGTATAAATTGTATTCAAATGATAGTATGTCCCCCTTTATTAACATTTCATTAGGATTGAACATATATGTACTTGTATATAAAATGGTGTAGAATATGTGACACAGGGTTGTCTTTATTGACAACAATTTAAAAGTGTTAATTTAATACATGTATACCGAAGTATGATGTTTATTGTCATTTGGGTGCTGGATAAAATTATATCTCCAGTATGTACATGAGATTGTGCATGTATGAATTTTAACAAATGGGGAATCTTGTCATATTGCCCGGTCATACAAGAATAGTATCTGCAGCCAATTAAAATGTCTTGTTATTTTGCCACAGGCTACCTTTCACAATTAATGAATGCAGTGGTTATACAGTAGCAATAATTGTAAAATATATTAACCAATAAATATCCATTTTGGATAAATTAAGTCAAAGCATTTGTTTAACAAGGGCACCGCAAAGCAGATGCATCCCCTCAGCTTTCCATTTTCACATTGAGTTCTCTTGTGATCTAAATATTTACAGGGTTTTTTTTCTGAAAAAGGGGAAGGGGCCTGGGGCCTTTGAGAAGGGGAAAATTTCGCGGCGTTTTAGAAAAAAGGGGAAAAATTGTAAACTAGTATAATGTGCATGTTTAAGGCCATCTGTCTATTTTTCATGTTCTTGAACTCCTCCACTAGATTGTCATAATCCAGTTCACTTAAACTATACCACTGTCAAAGGTCGAAATTAGCAAGATTTTCTACTTGCATTTTTTCGCAAACTTGTGCTATTTTTTGTTACTTGCTAAATGAGAAAACAACTTATTACAACTTTAACTTTAAGCAACACAATGTGAACTACAATAGTGCAATACACTGTTAATTATGATCAATCATGAATGTAATGTAAACATGGTCCAAAACATGCTGTGAAAAGAAGTTGCCGAGACTGTCAGATATACAACATAGTCTAGAAACTGTGTTTCAATTTCTGGCTCCATATGGCAAAGTATGGGGTCTTTTCTGAATTAGTCAAGACAACATCCATCTTGTCACAGCAGTTTTTGGGTCATATTCTCTAAGCGCAACATCAGCAACTTCAATTCTCATCAAAACATCAAGTATTTCAGCACCAAGCCTACACCTCGAGTCAAATTGTATTCTGTTCATTGTGGAAAGATAAATGAGATTTAAGCTAATGTTCAAAAGTTAAATATGAAAAAAAAAAAAAATATATATTTTTTTTCTTTTTTTATCCGAGGGGAATTTATATTTTTAGGGGAAAAACTATGCTTATTTTCCGGGGGGAAGGGGCCGTTAAACGGCCTCTTTTATATAAGGAAAAAAAACCCTGATTTAAGTCCAATTTTTGACTTCGATCTTTGACCTATGACCTTGAATCAATAGGCTTCAAAATATTGTCACAAACTAACTGTATGCCAAGTTTGGATAAGATCTGTCAAGGAATGGTCAGTGTAGAGTGGTGACAAGGTTGCCACAGCTGAGATATATTGTAAGTTCAATCAAGTTCAATTTTGGGCATGACCTTTGACCTATGACCTTGAAAACCAATAGGCTTCAAGACATATCATAAACTAACTGTATAATAAGTTTTATTAAGATCGGTCAATGAATGGTCAGTGTAGAGTTGTGACAAGGCTGCCACAGCTGAAAATATTGTAAGTCCAATTTTGAGTTTGACCTTTGACCTATGACCTTGAAAATCAATAGGCTTCAAGATAGTATCATAAAGTAACTGTATACCAAGTTTGGTTAAAATCTGTCAAGTAATGGTCAGTGTAGAGTGGTGACAAGGTTGCCACAGCTGAAAATAGTGTAAGTGCAATTTTGGGCTTGACCTTTGACCTATGACCTTGAAAATCAATAGGCTTCAAATATTATCATAAACTAACTGTATAATAAGATTTATAAAGATCGGTCAAGGAATGGATAGTGTAGAGTGGTGACAAGGCTGTCACAGCTGAAAATATTGTAAGTCCAATTTTGAGCTTGACCTTTGACCTATGACCTTGAAAATCAATAGGCTTCAAGATATTATCATAAAGTAACTTTATACCAAGTTTTGTTAAAATCTGTCAAGTAATGGTCAGTGTAGAGTGGTGACAAGGTTGCCACAGCTGAAAATATTGCAAGTCCAATTTTGGGCTTGACCTTTAACCTATGACCTTGAAAATCAATAGGTTTCAAGATGTTACCATATACTTACTTTATACCAAGTTTGGTTAAGATCTGTCAAGAAATGGTTAGTGTAGAGTGATGACAAGGTTTGTTACGGAAGGACACACATACATACATACGGACGGTCCCGTTACTATATCCCTTTCTCTCTTACTTCGTAACCGAGGGGATAACAATCTGTATACAATTGGCTCAAGACATAATTAAACAATGTCTGTATGACATTCAGTCAAATATATATGATCATGTATATAAACAAACATTTAGAGGCAAGAATTTTTTTTAAAGTGTTTACCTTAACAACCCCAGTGCAAATGTGACTGAAATCCCAGTGAAATCCCAGTGAGATTTCACTGATAAATTTGGTTGAAATCCCAGTGGGTTTTCAATGGATCTTGGTGAAATCTTGGTGCATACAGGGACATTCCCGTCTATATATGACTAAACAATCCATTCATTCAACCAGGCATTCCATTTTGACTTGTTATCTTTCAGGTTCATGGAATTAAGGGAGCTTAATTCACCTCTTCTTGTTCTTAAATATATAGATCTTCCCAAGGTGTTTGTGATAGACTGTATGCACTGTGTCCTTTTAGGTGTCACTAAAACTGAAAATTTGGTTCAATGGTGACTTCAGGAGGGACCCATTTAGCATTGCAGACAAGGTAAATTATTGCACTAATTTATTTCCCTGGCGGCCATGTTATTCAACAGATTGGAAATATTTGAACAATCTTGGTAAGGGGTGCCCCAAGGAACATTTGTACAAAATAATTTTCAAATTGTGCCAGTACTTTTGGACCAGAAGATTTTTAAAGTTTTAACAATGCACATATTAGGAAAACAAGCTCCGCCCCCTGGAGGCCATGTTTTTCAACGGATCGGAAATATTTAAACAATCTTGGTAGAGGGTATCACAAGGAACATATGTGCAAAATAATTTTCAAATCGAGCCAGTACGTATACGTTTGGACAAGAACATTTTTTAAGATTCAGCAATTTTCCCCTTTTCTGATGCCGCAGCAACCAAAGTTCTCGATGAAATTTAAATCTTTGAACAATTTTGAAAGAGGTCCACCAAAGGAACATTCCTGTGAATTTTGGTTGAAATTGGTCATGTGGTTAAGGAGGAGATGATCTAAATGCTAAATGTTAACGACGGACAAAAAGTGATCAGAATAGCTCACCTTGAGCCTTTGGCTCTAGGTGATCTAATAAAAATAGGAACATACACTACAAACTTTGCAGTAAGTCTGCATTTGACAAACTACTTCATGTATATTGCATGCTTGAAAGAAAAAAAGCTCTGAAAATAAAATTAAGTGATAATGAAATCAATGGGAAAGATCCGAAAGTTGCCCAAACGTCAGAGAAAGAGACTAAGATTAAGAAAGCTGTGAAGAGGACAGAGATAGCACCCAAAACTGCCAAACTGCAGAAGGAGTCGAATGAAGAGAATGCAGAAAACAAAATAATGGCTAGGGATGAAAACACGGATGTGCTCATTGTAGAACCAGAGAACACTAGACAACACTTTTTCGCAAGGTGCACAGAATACCTTACCAAATGCAAAGACTTTGGGAACTTGCAAGCTAAGGCAATCTACCTAAAAGAACTAGATTTTTTCCAAAAATATACGTTAGAAGTAGAAAGTGGGGTGTCTATTTTGAAGAATAAACTGACTGTGGGCAAGGTGGCCCTGACTTTACATCCTTGTCAGTGCAGCTCCAGTTACCCGGTAGTGGTTGTTGGTGATGGAAATTGTTTGCCCCGATCTGTAAGTGTTGCATGTTATGGATGTGAAGAATACCATGTGGAAATAAGGGTCAGAATTGCAGTAGAGATGTCCTGTCATGTTGAACTGTACACTAACAATGATTACTTGTCTAGAGGAATTCCTGAACCAATCAACGAAAACCTAGTCTCGTTGTATACTCAATTTTCCAACCAGTATGTTGCTGGGGATAAAATCACAAATTCTGTATCACAAAGAACATTTGAAGCTGAAGCACTTGCAGCAACAAAACCGAAAGAATTCATGGGAATATGGCAGTTATTTGCTATTGCCTCTGTTCTTGGTTGTAAAGTCCTATCCAAATATCCATCACGAGGAGCTGAGATACTAATCTTGGGTTTACACAGAGAGATCCTACCAAGGGACAAGTTACGAGAAACGACCATTACAATCATGTGGAGTTCGACAAGTAATGACATGAATCAGACAAACTGGGTAACGAACCACTTTGTGCCGGAAGTTCCTTTGGATTCAAATACAGATGAGACAGAAGATAAGGCTGAAGTCACACAGGATCTAGATGCTGTGCTGGAGGACTTTGGTGAAGGGGTGGAGATGATGGTTGACCAGATGCAGCAAGATGTAGCACCAAACGAGTAAGTTGTGATTCAATACCATAATGTTATTAAGTGAATACTGATTGTAACATTTTAATAACTTTAACAACATGGTGAAACATATTCGTAAGTGACAAAATCATATTTGAGACAGTCTGATATCAATTGTAATATACGGAAATAACAAAATTGTTTGCAATTTTTATCCGAAAGGTGGTTTGTTTATATTTCTCAGAAAAATGAGTTTCATTCACTTGGTTGAAAATGGTCGTAAAAATATTACAAATTTGTATTTCTTTTATAACTGCCATGATATAATTAATTATTCACTATCCCTCATTAAAGATTCCCTTTATTTTCTCTATTACTATTTGTTATCATAGTAAAATGACATATAAGTTGATTATTTAACAAATATTTTAGGGTATTCAAGCTACACGAGTGGAGTGACCCCATTATGGATTACAGTGATGATGAAAACGTTATGGACATATCAGGCTTCTCTACAATTTTGGAAACTTTGGATGAGGTAAACATTAGAAAGAATGTTTTTTTTCATTTTAGGTTATATCATTACCCATAATTAAATCTTTTATATTTCACCTGAAGATATTTTGAATTATAACCTTTCATGAATGAGCTTAGCTGTTGGTCTGAAATAAAACACTAAATAAAAATAATGTAAAAAACAAGATGTGTTTGTGAAACACTGATGCCCCCGAATGGCAACATCTAGGTCAAAGGTCAAGGTCGCAAGGTCAAAAATGTTGGTACTGACAGAAAGGTCATGTCACAAGGTATACACATGTGAAATATGGTAGCCGTACCTGTTATGGTTCAAAAGTAGTGGTCAAGGTTAAAGTTTTTTTGTTTCGTGCAGACAGACAGGCCAAAAACTAGATGCCCACCGAATCGGTGATTCCGGGGGCATAAAAACAATTATATTTGAAATGCTCTAATCTCCTACATACTATCTTCATTTGTATAACAAGATGTTCATTACTGGATGAGAATGAATGGAATGTAAATATAAAAATATTGTATTTATAAATGGGGATATGGAGAGGATCTGTCACCGATACTATCATACAAGGGAGACTGGACATTACTGGATAGTATTCCATCCTTATACGAAGTAAGTAATATGGTTTTATTCACAAAATACCATCAGTAAGTTAAAGTGCCGAAATACTTATTTTTCATCAGATAGACTTGATAAACTATCATATTTAATGAGACATGTCTGTACATATCTGCTCATTTGATCAAGTTTACATTATATTAATGTAATACATAATTATTGCGGAAACTGATGACAAAATAATTGAATGTGTGTGGGACATTTTTGTTTGAACTAATAGAGTTATATTACCTTTCATTATATGCAAAGAAAAAATCCCCTACAGCTAGTGCTATATATGCACTGGTTCCTAAGGTTGACATCCATCTATTTGTAATAGTGTCTCGGATTTTCTAATTTCTAAAAGTTTTTTTCAAAAGTTTTATGAAGTAGATTAAGTTCTGTGTTGTTGATCTTATCATCTAGGCAATGTCTTTGCAGGGCCTTTTTTCCAGAAATTGGGAAGAGGCCTTAGCCTTTCATTTTGGGAAATTATAGCGCGATTTTTTGCCAAATTGGGAAAAATTAGACATATAACATGTGGCTATATAAATAGTCCTTTTTACAATAACTTAAGACTTTTGGTTTATATAATGCAATTAAACAATCATATTACCTTAAACAAGACAAATATATCTGTTAATAGTGTATTCCACTTCATTTCACTTTTAAAAAAAAAAAAAAAATTTTTTTTTTTTTTTTTTTTTTAGATTTTGGGAAATATTTTTTTCCAATTGGGAAAAAAACAACGTTTTTCCAATTGGGAAGACACCGTTTAACGGCGTCACTTATATAAGGTAAAAAGGCCCTGCTTTGGATTGTGTTTTCAAAGTTCTGCACCTATCTTTTTCAGGTTGCTGTGTTCATTTAGGCGTTGTATTTGGATTGTGTTTTCTAAGTTTTTTACCTACCTTTGTCTTGCAGATGAAAGATAGTACAGGCCAGTCGGTTGCTAAAGAGGTATCCGTGTCCGACAAATTTCAGAATTGTTTGGTATCCCACTGGGCTACCAGATTTGTTATTTTGGATTTAGTGACCAATTCAATAACATGACTGTGTTGCAAAAGACCTGAAGTGCAGCATTCATTAAAAAAAAAAAATGAAATTTGGAAAAAAGACTTTTTGGTGGTGCTTGACAGATAGGAGAAAATTGGCACTAAGTTTTTCAAGATTATTATTATTCGTAAAGCCTCCGGCTTTCACATGTATACATTAGCATATCATTCTGAGCATAATTTGATTACCCGCGTCTTTAAAGAAAAAACAAGTGCAACCCACTACATCATTACCGGAAGTCAACCCGTTCACAATCATATTTGTTCTAGCGTTCGTACCGCGAGGTTGTAGGTCTAGAATAAACCTTTTTCGTGGATGTTGTCCCGAATTTTTGTAAGGTAGGAGTTTAAAATATGTAGTATTTTGTTATGGCTTCAGAGCAGGACGATGTCCTTACGGTTTCAAACCATTTTAGTGATGAATTTTCTGGCTTTAGTCCTGTTTCGGATTCCGGTCTTGTTCAGAAAATTTCAAAGAAAAAATCGTCGGGTAAAATAAAAGGCAAATCTTTGTTGAAGATTAAGAAAATAGAAAACAAAGAAAATAAAGGCAAAACGCCTGTTAAGCCTTCGGGGTTGAACGTTGTTCGGCCTAGTACATCAAAATTTTGATTTATCCAGTTTAAAGGATGGTGACATTTCTAAACTTCGAGAGTTGTTGGGTATTACCCCTCCCATTAATACACAGGCTACTAGTGATGATTTAGCCGATGACAATGATTTCCAGTCTTATTTTGGTTATAAGTTGGACAATTTACCAAGAATGTCGGTGGAGTTCGACCCAGATGATTTATCTGAGGGCGATTCACCTGTTGTGAACAAAGACATGTCAAGTAATTTGTGCAGTGCACTTTTTGATGATGATGTATCTGCGGATGTTGATGGATGGGATCTTCCCAGACTTAAAATCCCTGAAAAGGGTGAAGCTGTAGTTAAGTCATTAGCAAATTTAATTAATACAGCATGTACCTCACAATGCGAGACAGATAACTTACTTGCAAAGTACAAAGTACCTCAAAATTGTGATATGGCCTGTCCACCTGTTGCGAATAATGAGATTTGGAAAATCATGGATAGGCAAACTCAGTCTAGAGATCGCGGTCTTGTGGACACACAGAATTTATTGGTTACTTCTATGGTTCCAATTATTAAGTTGGCAGACACTTAAGTCGCACATTGCGTTAGATAGTAGTGTCAGAGGTATGTTGGCAGATGCATTGACTCTTATTGGCCAGATTCAGTTTAATTTATCTATACGTAGAAGGTATATGATTCGGCCAGTAATGAAAAAGAAGTATCATTCATTGTGTAATGTATCAATGCCGGTTACTACCAAGCTTTTTGGTGAGGATGTTTCAAAAGACATAAAGTCATGTGATTCCTTAGTGTCTATTGGGAAGGACCAATATTATCCCAAACCTAGTTACTCATCTAGAGGTAGAGGCTACTCGGGAAGCGGGTCTTACAATAATAACTATAATAATAATAATCAGAACAATAACAGATTCCAACCTTATCAAAGGGGACAAAGGAAGTCATGGAACAGAAATTTCAGGTTTCAGAAGAAGTCTGCTACGGCGACTGCTACAACGTCAAATGACCTGACACAATGACATGAGGTGAGCTCAGTTTGTAGAATCAAGGAATGGGAAAAAATAACAAATGAGTCCTTGACACTGTTTTAGGCTATAATATCCATTTTGATTTGCCTCCAGTTCAAAAATGTGTTTCAAACGAAATTCCGTTCAACATAGAGCAATTTCAGATTGTTAATAATGAAGTGAAGCAGTTGGAGAAAAAAGGAGCTATAATTCCTTCAGTTCATGAAAAAGATGAATTTGTGTCAAATTTGTTTATTGTTCCTAAACCTAATGGAAAATACCATCCGGTAATTAATTTGAAATATCTGAATAATTACGTTCATTATGACCATTTCAAACAAGAAACATTCAAAGTGATGTTGGATTTGGTTCACGAGAAAGATTTCTTCACGTCCGTAGATTTACGTGATGCTTATTTCACCATTCCAATTCATATAAGTTCTCAGAAATACCTGAAATTTTCATGGTGCCAGTCCTTGTATCAATTTATATGTCTGCCATTTGGTTTGAAATCAGCCCCGTTTGTCTTCAGAAAAGTGCTGAAACCAATCTACTCTTTGTTCAGACAACAGGGTATAAGATGTAGTTATTACATTGATGATTCTTTAAATATGAATCAACAAATATCAGTTTGTAACGATAATACGACAATTATCGAACAGACTTTACAAAGGTTAAGTTTTCTTATCAATCAAGAAAAGTCCTCTTTAGTTCCATCACAGAGAATTATATTCTTTGGGTTTGTGCGTTATGTTTAAAGTTTTTCTTACAGATAAAAAAGTGTGTAAAATTGCTTCAAAAGCACTATCTCTACTAAACTGTTCACTGGTTATTGTACGGGATTTAGCGTCCTTTATTGGACTATTTATAAATGCATTTTATGCTGTGTCAGAAGCTCCGTTATTTTATAGAAGTATGGAGAGAAATAAGATAGTGGGATTAGGTCCAAACATGTGTTTTGACAATAAGGTAGTTTTAACAGAACTATCAAGACAAGAGATGGAATGGTGGCTAAATAATGTTTGGTGCAAAAATGGCAAACCCATTAGACCTTTGAAGGTTACTAGGCATTGTATTTCTGATGCTAGTTTGGAAGGCTGGGGTGCCATTGATCTTGATTCAGAAGATGTGGCTCATAGTAGATGGTTAGGAGTTGAAGCAAGTTGTAGCATCAATTATTTGGAACTGCTGGCGTTTTTTTACGCCCTACAAGCCTTCTAGAGATTGCAATAATGTGCATATTGAAATTCAATGTGACAATATTTCAGCTATAGCGTATATAAATGATATGGGGGGCATGTGTTCTATAAAGATGGATACTCTTGCAAAAACTATCTGGTTATGGTGTTTTCAAAGACATATTCCAGTGATTTTTTTACCTGCGCGTCCTGCGTCCTGGACGCACAAATATTTCCGGGGACGCAAACTTTCATTTCATGTGCATCCACGGGACGCATAAAAAAATCGAGAAGAAAGTCCAATGAATATAGATATTTTCCGCTGTCGATCGCCAGTCGCAAATTGCCCCAAAAAAATCAAACTTGCGAAAGAAAAAAAGAATTTGCGAAAATCGTTTGCGAAAGAGAAATCTTGGCAAGTTTGAGCCGCCATTTTGTTTATATAAATGCTCTAAGCGACGTATTTTTTTCCACAACGCAAGCGACTATCGATTTTGTTCTCTGTGTACAGAATACCGTGATAACTTTAGCAGGTAACCAGTCTTGATATTTGACAATGTAAAGGTCAAGTTACTGTGTGATTGGAGGTTTTTCACACGTTTAATCAGGTTTATTGGACGAATTAGTGACATGCCCGATTAAGAAATGTTGTTATTGTCAATGAAAGAAACACGTAGTTATCCGTTTGCTCTTTGATTAGACATATTTTTTAATTGAACATGCTTTCGTCCGTAATCAAGATTACGTTTGACTAAACACTTTCGGATGCGGACAATTTAACAAAATGATTTCAAGTGTGGAGTTCGAAGGTTTTCTGACCCTCTAGTCAAAAGCCAATGAAAATGATTTTAAGACCTATATAAACTGAATCGAAATGACGATCAACGCTGTAATCTCGCCAAATAGTTAACTGATTACTCTCAGCGTAAACACAATCAAATCACTCATTCAGTACCATTCTAAAAATGACTTCCGAACGTAAGCTAGATTTTTCTTCATTCTAACCCTTCTGCAAAATACAAAAATAATCAAACTTATGCCAGAAACTTTCATGGAAATGACTAGCTCAGTTATGATCCTGTATCAAAGTTTATGCAATGTATAATTTGTATTAAACAAGAGGGCCATGATGGCCCTTGAATCGCTCACCTGATTTTTTTTTTTTTTCACTTAAGCTATATAAGCCTCACTTGGCTTGAAGGAATCTGATAGAGGGTCACCCTAGGAACATTTCTACAAAATTATTTGAAAATCGGCCAGATACTTTTGGAGGAGAAGATTTTTTAAGTTTTCACTATAGCCATATAATGCAAAATAGCCCTGCCTACTGGCGGCCATGTTTTTTGACCAATCAACATGGCTTGAAGGAATCTGAAAGTGGGTCACCCAAGGAACATTTCTACAAAATTATTTGAAAATCGGGCCGACACTTTTGGAGAAGAAGATTTTTTAAGTTCGCACTATAGCCATATAAGGCAAAATAGCCCCGCCCCCCTGGTGGCCATGTTTTTTGACCAATCAACATGGCTTGAAGGAATCTGGTAGAGGGTCATCCAAGGAACATTTCTACAAAAATTATTTGAAAATCTGCCAACCAGTTTGGGAGAAGAAGAATTTTGAAGTTTTTTTCGTTTCGTTGCCATGGAAACAAGAATTCTGCATGGATCCCAAAAAATTTGAAGAAATTCTGGTGAGGTCATTAAGAGGATGCTTTCTGTGAAGTTTCATCCCAATTGACCCACTGGTTACTGAGGAGAAGATGTTGAAGATTTTTTAAGTTTATACTTTGGCCATATAAGGCAAAATAGCCCCCGCCCCCTGGCGGCCATGTTTTTCGACCAATCAACATTGCTTGAAGGAATCTGATAGAGGGTCACCCAAGGAACATTTCTACAAAATTATTTGAAAATCGGCCTGACACTTATGGAGGAGAAGATTTTTTAAGTTTTCATTATAGCCATAAAAGGCAAAATAGCCCCGCCCCCTGGCGGCCATGTTTTTTGACCAATCAACATGGCTTGAAGGAATCTGATAGAGGATCACCCAAGGAACATTTCTACAAAATTATTTGAAAATCGGCCTGACACTTTTGGAGGAGAAGATTTTTTAAGTTTGCACTATAGCCATATAAGGCAAAATAGCCCCGCCCCCCCTGGCGGCCATGTTTTTCGACCAATCAACATGGCTTGAAGGAATCTGATAGAGGGTCACCCAAGGGACATTTCTACAAAATTATTTGAAAATCAGCCTGACACTTTCGGAGGAGAAGATTTTTTAAGTTTTCACTATAGCCATATAAGGCAAAATAGCCCCGCCCTGGCGGCCATGTTTTTCGACCAATCAACATGGCTTGAAGGAATCTGATAGAGGGTCACCCAAGGAACATTTCTACAAAATTATTTGAAAATCGGCCTGACACTTTCGGAGGAGAAGATTTTTTAAGTTTTCACTATAGCCATATAAGGCAAAATAGCCCCGCCCCCCCTGGCGGCCATGTTTTTCGACGAATCAACATGGCTTGAAGGAATCTGATAGAGGGTCATCTAAGGAACATTTCTACAAAATTATTTGAAAATCTGCCAACCAGTTTGGGAGAAGAAGAATTTTGAAGTTTTTTCAGTTTCGTTGCCATGGAAACCAGAATTTTGCATGGATCCCAAAAATTTGAAGGAATTCTGGTGAGGTCATTGAGAGGATGCTTTCTGTGAAGTTTCATCCAAATTGACCCACTGGTTACTGAGGAGAAGAAGTTGACGCACGACGCACGACGGACGCCGGACAAAAGGCGATCACAATAACTCACCTTGAGCAAAGCTCAGGTGAGCTAAAAACAAATTAAGTAATGTAGAAACATTTCCACCTCTTGATATACAGTCCTGGTAGAGAAAGAAAATGACAACTGTGTACTTCGCTGCAAAGCAAATCTTCTTATAATAGTTACTGTAGCATACTAAATAACATAATAGCTATTAGTAAATGAAATAAAAGAAGAAACAATTTATTTAATCTTACTGTCCCTTTTTTAAAACCTTTTGTCAATTTAATTGATTTTTCCATTTAAAAAAAGAATGGCACCAAAGTACAATGCACTAACTTTCAGCAATCGACTCTTGCAAGGCATGCAACTTTATGTGAACATCAAATGCTCGTACAAGCACCAGGTTTACAACAAGACCTGCACACAGTACACCAACAATGTGATAGCAAACAAGATGCAGCTGCCAAAATCTTATTCAAGACTTTTCATTAATGATTATTTGTTAGATGGTTCATTTTAATAAATTCAAAGGTATATTACCGCCGACGTGAGATTTTATAAAATTGTCCTGAAAATTAGGACTCGCACCTTCAATTTTGGGACTCACAGAATTTTAGTTCAGCGAGTCCTGGGACTCACTGGTTGTAATTTGTAAAACAAGAGGCCCAAGAGGGCCAGTATCGCTCCACGGCCATAAGGCAAAAATAAAATCTCCAAACAGCCCTGCCCCGTGGTGGCTATTTTTTTTACCAACCACCATGGCTTAAAGGAATCTTGTAGAGTGTCACCAAAGGAATGTTTCTGCAAAATTATTTGAAAATATGCCTGACACTTTCGTCGGAGAAGATTTTTTAAGTTTTCACTATGGTCATATAAGTCAAAATAGCCCCGCCCTCTGGCGGCCATGTTTTTCGACCAGTCAACATGGCTTGAAGGAATCTGATAGAGGGTCACCCAATGAACATTTCTACAAAATTATTTGAAAATCGGCTGAACACTTTCGGAGAAGAAGATGTTTTAAGTTTTCACTATAGCTATATAACGCAAAAAAGCCCCGCCCCCTGGCGGCCATGTTTTTCGCCCAATCAACATTTCTTGAAGGAATCTAATTAAGGTTCACACAAGGAACATTTCTACAAAATTATTTGAAAATCGGCCTGACACTTTTGGAGGAGAAGATTTTTTAAGTTTGCTCTTTAGCCATATAGGCAAAATAGCCCCGCCCTGTGACGGCCATGTTTTTTTACCAATCAACATGGCTTGAAGGAATCTGATAGAGGGTCACCCACGGAACATTTCTACATAATTATTTGAAAATCTGCTGAACACTTTTTGAGAAGAAGATTATTTAAGTTTTCACTATAGCTATATAAGGCAAAAAAGCCCCGCCCCCTGGCGGCCATGTTTTTCGCCCAATCAAAATTTCTTGAAGGAATCTAATAAAGGGTCACCCAAGGAACATTCATACAAAATTATTTGAAAATCGGCCTGTCACTTTCGGAGAAGAAGATTTTTTAAGTTCTCACTATTTTTTTCTTTCGGTTGCCATGGAAACCAGAATTTTGAATGGATCAAAAAAATTTGAAGGAATTTAGTAGAGGACATTGAGAGGATGCTTCCCATGAAGTTTCAACCAAATTGGCCAAGTGGTTAGGGAGAAGAAGTCGTTTAAAGGAAAAAGTTAACGCACGCACGCACGCACGACGGACAATTCGCCATGACATAAGCTCGACTGGCTTTCAGCCAGTGGAGCTAAAAATCACTGATATTCATATTTCAGCATCATATGTAGTTAGCGCAGATAATAGTGCCGATTTATTTTCAAGAACTTTTTCTGATTCCACAGAATGGATGCTGAAAGATGATATTTTTGAAAGACTTTGTAAACAATTCTTTTTTCCTGATATTGATTGGTTTGCCTCGGGTGTCAATAATAGATTAAGTCCTTATGTCTCATGGTTTCCTGATCCAGGGGCCTGTCATTACGATGCATTTACATTGGATTGGGCAAAATACAGGCCATACATTATTCCACCTTTCAATTTGATTGGAAAGGTCATTAACAAAATTGTTCAGGATCAGGTTGAAATGGCTATACTTGTATTCCCTTTTTGGAAATCACAGACTTGGTTTCCAGTTATTTTAGAAAACCTATGTTCTTTTCCTAGTAGATTTCCACGGCACTTTTTGGAAATCACAGACTTGGTTTCCAGTTATTTTAGAAAACCTATGTTATTTTCCTAGTAGATTTCCACGGCACAGAGGCTTGTTAACCTTAGCGCACAACGGACAGTGCCATCCACTGGGAAAGAGTTTACAGATGATCGGAGTAACTGTCTCAGGGCAGCCCTTAGTAGTAAAGGCATTCAGGGAGAAATTACAGATGTTATCTCAGAGTCATGGAAAACGGGAACAAGAAAACAATATTCATATGCATGGAGACGATGGGTTCATTGGAACAGTATCAGGTTTGGAAATCCGTTTATTACGACTGAAACTTTAGTTCTTCAGTTCTTGTTTTTTCTACATAAAACAGGTAAATCCTATAGTGTCTTGAATACTCACAAGTCTATGCTTCTAGAGGACCCGGCCGGGTAGCTCAATTGGTAGCGTATCTGACTCGTGATCTGGAGGTCACGGGTTTGATACCCGGTTGCGGCGACATTCTTTCGGGCGATGTTTTCCATTGCCTCTCACCTCTGATCTATGTGAGAAAGTAGTCAGTGGCTTCGAAAGAATGTTGTGTAAGTACTGGTGTGGGAAAGCCAGGAAAACATGGGTAGGTGCACTGACCGCCGTGATATGACCAAAGCTGTTGAAAGTGGCGTTAAACACCAAACAAACAAACAAACAAATGCTTCTAGAGACTTTACTTTTGTTTGGAAATACATGGTGTCCTAATAGTCCTCTTATTAGCAGGTTTATGAAGGGAATGTTTTTCAAGTGTCCACCAAAACCAAGATATATGTTCACATGGGATGTTTCAGTAGTTCTTACTTATTTAAAAGGGTTGGTTCCTTTAGATAAACTTACATCAAAGTTACAGCACTCATTGCTCTAGCAGCTGCACCTCGAGCGCAAACTTTACAATCTATGTCATTGGATTTCATGCACATTCAGGATGATTGTGTAGTGTTTAGTTTTCCTTATGGTTTAAAAACTTCCAGGGCTGGTCATCAGTTCTCATTAAAGTTGGAACACTTCGTGGATGAGATCTTTGTGCTATGCACACGTTGCTTTTTTTATATTAAAAAGACTAAATCTATTCGGGCAAGCCAGAATGTACTGGTCTCTTATGTCACTTACAAGTCTGTGTCGACTAGTACTATTGCTAGATGGTTGAAATGCGTACTTAGTTTGTCAGGTATTGATACTGATTATTTCAAAGCCCATTCGTTTAGAGGAGCTTCTACTTCGGCAGCATTTAATAAAGGGTGTTCCCTTACTAACATTTTGGAAACAGCAGTCTGATAAAAAATTTAAGAAATTTTATTTGGTAAAAAGTACTGTCTCTTTCACACAAAGTGTGTTTTCCACTAATTGTTAGTTATTCATGATACTACATGTGTTTTATGTTTATATGTATATATATATATGATGGGTAGTTACTTGAGGGTATTAATACTTCATTGATTATTAGCAGTGACAAATGTTTTGTTGTTCTTTGAAGATTTCCATCCCCAGTCGCGGCACTACGGTCATGGTGGAGTGCCCTTGGGCAAGGCACATTTTCTAGCCTAGTACTGGTTTGTTTACGCAGGGATCATGAATAATTAAATTTAATTGCGCGCTAAATGACCTTAGCTGTCGATGCGCCATAAAACAATATACATTCATTCTTTGAAGATGCAAATGTATACATGTGAAAGCCGGGGGCTTTACAAATAATAATGGCCCCTCATCCAAGCTTTAGTGATGGATGAGGGGCATTATTGAAGTAAAGCCGGAGGCTAAGCATGTATTCACCCTCCCTGTTTGACCATCTCTTATGGGTTATCCCACCCTTGTACTGAGTTGATCCCAACAAAACATTAATTCTTTAAATTATGATTGTGAATGGGTTGACTTCCGGTAATGACGTAGTGGGGCGCACTTGTTTTTTCTTTAAAGACACGGGTAATCGAATAATGCTCAGAATGATATGCTAATGTATACATGCTTAGCCTCCGGCTTTACTTCAATAATGCCCCTCATCCATCACTAAAGCTTGGATGAGGGGCCATTTTTCACTAGGTTATTTGAAATATTCTGCATAAAATTTATGTATTTTATCCATATTTACAAAAGATTCAAACGCTATTGACAGAAATGTTTAAACTTGAGACCAAAAAATCAAATGATGCAATATAACTCTTCAAATTGGAGGACACCGAAACAGGGCATACGTTACGAGTGTCAGTTTTACAAAGAAAGACATATTAAATAAGATTCAATTTTATTAACCAAAAAGCAAATTATTCAGGTTCAATGTAGTTATTAAATCATAAAATATTGTCACAAACAATGACGCGAATAATACCGTAAAACATGAAACATGTTAAGTTTGTTTCATGTGTTACGGTATTATTCACAACAAAGCCGCCATTTTGATAATTGCGCAATGTTAATCATGGTTTCCTGCTGAGAATTAGAAATCGGTAAACAGCGTTGAATGTAAACATCGGAGTCCACTTTTGATCGAGGTAGTCGGGTCGTGAACGTCATTGACCCAATTTTATCCAATGAAATCGCAATTATAAAGTCATATGATTTTTTTCCCCGCCGGTTATGCTAATTAATTTTGGTAAACAAAGCCGTGATTGGGCATTTATTATTCACGGGGAATCATTTATAGATCTACCCAAACATTTACTTTGATATTACAAATACTATGTCGATTATGAAGGTGTTTCATATTTGATAAACGGCAAGATAAGATCTAGAAGTAGTCGTATTGTATTGTCTTTAATATTTGGATCGAATTTATTTTATTAACTTCTGCATGGCGAAAATTTTCTTCTCTGTTTGTCTGAACCGGTCTGCACAGGTTTGCAAACATCGCATACTTAAAGTAGAAATATGGATCCAAATACATTTAAAAATTTCATTGGTTATTCGCTAGCATTCATGGATTAACACATAGCCCCAGGAAACAATGGTCACTAATGATTGGACGGACGTATTTGGTAAATATATCACGTTAATTGACTATTACCGACGCAATTCGGTTGGCTGAAACCACTTGATCTGACAGGTGGGTACTGTTATTGATTTTTTTATGGTCACAGCGAGTGGTTTTCGCACGTAACATACAGTCACTGTTTATACATGACATGTGTGTAAGTAATTAAGCCGGGCTACCAGACACAGGAATAAACAGTAGCCCGCCGGGCTTTCATTTGAAAATGACAGTAGCTCGAGCAATTATTGTGGTAGCCCGTGGGCTCCGGGCATGCCCGACCATAGCCAGACAACAATCCCAGCCTCTAACAGGTTTGTTTATAAATTGATTGGGTCAAGACATACTAAACATCTCGATAGTTAATTATAATTTGATTATTTTGGGTTAAGCACAGTTTTAAAAAAAAATCTAAGTCATATCCTATCCATGTGCATTGATTGTGCACCTACACTTTAGGAACCATGATCTTACATATATAGTTCTGAATGCAACAGTAACTAAGTAGTATTGATTGTGCACCTACACTTTAGGGACCATGATCTTACACATACAGTAACAGTTCTGACATGCAACAGTAACAAAGTAGTATTGATTGTACACCTACACTTTAGGAACCATGATATTACACATTACAACAGTAACTAAGTAGCATTGATTGAGCACATATTCAGACGATATTGAATCTCTTTATTTAAGTCCCGAGACCGAACTGCACCAACCCAGTGTTTAGACCGATCTGCACCAACACAGTGTCCAGACCGAGATGCACCAACCCAGTGTTCAGACAGAGCTGCACCAAGACAGTGTCCAGACCGAGATGCACCAACCCAGTGTCCATACCAAACTTCCATCAAGGTACATATGATTTACTTATAAACTTTAGGGACCATGATCTTGCTCATACAGTTCTGACATGCATCGTTAATAAAGTATTATTGATTGAGCACATATTCATACGATATTGAATCTCTTTATTTAAGTCCCGAGACTGAACTGCACCAACCCAGTGCCGAGACCGAGCTGCACCCACCCAGTGTCCGGAACGAGCTGCACCGTCCAGAGAGCGAGCTGCACCAACCCAGTGCCGAGACCGAGCTGCACCAACCCGGTGTCCAGACCGAGCAGCAGCCACCCAATGTCGAGACAGATCAGCAGCCATCCAAGTGTTGTAACCAAACTTCCATCCAGGTACATATATTTTACTTACACAATAGGACAATGATCTTACACATTAATTTCTGACACGCAACAATAACAAAGTAGTATTGATTGTGCACCTATTCATATGATATTAAACCTCTTTATTTATTACGAAGAATAAGTTTGCTAAGTAGCTGTTGCAAGAAGTAGTACACAATTCCTATAAAAACTAACAAATTACAATGAGTTTGATGATTCACATGCTAGAATAAGAAATTGATTGTACTTTTGGGTACTCAATATT
The DNA here is from genome assembly GCA_031761405.1 of Serripes groenlandicus. Classification (NCBI taxonomy): domain Eukaryota; kingdom Metazoa; phylum Mollusca; class Bivalvia; order Cardiida; family Cardiidae; genus Serripes; species Serripes groenlandicus. Next base: position 72,797,865 of record JASEVX010000006.1, read on the forward strand.
TATTTTATACTACTTATGCATTACTTTTGAATAGGTTTCCTGTAGGAACCAACATTTTAGTTAATGTTGGTTCAAAAACATTGAATGCTGTGGTAAGTAAAATGTTCAGAATTATGTTACAGTTATTATTCCCCCAGAAATATATGGGGGCCATATAGGAGTCATACTTGTTGGTTGGTCCATCTGTCAGTCTGTGGACGTATCTCGTGAACATTAGTTCTCAGTGACCCTTAGTCGGAATGTAATGAAACTTAACAAGAAGGAAGGGTACCAAGCCCTTGTGCATATTGTCTGTTAAGTGTGAAAAAAATATTTGTTGACGGAGTTATAGTCCTTTAAAAGAACGGCAATAACTGTGTCAGGGCGCCTTCCGGGGACAATTATCTCCTTCAGTGTTATTTCTAGTTCATTTTGAGTTAACTTCTTTGATGGTTTTATGTTTTTGAATATGTTCGTGTTTGAATTTGTACAATGTCATGTTTTATTCTAGTTTTTTAAGTATGACAAATACAATCACATAAAATGTAATCAAATAAATATAACACTTATAGATGGTCTTCTTATACATGAATTCATGAATGCCGAGTATCAATTAATATATGTCAATCTTATTCAGCTGTTCATGTATATAATTTCAGGATGTCCCAAAGACTGATGAAGTCGAGGAATATGGAATATGGGTTCAGTTTTATCGTTCATATAAGAAACATCTATGGACCTTGGAAGAAAAACAATTTTTTGTTTGCTGGGAAGATATTGTTGAGCAGATAAATCAGCCGTCGCTTGTCATGATTGGATTTAGAATATATTATACATCTTAATAGATTAAGACTGGAACTGTGCTATCTGTGTTTTTCTGTAGCATTTTTTCCAAGAATTAACAATTGTAACTGTCTTTGTTTAGTATGTAGTTAAAATTTGACTTTTAAAGTGTTGCCTGAGCCTGACATCAAACTTGTTGGCTCCAGACTTTATTATATGTTTGGAAAGTTTATGAGTATTAATGTCAGATTTATAAACCATTTTGATGTGTTATGGTATGTAGATGTGCATGAAGCAATATAATTATGTTCTTTCGCTTCCAAGGGGAGATCATTTAACTTAGTTTGGAGGTATGCCTTTGAAGGCTTGCTCATAGTACCTCAAGTTTAATCTGTATGTTAATTTGTTGCTTTTGGACAGAGTGAACAAGGTTCTGGAGTCTTGCTTCCTTAACTTTTCGCATATATGATGTATGTAATAAATCATTTCCCCTCCACCTAAAATGATTACAAATAAAAGGATACAATCTGGTGAAAAACCAGACATTATAGTATCATGTCAAAAGTTATCTCCAATGAATTTTTGGTGGTAAAAATTATTTTTTTAACTTCTCATTATATTCTTTTCCTGTGATTATGTTTGGTAAAATATTGTTTAAAAAAACAGTTTGTCAATGGACTAAATTTAATAATTGGCTTATAAATGTTTAAGTTAGGTTACAAGATCATTTAAATAAATTTCTTTATATGGTAATTATGTTTGACAAAGACTACAGTGTGACACAGGGGCGGCGAATGTCGAAATTTCATTTGCACACCCCCCCCCTCCCCAAATCCGTGCCCGTGATAGATCAATATATATATAGATATTTTTCTTAATATGCGAATACTTAATACTAAAATAGTTCCAGGGATAACCCTGGAGGGGACATTGGCCCCTTAAATTTGAAAATAGTCCCTCCTAATTATCCAATTCCTTTAATTTTACATTAAATGACCCCTCAAAATTGTATAATCTAAATTTCAAAATCTTTAAAAGTTACCAAATTTGGCCCCTTCATCTTCAAAGCCAGGAAACCCCCTGTAGTTTAATTGTAAAAAACTTAAGACAGCATATAGCTTTCATTTTCCTTCAGATACTGTTATTTGTGTTTTAAAATTTGCGAAACCAAATAATTGCAGTCTCATCCCTGGAAGTTATTTTCATGAGGTAAAATTTCGATAATTTTTTTTTGCAGAATTTCCCTGTTCTCCGTGCTTGCACGCCAAAGAAAAAAGACGACGCCGCGGTACAGATTAAACTTACTTTACCGTTTAGCTCTTTCAGCCGCAGTAACTAACTGTTATAAAATAATGTTAAAAAATATTGATGGTACTTTGAATTGAAGTATTAATGAAGTTATAATCACCACAGGTCTGGGAAGGCTAGTTACAATCTGCCACAGATTTGGAGTCTACAATTGGTTTGATTACATATCTTGAATTATAGCTCAAGTTGTGAAATTAATATATATGTGATGACGAGAAGGATTATTAACTTTAAAAGGCATATAATTTATAATATATTGAATATTGTATTTCTCAGATATCGAGAGAAACGAAAAAACGATACGGCATTCCAGGAAAAGGAGAAGTTGCGGAAAAGGTTAGCCTGGCAACGAAGGACATCGGGGCAGAAAGAAAATGACGCCCTAAGAAACCGCAAAAATCAGCAAAGGTAACAAAATCATTTAAAAAAAGACTGTGGTGTAAAATATCAATGTCAGAAACCGTGAATTTAAGACCCTGCAAATTATAAATAATTTCTGGGAACGACAATGCAAACTAATTAAGTATCCAGGAAATCAAAATGCACTCTATTGTCCTGTGTTCAAAATTAGGGCTGTCACGTGTACAGAATATTGGCCCCAGGTTACCGGGTACTCAAAATATTTGACCAATCAGGAATCAGCATGAATGCAAAAAACACTGCAGTAGAGAGTGGTATCAGGGTATTGGGTAGAGATACTAAAATCCACAATCTGTGACCTGGCCCCAGTTTCATGAACAATCCTTAGCTAAGTTAAGGAGCTTCCTTAACTTAAGCAATGCATTTCCTATGGGGTAAATTTAAGTTAAGGAGCTCCTTAAGCTAAGGAACGTTCATGAAACTGGGGCCTGTGCTTCGTTGATGATACTAAAGTATTATTGCTTTTCCTTGCATTCATAACTGGCCATTTTATAACTGTAAAACGATAGTTGCGGTAAAGTTATTCACTACGAGCTGATCAACATGTGTATAATATATTCACTGAGACATTCCTTGAACGAGGATAAAGAGAGAACCAGGCATCATACGGATGATTAAGAAAGCATAAAAGAAACTCCAAGTGTAGACGGAAACTCGTACACTGAAAGTTCAGATGAAAATGGAAACTTGTACACATCAAAATATTCCTTGCCAAAGTATAGAAAGAGGACCAAACTTCCTAAAGATGAAACCTCAGGTGAAGAAAGTTTTGATGAATATTCAAGTGTAAAAGGGAAGTCTCACACATCAAAACATTCCTTGCCGAAGTATAGAAAGAAAACCAGAGCTGCTGAAGATGAACTGTCAGATGTAGAAAACCTTGATAAAAGTAAAAACCAGAAATCCATTGATGACATTGTACTTAAAGAGAGAGATGTAAATAATCCAAAAATATAGTAAAGACTCAGAAGTTGTGCCATCAGACATTGAAAATTATCTGAGTGCCAAGAAAACTCTGGTTCATATTGTGTACAGTGTTCTTTGAATAATAAATATCTGTAAATAGTTTTTAATGATTTAGTTGTTGAAAACGATTATTGTTGTTTAAAGATGGTAGTTGAAGAGACCCCAACACCTGAGGATGGGGAGTACGCAAGCTGTACCACTAACTCCAACAACTGTGAAAAAGCGAAAACTGATAGGGAGAGATATAGGAAGGAAGTCATCGGTGTCAGTTTAACAACCAGAGGCCCAAGAGGGCCAGTATAGCTCCACGGCCATGTTTTTCGACCAATCAACATGGCTTGAAGGAATCTGAAAGAGTGTCCCCAAAGGAACAATTCTACAAAAACAAGAGGGCCATGATGGCCCTGGATCGCTCACCTTAATTATACAATGTACTGTTATGCAAAACACATCAAGACAATTATTCTGAATGCAACCTCCAGTGTTAACAAGATTTTCCTTCATTTGGCCTAGTGATCTATAAATTATTTTTCCTGATATGACCCATATTCCAACATGGACTAGATATCATCAAAACAACATTCTGACAAATTTTCAACTTGCTCAAAGTAAAAATGCGCACTCCGGAGTTCGAACAATATTTCCTTTATTGACCTTGTTTCTGACCCCCATATGACCCATATTCGAACTTGAACTAGATATCATTTAGACAAACATTCTGACCAAATTTCAAGATGCTTAAGCAAAAAATGCAGCATCCAAAGTGTTAACAAGATTTTCCTTCAGTTTGGCCTAGTGACCTAGTTTTTGACCCAGCATGACCCGTATTCGAATTTGGCCTAGATATCATTCAGCTTAACATTCTGACCAAATTTCAAGCTGCTGATGCAAAACATGTGGCTTCTACAGAGTTAACAAGATTTTCCCTCAATTTGGTCTAGTGACCTAGTTTCTGACCCAATATGACCCATATTTAAACTCGACCTACATATCATCAAGACGAACATTCTGACTAAAAATACAGCTTCTACGGTGTAAACAAGATTTCCCTTCAATTTGGCCTAGTGACCTAGTTTTTGACCCGGCATGACCCGTATACGAACTTGACCTAGATATCATTCAGCTCAACATTCTGACTAAATTTCAAGCTGCTGAAGCAAAAAATGCAGCTTCTAGTGTTAACAAGATTTCCCTTCAATTTGGCCTAGTGACCTAGTTTTTGACCCGGCATGACCCGTATTCGAACTTGATCTAGATATCATTCAGCTCAACATTCTGACAAAATTTCAAACTGCTGAAGCAAAAATTGCAAGTTAAAAATGTGGCCTCCAGAGTGTTAACAAGATTTCGCTTCAATTTGACCTAGTGACCTCGTTTTTGACCTCATATGGCCCAGTTTCGAACTTGTCCAAGATTTGATGGAACTGAATGTTCTGATACACTTTCATGAAGATTGGATGCAAAATGTAGCCTGTAGAGTGTTAACAAGCTGAAATGATGACAATGCACGACGGACGGACGCCGGACAAAATGTGATCACAATAGCTCACCTTGCACTTCGTGCATAGGTGAGCTAAAAATTGAAAATTGGCCAAACACTTTTGGAGGAGAAGATTTTTTAAAATTTAACTATAGCCATATAAGGCAAAATAGCCCCGCACCCAGGCAGTCATAATTTTCGACCAATCAACTTAGCTTGAAGGAATCTGATAGAGCCATATAAGGCAAAATAGCCCCGCACCCAGGCGGTCATAATTTTCGACCAATCAACGTAGCTTGAAGGAATCTGATAGAGGGTCACCCAAGGAACATTTCTACACAATTATTTGTATGTCGGCCTGACACTTTCGGAGGAGAAGATTTTTAAAGTTTTCACTTTAGCCATATAAGGCAAAATAGCCCCGACCTCTGGCTGCCATGTTTTTCGACCAATCAACATGGCTTGAAGGAATCTGATAGAGGGTCACCAAAGGAACATTTCTACAAAACAAGAGGGCCATGATGGCCCTGGATGGCTCACCTGATTTTATTTGTTTTCACTTTAGCCATGTAAGCCCCCTGGCCGCCATAGTTTCGACCAATCAACATGGCTTGAAGGAATCTGATAGAGGGTAGATGGTCACCCCAAGGAACATTTTTACAAAATTATTTGAAAATCGTCGGAGGAGAAGATTTTTTAAGTTTTCACTATAGCCATAGAAGGCAAAATAGCCCGCCCCCTGGCAGCCATGTTTTCAGACCAATCAACATGGCTTGAAGGAATCTGATAAAGGGTCACCCCAAGGAACATTTCTACAAAATTATTTGAAAATCTGTCTGACACTTTCGGAGGAGAAGATATTTTAAGTTTTCACTATAGCCATATAAAGCAAAATAGCCCCGCCCCTGGCAGCCATGTTTTTCGACCAATCAACACAGCTTGAAGGAATCTGATAGAAGGTCAAACAAGAAACATTTTTATAAAATTATTTGAAAATCTGCAAACCATTTTGGGAGAAGAAGAATTTTGAAGTTTTTTTTATTTCGTTGCCATGGAAACCAGAATTCTGCATGGATCCCAAATATTTGAAGGAATTCTGGTGAGATCATTGAGAGGATGCTTTCTGTGAAGTTTCATCCTAATTGACACACTGGTTACCGAGGAGAAAAGGTTGACGGATGATGCACACTTGACAAAAGGCGATCACAATAACTTACCTTGATCACTTGGTGCTCAGGTGAGCTAAAAAATCGGACAATTTTGGAGATTTTTTGAGTTTACACTATTTTTTTCTTTCGGTTGCCATGGAAACCAGAATTTTGCATGAATTTGAAGGAGTTTAGGGATGGACATCGAGAGTATGCTTCCTATGAAGTTTCATCAAAATTGGCCAAGTGGTTAGGGAGTAGAAGTTGTTTGAAGCTAAAAGTATAATGCATAGGCGCACTATGGACAATTCGCCATGAAATAAGATCGACTGGCTGAAGCCAGTGGAGCTAAAAATCTTAATATTATGCTCTCCTGAAGGAATATAGCCATAGGAAATTAGAAATTTTGTTTAAGAAAAATAAAACACTTTCCATGAACCAAATAACCAAAATGATTCAATACTGCTGGTCAAAATGACCCCCTTTAAAGTATAGATATTGTAGCTTCTAGGAACTTTGTTGCACGTTTCTATGTATAGTATTTAAACAAATGTATTGAAAAACTGCTGTGTGGACACTATTCAAATGTTACAGAGATGGGAGCTATTCGTGCTTATGACAGTTTGAAGAACATATGCCAAGAGGTCAAACTTTGACAGCCTGAGCGGACAACATCTGTTAACCTCTGAAAATACAGTACAGCATGGCAGTGTCACACGTAAGTTGACAAATAATTTGGTTATTTTCAATTGAGCTTTGAGCAGAGTGGGGTAGGGAGATATATTGATTTTGTGCTTTCTGTCTGTCTGGATGGATGTATGTAACAAAAGTTTGTCTGTGCATCTTCTCCTAAACCATTTGTTGGATTTTAGTGAAACTTCACACGAGTGATTGGTACCAAGGCCTTGTTGTGCATATTGGTCAGCATTTTTGGATCAAATGATTTTTGACAGACTTATAATAGGCTATTTGGGGGTGGGGGGAAGAGACATACAGATTTACAGATTGATTTTTGTGTAAACCACCATTTATAAACTTGCAATATTTTTTCTATTTTTTGCTTTTAACCTAGATTAACGACCTCAACCATCATCAGCAGCAGTGGTTACTTTACCATTTGGGCCACTCACTTGACGTTCATAAGATTCATCATCGCCAGACGTCTGGTGTGATTGAGAGGGCTGACATAGCTTAAATGCTGCTGTTGCAGGAGTATAATGTAGCTGGAAAATATGCATGAAAAAATCTCAATGGCATCGATCTTACTCGTAATTTTTGTGTACACTTTTTTAAGTGATGCTCTGTTCATTATTTGAGATGGTTAATTGTATTGCAAACTTGTAACTTTCTCAGTTTCCACACATTGACTAACCCTAACCCTGTGACTTTCCACACATTGACTTAAAACTTTGTAGACATGATCAGCATAGGCTGAAGTTGTGCCCAAACATTGGCCCAAACATTTTTCTATGACGTTCACCACCCTAGGCCATAGTTATTGCCCTTGGAATTAAAATATAAGTAATTTATAGCAAGAGTAGTATGTTTGATTCAGTTGAATAAGTAATTCATACTTCTCTACAGTCTACGGAAGCGCATATTGAGCATCAGTTGCACACATGATTTCAATATATTTATCATCATTCCGATTTATTTTTCTCTAATAGACATAGATGTAGAGATCATGAAATATATATGCTCTTTTTTGAATAATTATTTCAGTTTAATGTCTTGTATTACATGATATCTAGATTAAAGTTTAATCCTTCATTTCAAAATATGTTTTCGCAATACGCAAGAAAAAAATAATTATTTTCGATTGTATAAATGAAAACACGAAACGGAAAAAAATATCTCAATTTAAGCGGTTATTTTCCCGTGCGCGCCAATGTAAAGAATCATTTCATTGGTTGTCGTATATTTTAAAGATGGACGACTCTGGCTCACCTACCCAAAGGAAAACGGTTATTTACTTTATTTATTATCTTCAATCTCTAAAACGGTGTCCAATGACTAACGTAGGCATGATATTTATAAACTGTTGTAGCAGAAAACTGTTTTGTGCAAGTTCGTTCAGTGTAAATAAAGGCCAGTTTAGTTCCATAACTATGTATCGTCCAACTCCATGATCTACCTTAGTTCCCGACGTCATTATTTTCGTCTTTTTATTCCATGACATTGTATTATACAAGCAGTAAGTCAGGGGCGTAGCTTGGTAATAATCAATGTGTAGATGAATATATGTTACAGTCAATCTGTGAAATCAGCCATTTCATGAAATGGCTAATTTATTTATCCATTTCGTGAAATGACCAATTCACTCGGTAATTTCATAAAATGGCTAAATAATTGCTCCAGCCATTTCATGAAATGGCTAAAATCAAACGTCTTTGGGAGGGCATAAGAATCAGGTGGTCAAAGCGGGTCAATATATAAGAAATATACCTTTAAGAAACAAGACAGCATCTTTTATTTTATAAAAGTTTTGTACATTGTTTAACTCCTTCACTGCCAGGAAGGTTTTGCACATGCGCAAAATTCTCTATTTCCGCTTTAGACTTAACACACTCCCTCGACATTTGGTTAAACCCTTGGCCGAGTGTCAAACAGCTAGGATACGAATGAGACGCCGAGTTAAGGAACGGGTTAAACAACCAAGAACAACTAGCATGATAAAAGCACAATCAGTAATGTACATTTTCAACATCACATACAAATGTTCATGGAGCTATTTATTCTTACATGTAAGACTGCTGTGGAATCTGCTATTACACATTTTACCAGCCTTAAAGCACTTACATCTGTTGGTTTGACATTGTTTTTTACCATTTTCACAATCACATTGAAAAAACCCTTGCCCGCCTGATGTGGTTGCTTTCACAGCTTGGCGAAGTGTCACTGTACATTCCGTGGTAATTCTAGATCGCCACAGCTATTTTTTGGGGCATATTAGAGGGAAAATTTGTAGACAAGTGCCTACAGTGCCTAAAAGAGTGAATATTATGACAATAGGATAACCTACTTTTGATCAGCAATTTCTCCATTTGCTACAATGGATGTCAGAAATTGTCTGACAAGTGAGTCAATATTTTCTGATATCTAAAGATTCATTTACTACTCGACAATGTAGTTTATTTTAATGGTTATCATGATCACCAACTTAGGAGACCCGTGGAGGATGTCTTCATATAGTCCACCGTAAAATATCGAAATAATCAAAGCAACCAGGCGTCATCACAAAAGGGTTATATTGAAATTTTAGCTACAAATCACAACTCCTACCATGCCACTGGACCAATTTCATCTTAACTTCACAGGAATGTTCATTTATTGGTGCTCTTTCATAATAGTTCAAACACTAACATATTCTGTGTACAACTTTGGTTGCTGCACATTTGTAACAATTTGTTACTAATTTCTTCATGCTTTCTTAAGGCAAAAAAACGTCTGACATGTAAGTGACTTTAATTTTCAAAGTCCTTTTCAAACATCACTTATGTTTACATACAATATGGTTAAAAAAGTTCTCTGACCAGTCTATTGTATATGCATGATTTACAAGGTTCATGAATATTTTAACAAAGATTTATGATTGAACTTGAAAGTAAACTATCTGCATCATGATTTCTGTAAGAGTGAAACCTGTAGCGGACACACCCCCTCCAGCCCTAAGATTCATGTATGTAGCTGATCTTGCAAATCTGAGTATATCCATTCTTGGATGTTTTTGTAGAGGACATAATGACATTTTAAATAAAGTGTAAATTAAAATTTGATTATTACAAAATCTACCTCCTGCCTATTTTGCATGAGAACAAAAACTTTGGAAATATTTGTGTAAAGATTATTTTCACAGAATAGATTTAACTAGAAATATCACTGAAGGTGATAAATACCCCCAAAACAGCACCTTGACTCAAAATATGGCTTCCGACTGACCAACAAAAGGGCCATAACTCTGTAAAGTAACATGCAATTGTAAAATCTTTATGATATGCACATCTCCTCTTGGTATAGAAGCTTCATGTAAAATGTTATTGAATTCCACCCAGTGGTTTGTAAGAAATAGGCCGGACAAAATATGACCAACAACTTAATAAGTAAAAGGGCCATAACTCTGTAAAATAACATGCAATTGTAAGACCTTAAGGGTATGCACATCTCCTCTTGGTATAGAAGCTTCATGTAAATTTTTATTGAATTCCACCCAGTGGTTTGTAAGAAATAGGCCGGACAAAATATGGACATAATATGACCAACAACTTAATAAGTAAAATGGCCATAACTCTGTAAAATATCATGCAATTGTAACCCCTTTAGAATATGCACATCTCCTCTTGGTATAGAAGCTTCATGTAAAATTTTATTGAATTCCACCCAGTGGTTTGTAAGAAATAGACCGGACAAAATATGGCTTCCGACCGACCGACACAGTGACTCCTATATACCCCCCTAAAACTTTGTTTTTTGGGGGTATAAAAAGAAGAAATTGCTTGTATTAAGAAAATTCTATGGTCAAGAATGTGAAAATGACATGCTCCTGCTAATGTGTCCAAACTCACGAACAAGGAAAATATTAATTTCATACATATTATGTTTTTGGACTTTCATAAAAATGTTTAAACTAGTAAACATAAACCAAAGGTAATTATATTTTGACTTTATCAGGACCCTGGATATGTTCATTTCAGACAATAGAAAGTTTTTACCTTACAGGAATGCCAGTCTGTGATGAAAAAGTCATTAAAATTGGTCAATTGTACTCGAAAAATAAAACAAGGGCACCGCGTACGGCACAGACGCTCGACTGATAGAAAACAGAAACAAGATGTGTTTGTGAAACACTGATGCCCCCCAATGACAAGATCTAGGTCAAAGGTCAAGGTCGCCAGGTCAAAAATGTTGGTACTGACAGAAAGGTCATGTCACAAGGAATACACATGTGAAATCTGGTAGCCGTACCTGTAATGGCTCAAAAGTAGTGGTGAAGGTTAAAGTTTTTTTCCAGAATGGCAACATCTAGGTCAAAGGTCAAGGTCGCAAGGTGAAAAATTTTGGTACTGACAGAAAGGTCATGTCACAAGATATACACATGAAATATGGTAGCCGTACCTGTTATGGTTCATAAAAAGTGGTCAAGGTTAAAGTGTTTTTTTCGAGAATGGCAACATCTTGGTCAAAGGTTAAGGTCGCAAGGTGAACATTTTGGTCACAAGGTATACACATGTGAAATATGGTAGCTGTACCTGTTATGGTTCAAAAGATGTCGTCAAGGTTAAAGCTTTTATCGAGAATGGCAACATCTAGGTCAAAGGTCAAGGTCGCAAGGTGAAAATTTTTGGTACTGACAGAAAGTTCATGTCACAAGGTATACACATGTGAAATATGGTAGCCTTACCTGTTATGGTTCAAAAGAGGTGGGGAAGGTTAAACAAAAATTTGAGAATGGCAACATCTAGGTCAAAGGTCAAGGTCGCAAGGTCAAAAATGTTGGTACTGACAGAAAGGTCATTTCACAAGGAATACACATGTGAAATATGGTAGCCGTATCTGTTATGGTTCAAAAGTAATGACCAAGGTTAAAGTATTTTTCGAGAATGGCAACATCTAGGTCAAAGGTCAAGGTCACAAATGTTGGTACTGACAGAAAGGTCATGTCACAAGGAATACACATGTGAAATATGGTAGCCGTACCTGTTATGGTTCAAAAGTAATGGCCAAGGTTATATTTTTTTTCGAGAATGGCAACATCTAGGTCAATGGTCAAGGTCGCAAGGTCAAACATTTTGGTACTGACAGAAAGGTAATGTCACAAGGAATACACATGTGAAATATGGTAGCCTTACCTGTTATGGTTCAAAAGTAGTGGTCAAGGTTAAAGGTTGTTTTGTGCAGACAGGCCAAAAACTATAATCTAGGTCAAAGGTCAAGGTCGCAAGGTCAAAAATGTTGGTACTGACAGAAAGGTCATTTCACAAGGAATACACATGTGAAATATGGTAGCCGTATCTGTTATGGTTCAAAAGTAATGACCAAGGTTAAAGTATTTTTCGAGAATGGCAACATCTAGGTCAAAGGTCAAGGTCACAAGGTCAAAAATATTGGTACTGACAGAAAGGTCATGTCACAAGGAATACACATGTGAAATATGGTAGCCGTACCTGTTATGGTTCAAAAGTAATGGCCAAGGTTATAGTTTTTTTTCGAGAATGGCAACATCTAGGTCAAAGGTCAAACATTTTGGTACTGACAGAAAGGTCATGTCACAAGGAATACACATGTGAAATATGGTAGCCATACCTGTTATGGTTCAAAAGTAGTGGTCAAGGTTAAAGTTTTTTTTGTGCAGACAGACAGACAGACGTGCAGACGTGCAGACAGACAGGCCAAAAACTATATGCCCCCCGAATCGGAGATTCCGGGGGGGGGGCATAAAAAAGCTGAGCTGAACAAAAAACCTTAACTGGCCGGCGCCGACGATGCCAGGGTCATGACGCTAGCTCTCGTTTTTTCAAAAGTCGAGCTAAAAAGGGGTTGTTTTAGACTCCTTCAGCAATTTAAGGACCAAATGTAAGTATAAAGTTAATTCTGTATCATTTAAACCTCACACCAAAGGACAGTACCAGTAATTCATACAGGGCTTTCATTTAACCTGTGCCCTCAGGTTTTAGATGCACAATCAAATATGAAACAGCCAATTTTGACCTTTGAAAAATATAGATCCCGTTTCATTTGACTAGCAACTAGTATTGCCTAGGGGGCATCATTTCCCCCTTGACATAATTTTGTTTATCTTCATGACTAACTTTTTTACTCACATCAATCAGGAGCGAAGGCAGGGCTTAAAATGGGCTCCTCACACGTCACCAATACTTGTAGACCATGTCTTTTGACAAAATAATTGCCCTTTTTTGGACTTAAAGGTCAGTCTAAAGCAGTGCTGGTTAAAAGTCTGGCTAAGTTTGACATGCAATACCTTTTCTGTGTCACTACACTGAATATTACTATGAAACATAGTATATCTCTTTTTTGTCTTAACCCTTTCCCTCATATAGACGCTTTCTGACACCTCTGCAGCAGACAGCTTTTTGAAAACATAGTGACATAGGGTTAAGTATAGGTTAAGTTTGGCAGGTAATCGCATTTCCTCATTAATGCAGTTTGTATTGCTAAGAAATACAATGAATATCCTTGTAAAGTAATTGAATTTAATATGTTCTGCCTAGGAAAATCAGGATTTGTGTAAAACAATGAAAACTAGAGATTGCTTTTTTGAAAAAGCGATTGTCTCCCCATTTGTGTGGTCGTAGGGGAGGAAAAGAAATGATGGAGATGAATTTTTTAGTTTTGGACTGGAGATGAAGCAACAGTGACAATCCTCAGTTATTGAGCGGAAACCATTTTTCAGCTGAGGGTTACCATGACCTTGGTCTTTGACCTAGTGACCTCAAAATCAATAGGGGTCATTTGCTGGTGGTGACCAACCTGCACACCAAGTATGAAGTTCCTGGGCCCAAGCAATCTTCAGTTATTGAGCGGAAACCATTTTTCAGCCAAAGGTCACCGTGACCTTGACCTTTGCCTACTGACATCAAAATCAATAGGGGGTCATCTACAGGTTAGGACCAAGCTGCACACCAAGTATGAAGTTCATGGGTATAAGCGTTCTTGAGTTATTGAGTAAAACACATTTTTCAGCTGAAGGTTATCGTGACCTTTGACATTTGACCTTGTGACCTCAAAATCAATAGGGGTCATCTACTGGTGGTGACCAACCTGCACACCAAGTATTAACTTCCATGGCCAAAGCATTCTACAGTTATTAAGCAAAAACAATGTTTCAGCTCATTATCACTGTGACCTTTCAGCTCAAGGTCACTGTGACCTTGACTTTGACCTCAAAATTGATAGGGTCTTCTACTGGGCATGGCCAACCTGCATACCAAGTATGGAGTTCCTCGGCCCAAGTGTTCTTCAGTTATTGAGCGGAAACCACTTTTTACCTCACAAGGTCACCATGACCTTGACCTTTGACCTTCTGACATCAAAATTAATAGGAGTCATCTACTGGTCATGACCAACCTGCATACCAATATGAAGATCCTATGCCCAAGCGTTCTTCAGTTATTGAGCGGAAACAAGTGTGACGGATGTGACCTTGACTACTGTGACCTTGACCTTTGACCTAGTGACCTTAAAATTAATAGGGGTCATTTGCTGGTGGTGACCAAGGCCAACCTTAAAAATATCTTTGTTTCCCCTCCCGCGACCCTTGCCAATTAGGGTAGGGTAGGTAGGTAGGTAAAATATTTTTTTTATTTAAAATATTTTATTTTTATTTTAATTATTAAAGGACATGTATTTGGCTAATTGTTGTTGTAAAAAAATAACTCGGAATAACTTGACTAGATTTAATAGACTTTAGTGACTAGAATACTTTTCATATCAATATTATTGTTGTACAATTATCTTTAATATGTAAATCTTATGTTACCAAATGTAATACTTTTGTTCCATGAATTAAATATTATGCAATAAATTTTGTGAACAGATTAAACATGTGTTTGTTATTTATGAATTTTACCAAAATAAGTACATTTATATTGACACTCACTGAACAAATTAAAAACTGTTAATAAAGATTCAAAACTATTAATAAACAGAGTCCTGGCATTTAACATCTACTTAAATTAAAAATGAAGACAGAAAATTTCACTTTAATAGAAAAACATCCTTGTGTCCAAACAATCTAAACAGATTTAAAAAAAACATCTCAAAATTGTTTCTGTGATCTTAATAAAACAAAACATGTATGTGCATGTATGTATTTATCTTCCCTTTGGAGTACATTTATTCAAAGTTTATTTAATCGGGTTTCGTTTTGGAATGTCCTTTTTAAGGTTAATGCACGCTTGACACACAGGCAGAACAACACGGTATTGACGGCTGAGCTCGGGGTTCTTTTCGGCTCCTACTTCGGCACAGTGAGCACACACATCTCCTCTGCCGTGACTTGAAGCATAAAAGGCAAACTCAACTGGGGTTTCACAGGACATTTGTAGTCTCGCAGTAATAATACCATTCAAAGCATCACCTTTATAGAAAAATTTATAGAATTTAAGGTTTAAAATGCTAGGTATCCACAATTATGAAAACTATATATTTTATTAAATTGAGACAAATAGAGGAGAATTAAAGCTTTAATACCATTTAAATATGTACAAACAAATATGAATTAAAGCTGTTAAAAATGTATTAAATGGTAAAACAATAGTTTTCTCAACTTCAGGTATGAATTAGAACTGTTTGTACTTTAAATTTCTTCGTAAATACCTTCTGGTATAACTTGAGCACCACAGCTGTAATGACAAAACTTTCGGGCTTTTGTTCATGTAAATTGTGTTTTATTAACCAACTTTTTCAACTTACATTTTTTTTACTTATGAATTCTAAAAAACTACTATTTTCATCATGTTTCATCAGCTCTGACAGATGTTAGAACAGACAAGTCAGAATTAAAAAGGTCACAGGTTTGATTCCATGTTTTGTTTTAATTTAAGCTTGTATCTTACATGTCAGAATATAAAAAAAGTTTTCTTTCTGACAGTTCACACGCAAATGACGTGACTTTGGTAGAGTTTCCATCCATGTACCATAGCGAATTACTGATTGAAGTCACATGTTTTTTAACATCGATTGGGTTCATTGTAAAAGGAAAAAAACATTTTCCATCTATTAAATGTTTGCAAACTGTATTGTGTAATTTGTCCTTGGCTGTTGTTTCTGTTATTTCTGTTGGTTTTTGTCTGATAGTGTTCTCATTAGCTGACATTAAAAGTTTAAATGCATAAACATTATCACATTTATTGTTGTTTGTGTCTGTTGTCTCATCTTTTGTTATAATGTTGAAGTTAACGAATCTAATTTTGTCATTAAACTCAATTGCAGTCCCGAAAAGTTCGTCCGGTTCCATCGTAAATGGGGCCGAATGCTCTGTCTCCGAAAGATTCGCCGTGAATTTGCGGTGATCTAACGCAGAATTAACATCGTCATCAATCTCGAGGTCCCCAACAACTTCATCCAGAATATCTGACAAGGACAGTTTCGGACTTGCGCGAGTAATACGCTTAGAAATCAATACTTTTTTGTATTCAGTCTTTTGTTTTGTCAAATTTACAGTTACACAAATTGTGTGCTCCATTTTGATTGCTGGTTTCCGGCTTTTTCTACCAATTTCAACATAAACCTTTATAAAATCAATACAGGGAACCAGAATTAACTTGATTCGTACTAATATTATTCGTACTCAACTTTCGGTCCGAGTTTTTTCGAACTTTTTTACCAAATATTTTTTTTTTTTTTTTTTAAATAAAATAAAATTTAAATTCGGATGGCAATAAAAACTTTAGGGTCGCGGCCCTTTTCTCGGGTCGGTCGCGGGAGGGGAAACAAATCATATTTTATTATAGGCCCAACCTGCACATCAAGTATGAAGTTCCTGGGCCCAAGCAAAAACTATTTATCAGCTCATTGTCACTGTGACCTTTCAAGCTCATTGTCACTGTGACCTTTCAAGCTCATAGTCACTGTGACCTTGACTTTAGACGTACTGACCTCAAAATAAATAGGGGTCTTCTACTAGGCATGGCCAACCTGCATACCAAGTATGGAGTTCCTCAGCCAAAGCGTTCTTCAGTTAATGAGCGGAAACCATTTTTTACCTCACAAGGTCACCATGACCTTGACCTTTGACCTTCTGTTATCAAAATTAATAGGGGTCAGCTACTGGTCATGACCAACCTGCATACCAAGTATGAAGTTCCTACGCCCAAGCGTTCTTCAGTTATTGAGCGGAAACAAGTGTGACAGACGGAAGGACGGACGGAACGGGCAAAAACAATATGTCACCCCCATGTAATAGGTGAGACATAACTAGCAATTTAAAGAACTAATACATGAGGAGTTGAGCACCCCAGTGCTAAGTATTTTGCTACACTTACAAGTACAAGTACGAAATTGCTGGGTGCGAAATATTGGACTGTTGTATAAGAGTTTTCTCCCTTTAATTGGGAGATCTTTTTCTGACATCATCTTTTTCTTGAAAGTTGTGGGGTTTTTGTTTAGATTTACGATTCACACTTATATTATCGGAATGGTAAAATGTGTTTTAATTCACGAAGTCCCAAAACATACAAGAATAGCAAGAAATATATGACTGGTATGTGTGTTAATTACTTCAGCAAAGAAATATATGCTTCTAAATGTAAAAGAAAAAAACGAAACTGAGTCATCAGCATCTAAATTTGTCTATGCACCCACCCACTCTTATACCTTCAACACCAGTGCTTCTGGCCCATCATGCACCAGCTCAAAAAGTCAAAACCAATACATAAGACTAATCTATACAATGTATAGAGTTGTAAATATGTACAATATGTTTGACCATTTTTTAAGGATTATGTCATGGCCGAAATTAGAAAATAGGTGGGTGGGGTATACAAGTTAAAATTGTCTAAATGTATCTAGAGGACCTTGGGTTATGTAACTATTATAACCTGGTCAGATAAACTTTTTTATATGTATCTGAATGAAAGAAAATAATTAAAAGGATTAGGTTGGTAATTTTTAGGCAAATAAAGTGAACATCTTTTGGATCAAATACCTTTAAAATGGGCTAAAGTGCATTCATACATTCTGTTGCAAACTTTTCAGAGTTTAAATGACATTTTTAGAAGAATACTTAAGATATGTATGTTTTCCCCGAGGAATACTGATATACATGGTGAACAGCCTTTACAGGAATATTAAATGGTGCATGTTTTAGAATGTAAGTATTATCTGAATGACATAAATTAGTTAAAGATAAGAGCTTATACTTTCCTTGAAAAGCCCTTCATCTTTACTGAAACTTGCCTGTATGAACCCTGTAAGGTCAAAGGTAAAAGTGGTCTGTTAGATAGGGCTGTGCATCATAGGATTTCCAATTTATGTTCACCAAGATTTTGGTGAAGTGTCATAAACAAGACCAACGCATGTACCTAAAGTTCAAGGTCACACTAAGAGGTCGAAGGTCAAAATGAGAAAACATGCATCATAGAATTCCCAAGTTACTTGGGGCACATGTTCACCATATTGAGGTGATGATGGCAGAAGTGAAGAAGCAAAAAAGGAAACCTTTCAACTCTCTCTTACTTGTAGACAGGTTTTGAAGCATAATTATCTAGGCCCTTAATTTACTGCTATCAAGTTTACTCTGTGTCGGTCTGTGTTACAATTGCATGGAAGAGAACTGTAGATGTCTGTGACTAACCCTTTGGAGCAGGCTGAATAATGTTGCATGTGGGCATTTAGTTGAAGCCACTTGCTCAGTCTGCAGTACTGTTTGGTTTAATGGTTTTGTTGTACTATGATAAGGCATTGCATATTGAAAGTGAGTATGTTTTTTCATTGACTTAATTACTTGAAGCGATCTACAAACCTTTTGAGTATTTCCCTCAGAAGACTTTGAACATACTTTGTCAAAAAATAGAAAATCTCTATAATTGAATGGCAAAAGGTTCTTTTTTTGTCACTACGGTTTCAAAAAGCTGTCTGCTGCAGAGGCGTCGGAATGCATCTTTATGAGGGAAAGGGTTAACTGAACCATGTGGTCAAGTACTCAGCTAAATTTCTAAGGGCCATCTTCACCCACTTGAATTTAATATTGCCTTTTTAATTTCTACAGGCAGGGAAAAGTTCAAATTGGACCATGAGATATTTGTTGACGAAGATGGGGTTGAGATCGATGAGGACTATTTCGAGGTTCTTCCTGACTTTACGCTGTTGATGGTCCTCGGTAGTGATGAAAGATGGTTTGCAGAAAAAGGTTTCTTCATATTTTTATATCACCTGAGCTTAAAGTGTGGGTATAAGCTTTTGTGATCACTCACATTCCGTCGTCGCTGTATGTCTGTCCGTCTTGACGAGGACATATTTGTGCTGAGAATTTGGAGAAAAAAGTATACTAGTCCTTCATTTTTGGTATTGTGTGACAGTCACAAAAGAAAATGTGTCTAAAATGGCTAATTTAGTCTTGTGTGACCGTTTCCACGTGTCTAGAAAATTTGCAGCACAAGCATTTTGGACGGTCTCGTATTTTTGGACAAGTCTGGTGTCCTGTCGCTTCTCCCTAAAATCTGGATCTGAGCTGATACCAGTGAAGCAAATTACAACAAAATTTACTGTACATGTTCATCACTTGCAATATTCCTTTCGACAATACCTTTAGTCTGGCAAGAAGAAAATATTGTCACAAGGCATTTTTATTAACCAATGATGATGTCTTTAACATCACACGGTTTCATAAGGATAGGCATATAATGATAGCAGTTTGTGAAATTTGTGTTGTACTTAATATTAATTTTATTATAGAGTTGAAGCAATTTTGTTGGGGTATTGATCACATCATTGCAGTCTGATAATGATCTCCACTGTTTGCTATTAAGTCAGAACATTTTCATCGGGCACCCCTATGATATTATCAGCAAAATTGAAAGCAGGACCAGCTCATTTAAGAAAATCAGGAGGGAAAGGGGTTTATATCATAGATGATGCGTTTGAATTGGGGGCTCTGTAAAGAAGTAAACCAAATTCATTATGTCAAGCAGTTTAGTCTTAAAGTTTCCACCAAAAGTTGATACAAGTAATTTACCTCATTTCAGGTCCCTAACCTTACACCAAATAACTCCAACAGATGTGTCGGCACCTTGGCCATACAACCAAGGTCCATTTGACGCACTACAGGACGATGAGTCCTCTTATAGAGAGGGTTAATTTAGGCAAAGTATTAATTGTTAATGCAAGACTTAAACCTTCAATCAAGTTTGTTGGAAAGAATCTCAAATGAAATTGATTTTTATGAAATCATCAAACCATGTCAGTTGCAGAAGAAACAGAGGAAGATCAGAGTAATGAAGATCCTGAGCCTAGTAATCTAGTGGCTGAGAATGAAACAGAATTGGAGTCTGATGATTACACCAGTTTCAGATATAGAAGATGATGAAGTTCAGGCAAAACCAAAAATGAAAAAAAAAGTTAAGAGACAAAGGTGGACCACTCATGAGGAAAAGGAATTGAGAAAATACTTCGAAAAAAAATTCAAGTCTAGGGTTACGCCAAGAATGGCCGAAGTGTTGAAGGCTAAACGGGTAAGTTTGAGGGATGGAGAAACTATACACAAGCGCTTTTGGCATAAGAGGAATCAAAATCAAAGTACTGAAGTACTGGTAACAAATTATTTTGAAAATTAATTAATAATTACATTATGTTTTTATATCAAAAATACATTACCAGTCATTTAATACCTGATATATCATCTCTATACACCTTAATTATCCAAAAAAAAACGCCCACGCTAGTATATCCCTCACGTATCCGTGACATACACGGCCGCCCGGAAGTACAGGTGCGCACGTGAGCGGGTAGTCACTTTTCATTTTTGGATTCACCGGAGTAGTCGATAAGAAAAATTTATATTATTATTTCTTCTTCCAATTAACTCTTTTGTTTTATAAGGCCCTGCCTTATAATCATTTAATTGTCCAAATATATTTTGTCTGCATTAACATCACAGCCGTAAATTATTTACTTTATTGCTGTATTTATTGTTTTGTAGCGGACGATACTCTGAGAAGCACGTGGATTACCCCACCCGCTAATTTCAGTTACCGTCTTCGGGTGCGGAAGTCGTGCTGTTTTCAATACTTTTTCCCTACCCTGTTAGCGATAGTACATTAACTATTGCTGTATGAATTATTGACTGTTCTATTCAATATTTGTGAACAAATTTTGAAACAAAATTTATTTCAATATACGTGTCCAAGCTGCCGGTGTCCCCGTGGCGTGGATATAGAAAAACCGTACGCATTATTTAGTCTTGTATTTGGTGAGTATTTTGAATAATGTCTATGTCAATCACTGGTGAAGGGATGCGGAGCCCATGTGGTCATGCTGTGCACCTATGGGATTCGCATCCGACCTGCGTTGTGTGCACCAAATGCACACAGGCTTCACCTTGCGAGTACTGCTCGACATGGCCTATTTCCATTTGGAAAAAGGTCGTGCGGAGTAAGACTCGTAAAAGCAGGAAGATAAAGAAGACCCCTAAGAGGGTGCCTTTATCTTCATCGAGTGAGGCAGAGTTCGAGGGGTTCTCCCAACCGGACTCTGCAACGGTGTTGAGCGAGTCGAAGGGCAATGCTGAGCCTTCTTCTCCGTTCAACACAACCGTTTTTCCGCGCGCTGAGGAAATTCGGATGGTAGCTTTGGGTGAGAGTTGCTCCGTCGGGAAACTTCAGAAACCGTACGGTAACAGCGGGGAAAATGCTCAGCTGGAACATTTAACCGCTGAACCTCACCATCTGTCGCCTGGTGTCAGGGCTGGGCCTTCGAAAGAAGGAGTGCCTTTGGTAGCTTTCCGGGAAACCGCAGGTTGTACCAATCCGACACCATACTCTGAGCTACAGCGGTCTTCGGACAGCTGCAGAGTACCGGTTACCTACGTCGGGGGACGTAGTGTTCCGGAGACTTTGTATAGTGCAGCTTCACTCCTGCCTATGCATAGTCAACCTGGGTTTTGTTGGGCTGAGCAACAAAACCCAAATACCGAGGCACGTCAGGTCACCGGGCAACCGGAGAGGAGTCATTTGTTAATGACGCGACCTGTCACCAGTCAGTCCGGGTTGGACTGGACTGGGCCAGTCAGTCACGTTGCCATGACTAGACCAGGTAGTCGCTCACGTATCCGTGATGCGACAGGGCAAAGGTCCGATTGCAAGGACCCAGCCAGGCAAAAGGTTGATCGTTTAGCAGCGATTCATCCTGGCAGTCAGACTATCTTAATTGATTCGACGACTGGCCAAAATCGCGGGCATGGAGACATGCCGCATCAGGTCAGTAGCCCATTTCGTTATGGTGCTACGGGCCAATCGGTCACGCCTGTGAATACGACACAAACACCAGTGTCTTATGTAAACACAGGCCAACCGAGTAGTCAGGCATTTTTCAATGCCTCGTCTACACTGCCAGACGACTATGTAAACATGGCGCGTCCAGGCACGGGTTCTGTGGTGATAGACCGGATTGATTCTAATTATCGATCGATCTCTGCTCCACTACAGAATCAGAATAATTTTAACCCTGGTATTGCACCGGGTTCGATTATTCCTCTGTCTTCCATCGGGTATGGGGGTTACGAAAAATATTTTTCTTCCCCTGGGGGGACAGTGTATGTCGCAAGACAATATGCTGCTCCTCAATACCAGCCACCGGTCCATAATATGGAATCGTTAGGTGTTAGACAGAGTTCAACGGCCTACCGGGATCAGCATTACCCATCTCATGGGGATTCACTGCTCTCGGGGGGACACCTACTTGATAGGCAGTCCGATTATAGGCAACCTCGGGATCAGAATACATTGCGTCATTCTGTGAACGAGAGGTCGAAACCGTCCCATACGGTTAGTTCGGCCCCGGCAGAAGATTTTGTACGGCCGCCCTCTGCTGCGGAGAGGGGGCCTGCTTCACAAAATCTTCGGCAGAACATGGATTATTCTGAATTATCCATGTCTGAGTCGGACATTGATCTACCGGTTGGAAGACCGAGTGGTCAACCTCAGAGGAGTACACACAACCCTACATCTTCGTCTAACGATGATGAGGGAAATAGGTCTCCTTCCGATGAGGAGCCAGCTGTAGAGCGTTGGTCTTTTCAGCAGGCTATTGACGAAGTATTTCGGGTGGTGCCGAATACTTTATGCCCTAAGGTTGACGCTCCCCCACGTCGGAAAAACCTTTCGAGCCTAGAGGAACTTGATGTACAGGCTTTTACGCCAGTGCAATTACTTCCTCAAGCTAACAACTTGGGCAGGTTGTTAGACCAATTGCAGTCGACCAGGTCTCTAGAGGCTTTACCTTCAGGCTGGTCGGTCCCAGGACCCATTTCTAAGGAATGGGTCAATCCTAAAGCGTATTCTACGTCTAAGGAGTTCTTCCCTGTCAAAGTGCCAGCTTTAGACGGGGATGCAGCTAAACTGGGGTTAACTGCACCCGCTTCTGTTCAAGTCTCTGCTAAGATTCTAGAGAAGTGGGAGGCCAGAGCAAGACTGGTTGTAATGGTGTCATCTCATGACAACCATTTCGCAGTCGCTCTGTCTTTGTTGTTAAAAGAGGAGAATATCTCTAGCCTAGGGGCTAACAGAATTCTCGAAGCTTTCGACACAGGCAACAGGCATCTCATGGCACTGAATCTTCAGACCGCCACAGAGATACTGTCCATGAGGAGGGACGCAGTGCTAGCTGCTCCTAACTCATTGCTAAGTGCTAGCAAGGACAGCCTGAGGGCCGCACCATTGGAGTCGAAACAACTCTTTGATGGAAGGATTGCTGCAGTGACGGTTTCTGATGCGTCAGAACAGTCTCGACGCCTTTCGGCGAACGCAGCTAAGGCTTTTGCGCAGGGCCAGAAACGTTCAGCGTATTCTGCGAATGTGGGTAGTTCTAAGAAACCCAACCCAGCAAAGAAGCCAAAACGGGATGTAAAGGCGTTTCAGCCTAAACAAACCCCTTCCACGGGTCAAAAAGCGGCTAAACCGAAGCGCCCTTATCAGGGTACTAAGCATCGGCAGCCTGCTAGAGTTAACACGAACCCGAAGCCGCAGCCCTAGGGATTCGCCCCTCTCTATGACAATCCCAAGGTCGGAGATTGCAGTCGGGGGCCGCCTGTCATTTTTCACGGAGGAGTGGGAAAGTATCACAGAGGATCGTTGGATTTTGTCTGTGATACAGGAAGGGTATCCGATTCCCTTCATTTCCCCCCCTCCTCTGACAAGCGTGCCGATCGACATGTCATCACGTCATCCGGCCATGTCGGAGGTGATTTCATCACTTCTGAAAAAGAATGCCATAGAGAGGGTTCTCAACCCCAATTCTCGGGGTTTCTACAGCCGTCTTTTTCTTGTTCCGAAGAAAGACGGCAGGTGGAGACCGGTTATAGATTTATTTGCGCTAAATCTATTGATTCCGGTCGAGAAATTCAAAATGGAGTCGACCCGCTCCATCCGAGTAGCAATTCGGAACGGCGACTGGGCGGTCTCTCTAGACCTAACAGACGCCTATTATCACATCCCGATCGCTGCTTCCTCCTCGAGGAAATACCTTCGGTTTGTGATAGAGGGAGAAGTGTTCCAATTCAGGGCTCTTCCCTTCGGCCTCAAGTCCGCCCCTCGAGTGTTTACGAAGATAATCAGTGCTGTGGGAGCCTTCCTTCGCAGGAAAGGACCCCAACTTCTTCAATACTTCGACGATTGGCTTCTCCACAGGACGGATCGTGTACTTTTACTTCACGATCTGTCCCTAGCCTGGCGGACCATTCTGCGGTTGGGTTTAATACCACAGATGTTATTTTTGAGTTGAAAATGCGTCATTGACGCAGGATTTGTGCGTCAAGGAAAACCCTGCTCTTTGTCTGTATGACTTTGGGATTATTGCTAAATATAAACAGAACTTTGATAACAAATCTTGTTCTAAAGTTTGCTTTTGCTTTTAACAGTCAACTCATGTAACTGTACATTCTATTTATCAACTGTAAGGTGTACCACCATGTGTAAGATGCAAGAGGCTTCCTAAAAATTACTTAAGTTTCCCTGCATTCCTTTGCAAAAATGTTGTTCTCTCAGTTAAATTCAGCAAATCATGTGACATGATTTGTGTAATTGTCTTACTTCAGTATTAGATTATAATGGCATAACAGTCTTTGTTAATATCTCAGGAGCAGTCAGTACAGTCAAGACAGTCATATTTTACCTTCTGTGGTATGCATCAATTATGGTCGTATACATGATTTTGTCGTGCGTCAACTTCTTCTCCTCAGTCACCAATAGGTCAATTGAGATGAAACTCCACAGAAAGCATCCCCTCAATGACCTCACCAGAATTCCTTCAAATTTTTGGGATCCATGCAGAATTCTGGTTTCCATGGAAACAAAAACGAAAAAAACTTAAAAATTCTTCTTCTCCCAAACTGGTTGGCAAATTTTCAAATAATTTTCTAGAAATTTTCCTTAGATGTCCCTCTATCAAATTCCTTCAAGCCATGTTGATTGGTCGGAAAAAATGGCCACCAGGGGTGGGGCTTATATGGCTAAAGTGAAGGAAAAGAAATCAGGTGAGCGATCCAGGGCCATCATGGCCCTCTTGTTTATGGCTTGTTTTTCTTTCGCATGGCTTACACTGTTCAACCATTTTAGTTATTTAAAAATAATACATAGCTATTTTAGCTACAAACAATTCTGTTTTTGCTTACTTAGTCTAAGAACATGTCTTTTGTTAAGGTTCTTATACATACATTACATACATAGTTACTTCCCGCGAGTTAAATTTTTTGGGGCTTGTGTGTATGTGGGGTAGCAAGGAAAACTTTGGAAATGTAAAAATGTTGTCTTTAGTAGCATTTTGATACTTCTGGGGTCTGATGCTTTGTTAGGCAGCAAGGAAAACTTTGGATGTAAACAATCAAGCATGTTGTATAGCATAGCATTTCATATACTTAGGAGTCATTTTTCTGAAGCACTGTTGGGTTAAAAGTCTATATATAGTGTGTGGGGTTTATATGTTCATATATATTGTGAGGTAGCAAGAACAAGAGGCCCAAGAGGGCCACCCGTACGAAGATTTTAACAGGATTCCAGCAGGACCCTGGTAGGAATGTACCAGGAATCTAGCAGGATTCAATTTTTTCCTGCAGGAATGTAACCGTACATGGAAAAAAGCTAATTTCCTACAAGGAAAATTTGTTCATACTGGAAAAGTTTCCTGCTATAGTAACAGTAATCCCTTTACTGTAGCTGGAATATTGGTGAAATTCATATTCCTACTAGGAATAATTCATCTTATAATATTTAAAATCTCCAGTTAATGAAACTTTGGCAGGATTTCTAGAACTTATACTTTTTCATAGCAGGAATTCTATACTTTAACATTTTACTAACTTGGATTCTTAAACTTAGAAAATATGCAAACAAAAATCTAAAACTTAAAAAAAAAAAAAATTGTATACAATCCTTATAGTTCCCCACTGGGGTATTCAAGATCAGTAGGTACAATTCCAAATGGTAAAGTCATTGAAATTTAAATAGCCATTTCTCCTTTCCTCACAATGTTTTTAAAATGTGTTTGCTGTAGATACATAGAAATGCCTCTACAAATTGGTAAGGGTCAACTTAGCAGCTAACCTATTCTTTACCTCCACAAATGAGTCACGTCATACAAAAATGACATTTGGTCTCTGAGTGCAACCAGCCGATATTCATATAACTTGATAAACCTGCCCAGTCTGGTTAGGGTCTCTAGTCACACACACAGCTTTAACTACACAGGGGGAAAACAATGACTTAATCATGTAATGTAAAACTTGACATAGAAGTATTAACTGTGATCATAGTTCATTGATTTATAATGTGGGTTTTCATATGACGTGACTCAATCTCCCCAGCATTTTAAACAAAGGACTTAAATTATGACGCAATAGGTCACGTGAATGTTACGACAGCAAGGATTTATGTAATAAGATGGACTTTCCCAAAGCATTTATATTCTGATCAGTCCAAATTAATGAATTGGTGACATTTGTTATTAACTAGATTTAAAAAATGCTTCAAAAGTGTTACATATCTTTACCTCTGTGCAAATTTGACCAGATGTTTATAGATTCTTCAAACAAACAACTAGACACCATTTAAAAACATTGTGAGAAGAGGTGAAACACATATCTTTCGAGTGTATTCAAACATCGTATATATTTTGGTTTTACCGTGACTATCAAAGGGGGGTTGTTTTTTGTTAGTTTTTCTTTCAGCTAACAAGCTTTTGAAAACATTGTGATAAAAAGGAGAAACAAGTAATTTCTGAGTCGATTCATAAACCATGTATACATATCTCTACTATCAAACATTTGTTTTAAGTTTTACTTTCAGCTAACCAACTTTTAATTTTGAAACATTGTTGGAAAGGGAAAAACACATTACATCTGATTAATGCGTCTGCAAGAGAAAAAGAGTTAATTTAAGTGTGCAAATGGATATTGAGTGTGAAGTTATTTATACAGTGTCTCTTGAGTAATTTAATTAATTATCTAAGAAAAATCTGGAATAAACTCATATTTATCAACCACTCCCATCGACGGTCTGTAATATTTTTAATTGATTTATGTTTAAAGTCTTAAAACTTTTCTGCATATTTGTTACTTTCGACAAGTCACTTTTGTTATGCATTGTTCTTGTTACGTCATGAATGACATGTGGTATGACGTCATTAAAAAAGTCTGTCGGCGTTTGGAAAATTGTTTAAATCAAGATGGCGGCCTTTTTCAACACATGCTGTTTTCACAGATTATATGCGATATCGGCGATAGTTTGCATTTATTTCTGTTCAGTTGATGGATTAAATGTTCTGGAATATTCGTAAGTAATTATTTTACTTTTATTTTGCATTATTTCATTTGTATTGCAATCAAAATGCTGTTATGAAGATCTCTCACCCTTTCTCTGTCCCACAATATTTATATCAACAGAAATATTTTAAAGCATTTATTTGATCATATATCATTGGAAAATATTTACTTGCGTACAGCGACGGAGCACCTTAGAATGGTTAATGGCTTTTTTTATAACCCTTTCTGGGATTCAACACAGGAGATCAAAAACAAATTGTTTCCATAAATTTTTACTGGAGCAGTGTGCACAAATTCAAGACCATTGTTTCATTTACAAATTTCTATCAATGAGTCCTTTGATGTGTTTTCCCAAAATAATGAGTCCTACTAAATTACTGTTGTTTTTTCACATTTTAATTAGTCTATGACTCGGCAGCAAAATTAAACATTCAAGACACATTCCCATGTTTACAAAAATTTGTCTGAACCATCAATTTAAATTAATACTTGAATGCATACTTTTTAGATGAAGCAGGCAAGACGATTTGGAAAGCATTCTAGCTTTGAAAATTGACAAATCAAGGACATTACCTGTGACCTGTTCCAGATGAACTATTGACAACATGGTGATTTATATAAATTTATAATGGTGTTACTGACCTGTCGTCTTAGATGATTGATTGATTTGGGTTTTATGCCGTTTTCAACAATTGTATTGTCACATTACGGCGGCCTACTCATGTATTTCCTTGCTTTCGCATACCAGTACTCAACACAACATACTTTCTAAGCAGCTGGCTGCTTTTCCACATAGACTGTAATCCCATTGATGAATGACGCATGTCACAGTGACTTTTTCAAACGTCAGAAAGAATGTAGGCCGAGCTGGGATTCGAACTCTCAACCCCTGGATGAGGTCTAGGTCTGCAAATTTTTCATACATACCTCGTCAAATTAATGAAGAAAACAAGTAACTGTAGGATTGCAAGCAATACCATAATCCCCTACCGGTTTGCCCGTTTTGACTTATTAATATTCTAAGTCCAAAAAGGGGCATAACTCATAAAAAAATTGACGAAATCCCATGAAACGCGAACTTGATCTGTGACACATGATTACAGAGGCATATACAAAATTTCAGCTGAATACCTCAAAGCATGTAGAAAAAAAATGCGGAAAACGAATATTCTAAGTCCAAAAAGGGGCATAACTCATTAAAAAATTGACGAAATCCCAGGAAACGCGAACTTGATCTGTGACACATGATAACAAAGGCATATACAAAATTTCAGCTCAATACCTCAAAGCATGTAGAAAAAAAGTGCGGAAAACTGATTTGCCGGACTGACTGACTGACTGACTGATGGACTGACGGACGGAGTGCAAACCTAATAGTCCCCTTCGGCACGCCGGTAGGGGACTAATAACCATTCTTGAGAATATTCAAGACTTGAACTCAAAAATGCAATATTCAACGATGAATATTAATAACTAGTATTTGAGATTAATTTGCAAACTTACTTTATATTAGATATTTGCCTTAAATGAACGTCCATGAAAATTTAAGCTGGTTTATCAGAATGCAAACTTAAGAACAATTTCAAAAATGGTTGCTGGATTCGAGATCTGAGTATTTTCATTAGTGTTTTTTGTAAAAGAATGATGACTGGCACTGCATATAACTAGGCAGACATGATCAAATAGAGGAAAGGTTGCTGTGTAAACGAAAGTAAAATTATTGAATAAAGTTGAAAACAGATAATAGTGGCATAAAGAAAAATTGCTCATATTGTATTTAAAAGTCATCTGCTGCAGAGGTGTCAGAAACCGTCTTTATGGGTGAAGAAGCCTTCAAGGGTTCATTTATTATAATTTTTTCTATCTTTTATTTTCATTTGAATAGCTCCATACACAACAACTTAAAAGAGCCCCTTATAGAGGATGGTCCAGTCATCACCAAACTGAAACAAACTTTAACCATTTCCTCATAGTTGACGACTGATGATTTGACCACCAGACTCTACCAGACTCTGCTTAGTGATACCCATCAGTGCTTTGTTCATGCACAATCAAATGGATTAATTCTTAAACTATGGTTCCAGATCACCCTTTGTTTTTAAGTGGCAACATTCTTAAATATTCTTGAATTGTTTGTGAACAGTTTTTCAACCTACTTCTTGAATTGTGAATGCTTGTGTTTGTTTTAGAATTTAAAGTTGACACTTTCCCTCATACAAGGGATCTGCAACAGCTGACTTTGAACATGTCCTGGCAAAATGAGTTATTATGGAAAATCTCAATAAACTAAAGCGTTTTTTTTAATTGAGTTGAAAACATTGTGGCAAAAGGAGTAATTGCTCATTATGAGAATTTTCTTCTTTTTCCACAATGTTTTCTAAAAGCGTCTGTACGCGAGAAAGGATTAAAGATTTTGTTCTGATATATATGTTAATTACCATCAAATAAATCAATGATGCATTATCAGCATCTCTTGATTAAACATTTACAGTTATTATTTATTCTAGTAAAAATTTGATTTGGATTCCTGGTAGGATTTTGTTCTAGGAATCCTGTTGGGTATTTGAACCTAAAATAGTGGTCTAGTCCACTCTCTTTAATAATTTTACTTATAGATTTTCCATATTTTGTGACTAATTAAGGACCATCTTGGCCCTCTTGCTTCTTATTAGCTCACCTGTCACGTAGTGACAAGGTGAGTTTTTGTGATCGCCCGTCGTCTGTCCACAATTTCTTGTGAACACGATAAAGTCTTCATTTATTATCTCATGTTTACTAAAATTATACAGTAGCTAAATACACCACGGGAGCTCGGTTCCTTTCAAAAACCAGCCAGATCCATCCATGCATGACTGGATTATGGCCCTTTAAAATTGGCAAAATTGTTATAATTGACCTTGTGAACACGATAAGATTGATTTATTATCCGATGTTTACCAAACTTATTCAGTAGCTAGATATATACATGGGAGCTCGGTTCCTATTGAAAACCAGCCAGATCTGTCCATGCATGAAGGATTATGGCCCTTTAAAATTGGCAGAATTGCTATAATTGACCTTATGAACAAAATAAAGTCATCATTTATTATCCGATGTTTACCAAACTTATACAGTAGCTAGATATACATGAGAGCTTGGTGCCTTTTGAAAACCAGCCAGATCTGTCTATGCATGACGGGATTATGGCCCTTTAAAATTGGCAAAATTGCTATAATTGATCATTTATTATCTGATGTTTACCAAACTTATACAGTAGCTAGATATAGATGAGAGCTCCGTTCCTTTTGAAATCAGCCAGAGGCATCTATGCATGACTGAATTATGGCCCTTTATTGAAATTGGCAAAATTGCTATAATTGACCTTGTGAACAAGATAAAGTCATTATTTATTATCCGATGTTTACCAAACTTATACAGTAGCTAGATATACATGAGAGCTTTAAAAATTTAAAATCAGCCAGATCCGTCGATGCATGACTGAATTATGGCCATTTAAAATTGTCAAAATTGTTATAATTGACTGTGAACACGATAAAAACTTCATTTATTTGTCACTTGTCCTTTACATTGATTTATAAACATGTGACCATGACCTAAGTGTGATCTTTTACAATTAAATAACATCATTGTCTTTGGATGACCTTCACCATGACTTTTTGACCTTCTTTCTTATTTGTGTAAAGCAATTAAATTAGGACCCTAAAACACTTACTCAGGTGAGCGATATAGGGCCATCATAAAATAATGTTGAAAACGGATTAAAACCTCAATGAATGATTTTAACACTTGACCTGGTAGCCTAGTTTTGGACCCCACATGACCCAGTGTAGATGAAGCTTGGTGAAGATGTAGCCTCTTAGCTAGAGTTTTCTGTTGCTTGCAACCGCATGGCATCTCTTGTCTAAACATACCGTACAAATAAGCACTGTCGAGTCTCATAAAAGGTTGAACCTGGATTCCTTTGATTCTTTGTAGGATTTTTGTACCAGGAAACGATTCCTTGTAGGAATTTTGTACCAGGAAACCTGATACGAAGTTTTAACCTATTTAAGTATCAAAAA
Source organism: Serripes groenlandicus (assembly GCA_031761405.1). Classification (NCBI taxonomy): domain Eukaryota; kingdom Metazoa; phylum Mollusca; class Bivalvia; order Cardiida; family Cardiidae; genus Serripes; species Serripes groenlandicus. The sequence goes on from JASEVX010000006.1 coordinate 72,829,494, forward strand.
TCTTTTTGGATTTTGTAATGAGATTCCTTGTAGGATTTTTTCTATATTCCTTGTAGGATTTTGTAACTGGATTCCTTGTAGGTATTTAATCCAACTAGAAATCAAGAGTTTTGAAATATGCAAATGAGGTTTGATTTCCTGCTACTAGGATTCCTGGTAGGAAAAAAGTAGAAGGAATCCAGCAGGAAAATGGCCCGAAATATGTAAATGAGGACAAAATCCCTGCAAGGATTTTTTAACAAATATTCCAGCAGGATTCCTGTCAATCTAATTAACATATTTCGCTCCATTTTCCTGCTGGTCTCCTTGTAGGATTTAGAGCGATATTCCTGTATGAATCCTGTTAGATTACGCCTGGACTGTTTCGTACGGGCAGTATTGCTCCACGGCCATAAGGCAAAAATCAAATCTCCAAACAGCCCTGCCCCCTAGTGGCCATATTTTTTACCAACCACCATGGCTTAAAGGAATCTTGTAGAGTGTCACCCAAGGAATGTTTCTGCAAAATTATTTGAAAATCGGCCTGACACTTTCGGAGGAGAGGATATTTTAAGTTTCCACCATAGCCATATAAGGCAAAATAGCCCCACCCCATGGCGGCCATATTTTTCAACCAATCAACATGGCTTGAAGGAATCTGATAGAGGGTCACCCAAAGAACATTTCTACAAAATTATTTGAAAATCTGCTCAACACTTTCGGAGAAGAAGATTTTTAAGGCAAAATAGCCCCGCCCTCTGGCGGCCATGTTTTTTAACCAATCAACATGGCTTGAAGGAATCTGATAGAGGGTCACCCAAGGAACATTTCTACAAAATGATTTGAAAATCGGCTGAACACTTTCGGAGAAGAAGATTTTTTAAGTTTACACTATAGCTATATAAGGCAAAATAGCCCCGACCCTGGCGGCCATGTTTTTCCACCAATCAACATTTCTTGAAGGAATCTAATAAAGGGTCACCCAAGGAACATTTCTACAAAATCATTTGAAAATCAGCCTGATGCTTTCGGAGGAGAAGATTTTTTAAGTTCTCTCTTTAGCCGTATAAGGCAAAATAGCCCCGCCCTCTGGTGGCCATGTTTTTTAACCAATCAACATTTCTTGAAGGAATCTAATAAAGGGTCACCCAAGGAACATTTCTACAAAATGATTTAACAAGAGGCCCAAGAGGGCCAGTATCGCTCCACGGCCATAAGGCAAAAATCAAATCTCCAAACAGCCCTGCCCCCTAGTGGCCATATTTTTTACCAACCACATGGCTTAAAGGAATCTTGTAGAGTGTCACCCAAGGAATGTTTCTGCAAAATTATTTGAAAATCGGCCTGACACTTTCGGAGGAGAGGATATTTTAAGTTTTCACCATAGCCATACATAAGGCAAAATAGCCCCACCCCATGCCGGCCATATTTTTCAACCAATCAACATGGAATCTGATAGAGGGTCACCCAAAGAACATTTCTACAAAATTATTTGAAAATCTGCCTGACACTTTCAGAGAAGAAGATTTTTTAAATTTTCACTATGGTCATATAGAGCAAAATAGCCCCGCCCTCTGGCGGCCATATTTTTCGACCAATCAACATGGCTTGAAGGAATCTGATAGAGGGTCACCCAATGAACATTTCTACAAAATGATTTGAAAATCGGCTGAACACTTTCGTAGAAGAAGATTTTTTAAGTTTACACTATAGCTATATAAGGCAAAATAGCCCCGACCCTGGCGGCCATGTTTTTCCACCAATCAACATTTCTTGAAGGAATCTAATAAAGGGTCACCCTAGGAACATTTCTACAAAATCATTTGAAAATCAGCCTGATGCTTTCGGAGGAGAAGATTTTTTAAGTTCTCTCTTTAGCCGTATAAGGCAAAATAGCCCCGCCCTCTGGTGGCCATGTTTTTTAACCAATCAACATTTCTTGAAGGAATCTAATAAAGGGTCACCCAAGGAACATTTCTACAAAATTATTTGAAAATCGGCCCGACACTTTCAGAGAAGAAGATTTTTTAAGTTTTCACTATTTTTTTTCTTTTGGTTGCCATGGAAACCAGAATTATGGATGGATCAAAAAAATTTGAAGGAATTTAAGAGAGGACATTGAGAGGATGCTTCCTATGAAGTTTCAACCAAATTGGCCAAGTGGTTAGTGAGAAGAAGTCGTTTAAAGGAAAAAGTTAACGCACGCACAACGGACAATTCGCCATGACATAAGCAGTGGAGCTAAAAACTGATCCTTAACAATATTTTATTGAAACATTAAGCTTTCATTATTGAACTTTCTACTTGGAGGGTATTGTGGCTGAACTCGAACCAACATCTCTCCATTAGTTGGAGGATAAATGACCTATTCTCTAAGCGTTGTGCAATATCACTCTGCTCCAGAATGCATGTATATGTTTCCGTACAACATTGATAACCTATAATGTATTTTCAGAGTCTCTGAAAAGGAAACCAGCATCCCTTGATGCATTCTTGGGCGACATTGAATGGGCTCTACATAAACTTACACAAACAGAGGCTGCAACCAATGGAGCAGTGGAGACTACAACCAAAACAACTAGCATGCCGACACTCACAGAGGCTACAATGAATACAACTAAGGCAACATCCAAAACATCTGCAACTAATACGACTAGTAAGCCAACAGATGTACCTGCAAATGCTTCCAAAAGAAAAAGATTGAACAGTGCATCAGATTCAGATGATTCAGATTATATTGTGAACAAAAAACCAAAAATTTCCTGCTAGAATTGTAGTTAATCTCATGCTGACACTCACAGAGGCTACAACGAATACAACTGAGGCAACATCCAAAACATCTGCAACTAATACAACTAGTAAGCCAACAGATGTACCTACAAATGCTTCCAAAAGAAAAAGATTGAACAGTGCATCAGATTCAGATGATTCAGATTATATTGTGAACAAATAACTAAAATGTCCTGCTGGAATTGTAGTTAATCCCATGCCGACACTCACAGAGGCTACAACGAATACAACTGAGGCGACATCCAAAACATCTGCAACTAATACAACTAGTAAGCCAACAGATGTACCTACAAATGCTTCCAAAAGAAAAAGATTGAACAGTGCATCAGATTCAGATGATTCAGATTATATTGTGAACAAACAAGAAAATGTGTCCATGGAACACGGATGCCCCGGTTGTTAATGGACGAACAGACACACAAACAGACGAACGGACGGACGAACAGTTGGTCCAACCTCAAATTGATACAATTTTTTAAACAATGATATGTTGATTGTCATTTGTATGAAGTTTCATAATGATAGGACATCAGGTTCACTAAAATCTAACTTGACCAAAAACTTTAACCTGAGAATGGAATGGACGAACAGACGGACGAACAGTTGGTCCAACCTCAAATTGATACAATTTTTTAAACAATGATATGTTGATTGTCATTTGTGTGAAGTTTCATAATGATAGTACATCAACTTCACTAAAATCTAACTTGACCAAAAACTTTAACCTGAGCGGGACGGACGAACGGACTAACAGACCGGAAAACTATATGCCCCTCATATTTCGTATGCCGGGGCATAAAAACTAAAATGTCCTGCTGGAATTGTAGTTAATCCCATGCCGACACTCACAGAGGCTACAACGAAAACAACTGAGGCTACATCCAAAACATTTGCAACTAATACAACTAGTAAGCCAACAGATGTACCTACAAATGCTTCCAAAAGAAAATGATTGAACAGTGCATCAGATTAAGATGATTCAGATTATATTGTGAACAAAAAACTAAAATGTCCTGCTGGAATTGTAGTTAATCCCATGCCGACACTCACAGAGGCTACAACGAAAACAACTGAGGCTACATCCAAAACATCTGCAACTAATACAACTAGTAAGCCAACAGATGTACCTACAAATGCTTCCAAAAGAAAAAGATTGAACAGTGCATCAGATTCAGATGATTCAGATTATATTGTGAACAAAAAACTAAAATGTCCTGCTGGAATTGTAGTTAATCTCATGCTGACACTCACAGAGGCTACAACGAATACAACTGAGGCAACATCCAAAACATCTGCAACTAATACAACTAGTAAGCCAACAGATGTACCTACAAATGCTTCCAAAAGAAAAAGATTGAACAGTGCATCAGATTCAGATGATTCAGATTATATTGTGAACAAAAAACTAAAATGTCCTGCTGGAATTGTAGTTAATCCCATGCCGACACTCACAGAGGCTACAACGAATACAACTGAGGCAACATCCAAAACATCTGCAACTAATACAACTAGTAAGCCAACAGATGTACCTACAAATGCTTCCAAAAGAAAAAGATTGAACAGTGCATCAGATTCAGATGATTCAGATTATATTGTGAACAAAAAACTAAAATGTCCTGCTGGAATTGTAGTTAATCCCATGCCGACACTCACAGAGGCTACAACGAAAACAACTGAGGCTACATCCAAAACATCTGCAACTAATACAACTAGTAAGCCAACAGATGTACCTACAAATGCTTCCAAAAGAAAAAGATTGAACAGTGCATCAGATTCAGATGATTCAGATTATATTCTGAACAAAAAACTAAAATGTCCTGCTGGAATTGTAGTTAATCCCATGCCGACACTCACAGAGGCTACAACGAAAACAACTGAGGCTACATCCAAAACATCTGCAACTAATACAACTAGTAAGCCAACAGATGTACCTACAAATGCTTCCAAAAGAAAAAGATTGAACAGTGCATCAGATTCAGATGATTCAGATTATATTGTGAACAAAAAACTAAAATGTCCTGCTGGAATTGTAGTTAATCCCATGCCGACACTCACAGAGGCTACAACGAATACAACTGAGGCAACATCCAAAACATCTGCAACTAATACAACTAGTAAGCCAACAGATGTACCTACAAATGCTTCCAAAAGAAAAAGATTGAACAGTGCATCAGATTCAGATGATTCAGATTATATTGTGAACAAAAAACTAAAATGTCCTGCTGGAATTGTAGTTAATCCCATGCCGACACTCACAGAGGCTACAACGAAAACAACTGAGGCTACATCCAAAACATCTGCAACTAATACAACTAGTAAGCCAACAGATGTACCTACAAATGCTTCCAAAAGAAAAAGATTGAACAGTGCATCAGATTCAGATGATTCAGATTATATTCTGAACAAAAAACTAAAATGTCCTGCTGGAATTGTAGTTAATCCCATGCCGACACTCACAGAGGCTACAACGAAAACAACTGAGGCTACATCCAAAACATCTGCAACTAATACAACTAGTAAGCCAACAGATGTACCTACAAATGCTTCCAAAAGAAAAAGATTGAACAGTGCATCAGATTCAGATGATTCAGATTATATTGTGAACAAAAAACTAAAATGTCCTGCTGGAATTGTAGTTAATCCCATGCCGACACTCACAGAGGCTACAACGAATACAACTGAGGCAACATCCAAAACATCTGCAACTAATACAACTAGTAAGCCAACAGATGTACCTACAAATGCTTCCAAAAGAAAAAGATTGAACAGTGCATCAGATTCAGATGATTCAGATTATATTGTGAACAAAAAACTAAAATGTCCTGCTGGAATTGTAGTTAATCCCATGCCGACACTCACAGAGGCTACAACGAAAACAACTGAGGCTACATCCAAAACATCTGCAACTAATACAACTAGTAAGCCAACAGATGTACCTACAAATGCTTCCAAAAGAAAAAGATTGAACAGTGCATCAGATTCAGATGATTCAGATTATATTGTGAACAAAAAACTAAAATGTCCTGCTGGAATTGTAGTTAATCCCATGCCGACACTCACAGAGGCTACAACGAAAACAACTGAGGCTACATCCAAAACATCTGCAACTAATACAACTAGTAAGCCAACAGATGTACCTACAAATGCTTCCAAAAGAAAAAGATTGAACAGTGCATCAGATTCAGATGATTCAGATTATATCGTGAACAAAAAACTAAAATGTCCTGCTGGAATTGTAGTTAATCCCATGCCGACACTCACAGAGGCTACAACTAGTGTTGGGCCATCGGTTCCATTTTTACAATCGATTATCGGTTACAATCACTTTGCCTCATTCAATTAGACATCGATTATATAATCGGTTCATACAGTATTGTATTTAACAAGCCTTTATGTTTGCAATGCTTCTTATTATTTATGTTTGATAAACAAGAGGGCCATGATGGCCCTGGAATCGCTCACCTGATTTTTTTTTTTTCACTTTAGCTATATAAGCCCCGCCATCTGGCGGACATAGTTTCCGACCAATCGACTTGGCTTGAAGGAATCTGATAGAGGGTCACCCTAGGAACATTTCTACAAAATTATTTGAAAATCGGCCTGACACTTTTGGAGGAGAAGATTTTTTAAGTTTTCACTATAGCCATAAAAGGCAAAATAGCCCCGACCCCTTGTGGCCATGTTTTTTGACCAATCAACATGGCTTAAAGGAATCTGATAGAGGGTCATCCAAGGAACATTTCTACAAAATGATTTGAAAATCGGCCTGACACTTTTGGAGAAGAAGATTTTTTAAGTTTGCACTATAGCTATATAAGGCAAAATAGCCCCGCCCCCCCTGGCGGCCATGTTTTTCGACCAATCAACATGGCTTCAAGGAATCTGATAGAGAGTCACCCAAGGAACATTTCTACAAAATAAGTTCAAAATCTGCAAACCAATTTGGGAGGAGAAGAATTTTGAAGTTTTTTTCGTTTCGTTGCCATGGAAACCAGAATTCTGCATGGATCCCAATAAATTGAAGGAATTCTGGTGAGGTCATTGAGAGGATGCTTTCTGTGAAGTTTCATCCCAATTGACCCACTGGTTACTGAGGAGAAGATGTTGAAGATTTTTTAAGTTTTCACTATAACCATAAAAGGCAAAATAGCCCCGCCCCCTGGCGGCCATGTTTTTCAACCAATCAACATGGCTTGAAGGAATCTGATAGAGGGTTAATCAAGGAACATTTCTACAAAATTATTTGAAAATCGGCCTGACACTTTTGGAGGAGAAGATTTTTTAAGTTTGCACTATAACCATAAAAGGCAAAATAGCCCCGCCCCCTGGCGGCCATGTTTTTCAACCAATCAACATGGCTTGAAGGAATCTGATAGAGGGTTACCCAAGGAACATTTCTACAAAATTATTTGAAAATCGGCCTGACACTTTCGGAGGAGAAGATTTTTTAAGAATTTTGAAGTTTTTTTCATTTCGTTGCCATGGTAACCAGAATTCTGCATGGATCCCAAAAAATTTAAGGAATTCTGGTGAGGCCATTGAGAGGATGCTTTCTGTGAAGTTTCATCCCAGTTGACCCACCGGTTACAGAGGAGAAATTGTTGACGGACGACGGACAACGGACGCCGGACATAGGGCGATCACAATAACTCACCCTGAGCACTTCGTGCACAGGTGAGCTAAAAATATACCGGCTTAATGTCTGGGTCTTACTTCCACTAATTCAAGGACAGGGTGTGTATAGTGGATAATCCATGAGATATTCCGAATGTCGCAACATATGTGTGAGACGCAGAAAACACAGTTGATATCGATCGAGTGATTCTTTGTTTACCCATATTCGGTAAAATTAAAAGTGTCAAAATGCAGACATTATGTATAACTAGTAATTAATAATTAGACAGCCAGAGATATTTCTGCAGTTCTTAAAACGTCGGGAAAGGTGATAACACTTTCCCACTTACATACGCATTCCCCCGCCTCTATCGACTCCCCAATACATATGATTTCCCCCGCGTCTCACGGTTTCCTCATAGATACGCATTCCCCCGCGTCTGATTTTCAACAGCTTAATTTTTGACTTTTCCGTAAGAAAATTACTCCCAAAAGTTAATAGACCCAAAAATGTCATATTTGTCATTTGTGTATGACGTGGCTCATTTGTGGAGGAAAGAAATAGGTCACAGCTGCAGATTTTTTTCCAGGGTAAATAAGTTGACCCTTACCTATTTGTAGACGCATTTCTATGCATCTGCAGCAAACACATTTCAATAACATTGCTGGGATAAGGGTGGGATCCCACTGGGATGATGGCGGGATCCCACTGGGATAAAGGTGGGATCCCACTGGGATAAGGGTGGGATCCCACTGGGATGATGGTGGGATCCCACTGGGATGAGGGTGGGATCCCGACCAATTTTCCCAGTGGGTCCTTGTGGGATCCCACCCTCATCCCAGTGGGATTTCCAGTCCAATTTTCTGTGGGGTAGGTTAATGGGTTAGTAGACTCATCGACCATGAGTAAAATGCTGTAAATATTGTTAAGATACCTTTGTTTGAGATGAAAAAAAATATTATTTATAGTTTGTACCTAAAGCCCTTAAAAACCAGAGTATAGGTAATCAAGTTGAGTGTTTTTCTAAGTTAGTTCATTGAATATTTGAAACTCTTGCAGGGTTGCCATCTACCTTAAAAAGTCCTGTTGTTTCTTTAATTATAATGATGAAAAATGAAATTTGAGAAAAGTTGGGCAACCTTATTTAGTTGTTGATAAATGCTGTTTTGTAGACAATTGCCGTAAAGGAAAAGTAAAACAACATCAAATTTTCTCGCTCGTGAACAAAGTAAACCAGTAAAAATTATTTTTTCTGGTAAAATGTACTCTAAAAATAACATTTTAAGACAGAACCACCATATTTTACTTATTTTGAAGTATTCATAAACAAACAATATTTTAACTTAGGCCTAGAGATAAAAACACTGTTATAAAGTAAGTTCTGTTTATTTAATTATTACTTTTTTCAAACTGTTGAAACGGTTCTTGTTTTGGAGACATATGACATGAAAACAATTGTGTGACTTGATGAAAAAATAGCTTAAAAGGTTATAGTGATTTTTTGGTCACATAATCTTAAACATACAATTGAAGACACTTTGTTATGGACAGTGTCCATAGTTTTTGACCAATCAATATGGCTTGAAGGAATCTGATAGAGGGTCACCCTAGCAATAATTCTACAAAAAATATTTGAAAATCGACCAAACACTTTCGGAGCAGAAGATTTTTAAGTTTTCACTAAAGCCATATATGGCAAAATAGCCCCGTCCTGTGGCGGCCATGTTTTTCGACTAATCAACATGGTTTTTGAATATCGGCCAGACACTTTCAGGAGAAGATTTTTTAATTTTTCACTATAGCCATATAAGGCAAAAAAGCTCCCCCCCCCCCTGGCGGCCATGTTTTTCGACCAATCAACATGGTTTTAAGGAATCTGAGAGGGTCACCTAAGGAACATTTCTACAAAATAATTTGAAAATCGGCCTGACACTTTCAGAGGAGAAGATTGCTTAATTTTTCACTATAGCCATATAAGGCAAAATAGTCCCGCCCCCTGGCGACCATGTTTTTCGACCAATCAATATGGCTTGAAGGAATCTGATAGAGGGTCATCCAAGGATCATTTCTACAAAATTATTTGAAAATCTGCCAGCCAGTTTTGGAGAAGAAGATTTTTTAAAGTTTTTTACATTTCGTTGCCATGGAAACCAGAATTCTGCATGGATCCCAAAAATTTGAAGGAATTCTGGTGAGGTCAATGTGAGGATGCTTCCTGTGAAGTTTCATCCCAATTGACCCACTGGTTACTGAGGAGAAAAAGTTGACGGAGGACGGACGATGGATGACGGACGCTGGACAAAAGGCCATCACAATAACTCACCTTGAGCACTTCGTGCACAGGCGAGCTAAAAAGATGCAAGCAGCAAACATTCAATTTATAAGTTTTTGCATCCATAACATTGTGGCTTTGTAGTCAAATAATCTTGGACATACAATTGAAGACACTTTGTTACTGACATTGTCCAAATCTGTGAAACTTTAGCCATATAAGCCCCGCCCCTTGGCGGCCATAGTTTTTGACCAATCAACATTGTTAGAGGATCACCCTAGCAATATTTCTACAAAAAATATTTGAGTTTCGGCCAAACACTTTCGGAGGAGATTTTTTAAGTTTTCACTTAAGCCATATGAGGCAAAATAGCCACGCCCTGTGGTGGCCATGTTTTTCGCCTAATCAACATGGCTTTAAGGAATCTGATGGAGGGTCACCTAAGGAACATTTCTACACAATTTATTGAAAATCGGTCTGACACTTTCAGAGAAGAAGATTTTTTAACTTTTCACTATAGCCATATAAACCTAAATACCCCCGCCCTGTGGCCGCCATGTTTTTCGACCAATCAACATGGCTTTAAGGAATCTGATAGAGGGTCACCTAAGGAACATTTCCACAAACAATTTTGAAAATCGGCCTGACACTTTCAGAGGAGAATTTGTTTATGTTTTCACTATAGTCATATAAGGCAAAATAGCCCCGCCCCCTGGTGGCCATGTTTTTTCTACCAATGAATACGGCTTGAATGAATCAGATAGAGGGTCATCCAAGGAACATTTCTACAAAATTATTTGAAAATCGGCCAACCAGTTTTGGAGAAGAAGATTTTTAAAGTTTTTTACATTTCGTTGCCATGGAAACCTGAATTCTGCATGGATCCCAAAAATTTGAAGGAATTCTGGTGAGGTTATTGTGAGGATGCTTCCTGTGAAGTTTCATCCCAATTGACCCACTGGTTACTGAGGAGAATAAGTTGCCGGACGCCGGACAAAAGGCCATCACAATAACTCACCTTGAGCACGAAGTTCTCAGGTGAGCTAAAAAGAAGCAAACATTTAATTTATCAGCTTTTGCCTCCATTACATTGTGGCTTTGTATGTAAAAAAGATGCATTCATTAATTTAATAGTTTTTGCCTCCAAATCATTGTGGCTTTGTAGTCACATAATTTTAGACATATAATTGAAGACACTTTGTTATGGACAGCGTCCAAATTTGTGTGACTTGGAAAACAAGTATATAAAAAAGATGCAATCAGCAAACATTAAATTTATAAGTTTTTGCATCCATAACATTGTGGCTTTGTAGTCACATAATGTTGGACATACAATTGAAGACACTTTGTTACGGACAGTGTCCAAATTTGTGTGACTTGGAAAACAAGTATATACAAGAGGGCCATGATGGCCCTGGAATCGCTCACCTGATTTTATTTTTTTTCACTTTAGCTATATAAGCCCCGCCCCTGGCGGCCATAGTTTACGACAACCAGTTTGGGAGAAGAAGAATTTTGAAGTTTTTTTCATTTCGTTGCCATGGAAACCAGAATTCTGCATGGATCCCAAAAATTTGAAGGAAATCTGGTGAGGTCATTGAGAGGATGCTTTCTGTGAAGTTTCATCCCAATTGACCCACCGGTTACTGAGGAGAAGAAGTTGACGCACGACGGACGACGCAAGCCGGACGATGCACGCCGGACAAAAGTCGATCACAATAACTCACCTGGTGAGCTAAAAAATAGCCCCCCCCCCCCCTCTAGCGGCCATGTTTTTCAACTAATCAATATGGCTTGAAGGAATCTGATAGAGGGTCACTTAAGGAACATTTCTTCAAAATTAATTGAAAATTGGCCTGACGCTTTCGGAGAAAAAGATTTTTTAAGTTTTCACTATAGCCATATAAGGCATATAAGGCAAAATAGCCCCGCCCCCCCCTGACGGTCATGTTTTTTGACCAATCAACATGGCTTGAAGGAATCTGATAGAGGGTCACTTAAGGAACATTTCTACAAAATTATTTGAAAATCGGCCTGACACTTTCGGAGGAGAATTTTTTTTAAGTTTTCATTTCGTTGCCATGGAGAATTCTGCATGGATCCCAAAAGTTTAAAGGAAATCTGATAGAGGTTATTGAGAGGATGCTTTCTGTGAAGTTTCATCCCATTTGACCCACTGGTTACTGAGGAGAAGAAGTTGACGGACGACGGACATAGGGCGATCACAATAACTCACATTGAGCACTTCGTGCACAGGTGAGCTAAAAAAGATGCACGCAGCATACATTAATTTTATAATTTTTTGCCTCCATAACATTGTGGCTTTGTAGTCGCATAATCTTGGACATACAATTTAAGGCACTTTGTTACGGACAGTGTCCAAATTTGTGTGACTTTGAAAATAAGTACTAGTATATAAAATGATATATTAAATTTATTACTTTTTGCCTCCATAACATTGTGGCTTTGTAGTCACATAATCTTAGATATACAATTGAAGAGAGTTTGTTACGGATAATGTCCAAATTTGTGTGGCTTTGAAAACAAATAGATAAAAAAGATGCATACAAATAGTGTATCTCAGTAGTATTTGCAGCTACATTGTAGTAAAAGAAAATGGGTGAAACGTTGAGGTGCTTCCTGTCAGATGAAGAATGGGTCCTGGCAGAGCTAGAAGAAGAAAAGCTGTCAGATAAGAAGAAGTGCCGAGAGGAAGATTGGTCCAATAAGGTAACCTTGGCTGACAATACAGATACCATTGTGGCTGACAACACTGAGAGCACTGTGGCTGACAATACTGAGAGCTTCGTGGCTGACAATACTGAGAGCACCGTGGCTAATAACTTTGAGAGCACCGTAGCTGATAACACCGAGGGCACCGTGGCTAACAACACTGAGAGCACCATGGCAAACAACAGTGAGAGCACTGTGGCTGATAACACTGAGGGCACCGTGGCTGATTACTCTGAGAGCACCGTGGCTAACAACACTGAGAGCACCATAGCTGATAACACAGAAAACATCTTCGTTGTTATAACAGATAGCATCTTGGCCGACAACCTGGATGTTTTCTTGGCTAACAACCTGGATACCATCTTGACTGACAGCAGGGAGAGCACCATGGCTGACAGTGCAGAGAACAACTAAGCTGAGAATGCTGAGACCATCTTTACTAATAACACAGAGGAAAGCTTGGCTGGCAACACAAAGCGGACCTGTGATAAAGAAAAGAGCATCTTAGCCAACAAGAACACTAAGATTGAAGAGGAAAGTAGATTAAACTAGAGATTGCTTTTTTGAAAAAGCGCTTGTCTCCCCATTAGTGTGGTCGTAGGGGAGGAAAAGAAATGATGGAGTCAAAAGACCTTTGACCTTGTGACCTCAAAATCAAATACAAGAGGACCATGATGGTCCTATAGCGCTCACCTGATTTAATCAAACTTAAACAGTTTTCATTGTTCTTTGTCTATACATATATACGGAAAACAAGCAACACCCCCTGGTGGCCATGTTTATCATCCTATCAAAAAAATTAGAAGTCTTAGTAGAGGGGCACCCAAAGAACATTCATGGCAAATGGACAAGAATATTTTAAAATTGTTTACCTTAACAAGTCTATGTAAAACAAGTGATCCCCAGGGTGGAGCCATGTTTGACACCAGGGCTATAATAATTTGACCAATCTTGGTAGAAGTCCACTAGATGAAGTTAGATTTCAAATATTAAACTTTTAGACAAGAAGATTTTTATAGTTTTTCCTCTCTATGAGTATATGTAAAACAAGTGACCCCCGGGATGGGGTCATTTTTCACCCCAGGGTTATAATTTAAATAATCTTGGTAGAGGTCCAATAGGCAAGCTACATATCAAAGGCCGGGGCCCTCTACTTTCAGAAGATTTTTTTTTTAAATTTCTCTATATGAGTCTATGTAAAACAATAGACCCCTAGGGGAGGGATCATTTTTTTACCCCAGGGCTATAATTTGAACAATCTTGGTAGAAGTCCACTAGATGATGCTACATACCAAATATTAAAGGCCTCTACTTTTAGACAAGAAAATTCTTAGACAAGACATTTTTTAAAGGTTTTTCCCTATATGAGTCTATGAACAAGCTCCGCCCCCTGGCGGACATGTTTTTCAACGGATCGGAAATATTTGAACAATTTTGTCAAAGGGTGCCCCAAGGAACATTTGTGCAAAATAATTTTCAATTCGCGCCAGTACTTTTGGACAAGAAGATTTTTTAAAGTTTTAACAATGCACATATAAGGAAAACAAGCTCCGCCCCCTGGCGGCCATGTTTTTCAACGGATTGGAAATATTTAAACAATCTTGGTAAAAGGTGCCCCAAGGAACATTTGTGCAAAATAATTTTCAAACCGGGCCAGTACTTTTGGACAAGAAGATTTTTAAAGTTTTAACAATGCACATATAATGAAAATAGGCTCCACCCCCTGGCAGCCATGTTTTTCAACGGATCGGAAATATTTGAACAATCTTGGTAGAAGGTACCCCAAGGAACATTTGTGCAAAATAATTTTCAAATCGGGCCAGTACTTTTGGACAAGAAGATTTTTAAAGTTTTAACAATGCACATATAAGGAAAACAAGCTCCGCCCCCTGGCGGCCATGTTTTTCAACAGATCGGAAATATTTGAACAATCTTGGTAGAAGGTACTGTATATCCTCAGCCATAAGTCTACTTCGGCCATAAGTCGAGGGTCCATTTTGACCCCAATTTCGGTGGTTTTGAGGTTACTCTCAGCCATAAGTCGAGGGTCGACTTTTTAAAAATTTCGGACCAGTGCTATCATGAAATATTAAATTTTTACCATTTTTTTAACAAAAGTTGCCATAAAAGAAGTGGAATACGTTACTGAAATAAATGTGTTTTTTTTCATTAAAGAAAATAGTATTTATTTCTTTAATTTTCACATCCCATATTGCAACTTTTGTTAAAAATATGATTAAGTTTAAGTTTTATGATTCTAACCGTAAAGAACACTTCATATAATTCAGTCATATTTAACTTATAATTGTAAAGTCAGATTCCAATACACGACACGCTGTCCTACATTCTACACAGGGGACAGTTGCAGATTACGTCATGCGTTAGCAACCACCCTAGATACGGTCGATGAAATTGGAAAGCAGTTTAAAAGTTAACCGCTTAGGCCAATATCAAATAATCTTGTGTTTTACACTACATTTATGCAGTAATTCGTCACGATATATAATTGATTTTGACATTAATTACGTCGTTGTAATTTGTTAACTGAAAGTAAACTTTGTTGATTATTAATGATTGTTTAACCAAACACGGGAAGTGTGAATGCATTTAATTACTCAGACAAATAATAATTTTGATTGGCCTCGTTAGACCACGTGTCCGTTGCAGTCGCGAATTCGTGTCTTTGATGTTTACACAAACTGTGAAATAAAAACAAGAATTAAACATGTCTTTAGAAATAAAGAAACCTACAATTTGTGAAATTTGGATTACTTTTAATTATAAGATGGTAAGATTTTTATAATTATAAAAATCAATGTTCGTAAAAAAGTAACTTTATATTCCAACACAAAACAATCTAGGATTTTTACCCAACCTAATATTTTCCCCCAAAACTTCTCCGAAATTCTCTTTTTTTCTTAATTTGACTTTGTCATTCAGCCATAAGTCGAGTCCCTACTTCAACACCAAAATTTGAGTCTCAAAAACTCGACTTATGGCCGAGGATATACGGTACCCCAAGAAACATTTGTGCAAAATAATTTTCAAATCGGGCCAGTTCTTTTGGACAAGAAGATTTTTAAAGTTTTAACAAATGCACATATAATGAAAATAGGCTCCGCCCCCTGGCGGCCATGTTTTTCAACGGATCGGAAATATTTGAACAATCTTGGTAGAAGGTACCGTATATCCGCGGCCATAAGTCGACTTCGGCCATTAGTCGAGGGTCCAGTTTGACCCCAATTTCGGCGGTTTTGAGGTTACTCCCAGCCATAAGTCGGGGGTCGACTTTTTAAAAATTTCGGCAAAAAATTCAAAAAAACGTGGTTCTCGATGTAAAACTGGATAATAATACATTATGATAATAATGCACAAACCTGATTTTATAAATCCAAATAAGCCAAACCAACTAACTAGTCCAAATTTCTTAATATATGTTTTAATCTATAAAAATAAAAGCGCGAAACTCGAACAGGGTTTTGTCGATGTCAACCCTTAAGACACATTTGTCCGATTTCACACATGAAAATTAATCCTTTTAATGTTTTCAAAAAATGATTAGTTAAAAGTAAAACAAACACAGGAATGAGTTATTGCATTGACGAAGTTTATTAAAAGTGTGTGTAATTCACAGAGAGGTGAAGACAAGGGTTGTAAAGGTCTATGGAAAGAAGTTTGGACTCTATAGTTATATGCAAACGGTTGTAATTTCCCCTGGAACAGGCTGTAGTTACAACCGACTTGCATTAGCCCTATAACTAAACTGTTTGTCGCGTGAAAAACACAGGGCTCAAATAGATGACGTCACTAATTTACCAGCTGGGATTGAGACGCGACAAATGAAAAACACCCATATAAATTAATGATAAAACTACGATCCTATTAGCTTAGTAATACTTGTGTGATTAAACTGCACGTACTCTTTTTTTATGACGTAGCTCATTTGTTGGGGAAAATGGTTTGCGGAAATAAAGGTCTATACAGATTTCACTCTTACCCATTTTCACATGCATTTATACGCATCT
Organism: Serripes groenlandicus; assembly: GCA_031761405.1. Lineage (NCBI taxonomy): Eukaryota > Metazoa > Mollusca > Bivalvia > Cardiida > Cardiidae > Serripes > Serripes groenlandicus. The sequence goes on from JASEVX010000006.1 coordinate 72,845,908, forward strand.
GCAGCAGACTTCTCTTGATAGAGCTCTGACAAAAGGAGAAATTACTACATTTTCTTTAAATTGGACGAATTAACTTTGAATTAAAAAGGATTTTAAAGGGTATGATATTTATTTTTCCTTTGTTTACGGCTTTGAAACTAGATAAAAAAAAATGTAAGGAAAGGATGCATCGCTGATAAAACGCAGTATCTCTATTTCTCACAACGTTTTCCAACACTGTCGGCTACATCTGCATTTAAAGTTACAAATACGTGGTAGTAACTGTACTGTACACACAATTTACAATGAGGTACCTCTGGACAACTCGATGGTTATATGCAAAACTGATGTAATTTCTCCTGGAATAGGCTGTAGTTACAACCGACTTGCATTAGCCCTAAAACTGTTTGTCGCGTGTAAAATATAGCCTTAGGAGAGATTGTCATTCAGTCATAAGTCGAGTCCCTGCTTCAACACCAAAATTTGAGTCTCAAAAATTCGACTTGTGGCCGCGGATATACGGTACCCCAAGGAACATTTGTGCAAAATAATTTTCAAATCGGGCCAGTACTTTTGGACAAGAAGATTTTTAAAGTTTTAACAATGCACATATAATGAAAATAGGCTCCGCCCCCCTGGCGGCCATGTTTTTCAACGGATCTGAAATATTTGAACAATCTTGGTAGAAGGTACCCCAAGGAACATTTGTGCAAAATAATTTTCAAATCGGGCCAGTACTTTTGGACAAGAAGATTTTTAAAGTTTTAACAATGCACATATAATGAAAATAGGCTCCGCCCCCTGGCGGCCATGTTTTTCAACGGATCATAAATATTTGAACAATCTTGGTAGAAGGTACCCCAAGGAACATTTGTGCAAAATAATTTTCAAATCGGGCCAGTACTTTTGGACAAGAAGATTTTTTAAGTTTTGGTTAATTTTCCCATTTTTGTTGCCGTGGCAACCAAAGTTCTGCATGGAATAGAATTCTTTGAACAAGTTTGAAAGAGATCCACCCAAGGAACATTCCTGTAAAATTATTTTGAATTTGGTTAATTGGTTTAGGAGGAGAAGTCGTTTGTAGGAAAATGTGAACGGACGGACGACGACGCGGGACGACGGACGATGAGCGATCACAAAAGCTCACCTTGCACTTTGTGCATAGGTGAGCTAAAAATCAATAAGGTTCATCTACTGGTTAGGACCAACCTGCACACCAGGAATGAAGTTAACTAACACTTCGATACGAAATGAAGAAAGCGGAAAATAAAGGACCTCACAAGAAAGAGATAAACAAGAGGCCCAAGAGGGCCAGTATCGCTCCACGGCCATAAGGCAAAAATCAAATCTCCAAACAGCCCTGCCCCCTAGTGGCCATATTTTTTACCAACCACCATGGCTTAAAGGAATCTTGTCGAGTGTCACCAAAGGAATGTTTCTGCAAAATTATTTGAAAATCGGCCGGACACTTTCGGAGGAGAGAATATTTTAAGTTTTCACTATAGCCATATAAGCCAAAATAGCCCCACCCCCTGGCGTCCATATTTTTCAACCAACCAACATGGCTTGAAGGAATCTGATAGAGGGTCAGCCAAGGAACATTTCTACAAAATTATTTGAAAATCTGCTCAACACTTTCGGAGGAGAAGATTTTTTAAGTCTTCACTATGGTCATATAAGGCAAAATATTTGAGTTTCGGCCAAACACTTTCGGAGGAGATTTTTTAAGTTTTCACTTAAGCCATATGAGGCAAAATAGCCACGCCCTGTGGTGGCCATGTTTTTCGCCTAATCAACATGGCTTTAAGGAATCTGATGGAGGGTCACCTAAGGAACATTTCTACACAATTTATTGAAAATCGGTCTGACACTTTCAGAGAAGAAGATTTTTTAACTTTTCACTATAGCCCTATAAACCTAAATAGCCCCGCCCTGTGGCCGCCATGTTTTTCGACCAATCAACATGGCTTGAAGGAATCTGAGTCACTCAATGAACATTTCTACAAAATCATTTGAAAATCGACAGAACCCTTTCGGAGAAGAAGAATTTTTAAGTTTTCACTATAGCTATATAAGGCAAAATGGCCCCGCCCCCTAGCGGCCATGTTTTTTAACCAATCAACATTTCTTGAAGGAATCTGATAGAGGGTCACCCACTGAACATTTCTACAAAATTATTTGAAAATCGGCCAGACCATTTCGGAGAAGAAGATTTTTTTAAGTTTTCTCTTTAGCCATATAAAGCAAAATAGCCCCACCCTCTGGCGGCCATGTTTTTTTACCAATCAACATGGCTTGAAGGAATCTGATAGAGGGTCACCCAAGGAACATTTCTACAAAATTATTTGAAAATCAGCTTAACACTTTTGGAGAAGAAGATTTTTTAAGTTTTCACTATAGCTATATAAGGCAAAATAGCCCCGCCCCCTGGCGGCCATGTTTTTCAACCAATCAACATTTCTTGAAGGAATCTAATAAAGGGTCACCCAAAGAACATTTCTACAAAATTATTTGAAAATCGGCCTGACACTTTCGGAGAAGAAGATTTTTTAAGTTTTCACTATTTTTTTCTTTTGGTTGCCATGGAAACCAGAATTATTGATGGATCACAAATATTTGAAGGAATTAAAGAGAGGACATTGAGAGGATGCTTCTTAGAAAGTTTCAACCAAATTGGCCAAGTGGTTAGGGAGAAGAAGTTGTTTAAAGGAAAAAGTTAACGCACGCACGGACAATACGCCATGACATAAGCTCGCCAGTGGAGCTAAAAACTGCTCAACACTTTCGGAGAAGAAGATTTTTTAAATTTTCACTATGGTCATATAGAGCAAAATAGCCCCGCCCTCTGGCGGCCATATTTTTCGACCAATCAACATGGCTTGAAGGAATCTGATAGAGGGTCACCCAATGAACATTTCTACAAAATTATTTGAAAATCGGCTGAACACTTTCGGAGAAGAAGATTTTTTAAGTTTACACTATAGCTATATAAGGCAAAATAGCCCCGACCCTGGCGGCCATGTTTTTCCACCAATCAACATTTCTTGAAGGAATCTAATAAAGGGTCACCCAAGGAACATTTCTACAAAATTATTTAACAAGAGGCCCAAGAGGGCCAGTATCGCTCCACGGCCATAAGGCAAAAATAAAATCTCCAAACAGCCCTGCCCCGTGGTGGCTATTTTTTTTACCAACCACCATGGCTTAAAGGAATCTTGTAGAGTGTCACCAAAGGAATGTTTCTGAAAAATTATTTGAAAATATGCCTGACACTTTCGGAGAAGATTTTTTAAGTTTTCACTATGGTCATATAAGTCAAAATAGCCCCGCCCTCTGGCGGCCATGTTTTTCGACCAATCAACATGGCTTGAAGGAATCTGATAGAGGGTCACCCAATGAACATTTCTACAAAATTATTTGAAAATCGGCTGAACACTTTCGGAGAAGAAGATGTTTTAAGTTTTCACTATAGCTATATAACGCAAAAAAGCCCCGCCCCCTGGCGGCCATGTTTTTCGCCCAATCAACATTTCTTGAAGGAATCTAATTAAGGTTCACACAAGGAACATTTCTACAAAATTATTTGAAAATCGGCCTGACACTTTTGGAGGAGAAGATTTTTTAAGTTTGCTCTTTAGCCATATAGGCAAAATAGCCCCGCCCTGTGACGGCCATGTTTTTTTACCAATCAACATGGCTTGAAGGAATCTGATAGAGGGTCACCCACGGAACATTTCTACATAATTATTTGAAAATCGGCTGAACACTTTTTGAGAAGAAGATTATTTAAGTTTTCACTATAGCTATATAAGGCAAAAAAGCCCCGCCCCCTGGCGGCCATGTTTTTCGCCCAATCAAAATTTCTTGAAGGAATCTAATAAAGGGTCACTCAAGGAACATTTCTACAAAATTATTTGAAAATCGGCCTGACACTTTCGGAGAAGAAGATTTTTTAAGTTCTCACTATTTTTTTCTTTCGTTTGCCATGGAAACCAGAATTTTGAATGGATCAGAAAAATTTGAAGGAATTTAGTAGAAGACATTGAGAGGATGCTTCCCATGAAGTTTCAACCAAATTGGCCAAGTGGTTAGGGAGAAGAAGTCGTTTAAAGGAAAAAGTTAACGCACGGACGCACGACGGACAATTCGCCATGACATAAGCTCGACTGGCTTTCAGCCAGTGGAGCTAAAAATCAGCCTAACACTTTCGGAGGAGAAGATTTTTTTAAATTCTCTATTTAGCCGTATAAGGCAAAATAGCCCCGCCCTCCGTCGCCCATGTTTTTTTACCAATCAATATGGCTTGAAGGAATCTGATAGAGGGTCACCCAAGGAACATTTCTACAAAATTATTTGAAAATCTGCTCAACACTTTCAGAGAAGAAGATTTTTTAAGTTTTCACTATGGTCATATAAGGCAAAATAGCCCCGCCCTCTGGCGACCATGTTTTTCGACCAATCAACATTTCTTGAAGGAATCTAATAAAGGGTCACCCAAGGAACATTTCTACAAAATTATTTGAAAATCGGCCTGACACTTTCAGAGAAGAAGATTTTTTAAGTTTTCACTCTTTTTTTTATTTTGGTTGCTATGGAAACCAGAATTATGGATGGATAAAAAAGAATTGAAGGAATTTAAGAGAGGACATTGAGAGGATGCTTCCTATGAAGTTTCAACCAAATTGGCCAAGTGGTTAGTGAGAAGAAGTCGTTTAAAGGAAAAAGTTTATGCACGCACGCACGACGGACAATTTGCCATGACATAAGCTCGACTGGCTTTCAGCCAGTGGAGCTAAAAAAATCAAGACTGTCTGAGATTTGAGGGTGATCAATTAAGGAATTCAAAGGAGAGCTTTTAATTCAACGGAAGTCATGTTCCAAAGAGGACTTTAACTTTGTTGAATATGGGCCTTGTGCAGAATGCCTTCAATGGATAAAACTGGAATCATCTGTGTTTAACCACCACAAAAAATTGTCCTAAAAACGAGGGTAGTATGAACCTGAAAATCTTGGAAAGAACAATTTCATCTGGCAGGCTAGAATACTTACCGGTGAAGTTGATTCATCAGGGTCCAAAATGCTCAAGAAGGAAGTGTTTCTTAAGATGAGAAAGGATGAATTAACTAATTGTGCGCAGGGAGATTTTTTGATAAGGTCTCTTGGTGAAGTTTGGTGGACAAAATCGATAGATCATAAGCTGCGCCGTGGAAAAATTGCTTCCTATCAAATGAGATTAGCTGCACGGTTACTCCTTGAATGTAGAAAAAGTCTGAAAAATCCTACCCTGAATATGCATGATCTTCTGACAGTAAGAAAATTTGACCTTGTTGCTGAGGCCACCTTAGACCTGTGTGGTAAAAATGAGGATGATGAACTGAAAAGTCCCAGTGTTGCTACAAAACTTGGATTTGACCTTGGCACATTAATAGGATTGAAATGTGGCTATTGCTTGAGGAATGGTGATGTCTCTGGGAAAGAACCAGCAAAAGAATTTCTATAACTTCTGGGTTATGAGTGGTCAACCAAAGTAACAAAGCGAGTTTATTCCTTGGTCAGGCAGCGCCATTTTGATAACAGGAGACAGCTGCCACATCCCAAAGACATCGAAAGGATAGCAACAAAACTTTCAACAACCCTCCAAAACTTCGACTTTACAGACAAAACCCATAATGTGTCTGTTGCTAAGACAGTGCTGTGCTTGGTGGTTTATAATAGGAGGCGAAGTGGAGAAATAGAGGAACTACTGTAAGTTGATGTTATTTTACTGTCATATTGGTCAGGAATCATTGTCATTCTAAGATTCAAGAGCATAAGAGTTACTCTAATGAGGTTAAGATAATATTTGGTCTCAAACACTGAAAATTATGTCCCGAAATCCAGGGATTAATCTAGGTTTTTGGGGAAATTAGTGCCCTTTCAGTAAAAAGGGGATTTTTTTCCCTAATAGGGGAAAAATACATAAACGGGCTGTCTTGATGTTTGTTATATTATGTATATGTAATAGCTGTTATTTCTTAGAATAAAAAGACAGTATAACATGTTGAAGATATTCTAAAGAGTTTTATTTTCACAACTTCATGAAAACTTCGAACAGTTTGTTCAGATCTGACAGTCTTGATATTCAGTCCCATGCCAATATAGACCAGGAAAAATGACATGGGTACACTATGAACTTGATGACATGGTGGATTTACAAGTCAATTCTCCTTGTCTTCATATTTATGAAGATGTCCACCATGATCACTCCACTCTTCTTTCCCTTCTCTACATATTCTCATTCATACACTTGATATTAATAAGTTGAGTTTGCATTATAGTGCCATAGTGTTTACAGTTGTTATCTCTGAATAAAAAAATTGTATTTAAAAAAAAAAAAAAAAAAAAAAAAAAAAAAAAAAAAAAAAAAAAAAATGAATATTTTTTTAAGTTTAGGGGAAATAGGGGAATTTCGGTACCTTTTTCTCGAGGGGAACGTGCCGTTTAACGGCAGCAAAATAAAGCTAGATTTGTCCCTGGTGTTACTACTGAAATATTGGATAAACTTGTGTGCACATAACTATTATATGATAGAAATACAGCCCTTCCCAACCATCACATCTATGTAAACAATTAAGTATGATAACTCTATCCAAGTTATGGCCCTTTATTGACTTAACAATTCTGGTTAGAAGTTTTGCCTGAAACTACATTAAAATTTCATATCTCAGTTAATACTTGAATCATTTTATTGGAACTTCATACAACCCTTTCTAATTTCACAACTATATACACAACCAATTAAGATAACTCTATCCTGCATATGATGCAAATTTTATGCCCTTTTTAACTTAGAAATTATGGTTAAAGGTTTGTGTGCAACTACATTAAGAGTCCATATCGATGGCTCAGCGCAATACTAGGTTAACTCCATTTTCAATTTTTTTTACAGGCGAGTGAAAAAACAGTTTTTTCATTTCGTTGCCATGGAAACCAGAATTCTGCATGGATCCCAAAAATTTGAAGGAATTCTGGTAAGGTCATTGAGAGGATGCTTTCTGTGAAGTTTCATCTCAATTGACCAACTGGTTACTGAGGAGAAAATTTTGACGGACGCCGGACGCCGGACAAAAGGCGATCACAATAACTCACCTTGAGCAGAGCTCAGGTGAGCTAAAATACAGACTGTATCATGTTAACAAGCTCTATTATAGCAATTTTGACCATTTCAAGGGCCATAATCCAGTCATGCATGGGCAGATCTGGCTGAATTTCGAAAGGAACCGAGCTCTCATGGATATCTAACTACTGTATAGGTTTGATTGAGATACAATCAAAAGTGAAGACTGTATCGTGTTAACAAGAAATTTTTTACGGACAGACAGACAGACTCACTCACGCACGACAGACAAATCGCCACGACATAAGCCCTTCTGGCCTTTGGCCAGTAGAGCTAAAAACCCAAAATATACACGTGACCATTCCAGCCAATCATATTTGTGCAAACTTTTGTCTGAATGTCATCCAATTTTTTTATCTCTGTAGTGAATCCCAAAATATACAAGTGACTATTCCAGCCAATCGTATTTGCGATATGTGCAGTAAACGTCATCAATATTGGGGCCGTTGAATAGGCACCAAACGAAACATGTATCTATTGTAAACTTACGCTAATATTGAAAAACAAATCTCGAAAGTTCACTGCTATTAACTGTCAAATAAATAACCCTGTAATAGATAGACGATAGGCGTATTATTCGGTCCAAAAATTTCACTCGCAATAATCTGCTGGTGCCTGAAATCTCACCATGCAAATTGAAATTTGCACTTGCAATACTGTATTTGCGAGTATGCAAGCTTAAATTCGACCCCTGATACATCTATCTCTTTGCAATTGAATCAATGTATGCATTATAGGTGGGTGGGTGGTATAATGACTGACGGATTTTTGGAACAGCGTAATCAATTTAACCCCGTATATATCGCTGTGCAAGACCATGGCTCCCAAGTACAGTGTTATAGTGGAGTGCCAGTGTATATAACTTTGCATTGTCAATCATTTTAAACATTCAGCCTTTTCTTGTGAAACAAGCAAATAATCAAGTCAAGTCATTCAGCGGTCTCGGAGCCAAGTCATTCAGCAGTCTCGGAGCCAAGTCATTCAGCGGTCTTGGAGCCAAGTCATTCAGCGGTCTCGGAGCCAAGTCATTCAGCGGTCTCGGAGCCAAGTCATTCAGCGGTCTCGGAGTCAAGTCATTCAGCGGTCTCGGAGCCAAGTCATTCAGCAGTCTTGGAGCCAAGTCATTCAGCGGTCACGGAGCAAAGTCATTCAGCGGTCTCGGAGCCAAGTAATTCAGCGGTCTCGGAGTCAAGTTGTTCAGCCGTCTCAGAGCCAAGTCATTCAGCAGTCTCGGAGCCAAGTCATTCCATAGAGTCGGATGATATTTCTAGCAACAGTGATCCAGAAAGTGTCAGTGATGAAATGGTGACTCAAGTTTCTATTCTGAAATTGATGATGTAGTACACGATCTTAGTATTTTAGACATATCTGAGATGGAAGAACATTCAGACAATTAAGATGGTGAAAACAATAAATTATACTCGGAAATGGTTGAACTGTTGCCATAAGTTCAGAAAGAACTAGATTTGTCGGGAAAGGGGGAAATAATCATGAAGTTTTTTAAGCAAGTCGCAGAAAAACGTTTTCCACTGAAAAAATATATTTTTTTAATCTTTGGTGTGATGTGGTGAATTGGTTTGATAACACGGATACACGTCAAATGCATTATTCTACGGAGACCTTGCAATTCTTTTGGGTAGGAAAAAAACTATTTGGAGGTCGATTCATTAGATTTATGAGTGGCATGTAAAATAAAACCGATATGTTAAAAGGCTCGACAGTATTTGATCCACAATTGTCAAGAATAAATTTTGCTTGTCCAAGTGAAAATATATTAGCTGAAATAAACCCATTTGAACATAAACTTCCTTTGAGTTATAAGTCAAGAATATTAGAACCTTAAATATAAAGCAGAAAAAAAAATTGGACAAAAATCCTATGTTTTAATGTTTGATGGAAAGAAGTTAAAACGAGGCAGTGACGTCGACTTATTAGGTTATGAAACGGATGTTTCCCTGAAGGCCAGAATCGAAGAAAGAGATCGCAAATTTGAATTACTGAAAAAAGCTGAAGATACTGTTACAGAAGTTCAAAATGGACAAAATGTCGTAAGTAAGACTCCTGAAATACTCAAAATAAAAATGTTCACATGTCTCGTTAGCGTGTTAATGCTTTTTTCAGAAACACTGAAATTTCTTAGAAAACTACAACTAAAACAAGAGGGCCATGATGGCCCTTGAATCGCTCACCTGATTTTTTATTTATTTTTCACTTTAGCTATATAAGCCTCGCCCCCTGGCAGCCATAGTTTCCGACCAATCAACTTGGCTTGAAGGAATCTGATAGAGGGTCACCCTAGGAACATTTCTACAAAATTATTTGAAAATCGGCCAGATACTTTTGGAGGAGAAGATTTTTTAAGTTTTCACTTTAGCCATATAATGCAAAATAGCCCTGCCTACTGGCAGCCATGTTTTTTGACCAATCAACATGGCTTGAAGGAATCTGAAAGTGGGTCATCCAAGGAACATTTCTACAAAATTATTTGAAAATCTGCCAACCAATTCGAAGATTTTTTAAGTTTGCACTATAGCCATATAAGGCAAAATAGCCCCCCCCCCCCCCCCCCCCCTCCCCTGGCGGCCATGTTTTTCGACCAATCAACATGGCTTGAAGGAATCTGATAGAGGGTCATCCAAGGAACATTTCTACAAAATCATTTGAAAATCAGCCTGACACTTTTGGAGAAGAAGATTTTTTAAGTTTTCACTATAGCCATATAAGGCAAAATAGCCCCGCCCCCCTGGCGGCCGTGTTTTTTGACCAATCAACATGGCTTGAAGGAATCTGGTAGAGGGTCATCCAAGGAACATTTCTACAAAATTATTTGAAAATCTGCCAACCAGTTTGGGAGAAGAAGAATTTTGATTTTTTTTTCGTTTCGTTGCCATGGAAACCAGAATTCTGCATGGATCCCTAAAATTTGAAGGAATTCTGGTGAGGTCATTAAGAGGATGCTTTCTGTAAAGTTTCATCCCAATTGACCCACTGTTTACGGAGGAGAAGATGTTGAAGATTTTTTAAGTTTTCACTTTGGCCATAAAAGGCAAAATAGCCCCGCCCCCTGGCGGCCATGTTTTTTGACCAATCAACATGGCTTGAAGGAATCTGATAGAGGATCACCCAAGGAACATTTCTACAATATTTTTTGAAAATCAGCCTGACACTTTTGGAGGAGAAGATTTTTTAAGTTTGCACTATAGCCATATAAGGCAATATAGCCCCGCTCCCCCTGGCGGCCATGTTTTTTGACCAATCAACATGGCTTGAAGGAATCTGATAGAGGATCACCCAAGGAACATTTCTACAAAATTATTTGAAAATCAGCCTTTCACTTTTGGAGGAGAAGATTTTTTAAGTTTTCACTATAGCCATATAAGGCAAAATAGCCCCACCCCCCCGGCGGCCATGTTTTTCGACCAATCAACACGGCTTGAAGGAATCTGATAGAGGGTCATCCAAGGAACATTTCTACAAAATTATTTGAAAATCTGCCAACCAATTCGGGAGAAGAAGAATTTTAAAGTTTTTTCGGTTTCGTTGCCATGGAAACCAGAATTTTGCATGGATCCCAAAAATTTGAAGGAATTCTGGTGAGGTCATTAAGAGGATGCTTTCTGTGAAGTTTCATCCAAATTGACCCACTGGTTACTGAGGAGAAGTTGACGCACGACGGACAAAAGGCGATCACAATAACTCACCTTGAGCAAAGCTCAGGTGAGCTAAAAATCCATGGCATTGTCTAAACTGCAAGAAAAATGTGGCAATCACGATTGGAGAAATACAAAATTCGCGTACTCAATCGACATGTTCAAAACTACTCTATGGAAGATCAAGAATACGATCGACAAAGCGCTGAACGTACAAAAATGTGTATGCAAAACAGGTGCATATTTGAACGGAGCCGGTGAACTGTTTGCAAAAACTGATACAATCAACCTAAAAGAACAAGATAATTTAAGACTACTAAAAGATCCTGAACATATGCCAGCCTGTACAATTATTAAGCAGCGTACTCAACAACTATCGTACGTTAAAATGAATATAATAATTCCAATAAATTGTTTCATTTTTTTAATCCCGCAAAATATATAACAACAAGAAGTAAAGAAGTTAATACAATTTTTGACGTGCTGCGGGGAACTCGTAAACTGGACTAACGACCACGTTTTGGCTTTAAACGGTTAACATTACCTTTGTTAAAAATCTAACCAGTAAAACAACAGCTATTAGACATTAATTTAAGCGTGTTCTATGAGTAAATATAGTTTAACGCGTTTCAATGTGATCATAATTAAAAACGGGCCATTTCTAGTTTACTCTCGTCTTATAGTTATAAAATTACAAATATCCCTAAAATCAGTGTGCATATTTCTTTATACTGTACGTCATTATATAGGAACGTGATATAATTGGTTAACAGACACACTTTGGGAGGTCCCAAACTATATAATTACACACAGTAAACGAATCTCTAGTAAATTTAATTAATCCTCGCATTCAGCTCCGGGCACTCCCATTCAGCACCGATACAATTTCGGCGTACCAAGTTCTTATACAGCCATTTTATATCCTGTATCGACCAAACACCCTTCGGTGCATACTAGTTGGGCGTTTTTTAATTGTCAAAGTATTACGAGAGAGAGCTCATTTTGTACCGTTTTTGCATCATTTTTTCGGGCAGGTGAGTTTTTCCACGCTCACTTCAAATGTGATTTCTAACAAACCAGTGGTATATAGAGGACGACCATTGGTAATCATAATATTTAGCCATATACGGGTCGAATGACTGACGTACTTTTTTCATTTTTTTCTTTAAAAAAAATATGTAATTGAAAATTGAGGACCACATACCTTGTTTACCTAAAATTTGATCACTCTTAGGCAGCACCGGAAAACACTTGCATGGTGCTGTCGTCAGCGCCATGAGAGTGTTTGGTAGCCGTGTCATAATTAAATACTTAAAGATTTAACTAACTTTTTAGGCAAACTTAAGAACAAGAACTGGAAGGCCACGTTAAAGGCCTTTGAAGAGGACATAAACTGGTGTACACTTGAACAAGAGACCAAAAGAGGAGAAGCAAAACAGCATGTAAATACAAGCTTTGAAAGAGGTGGAGGCAGTGAAATTGAATCCTATGGAAAGATAGATTTGGCTGTTGAAGAGAAAGTCTCGGAATCGGATATAGATACACTTGAACAGGAGACGAAGGGAGAACCAAAACAACATAAAAAAGAAAGCTTAGAGCAGTTGAAGACAGTGATGTTGAACTGTGTGGGAAGATAGACTCGCCAATTGAAGAGAAAATGCTAGTGTCAGATATAGATAAGAGTTGATCAAGAGACCAAAAGAGAAGCAAAACAGCATGAAAATACAAGCTTTGGAAGAGGTGGAGGCAGTGAAATCGAATCCTGTGGAAAGATAGATTTGCCTGTTGAAGAAAGTCTCGGAATCAGATATAGATACACTTGAACAGGAGACGAAGAGAGAACCAAAACAACATAAAAACAAGAGTGCCAGTGCCGCCACAAAATATAAAGATCAAGATTGGTCCTTTTAATTATTGCTTTTAACATGTCTGTATACATAAGCTCAAAATGAAGTCTGTGAGACCAGTTAGCTTAGCTGGAAGAGACAGGGACCTGAGATCATGGTTGCCTGGGTAGTAGGTTCGATCCCTGCAGGGGCAGCCGGGTGTTTCCTTGAGCAAAACAATTTATCCACACTTGTTCAGAGTTGAAAGTCTTACTCTGCTTACCAGCCTAGCTGACTTTGGTATTAACTAATAATGGAAAAGAAACAGCAAACAAAGTATTGGATTGGATTGTTGGAGCTTAATGTCCCATTCAACAAATTATTTCAGTCAGGAAGAAAATAGGATACATATAAACAGAGATAGAACCCTATAGAGGCTTCCGATATGAAAGTAGGTCAAATGGCAGTGTCGATATGTATCCTTGTTTCCTTCTGAGCATAACTCTTGCAATAATCACTCTACCGGATAACCCCTGCTTTATGCACTTCTACCTGTTTGGAAACTTGAGTTGCGTTCTCAAGTGAATATGCTATAGAGACCAAGTTTCGAAAGGCATAACTATTGCAAAAATTGCTGAACCGGAAAATCCCTGCTTCATGCACATCTACCCATTATAGTAATGATATTGACCAAGTTTTGAAAAGATTCAGTCAGAAACGCAGGAAGAGTTGCGTTCACAAGCCGCAATATCAATCAGCTACAGAGACTAAGTTACAAGGGACATAAATCTTGCAAAAATCAATGAAACAGAAAATCGCCGCTTCATGCACATCTACCCATTATAGTCATGGCATTGACCAAGTTTTGAAAAGAACGGTCAGAAACGTAGGAGTTGCGTTCACAAGAAATGGAGAAGATGACGCCAAATATACGACCGCCTCGGCGGCGCATAATGAAAGCTTAGAAGCAGTTGAAGACAGTGATGTTGAACTGTGTTGGAAGATAAGACTCCCCAAATGAAGAGAAAGTGCTTGTGTCAGATATCACCCATTCCATATTCACCCGCTAACGTGAGTTTGATGGAGATTCCTGTATGTTCAGATGAGTTATAGTAACTTATGAGAATGAACCCATGGCTGAAATTTGTGGCAAATATCACCCATTTCATATTGAAGCACTAACGTGAGTTTCGTGGACTTTCCGTTATGTTCAGATGAGTTATAGTAACTTATGAGAATGAACCCATGGCTGAAATTCGTAGAAAAGTATCACTCATTCCATATTCACCCGCTATCTCCATCAAACTCGGAATCCGCTGTGGTTGAGTGGTTAGCGTCGGGGATTTCGAAACCGGATGTCCCAGGTTCGATCCCCAGTCGCGGCACTACGGTCATGGTGGAGTGCCAGGCACATTTTCTAGCCTAGTACTGGTTTGTTTACCCAGGGATCATGAATAATTAAATTTAATTGCGCGCTAAATGACCTTAGCTGTCGATGCGCCATAAAACAATATACATTCATTCCATCAAACTCACGTTAGCGGGTGAATATGGAATGGGTGATATTTTCCATGAATTTCAGCCATGGGTTCATCCTCTTAAATTACTATAACTCATCTGAACATAACTCATGTAACTCATGTTAGCGGTAAAAATAAATACCTCATTAACAATATTGAAAAAATATCATTTTATACAACACGTATCTACAGACTTGTAAACTACCGATCGATGTAAATTCAGTTGAAAACAGAAACGGATGTGAACTTTTGACATTATTTGACTGAAAATTATATGTCAAATTACGTACCCAACATCAGTGCTTCATGATAATGCAAACACTATGAATTATCACATACATTTATGCATTTTATGTCGCTCACATTTGTATTTTTTTAAAGGAACGATTAGAACTCCGAAGACTTTCATAATGACCGAGTTTATTATTGTTTCATTTATGTACGTCATTTTTGACGCAACAAAAAGTGTTTAGACGTTATTGATGACGAGTGAAATTGTCGTTTGGTTACGTCCATAACTAATAATTTGCTGAGTAACAATTCTCAGAGGTGATCAGTTTTCGTAAATCTCAATGTAGAACTATTGTAATTTTTTTTTCATGTCTGACCAATGATTTTATAAATGCGTTTGAAATGGATGTTTGAACAAGTGATATTGAAATGTATGTTACTATTTGACAGTCAAATATTTGTATGAATGTTATGTATGACTAGAGAAATGGCCTGTTGGTTACATCCGTAAAATAAAATCTCACTCTAAAAAGAATAGAGTAGAAAATCACTGTGTAAAACTCGATTTAAACCAGTTTAGTTCTCTAATGATGTTTGACTATTGATGTTAATCATGTACTTTGACTTAAAAATGTTGGTAAGGTCCTTTTTAAATGTATGTTACTTTTGACAGTCAAATATTTGTATGGACGTTATTTATGACCAGGGAACTGGCCTGTTGGTAACATCCATAACGTAAAATCTCACTCTAAAAGTTAAAGCAAGATGGTCACTTTTTGAAAAAGTCTATTTAAACCAGTTTAATTCTCTAATGATGTTTGACTTTTGATTTTAATCATGTAGTTGGCTTGAAACTGTCCACAAGGTTCTTTTTAAATGTATGTTACTGTTTGACACATTTGTTTATATAGAGATCTATTCGAGAGAGAAGGGCAAAAAGTAAGCCGCCTGACAATCCGAAACCAATTACTGTGGCACCAGCAGAGAGAGCTGCAAGGTAAGCTTATTAATGAACTATGCAACAGCTGGGGGATGGAAGTTATATATATAAGGCAGCTTTCTATTGATCTTATGTTCAATTCGTCTGTCCGTCTGTCTGTCAATCAAATCTGACCATAGATCTATAGATCTGTAAATCAACATTTCCATTCAGCTTATTTTGAAGTACAGTTTTTTACACACACATGATACAAACAAAATGAATGAATACAGTAGCATGATCTGTATGATATAAATTTGGATGAAAGGTAGAGGCCATGATCAGAATATTGACTCCCATTTATTCTGGTCACGTTCCATACCCAACAAGATTTCACTACTACTGTATATCAATACATATTAACATAATGTACATAAATTTGTATTTAAAACAGAATGAATGCATTTAAGTAGCAAGACATGAAGTTGGATGAAAGGTAGGGATTGTGATCAGAAGACACACACACGTATTCTGATCACAATTCATATATTCAACAATATTTTACTACTACTGCATGTCAATGTATATTTACATGTGTATGTACATACATGTATATTGTAAATAGAATGAATGAATGAATAAAGTAGTATGATGGAATGTGGATGTAAGGTAGGGGTCGCGATAAGAAAACACACACATGTATGTATTCTGATCATGATCCATACCCAACAGGATTTCACTACTATTTCAATGTATATTTACATAAAACTATTACAAACATAATGAAATAATCAAATAGCATGATAGGAATTTGGATGAAGGGTAGGGCTTGTGATTAGAAGACACACATGTGTATTCTGATCACAACCAATATCTTTCAAGAAGAAAAAGGATATTAACTTTTTGCATGTGTCCCACTACAAGTGAACAAACCAAGAATCGCACACCAATTAATATATGAGATGCTCTCATAGAAAATGTGTTTCCTTGCTTCCTCTTTCTTCAGAGAACATCTCCATTTTGTTTAAGGTTTAGAGCCAATCTAAAGAAGAATCCTGAATTGTGGAATGATTACAAGAAGAAGGAGAGGGAAAGAAAGCGTTATGAGATACTAAACTGAACTGAAGAAAAAAAGCAAAGAGACAGAACACTCCAGGGAGCGGCAATGCCGTTACAAGCAGCGCTTAAAAGAAAAGGGTTTTCAACCGAAACAAAGCATTAAACAAGAGGGCCATGATGGCCCTGGATCGCTCACCTTAATTATACAATGTACTGCAATGCAAAACACATCAAGACAATTATTCTGAATGCAACCTTGACAGTGCTAACAATATTTTCCTTCATTTGGCCTAGTGATCTATATTTTTTTTACCTGATATGACCCATATTCCAACATGGACTAGATATCATCAAGACAGCATTCGGACGTTTCAACTTGCTCAAAGTAAAAATGCGGCCTCCGGAGTTTGAACCATATTTTCCTTTATTGACCTAGTTTCTGATCCAATATGAACCATATTCGAACTTGACCTAGATATAATTCAGACAAACATTCTGAACATTTCAAGCTGCTGAAGCAAAAATTGCGGCTTCTACAGAGTTAACAAGATTTTCCCTTAATTTGGCCTTGTGACCTAGTTTTTGACCCTGCATGACCCATATTCGAACTTGGCCTAAATATCATTCAGCTCAACATTCTGACCAAATTTCAAGCCACTGAAGCAAAACATGCGGCTTCTACAGAGTTAAAAAGTTTTTCCCTTAATTTGGCCTTGTGACCTAGTTTCTAATCCAATATGACCCATATTTAAACTTCACCTAGATATCTTTAAGACAAACATTCTGACAAAATGTCAAGCTGCTGAAGCAAAAAATGCGGCATCCAAAGTGTTAACAAGATTTTCCTTCAATTTGGCCTAGTGACCTAGTTTTTGACCCGGCATGACCCATATTCGAACTTGGCCTAGATATCATTCAGCTCAACATTCTGAACAAATTTCAAGTTGCTGAAGCAAAAAATGCGGCATCCAAAGTGTTAACAAGATTTTCCTTCAATTTAACCTAGTGACCTAGTTTTTGACCCGGCATAACCCATATTCAAACTTGACCTAGATATTTTTAAGACAAACATTCTGACAAAATTTTAAACTGCTTAAGCAAAAATTGCAGCCTCTGGAGTGTTAACAAGATTTTCCTTCAATTTGACCTAGTGACCTACTTTTTGACCCGACATGACCCATGTTCGAACTTGACCTACATATCATTAAGACAAACATTCTGAGAAAGTTTCAACATGCTCAAGTTAAAAATGTGGCCTCCAGAGAGTTAACAAGATTTCCCTTCAATTCGACCTAGTGACCTAGTTTTTGACCTCATATAGCCCAGTTTCGAACTTGTCCAAGATTTTATGAAGATGAACGTTCTGATCAACTTTCATGAAGATCGGATGTAAAATGTAGCCTGTAGAGTGTTAACAAGCTCAAATGTTGACGACGCACAACGCACGACGGACGGACGCCGGACAAAATGTGATCCCAATAGCTCACCTTGCACTTCGTGCATAGGTGAGCTAAAAAGTACGGACTAGAAGTGAACCAGAAATATCCAATCTCAGTATATTGGAAAATCTTTAAAAGATATAGACTTCATAGACTTGGTACGTGATCAAGTCACAGTGATAGATCCAGCGATAGATCCAGCGATAGATCCAGGGGATGATGCTGTTGAGCCAGAACCAGAAGATGCCATGAAATCTGAGGAAGATGAAACACACATGAAAAAGCGGAACGGGAAACCGAGGACACGCCAAAAATGGTTGCAGGAAGAATTGGAAGAAATACAGAGGTATTTCTTGAAACATCTCGACACGAAAACCGCACCGAGAATGGCAGATTGCATTAAAGCAAAACGGGCCAGTTTGAAAGCCGGTGGTATACTCCATAAGAGAGGATGGCATCTCATAGTAAAAAAAGTCTCTGCAATGAATAATTATAAGAAACAAGATGTGTTTGTGAAACACTGATGCCCCCAAATGACAACATCTAGGTCAAAAGTCAAGGTCGCAAGGTCAAACATTTTGGTACTGACAGAAAGGTCATGTCACAAGGAATACACATGTGAAATATGGTAGCAGTACCAGTCCTGTTATGGTTCTAAAGTAGTGGTCAAGGTTAAAGTTTTTTTCGACAGACAGACAGACAGGCCAAAAACTAGATGCCCACCGAATCGGAGATTCCGGGGGCATAAAAATAAAGTGGACAGATGATATCGAAATTGTTTGGAACTGTGATCATGGTAGTTGAGGGGGAGGTGGTTATGGTTATGCCATGTATACAAATTACAAATGTGTATAATAAACTAGCCCTAAGGTGAGGGATCTCGGCCATCATGGCCCTCTTATTGCTGGCATTTTTAGCTTGCTGTTTCAGACAGATGAGCTAATGTCATAAGTATGCCCCTTTTTTTAAAATAGAATTTTCTTAGTAGTCTAAGCAGACGAGTGTCGGGCACCCATTGGCGGTGCTCTTGTTTTAGGCCTGAAATCTGTTTTGGTAACAAAATAAAAGATTACTTAATTTCAAGCATTACCAGAAAATGTCCAAGGACTCCCAAAATGTTGTACTGGTGTAAAACCCTGTAGCTGAATAGTTTTCTCCATGTCTTGTACATTGTCCATGTCTTGTGTGACAGTTGAATAGTTTTCTCTGTCTTGTGTGACAGCTGTATAGTTTTCTCTTTATGTCTTGTGCGACTGCATTGTCCATGTCTTGTGTGACAGCTGTATAGTTTTCTCTTTATGTCTTGTGCGACTGCATTGACCATGTCTTGTGCGACTGCATTGACCATGTCTTGTGTGACAGTTGAATAGTTTTCTCTTAATGTCTTGTGTGACTACATGGTCCATGTCTTGTGTGACAGTTGAATAGTTTTCTCTTAATGTCTTGTGTGACTGCATTGTCCATGTCTTGTGTGATAATAATAATAATAACAACTTTATTTTATGAGGCTACGCATTTGGGTTGATCCAATCTTCCATGCGGGCCTCAGAGCTAGCAATACATTATATACACAATGTTATACATATAAACAATTCAAAATAAAAGCAAATGCAAATTGGTAACAAAATAAAAGATTACTTAATTTCAAGAATTACCAGAAAATGTCCATGCTAAATATAATTTTTTAAAAGAATTTAATGAATTTGCAGTTCTAATTTGAAAGGGAATATCATTCCAAATGTTTGGTCCTGAATAGGTAAGGGATTTTCTGAAGAATTCTAGTTTTGGTTTTGGTAATTGTAACAGCTTGTTATCAAAGGATCTTAGACCTTTATTTTGGAAGTATTTGAATTTGTCTCCGAGATATTCAGGACATTGTTCATTTAATGATTTGTAGATGATAATTGCTTTTTTAGCTCGCCTATTCGAAGAAATGGGGAGCTTATGTACTCACCACGGCATTGGCGTTGGCGTTGCAAGGCCTTTCTCAGACACTGTGTATGCTGTTGCTTTGAAACTTCACACACTTATTCAGGGTCCTTAGATGACCTTGTATGTCAAGTCCCATAACTCTGGAATGTATTTTGACTAAATTGTGCCCCTTTTTGGACTTAGAATTTTGGTCAAACCTTTGCGTACAAGACCTTTTCTCAGACACTGTGTATGTTGTTGCTTTGAAACTTCACACACTTATTCAGGGTCCTTAGATGACCTTGTATGTCAAGTCCCATAACTCTGGAATGGATGTTGACTGAATTGTGCCCCTTTTTGGACTTAGAATTTTGGTCAAACCTTTGTGTGCAAGGCCTTTTCTCAGAAACTGTATGCTGTTGCTTTGAAACTTCACACACTTATTCAGGGTCATTAGGTGACCTTGTATGTCAAGTCCTATAACTCTGGAATGGATTTTTACGGAATTGTGCCCCTTTTTGGACTTCGAATTTTGGTCCAAAGTATTGAAAAGGTGTATTATCTTGCACTAGGTGATACTGTATGACTTTATCTAATGCTTTAACTGTTCTGAAGTAGGCCCTGATAGGCGAGCTATATTGTCCTCCGACAACTCTTGTTATAGTCTATTCTTGCTTGAAATTTCATCCAGGATAATTGTTTTAAAAGTTCTTCTGATGGTGCATCAAGTGGCTTGACAAGTATTACACGTGCAGCATGTTTTTGAAATTTTAACATTTTATCAAGCAGATTTTGACTGCAGGAGCCCCATATTGTGCATTAATAGTCAATGTGAGGAAGTATGTAGGCATTAAAGAAAAGTTTCCTTGAATGTATATTAAGAAACCTTTTAATTCTTAGAAGTAGGTATAGTAACAAATTACATTTCTTTAGCGTGTACTCATTATGATGTTTCCAGTTAAGTTGAGGGTTTGTATGTACACCAAGAACTTTTTCTTTGTATGTTTGTTGTAACTCATGATTTTGTAATAGTATTTTGATCTCATCTGATTGATGATTTATTGGGTATGAAGCAGACAGGAACATAGCTTTTTTTTTTTGTGCATTTGGTAACATTGAGTTGACAATTGAATAGTTTTCTCTTTATGTCTTGTGTGACTGCATTGTCCATGTCTTGTGTGACAGTTGAAAAGTTTTCTCTGTCTTGTGTGACTATATTGTCCATGTCTTGTGTGACCACAATGAGACATAAGAATAGAAACATATTCCGGGTTAACACAATAGTACTCGAACCAGCAACATCCAGATAAATATAACAGCCCTGAGCTTGATGGCTGACCATATAGTTAAACAAGAGACCCATGAGGGCCTATGCTCTACTGGTATGGTTCTTTGGTCATTTTCAATCCAGAGCATGTATGTATGGTGAAGATCGGATAGTAAATGGAGGCTCTTTTGCGTTCACAAGCTGTATTTTGGCAATTTTTACAATTTCATGGGCCATAATCCAGTCTTGCATGGGCGGATCTAGCTGGTTTTCAAAAGGAACCAAGCTCTCATCAATATTTAACTACTATCTAAGTTTGGTGAAGATCAGATAGTAAATGGAGCCTCTATTGTGTTCACATGCTCAATTATAGCAATTTTGACCATTTCAAGGGCCATAATCCAGTCTTGCATGGGCGGATTTGACTGGTTTTCAAAAGGAACCGAGCTCTCATAGATATCTAACTACTGTATAAGTTTAGTTGAGATACAATCAAAAGTGAAGACTGTATCGTGTTAACAAGCTCTTTAATAGCAAATTTGACCATTTCAAGGGCCATAATCCAGTCTTGCATGGGCGGATCTGGCTGGTTTTCAAAAGGAACCGAGCTCGCATGGATATCTAACTACTGTATAAGTTTGGTTGAGATACTATCAAACGTGAAGACTGTATCGTGTTAACAAGCTCTTTTATAGCAATTTTGACCATTTCAAGGGCCATAATCCAGTCATGCATGGGCGGATCTGGTTTTCGAAAGGAACCGAGCTCTCATGGATATCTAACTACTGTATAAGTTTGGTTGAGATACAATCAAAAGTGAAGACTGTATTGTGTTAACAAGAAATTGTTTACGGACGCACGCACGCACGCACGACGGACACATCGCCACGACATAAGCCCTTCTGGCCTTTGGCCAGTAGAGCTAAAAAGTGGTAACATGGAAATCTCTTTGTTCCATGTTCTTTCAAGGATTGGTCAATTATTGTAATAAAGCATACAAAACCATGCATATCTTTTTTCTTTATTTGACAAAATTGAGACTGATGTTACTTTAGCCGGTGGTCTGGACATATTGCGGCAGTTTTATAGTCCATTATCAAATATTATCAAATATTGATAATTGTAAGATAAGCTGCATACATTACACACAAAGCTGACCGCAACAATGTCTTTAGGCTAACCAGTACTCGTTGCCCATAAGAACTTTCAGAGAACCCCAAACTGTATTTGCATGCTAGTGTTTTGTCTGTGAATGTGTTCAGAAAAAAGAAAACATGCTGTCTATTAATTTATTTACAAAAGCAATAAGCTGTTTACTATGAAAACGGTAACATGATTTTGATGGCAAACTTAAGGGACTGTTGCAGAAGTGGTTCTGTATGTACAATAAAAGTCACACAAGTAAAATTCATTGCCACACAAGCAGCGTCGTCACACAAGTACCTCGCAGTTGCAGAAGTGTGGTGCTCTACATACACTTTATGAGCTGTCACACAAGTAAAATTCATTACCACACAAGCACCCCGCAGTAGGACGTCTGTCTGTCTGTTCGTCACGCTTTCACTTAAATGGCTCCCAACAGGTGACACACATATTTCTTTAACACTCTTGTTTACATCTTTATTGCATTTATTGTATCACCTGCGTAGCATGGCAGCACTAAGGTATCACTTCTCTGTCGCCCGTCCATCTGTCCATCCATCACACTTTCAGTCAAATGGCTCCCAACAGGCGACACACATGTTTCTCTGAACACTCTTGTATACAGATATCACGGAAAAAGCCTTATAACAAAATGGGCATTATTTGCCATGTTGTAAGGCTATGATATCCTCTAATGGTACCTTCTATCATTAAGCTCTTAACTTTATGATTTGTAGTTCTATGAAAAACAAGAGGGCCACGATGGCCCTGGATCGCTCACCTTAATTATACAATGTACTGCAATGCAAAACACATCAAGACAATTATTCTGAATGCAACCTCCACAGTGTTAACAATATTTTCCTTCATTTGGCCTAGTGATCTATATTTTTTTACCTGATATGACCCATATTCCAACATGGACTAGATATCATCAAGACAACATTCTGACAAAGTTTCAACTTGCTCAAAGTAAAAATGCGGCCTCCGGAGTTTGAACAATATTTTCCTTTATTGACCTAGTTTCTGATCCAATATGACATATATTCGAACTTGACCTAGATATAATTCAGACAAACATTCTAACCAAATTTCAAGCTGCTGAAACACAAAATGCGGCATCCAAAGTGTTCACAAGATTTTCCTTCAATTTGATCTAGTGACCTAGTTTTTGACCCAGCATGTCCCATATTCAAACTTGGCCTACATATCATCAAGAAAAACATTCTGATAAAGTTTTATCATGCTGAAATTAAAAATGCAGTATCCAGAGTGTTAACAAGATTACCCTTCAATTGGGCCTAGTGACCTAGTTTTTAACCCGGGATGACCCATATCCGAACTTGGCCTAGATATCATTTAGACAAACATTCTGACCAAATTTCAAGCTGCTGAAGCAAAAATTGCGGCATCCAAAGTGTTAACAAGATTTTCCTTCAATTTGACCTAGTGACCTAGTTTTTGACCATGACCCATATTCGAACTTGGTTTAGATATCATTCAGCTCAACATTCTGACAAAATTTCAAGCCGCTGAAGCAAAACATGCGGCTTCTACAGAGTTAACAAGATTTCCCCTCAATTTGGCCTAGTGACCTAGTTTCTGATCCAATATGACCCATATTTGAACTTGAACTAGATATCTTTAAGACAAACATTCTGACCAAATTTCAAGCTGCTGAAGCAAAAAATGCGGCATCAAAAGTGTTAACAAGATTTTCCTTCAATTTGACCTAGTGACCTAGTTTTTGACCCGGCATAACCCATATTCGAACTTGACCTAGATATTTTTAAGACAAACATTTTGACAAAATTTCAAACTGCTGATGCAAAAATTGCAGCCTCTGGAGTGTTAACAAGATTTTCCTTCAATTTGACCTAGTGACCTACTTTTTGACCCGATGTGACCCATGTTCGAACCTGACCTACATATCATCAAGACAAACATTCTGATAAAGTTTCAACATGGTCAAGTTGAAAATGTGGCCTCCAGAGTGTTAACAAGATTTCCCTTCAATTCGACCTAGTGACCTAGTTTTTGACCTCATATGGCCCAGTTTCAAACTTGTCCAAGATTTTATGGAGATGAACCTTCTGATAAACTTTCATGAAGATTGGATGCAAAATGTAGCCCGTAGAGTGTTAACAAGCTCAAATGTTGACGACGCAAGACGGACGGACGCCGGACAAAATGTGATCACAATAGCTCACCTTGCACTTCGTGCATAGGTGAGCTAAAAATGAATACTAATTTTGGCCAAGCTACTGAGCACTCTCAGTCTCTCACAAAGTTACAAATATTTAGCATTGTAATTAATACTAAAATACTTGGTGGGGAGTCGTGAAGAAATGATATGGACGTTACCGCTTGACATGGTTGAATGGACGTTATTTGATGTATGTGTCAAAATGTCAATGGTAAATAGTAAATAACGATTCGGGGGGGGGGGGGGGGGGGGGGGAATTGGCTGTCTCTACAGGGCTGAAATTGTGTTGAATGGACATAAAACCAAGCTAAGAACAATTCTTTTGTGTAATTTTAGAAAAATCATTTATTGTTGGATTTTGACTGAGGGTTAATCCAGTTAAACATATGTCCCACCCCAGGATGGCAAAATGAAGAAATTCTGTAGGGGGTAGGTCTTTTTCTTAATTTGCTACTGTAGGGGGTGGTGAAAAGTCCAATTTCGCTTCTAAAGGGGGGGGGAGGGCATCATTTTCTTTTTGCTTCTGACCGTATCTGCTCATTTATATTGACTGCACCATAATGAAATACCGTTTTGTTTTAACCACATAACGTTTTTCCTGAATGTCGTGTACAGAATTGGTTTGGAGACAAGATATGAAAGTTACTTCGATTGACAACAATAATGCGGACTTTGTAAGATCGTGGTCGAAGAAACCAACAATTGTGCCACTTTTATGGATAAGTTTCGTGTAAGTATTGTAACCAAATTGTCTTTTGTCTAGAAATTTATTAGAAATACTTCATAATTTGTACAAATTGCGTAAATGTTATCTGAATGTTTCGTCCCCTCCCATACAGATCAAACCCTTTGCAAAATATTTGCAGAATATGTGCAGAATATATTCCTTTCAAACTACTATTTGCACTCTATTTGCAAATGCTTTGCTGAAAGTAGCTGCAAATACTTTGCAAATATCAATATATCTGGCAAAGGCATTGCAAACGTTAACTTAGATAACTAAAGTAGATGCATATACTGTGCAAATACAAACTCTGTCTGTTTATATATATGGCAAATAGTATGCAAATAGTAACTTATTAATTATATAACTGAAGTATAGCTGCAAATACTTTGCAAATACTAACTTAGTCTATTAATATTCTTGCAAATACATTGCAAATACTAACTTTGTCTGTTAATATTCTTGCAAAGGGTATGCAAAGGGTAACTTAGAATTTCAAACAGTGCAAGTAGTTTGCAAACACTAACTTGTATTCCCCTGAATGATATTTTCCAAATACAAAGTTGTTGGACTTCAAAAAAAAATGAGTAACAAAGGTTTAGCAAACAATAACTTTACTATTGAAAAATTGCAAGTACAATGCAAATAGTAACTTTTCTAAGTTAATTTAATACATTTTATAAATGAAATTATTGCATCAGTATATTATTAATTAAGGAAAATATCCAAGTTTTATAAACTATTGACTGATTTAACCACTATATATAACCAAAACATGTGTGCAGCTTATATAAAAGTGTGTATATAAATTCAGTATCATTTTACATAAACATGATGTTTTCAGTTGAAAATGCAAAAGCCAAAGATATGTTTGGCTAAAACATACATTCTATATATTGACCTCAACAATTGAGATATATATATAATCTCAGCAATATGAAATTGACCAAAACATAATTATCAAAAAGTGGTAAACATTGTGGCAAAAGGAGAAATTGCACGTTCTGTGCAATTTCTTCTTTGTCACTATGTTTTCAAAAAGCCATCTGCTGCAGAGGCGTCAGAAAGCGTCTATATGAGGGAAAGGGATTGTCCCTGAAGTGTTCAGGCCCAGAATATAATTTATAAAGAAAATTGAATTCTGGTTTTATTGATGCATGAATCATAACAATCTTTTCAGGAATAAATGGACAATCGTAGTTCGAAGTTTGATTTACGGGTATTTTTCGATCTACCTGTAGAGTCGCATTTCAATATGTGGGTCAGTTTAAAAATAAATGCGATCACATGATTGATTTGCATATTAATGAGATCACATGATCCAATCAGGTCAAATATTTAACTTCCTGTTGATTTTTCAATCATTTTCCAGTCGCGATTAATTATGAAAATATCGGCACGTAAAGTTAAGAGCATGGTGTTCCGCATCTGGTAAGTATTTATTTACGATTCAATACATTTGAAAACTTTAAATCAATAACTTTAATTTGATGTAAGAATAAACAAAATCCGTCCACAAACAACGATAGCATGCAAATTTAAAGTTCAAAGGTCACGCTTTTCGAGCATGACTCGGAGGTCAATATACGACGCCATTTTGTCAATATTACCTCGCTGGAGAAAACACACTACAAACCCCGAAATCAGCGCTAATACACAGTCTTGATTAATATTTTGATGAATAATCAGATTATTAATATGATTTTATGAAATAAACCCATTAATATTTGTTATCCAAACATTATACTTAAATTCGTTAAACCCTAAACAAAAGGTCACGATTACGTAAATTTTCATAATAAGAAAACAATAACATTGGTGAAAATATTCGCTTACGTGCGAGTTTCTAAACAGTTTTAGAAATGAAACACATATACTCTTGTCATTGCATTGCACACTTATTTAGATGCTAGTTATTATTTAAAACGAAGCCAAATTTTTTATTTTGAAATTGCCAACTGGAATTGATTTCGGACAGTCACATTTTCGGATACGGCAAATGTAGCAATGTTGTTGTCATCATACATTTTCGTGATGGACGTGACACATAATAAATATTATGTGTATTTTCAATGATTTGACATTATATTAATTAATCAGATGAACCCTTTCCCACATGCAAAGATATCTACCACAGAACTGATTTTTTGAAAACATTGTGGAAAAGGAGGCTTTTTTCAAAACTTATTCAATAATTATATTTTCTCTTATATTAGAGATTTTTTAATCATTTGACATGATATAAAATTATAACCTTACCCACCCGTAGACACATTTGCAACCGATTTTTTAAGACATTGTGGAAAAAGAGGATCTTTCTTCAAACTTAATAACTTATTGCAACATCTGCAGCAGGTTTTATTTAAAACATTGTGACAAAGGGGGATTTTTTTCTGCAAACCATATTCAATTATAACACTCCTCAATAAAGAGATTTTCCTTAATTTGACCAAAATGTTTTCAAAGTCACTGATGCAGATCTGTCACATGTTGCAATGGGTTTATTCTTAATTGGCTATAATTGCTATAGATAAAGTATAACCTGTAGTGAATTCTTGGAATGAAAATCAAAGACACACATTTACTTTTTCATTTATTTTCATAATTTTATGAATCATGTACATATTTCAGACTTATGACATGATGAATGGTTTATAATGGTATCCAGCCAACACAAGACATGATCACCCCTGAATCACCCCTGTCCATCCTGTAAAGATGTTCAATCCCAAAAGAATGACATGAATGACATGAAAGATGATGGTGTTATAATTTCAAACATTGAAGCATTGAATGATGGTCAAATTTGAAAGATGCCAGAGGAATTTTTTCTAATGATCTTATGCTGTGTGTTATTGATTTATTTGGAGCAGATCATGAGGTGACACATGACTTTTGTGCTCCACAGAGTATTCCATTCAGATCGATTAAATAAACGCACATACTGGACTGTACATTGTATACTACAAGGCTAAATATATGAGCAAAATTCTAATTAAAACACTGGTATAGTGTCCTTTTTTCATTCAGTACAGTATTATTAATACTGGACTGTTTTCAATAACCACAGTCCAATATTAGTAGTGTAGTCTAATATTATTTGTGTAGTGTGTAGTCTGTGTGTAGTAGTTATTAATAATATTTGACTGAGGTCCTAATTCCTCTGACATATAACATGTATTTTTATGTCAAAAATACATTACCAGTCATTTAATACCTGATATATAATCTCTACACCCTTAATTCATCCAGAAAAAGAACTCGCCTTGCGTATTCCTCACGTATATGTGATATACACGGTTGCCCGTAATAGCGGGCAAGCACGTGATATCTTGCCACTTTTAATTTCTGGATCCACCAGCTAGACAGCTAAGAATTTACACATTATTTTCTAATTATTCTTTTCTTGGCTTTTTAAGGCTTATTGCCTTATTTAGTTGTTCATTCAGTTAGGAAACTGCATTAACAGATATTCAACTGCATTTATAGTTAAATTATTGTTGTAATTGCTTGTTTTTGTAGGCGACAGCTAGCTGAAAAGCTCGAGGTGGTTACCCCACCCATTATTTTCAGTTAATGTCTTCGGGTGCGGAACGTAATTGAGTTCAAGACTTAAAGTTAAACGATGAGTTCCCAATCCCGTTATAGATTATACTTATGATGTTTGTTGTACTTACATGTAATTATAACATAGACAAAAATTTTGTTTATAGATTATATACGTTCCGGGTTGTCACTCGGGTAGAAAAATAAATATGACGCGACCAGGCAGTCACTCATTTCACGATGACGCGGCTAGCCAATCAGTCACGCATGTAGCCATGTCGCGACAAGGCGGGGGTCAATCAGTTAGCTATGATGCGACCAGCCTACCGGTCACGCAGGTGAACATGACGCGGCAGGGAGATAGTCAATCATTTGGTAATGACGCGGCTAGTCTACCTGTCGGTTATGAAAACATCGCACGACCAGGCAGTCCGTCATTTGGCAATGACGCGGCTAGCCAGCCAGTCGCTTATGTAAACATGGCGCGACCAGCCAATCGGTCACGCATGTGAACATGACACGATCAGGCAGTAGTCAGTCATTTGGTAATGATATGGCTAGCTTGCCTGTCGGTTATGTAAACATCGCACGACCATGCAGTCTATCATTTAGCAAAGCCAGTCGCTTATGTTAACATGGCGCGACCGGGCACGGGCTCTGTACTGGCTGACCGAATTGATACTATTATCATTCTATCTCAGGTCAACAACAGAGTGGTGTTATGAATATTCAGAGTAGGTTAGCACCGAACTCTAATATTCAGCCGTATAGCTCCGAGTACGGGAATTACCGGTCGGAGAAATCCTTCCGTTCCCCAAAGGGAACTGTGCACTTCATTAAAGAGTTCCGGATTACGATGTCTGCGGACAAAGTTTTCCGGAGACTGTCGGTAGAGCAGCCTCACAACTGCCTATCCCTAGTCAACCGGGTTTTGCTGGTGCTGGAAAGCAAGACCCATATGCCATATGTCGTGGCGCGACAGGTCCCCGGGCAACCGGGGCGTCTTCTAGCGATGACGCGACCTGTCACCGGTCAGTCAATTAGCCATGACACGACCGTGCCAGTCAGTCAATTTGCCATGACTAGACAAGGTAGTCATTCACTTAGCGGTGATATGACAGGGCTGCAGTCGAATAGCTACGACGCGGCCAGGCAAACGGTCACTCATTTAAATATGACGCTATCAGGCAGTCACTCATTTCACGATGACGTGGCTAGCCAATCAGTCACGCATGTAGCCATGTCGAGACAAGGTTTGGATCAATCATTTAACTATGATACGACCAACCAACCAGTCACGCAGGTGAACATGACGCGGCAGGGAGATAGTCAGTCATTTGGTAATGACGGGGCTAGGCTACCTGTAGGTTATGAAAACATCTCACGACCAGCCAGTCGGTCATTTGTTAATGACGCAACTAGCCAGCCAATTGCTTAGGCAAACATGGCGCGTCCAGGCACGAGCTCTGTACTGAGTGACCGGATTGATACAAATTATCATTCCATAACAGGTCAACAACAGAGTGGGTGCACGAATAATCAGAGTATAGGTTACGGACCGACCTCTATTATTCACCCGTCTGGCTCCGGGTATGGGAATTCTCGTGCAGAGAGATCCTTTCAATCCCCAAGGGAACTGTGTACATCTCTAAGATAACACTTTTCCCCAATTACCTTCCACCGGTCCATTCAATGGAACCGGTCGGAAATAGACGGGATTTCCAAACCTACCGAGAGCATCAAAAAAAACCCAACGTTTTTTGGGATAACGAGGCATTCGGAGGGACATCTATTTAATAGACAGTCCTTGGAAAGGCAATCCCTGGAACAGAATACGTTAGCGCATTCTGATAAAGGGAGGGCTAAGCCGTCCCACAAAGGGGGAGAACCTCTCTATGGTCATCCCATTACCAAGGGGCTAAGAATCGGCAGCCTTCTAAATAAAGCACAACCCCTAGGCCTCAACCCTGGGGATGCGCACCTTTCTATGATCGTCCCAACGCCGGAGATTACAGTCGGGTCCGCCTGTTGTTTTCATAGAGGAATGGGAAAGTGTCACAGAGGATCATTGGATCTTATCTGTGATACAGGAAGGGTATCCAATTCCCTTCATTTCTTCTCCTCTGACAAGCGTGCCTATCGACAGGTCGTCACGTCATTCGGCCGTGTCAAAAGTGATTTCATCACGTCTTCTGTAAAGAAGGCCATAGAGAGGGTTTTCAACCCCATTATCGGGGTTTGATACAACCGTCTTTTCCTCGTCCAGAAGGAAGACGATCGGTGGAGACCGGTTATAGATTTATCAGCTCTAAATCTATTGATTCCGGTCGAGAAGTTAAAATGGAGTCGACCCACTCCATCCAAATAACTTTTTGGGAAGGCGACTGGGCGGTCTCTAGACCTCACAGACACCTATTACCACATTTCAATCGCTCCCTCGTCGAGGAAGTACTTTCGTTTTGTGGTAAATGACAAGGAACAGAGGATATTCACTATGTGAACTCTGAGACAGGGAGGTCAAGACCATCTCATACGTGAGCTCGGCCCCGACGGTTGATTCCATGCGATCTCATTCTTCTTCGGAAAAGGGATCTATGTCAAGGGATCAATTCCTCGGTCATAACTCTAATTCAGAGCACTTCGGAAAAGGGATAATTCCTCGGTCATGACTCCTTCATAATTTCTTATGTGGAATCGAACACTGACCTTCCGGTTCAGAACAGGCTATAGGCAATCCTCTTGTCGTCGGTGAAACCCAAGACCCAGTCTTGTCTGACGAGTAAGAGACATATCGGGATCAGTGCCCCATATGATGATGAAACAATTTAGATCTAGACTCTAAATAATTATCATTGGCGGAATGTTGCTGCTTTCATTGCGTCCATAAGGCATTTCGGCGTATGCGGCGACATCGTTTACACAGGGACAGAAACGTACAGCGACTTCTGCAAGGGCGTTCTTGGAACCCCAACCTGTGAAGACGCAAATAGGCGAGCCTAGCGTTACGGGAACTAGCTAAGTTGGCATACAACCAAGTAGAGCACTGTCCCTAATCCGCAGCTATAGGGAAGCACTCCTCTCTATTAAATCTTCTAACAAAGAATGATATAGAGTGGGTATCAACCTTTCATTCGGGCTTGATACAACTGTTTTTCTTCCTGTTTCTAAGAAAGACAGACAGTGAAAACCGGTAGTAGACGTTTCGACTCAGTTCGCGTCTAGTACGGCCGTGTAGTAGAATGGAACGTCCGTTTCACCAAGATCACAATCCGGAACGGCGGTCTGGGCGAGTTGTTAGTCCTAACGAACGCCTAATACACGTATCGTGTGCCTTGTCATCGAGGAGTTACAGTTCGATTACCTGCGTTCGGAATTATTTCCCAAAACAGGCAAATCGGATCTAATTCCTTCGAGAATCCGATTCGTTTTCTGGTTCGGGATCAGTAAGTACGGGAACAGCCCGATACATGCTTCACACCACACCCGAATTGTTTACAGATATCGGGGCAGTGCGTTACAGCCTACGGCATGTTATTATATAGAGTAGACAACTTCATATGAATTCATTTCTGCTAGCTTTCAATTCTACTCATTCGGCAGCAATCGGAATACGTCGGGGATGAATGCTTACGGATTTACCCGAGAAGTTCCGATTGATTCCGCAGTGGAATAATAATAAACAACTTCCGGTCTCAGTTTCACTGGCTGAAGGTGTAAAATGATAATAGAAGCACATCACTGGCTAAATGACCGTGGTTATACGTCATGCTGGCCTGTCTCTCGACATAACTGTTACATCTTCCTTAGAAATAGACAGTTCTTACCGATTGATGTTATTAAGGTAGGTCAATCTCTCTGAACGTTCGTCGGAAACTACCGCTTCTTAAATTAGTAGCTAGACTTATAAATTCGTCTTATTTGACGAACACAAGCAGGGAAGTGAGTTCTTTACTGTCATTAGAAACTAATTTCATTAGGTTTCACAGCCTGATGGTTAGTATTAGAACAAGAGGGCCATGATGGCCCTTGAATCGCTCACCTGATTTTTTCTTTTTTTTTCACTTTAGCTATATAAGCCTCGCCCCCTGGCAGCCAGTTTCCGACCAATCAACTTGGCTGGAAGGAATCTGATAGAGGGTCACCCTAGGAACATTTCTACAAAATTATTTGAAAGTCGGCCAGATACTTTTGGAGGAGAAGATTTTTTAAGTTTTCACTATAGCCATATAATGCAAAATAGCCCTGCCTACTGGCGGCCATGTTTTTTGACCAATCAACATGGCTTGAAGGAATCTGAAAGTGGGTCATCCAAGGAACATTTCTACAAAATTATTTGAAAATCGGGCCGACACTTTTGGAGAAGAAGATTTTTTAAGTTTGCACTATAGCCATATAAGGCAAAATAGCCCCGCCCCCCCCATGGCGGCCATGTTTTTCGACCAATCAACATGGCTTGAAGGAATCTGATAGAGGGTCACTTAAGAAACATTTCTACAAAATTATTTGAAAATCTGCCAACCAATTTGGGAGAAGAAGAATTTTGAAGTTTTTTCGGTTTCGTTGCCATGGAAACCAGAATTTTGCATGGATCCCAAAAATTTGAAGGAATTCTGGTGAGGTCAATGAGAGGATGCTTTCTGTGAAGTTTCATCCCAATTGACCCACTGGTTACTGAGGAGAAGATGTTGAAGATTTTTTAAGTTTTCACTTTGGCCATATAAGGCAAAATAGCCCCGCCCCCTGGCGGCCATGTTTTTTGGCCAATCAACATGGCTTGAAGGAATCTGATAGAGGATTACCCAAGGAACATTTCTACAAAATTATTTGAAAATCGGCCTGACACTTTTGGAGAAGAAGATTTTTTAAGTTTGCACTATAGCCATATAAGGCAAAATAGCCCCGCCCCCCCCTGGCGGCCATGTTTTTCGACCAATCAACATGGCTTGAAGGAATCTGATAGAGGGTCACCCAAGGAACATTTCTACAAAATTATTTGAAAATCGGCCTTACACTTTCGGAGGAGAAGATTTTTTAAGTTTTCACTATAGCCATATAAGGCAAAATAGCCCCGCCCCCCCTGGCGGCCATGTTTTTTTACCAATCAACACGGCTTGAAGGAATCTGATAGAGGGTCATCCAAGGAACATTTCTACAAAATTATTTGAAAATCTGCCAACCAATTTGGGAGAAGAAGAATTTTGAAGTTTTTTCGGTTTCGTTGCCATGGAAACCAGAATTTTGCATGGATCCCAAAAATTTGAAGGAATTCTGGTGAGGTCAATGAGAGGATGCTTTCTGTGAAGTTTCATCCAAATTGACCCACTGGTTACTGAGGAGAAGAAGTTGACGCACGACGCACGACGGACGACGGACGACGGACGCCGGACAAAAGGCGATCACAATAACTCACCTTGAGCAAAGCTCAGGTGAGCTAAAAACCCATTGTAGGAGTTTAACTCCAAAATAGGATTTGTCTTGCGTCCTCTGGTCGCTTACAAGAGCTCCATACGAACCTCTTGAATCGACGTCTTTACTTATAAAACCGTCTTTTTATTAGCTTTCGCTACAGCTCTTCGAAGGAGCAATTCAAACGCTCTGTCTGTAGAAACCGGGAATGTCAGATTCAATGAATATGATGGCCTCTTTACACTACTGGGTCAACCAGGGTTTCTGGCTAAGAACCAGTTACCGTCGGTCCTTCCTGATCCGATTCAGTTCCTAGTCCTTCTGCGAGCTGTGGTCCTTCGGATTCCGACAGATACATTGTCCTGTCAGAGCTCTTAAATATTAACTTAAGAGAGTTAAGGGGAATAGCGGTTGGAGTAGGAGGTTATTTCTCCCCCTTATAGGTCGTAATATATATCAGCAGCTTCTTTTCTCGCTGGATATCCATTACAATTAAATTAGCGTACAAAGATTTACCTAGTCGAGATCTTTCTTTTCTGCGGATACGCCCGCATAAAGTTAGGGCTCTTTCGGCAAGTTGGGCTTTTTCGAACAATAATTCCCTTGAAGAATTCTTCGCGCGGCAGTTCGGAAAACTCAGTCAAGTTATTCATCTTTCTATTGCGTTCTATGTCTAGTCAGACAGAACTTGTACTCCCTGGGCCCTTTGGTTGCGTCCCAGCGAGTTGTCCGCTAAATTACTCCCAACATATCAATGAAGTGAACACTGATTGAAATTATCAATCCCTGCTCTTACCATATATACTGTTGGGTTCATAGTACTTTGTAAATAAATTAGAAAATAATACACTACAAGGTGCTGCTACCTGGAACGACAGTAAGTATTGGCCGAACCTCCCGTCCGATGCTACAAAGTCATCAGGTATTAAATGACTGGTAATGTATTTTTGACATAAAAATGAAGTTTTTCAAGTAAAACATATTTTTATTAGAAAATACTTACCAGTCATTTATAGAGTCCCGCCTCCCATCCCCGCGTCGTCACCCAACACTTAATGTTGAATTAAAAGTGGCAAGATATCACGTGCTTGCCCGCTATTACGGGCAACCGTGTATATCACATATACGTGAGGAATACGCAAGGCGAGTTCTTTTTCTGGATGAATTAAGGGTGTAGAGATTATATATCAGGTATTAAATGACTGGTAAGTATTTTCTAATAAAAATATGTTTTACTTGAAAAACTTCATTTTAAGTTACATATTAGAAGGCTTAAATGGCAAATTATTGCATTTTATTGTCTTATTATGCAAATGGGAGTATATAAGCCTCAAACGATCTGATATGTCAAATACTGGACTCTCGCACTACACGCCTCAAAGAGTCCAGTTTTTATACGACCGTTTCTTAAAAACGGTACGTATTTTGGTATGGTCATGTCCGTCTGTTCGGGTTTTACGCACTTTTTATCTTACATACTTTGTGCTATTGAGCTGAAATTTTGTATATGGCTTTGTAGTGATGTGTCACAGATCAAGTTCATATTTTTGAATGAGTTATGCCCTTTTTGGGCTTAGAATATTTGTTTTCCGCACTTTTTTTCTACATGCTTTGATGTATTGAGCTGAAATTATGTATATGGGTCATTATTTGCTCATTGAATCCCGAGACTTGGTTTATATACTTGGCTATAATTCATGAAATTCACATATATTGGCCAATATTTAATTTGCACCATGGACAGTGACAATTTCTCTAATATTAAAAACAATTACGGTGTTGCATCTAAGCTATTTCGTGATTTTGACTAGTAAAACCTCCCAAAACTGCCTTCAAATTTATGGGTTTTCATGGTTGTCACACCCCTTGCACTTTTTTAAATTGAATACACGACATATAGAGAGTCAAAACCATTATTATTATGTTATGTAAACTAGTACGTCTTTATTTGCATTTGTCATTGAAATAAATATAAAATTATGATCTTGCACTTATTTATGAAGTCCGAAAAACCACCCATAATTTCACGTAACGTCTGTCCAAAATGCAGATAAATATTTTATAACTATATTTTCTTATCAAAACCAAGCTAACGCGATGTTTTTTGCTCGATACATAGAAAAATATATTTGTTTTGAAATGACATTAACAATTTTCATTCAAATCGCGGGATTTTACTGAAAAAAACAATTTCAGTTTTGCCGAGGTGATGTCTGTCCAAATTGATTTGTGTTACGTTATCTGGGAAAACCCTGTGTAGAAATAGAAATACGTCACCAGTGTTTAAGTGCGCATGCCGGCGCATGCGTATAGACGTACTTCCTTGTTTTGGTTTCAAGTTCATGGAGGACAACGCTATGCAAAATGTGACGATTTTGTATTTATATTTTCTGTCCAGAAAAGGAGCCCTGTGACGTTAATTGGTGAGTTACGTGAATTGATATATTGTCCAAGCTTGTATGCGGTACGCATTGCATATGACGGCACAATTGTGTTGTGAGAAAGTCGGATACATTTTGAAATCATCTGGTGATTTCTTTTTCGTATAAAATTTGAAAACACTCGGCATCCAAGTAATTTTAGGCATATTTAGACAGACTGTTGCATAATTTTAACGTAACAAGGACAGATATTACGTGAACATGGCATTTTTTATAGTACCCATAAATCGTGTTATCCTGGATAAAAATACATTGATATTTTATCTTTTTAACATCTATTTAATGTATGGAAATGGCATTTACACTGAATGGCATATGTAAGAGTATGGTTGGATGCATTTTTTATTGTCACAAACATGGACAGAAATCTATGTCTGTCCAAGTTACATGACTTCAAGTGTTCTATATATATTGCCACCTACATTGAAAAATATTTGCATATAATGTTTAATTTCAACTATTTGTTACCCATTTAATGCAAAAAAATGCCATTATAGTTTGATTACATCAGATTATCATTATATGTGATATATAGGGTCACAAACATGGACAGACATAAATGTCTGTCTTTGTTACATGAAATTATTTGTGTTGTGTGCATCATCTCCCGACTCTCCAACATACAATAATGTATGATGTATGTTTCATTTAACTATTTACTAACTTGTAAATGTACAGAAATTATAATTATCTTTTTTTTTGCTTTTATCTAAGTATCAACCAAGGTATTATACAATGTCACAAACACGGACAGACAAATTATGCCTGTCTGTGTATGTGACTATTGCTTGAAACCGTAAGGCCGTCCCTGATTCCAATTGCAATCTATCTAAGGTACATTTACGCAACCATTGAATATAAATAGTTTAAAATAATTTAAAATGTGAAACATTTCATCTCTAATTGGGTTGCGTGATTCCAAATGGATAAAAATGCATCCAATAAGTTTAGTAAATTCAGTAGCTATTAAGAAAAAACGTGAGCAAAGTAAATTAAGAATGCAATATTGTTTTGATCACAGGTGTCCTGAACATGGTTGTCCCAAAGTTACGAGATTTACTGGCTACCACTGCTACAACACGTGAAGTGAAAAAGAAAAAACATGCAGAGAATATGAGATTGAAAAGGGCCATGTGGACTGAAGAAGATATTAAGAAAAACCGTGAGCAAAGTAAATTAAGAATGCAAAAGTTGAGACAGCAAAAAAAAACAAATACACAACCTGCAACATCTTCAAAAGACATTCCTCGCACCCGAAAACAAATTGAAAAAGAATCCGAAAGATTGAAAGTTCAAAAAGAGAAAAAACGCGAATACCGCCAAAAATTACATCCACAGAAATTAAGAAGGGTAAAGGAAAAAGACAGAATAGCAAAACAACCGAATAGTGACAATTTGTTCTGTACAGCTATCTTTCAGAAAATTAGACCATCATTTTCTTTATTTCCAAATATACAATTTTTGAAAACAGTGCAGGACAAGCCACAATTGCTTGCAGAGAATAAATAGCAATTTGTCTTGCACTCTTTCCCACTATATAATAAATTCTTAAGAAATTCATTTTCAAAATGTTGTTTTTTAGATGCAGATGTGATTATGACAGAATTGTTGGAAGACAACAGTTTCGACATTAATATTGGTAAGTGTTGGTCACAGGTACAAAGAATGCATAAATTTGTATATTTTTACAGAATTAAACACACTAACCTATATATACATGTATTTAAAGCAAATTTAAATGTCAATTAACTCTGAAAAGCCATATACTGGACTATCTGAAAGTCATTGAAAATTGTGTCTTGCATAACCAAACTCGGTCACTCCGATGCTAGTAACTAATTTAAAATGTTTATTTTTTAAACTCTAAAGACTGATGAAATAGTAAAATATTTAGTCTAACAATTTTATTTTTTATTTTTTAAAAATTAATAAAAATACGTGTTTTCAGAGGAAATGGTTGAAGCCGTTTCAAACAGTGGAGATCCATGTGTGCCGACAAGTTCCTCCTGTTTGCCTGAACATAAGTAAGTATATCAGGATTTGATATGCACAAGTCCTACTTTTCTCTGTATAATTCTATACTTTAATCTCTAATTACACTGGAACCAGGGTCCTGTGTGGTCCAGTGGTTAAGTTATAGGACTAAGATGCCCGGTTGGTGGTGCCTAGAGGCAAGGTACCTTAATTCCCAACGCCTACTACTGGTTTTCACCTTGGAAACCCACCTGAAATTGCTTCAACTGTTAAAACGGTCGTAAAAACACTGGAACCAAGTCTAGTTGTCCATTACAACCAGTGTAGGCCAAGATCTTCTTGTATAATTATATCCTTATAGACTTGTCAAGGTCTACAGTGTTCCCTATCCATCAGTGTATTCCTCGTAATTTGTCAATGACTGAATAGCAAACAATGCAGACCCTGATCAGACTGCACAGACATGCAAGCTGACCAGTATAAGTGTATATATTTCAAGTAAAGAATGACACATGATGGATGTTGCTCACACTAATCATTCTATTGTTAGGACCAAGTATCAGGTTGGAGACTTCATTGTTGTCGCCCTGTTAGCTGGAAAGCGTAGCATTAACTATGTGGCTGAGGTACTTGTTCAGACCTTACTGTTCAGATGTTACTGTTGTTGGTTTTTTGTTCAAATTGTTTATTTGTAGACTTTACTGTTGTTCGGTTTCAAGTGTTTCCATGTTTCCTATAGATAATTTATAAAATTAAATGATCAAATAGTTCATACTGTTAAATTTATATCAGTCCATTTTCGAAAAGCAAAACATTTTTTAAAAAAATAGACTTAAACTAGAAATACTGTGAGCAAAGCTCACTAAAGAATACCCCCCGCTCCCCTCCCAAAGCATCGGATACATTGGTAAAGTTTCTACTTTGCTTATCTTCCCTTGGAAGAATCTGAGGAGAAAAATCTTCCTTCATGCATATCTACATATAATGTGTAGCCTTCATATACAGTTTGACTCAGTAGTGCTTACAAGAAATGTAGAGGTATGTGCACAGGAGTCCCTCGCAGGCAACCTCTAAGTTGAATTATCTGCCCTTGGAAGAATCCGAGGCGTATGATCTTCCTTCATGCATATCTACATATGATGTGTAACCTTCATGTAAAGTTTGAACCAAATCCATTGAGCCGTTTAGGAGGAGTAGTGCTTACAAGAAATGTGGAGGTATGTGCACAGGAATCCCTCGCAGGTAACCTCTAAGTTGAATTATCTGCCCTTGGAAGAATCCGATACATATGATCTTCCTTCATGCATATCTACATATGATGTGTAACCTTCATGTAAAGTTTGACCCAAATCCATTGAGCCATTTAGGAGGAGTAGTGCTTACAAGAGATGTGGAGGTATGTGCACAGGAGTCCCTCGCAGGTAACCTCTAAGTTGAATTATCTGCCCTTGGAAGAATCCGAGGCGTATGATCTTCCTTCATGCGTATCTACATATGATGTGTAACCTTCATGTAAAGTTTGAACCAAATCCATTGAGCCGTTTAGGAGGAGTAGTGCTTACAAGAAATGTGGAGGTATGTGCACAGGAGTCCCTCGCAGGTAACCTCTAAGTTGAATTATCTGCCCTTGGAAGAATCCGAGGCATATGATCTTCCTTCATGCATATCTACATATGATGTGTAACCTTCATGTAAAGTTTGACCCAAATCCATTGAGCCGTTTAGGAGGAGTAGTGCTTACAAGAAATGTGGAGGTATGTGCACAGGAGTCCCTCGCAGGTAACCTCTAAGTTGAATTATCTGCCCTTGGAAGAATCCGAGGCATATGATCTTCCTTCATGCATATCTACATATGATGTGTAACCTTCATGTAAAGTTTGAACCAAATCCATTGAGCCGTTTAGGAGGAGTAGTGCTTACAAGAAATGTGGAGGTATGTGCACAGGAGTCCCTCGCAGATAACCTCTAAGTTAAATTATCTCCCCTTGGAAGAGTCCGAGGCGTGTGATCTTCCTTCATGCATATCTACATATGATGTGTAACCTTCATGTAAAGTTTGAACCAAATCCATTGAGCCGTTTAGGAGGAGTAGTGCTTACAAGAAATGTGGAGGTATGTGCACAGGAGTCCCTCGCAGATAACCTCTAAGTTAAATTATCTCCCCTTGGAAGAGTCCGAGGCGTGTGATCTTCCTTCATGCATATCTACATATGATGTGTAACCTTCATGTAAAGTTTGAACCAAATCCATTGAGCCGTTTAGGAGGAGTAGTGCTTACAAGAAATGTGGACATACGGACAGACAGACAGACAGACGGACAGACGGACGGACAGACAGGGTGATTCCTATATACCCCCCCAAACTTTGTTTGCCGGGGGGTATAAACCTTCATGTAAAGTTTGAACCAAATCCATTGAGCCGTTTAGGAGGAGTAGTGCTTACAAGAAATGTGGACATACGGACAGACAGACAGACAGACGGACAGACGGACGGACAGACAGGGTGATTCCTATATACCCCCCCAAACTTTGTTTGCCGGGGGGTATAAAAATGATTAAGATTATCATAACATTTTAACTTGATGAAATATCAAGCCTAGATGGCTCATTGAACAAATTTGTCCCGGGATTATTTGAATGTTAAGTGAAAATATCAGTTGTTCTGGTGTATAGTGTGGTGACCGTTGTGCTCTCTAAGAATTATGTATTGACATTACAATTCTTTAATGAAATACTTTCAGATCAAAGAGATCACAACAGACGAAGAAGTACTGTTGCAGTACATGCAGGAAGTCGGAGACAATCTATACATGTGGCCATCCAAGACTGATGTTTCACAAGAATCGTTGCAATCTGTCATTAAAAAATTGCCATCTCCAAGTTTGGTTGTTTCTAAAAGTTCTTCCAGACGACAGTTGTTTAAGTTTTAAACATTTTAGACAATACATATTTGTCAGATAGCTCAAACATAGGGCAGGAATACTTATTTAAAATGTATATCTATGTAGATCAATGAATTTTATGGCATAAAAAAGTGTTTGTTTCCAGTTAACCGACAGACACCAAACATTATTTTCCGTCTTACTTTTTGTTAGATATCGGGGAAATTATTTCTAGTATTTTCAGCGTTCTTTTTAATATAAACAATGTTTGATAAACAATGTTTGATCCCCTGCAGAAATAAATCCAAGCTTTTTTGCAATCCTTAGAATTCCATGAAATATAATGGATCTGCAACATTTTGTTCACAGGAAAAAGTACGAAAAAGCTTGGATCCATTATTCCTAGGAATTCCATGACATTTCAAGGATTTTGTGTGGGAATAGCAAGGAAAAGCTTGGATTTTTATTCCATCGAAATCCAAGGTTTTTCTGCTTGGAAAAAGCTTGGAATTGAACGGAATTGATTGTTTAAAATACCTCTGCTGAGAAAAGTGTGGACTTGTGAATTTTAATGTGTGGAAAAACCATGGAAAAGCTTGGAATTTACTTTTATTGTGTCAAGATAGAACTTTAAGAAATTTCCATCGTTTTCCAAGCTTTTTCTTCTTTGAAAAAGAGTGGAATACCATGGACTTTTAATAATGAAATACAGAACAGAACAAGTCATTTCTTTCATAGTAAAAGTATATTATATGAATAGTTTATTTCAAATCCAATAGGCATCTGCCCGTGAGGAACAAATATGATAATATAATGATGACAGACAGTGATATTTTAAGACACAAATAAGCAATAATACAAAACTGAAATAGCATAACACTAGCCAGTGGTGTGCATTATCTCAATGAATAATAATATGAACTTTATATCGTGAAATATTTTGCGACCGTTATTAAACATCTACTTAATATTTTGCCTCAAAAGTATTATATGTTATATATAAACTTATACGCACATACCCTTACGGAATCTAAAAGCACAAACATATATGCAGCTTATATGTCCCTTA
The DNA here is from genome assembly GCA_031761405.1 of Serripes groenlandicus. NCBI lineage: Eukaryota > Metazoa > Mollusca > Bivalvia > Cardiida > Cardiidae > Serripes > Serripes groenlandicus. The sequence goes on from JASEVX010000006.1 coordinate 72,888,255, forward strand.
TAGGTGCCTTATAAGAGACATATATGGGACATATAACTTGATATAAGTCTCATGAAAAGCTGACTATGTGAGTTATATGTATATGGCAAATATAAGTATGGCTCTACTTCACATATATGTCCCATATAAGTCCCTTATAGGTGAGTTATAAGAACACCAATACATATATGTTGCGTATATGGCAGTCATTAGTTGAGACAGTATCAACTTGAAATGGCATGATATTCCACATATAAGTGAGAACTTAGAATTTGCAGTGTCTGATGTTTCAGAAAAGACATATCAACTTTTTTTAACCTAAACCAAAGAATCAGTTTGCCAAAAGGCAAGCTTACATTGACTATATGTTATCCATTTGCAACAGAACAATGTTTTAAACTTACAGTCTAAACTATCTGTATTATCTTTATATCTTTAGTAATTTTTTAGTTTTACTTGCTACAAATGTTAAGATGGTGATATTTCAGTTGATTAAATTGTAACGCTTACGAATGTGTGTTTATAACGGGCATATTGACACCGATTTCAAACCGTTTTCAAACGGTTATGATTTTAACATCCGGTTACAACACTATAAACTTTGCTGTGCAGCTTCGGTGATATCATCATAACTACCAGGTTTGTGCATTTATGATCATAATCAAATTAAACCTTATAATCTGAGATTTATTTTGATATATATATTTTTTTTAATCGGCCTAATATTGAAGACAATATATCAATTCTAATCCGTATCAGCCACGGGTTCGCTGATGGCCGCCATTTGCATTTATGTCAACAATACAAAAACTGTTTTGGATTAACTTTAAACACCTCGATGCGTATTTGTTGAAAAATACCTATGCTAGCCTATATAATCTTACGTTTTTTTGTTCTTAATATCCGATATTTTTACGGGATTACTGTTTTTTTTCTAAACGGAAAAGCGAGAGCTCACTTGAATAACTACGGAACTAGCGTAGTACTCGGATATATCCATTTTCGGATAATGCAGGGTACATTTTTATATTTTTACACTGTAACAGAAGGACTTATTTTATTTTTATTTTCCAGTTAACCCTTTCCCACACAAAATAAATCTGCAGCAAATTGCTGAAAACGTCTTTGGAAAAATAAAATTTGAATGGAGTTTAATTATGAATCATTGTGGAAAAAAAGAGAAATGGCTGTTTTCAAATGTTATCTGCAAATGGAAAGGGTAACAAATGATATTTTGATTAAAAGCAAAATGTTCTTAAATTTCAGATGCTAGCCGTTAGCCTGTTACGTACACTTTTGTTGGCAATCACTTGCATAATGGACCAAGCAAGAGATCATGGACAAGCAAGGGAAGAAGGACAAGACATTGTTTGCTGTATTGTTGTTTTTATTTGATATTGAAAATGTTTCTGTTAAATTTGATTAAAATATTATGTTACTTACCCCTTTTTTTTGCGAATTTTTCAGTGCCAATTTATCCATTTGTTGTGCGTGAAATATTTTTCAATAATTTGTCCAATAGTTGAATATCTTTAAAACATTGCTGCAAAAGGAGAAATTGCTTGCTTCAAACAATCCCTCCTTTTTCAACAATGTCATCACAGATCTGAATGTGTGCAATTTATCTGTACAAGGGACATATATGGGACTTATAAGGGACATATATGTGGTTGACATATATGTCTCTTATAAGACCAATATATGTCCCTTATGAATTCTTTCCCCCCAACAGAGATTGTGTGTAATTGATGTATTGTATTTTTTATTATTTCTTTTGACTAGAAAGAGAGAAAAAACAATCAGAAATATATGTGGGAGGCTAACATTTCTTAGCAAGGATTTCCATGAAATTTCATTGATTTTAGTCATATATACCCTTGGAATTCCATGGAATCCCCTGTGAAATGTGAACCTTGAATCAAGTTTGACCATGGTTAAACATGGTCAAAACATGGTTGTCTATGTTGTTCGTTCAGACTTTGACTCTGGTCGATTATAACCATGATTGACCATGATTTGACTATGGTCTGACTGTGGTAAATGACCATGTTTTCCAGACCATGAAACAAGGTCAATCTTAAACAGTAAAAACACATTTGGTAATAAATGTTGCATTGCACAAATAGTGTCTGTTTCTTACTTAAAATACAACAATTTGAAACTCTAAGCAGTTTAGCATGCAACACCGTGAGTACGGTGTACACCTTATGTATTGTCCATGACTGACTATGATTCATGATCAAGAGTCTTTGTTTGCTTATGATTCATGGTCAACAGTAATTACTAGACCCTGAATCACAGTCAAGCATAAATATTTCACATACTTAATATAAACAATGCATTATACAATTTATGTTGTTTTTTTTAACTTTAAAATAGAAATGAATACATAATACTCATCAGATTTCGTTTTTTCCTGAATTATGTATTGTCCTTGACCGGCTATGATTGATGGTCAGGAGTCATGAATCATGGGCAAACAAAGACATAAAACAACATGTTTAATGTCTTTGTTTGCCCATGATTCATGGTCAACAATAATCTTTAAAATTATTATTTAAAGTGGAAGTGACTTACAACAGGGCTTAGCTTCCAGTCATGACCAATATACAGTCAAACCTGTATTGAGCGGCCACTTAAAAAGTAGGACTGTGTGGTAATTTAAGACAGGTTGTCACTTAAAGCAGAATGAAAGTAATACAGAAAGCTCTCAAAAGAGCTTTCTGCATTACTTTTGTTTTGCATTAAGTGACCACCTGTCCAAAATAGTCGTCATGATACCTTTTTCAATGACCGCTCTAGAAAGGTTTGACTGTACACGTTTGTATCAAGTTTAAAGACCTAAAGCTTACGAGTAATTAAAGTACATGTAACTACTGGAACCAAGTAATACAATTACAATTGGCACAAAGTTACATTTGTATAGCGGACAAAAATCAGACTGTGCAATTACCACAGTTCATAAAACATTGTCTTCTTCACAGTAATGAATAGTCATTTAAAAACACCATGACCATACTGGTTTGGCATCTTTGCTATTACACACAATCTCTCGTCAGGTGTGATATAAAAAAGTTTCTCCTTTATTGTGTCCACTTCAAAAATGTCAACATCCAAAGTTGGTTTTACTACAAGCAGATGATGACCAGCAACCTGGCAAACATGTTGTGGCTCTTGCACCTCAAGCGCATGTCCAACAGCATATACAATACCAGAAACTTCATTTAAAAGGAAATATTCTACACTGTAAGAATTATTATTACTGCAAAGAACAACATAACAGATTCTCTTATTCATCCTTGAATATTCCTTGGAATACAGGTATTGACTACGGACTTTAACTCTTTTCACTTTCTTTAAATCTTTCACAGATACAGCTTGAGTTCTATTTAAGATAAACTCTCTGTCCGGATTTTCAAATTCACAAGATGTTACAGCACCACTAATGTAGCAATTTTTAATTTTTTTTAAATTTTGCCATCGCTTTCTCCATTTCGGAACCATTCGTGATAGAAAATGCATTTCTGGACCTTCTACATAACTAGGAATATCCAGGCTCCAAATTCTGAACTGAGCATGCTTCATCTTTAGTACTGGCTTTAGTACATTTCCTGTACCATGAGCTGTGTTCAGCAAATCTGCATTACAATCCTCAAATCCAAAACAACTCCATCCAAATAATGGACCCCAAAGTCTGACATAATACACTAAATGGCTGCCAATATTGTGAACATTCAATCCACACGAACCTTGCCCATACAACTGACAAAAATCTTCATAAAACCTTTCTAGAAGTGTTTCTGCCCTATCTAAATCTAACTGTGATATTTTGTCTCTAAGCAAAATGTGAATTCCTTCTGATAAACATGCAAAATGTTCCAAATAAACATCTGGCAGGTAACCTTTCAAACATGGAAGTGCGTAGTAAAGAAGCCAGGTTTGTAATTCTGTTGCTTTAAAGTGAGTATAATTTTTTTCTAGATTCATGGGAATTCTTTCTATGTAATCAGGTGGTTGAATTTTACCCATACGTTTTGAGATTTTGTTCAAGTGTTTTCCTATGAAAAAAGGCTTTCCACTTTGTGTGGAGGAGAACCATTTACTCATCAAAGTTTTTGTGACGCCCAGTAATACTCCATGCATATAATCCGGAACGGCACCTTGAACCATATCAAAATATTCAAGTGCCATAAGTCCAGAATGGCCACATATCCCCATTATTCTCTCCTTTCTAGAAGCCTGAACTCCTTTTACATACTTCAGGTCATCGGATTCTCTCATTGGAGGTTTTTCTATTCTTGGTCTATATGGGTAACAATGGCTATATCCTTTTCCTTGTTTCACATTTGAACCTCTTTCTTCACATGTTATGCAACCATAATCCCCATTGTGCATAGTCATATTGGCAACATATGCTTTTGCTTGGAGGTCTACAGAAGCCAATAATACTGTCAGCCGCACATTTACTGTAGTGAACAGACCTGGTGGTTGAACAGAGATTCCATCACTGTGTAGCTTAGACACTGCATCACCGAAAGCTGCTATATACTGAAAAAATGGTGGCTTATCCTTTCCTTGCCAGAGACCTGCTAGAATTGTATTTTCTCGTGCAAATCTCTGCGCTGGTGGCAACTCATTGATACAGATGAAAATTGGCCAAAGTTTTACCTTACTCGAGTTAAACAAAGGTACACCATCAGTATTGAAAATGGCACTTACAGCATTTTCACTATGGAGACATCCTCCAGGCTGACAGTGCTTTAAGTAAGCTTCTCCATCTATAATATCAGTAATGTGTGAAGGAGTCTCATTAACATTTATAGATTGTTTAGTTCTCTGTATCTCATCCCAGATATTATTTCTTTCTATCAGACTACACAGCTGACTTTCCACATCAGCAATGATAAAAAAACATCTAGCCTGCCTGTTTGACATTGTCTGACTTGATATTGGGCCAATGTATCTCAATCCAGGACAATCACCTATTGAGCACCGGAAAACATCAGGATCATCTGGAAATCTTTTGTTACAAAAACAACAGTAGTGGATTACTTCAGGTTCGTTTTTACTAATGCTGCTGAACATCTCCTCATATTTAAGCTTTCTGAAGTATTGACTTTCAGGACACAAGGTCTGTAATAGTTGTAAAAGGTATTTCCCAGCAGAAGCCGACAGATTGTATTTCAGTATGTACAAGAGAAAGTTGATGCAAGGCATCAATGTCGCCGGAGAACTGCATTGATTTATTTATAAATTCTTGACTTTCCTTAGTCTATTCAAACATTAGAAACGTTGAAATGAAAACATTTGCTTATAAAGTTTATATTCATATCTATACATTAGGGTATCTATAACAAATTAACGAAATGTGTACACATTTATCTGGCTTTAATTTAATTTTGCTGTTGTTACTTATTTAAATAATAGTATTCATTCATATAATTTCAATGTTTGTCAATCTTATTCGAATCACAAGGTAAATATCCTGGTATTGCTTTAAAGGGAGGTAATTTGAAGAAAACAAAAGTCTTCAAAAGGAGAAATATATCAGCATTACCGTCTACAGTTTAAATTGTTCTATTGTTTGTGGATTTAAAAATGTTCTTTTTTTCTTATTTCTACATGTACAACGAAATATTGCGGCTTCTCTTTGACGCTTTGCGTCAAACATTCGTCTTGTACTTGTCTAAAATAAAATAATATCACTCGCTTTTTCATATCGAAATGCGCATGCGCGAAAATCGATGTTAAAGGTCACGAAACTACACAACAGAATAGGGTCTATATTTAGCTTAGAAACAGTTCCTACTTTAGATATTCATGGATTAACATTATTAAATGAATTCTACACAAATCAAGACATCTCTTTGAACATGAAAACAACATTTAGTAAGTTAAAATTGCTATTAAAAGGAGAATCCGAAATTGACCTCAATGATGACACATAAGAGTCTGCATTAGGGGGTGTTGGTTCACGTCTTGAAGGGACCACTTTTGTCTTCGTAAATAAGACAAAAAACTTAAATGCGAGTGAAATAAAAAAAACTGCAAACATTAAAAAATCGGAATATTTATTTCATTTTAGATGTGTCATTTATTAGTGTTCGTAAACAACCACAATTGTAATATGTTCAAATCATCTAGATTTGTTTCTTTCTAATAATAAGCCGCCCTCCCATGTGATTTCCGAAAAGCTATTAAAAATAGAAGTCGCGGGCTTCTGCCCGGCGACTAATGACACGAGACAAAAGGCTTGTGACTTGTGCACGGATAATGTCTTCATACTGACATCATCAGTCTCTGCATGTTTACCTTCTGTCTCAAAATCATCCAACTCTGAAAAATCAGACCCGGACAAGTTTGCATCACACTCACTGCTTGTTTCATTCAAGCTATCATGATCAGAATAGGAGTCTGAGTCACTACTGCTAAGAAATTCATCCCCATAAACTGTTTCAGACAGAGCTTCTGTATTACATGGAGAGTTTGTTAAGTCATATTCCACACCCTCCAAAAGTTTACATTCCTCGGGAAGTTTACTTTCACATGTAACTGAGCTTTCTGGTGTAACTGAGCTTTCTGTAACTGAGCTTTCTGGTGTGTTTGTCAATGGCTGTTTAACATCTTTCTTCCACCTACGAAGTGTTCTCTTTGGTACTGGAACAGAATCATCTTCACGATATCTTTTACGTTCCTTTACTGGACCTGAAAAAAAATGTATCTGATATAAATTCTGGTGTACAAGTTTATATCATAAGATTACGAAAAATGATCACTAAAAGGAAGACAATAAGAACTGTAAGGCAGGTGGCAGCTTAACTCTTTGCACGCTAGCAGTGGATTTTCCACCCATTGATTCCCTATGCAAACAGTCTGGATCCAAATCAGGCCCCACATAATTGTGGGACTTGATCTAAGATCGAAACTGTTTGACACTCAGTGTAAAAATTAGAATATTTTTTTTTTTTTTTTCATCTGCTGAATGTCATCTGCATTGTTTTTTAATGCAGACAATTCAGCTGACGAATATAACATAGCATGCAAAAAGTTCAAGCAAGCAAAAAATTGCAGAACACTGCAAGCCTGTCTTACAGACATTCTTTTTGCCTTCCTCCGAGTTGTCGTTTTAGTGAGAATTGATGACTAGGATAATAAATATTGAAAGGGGGGAGGGGGGGGGGTGTAATATCATAATCAGGATAAAATTGCGGAATATCTCATCTTTCAAATCATTAATCCTTTTACCTTGTTTATGCTAGACTCCACTATGAATTAAGATTAACTGAATTCTTTCACCGACACATTAAAATGTTGCTGCGGTAAATAAAACAGATCTAGCTCTATAACATTCTATTAGTCAATTGAGTAGACCCAGATCAGAGAGCTCCGTCAGCAACTGCTTGATCTGGGTCTACTGTAACTCTATTTGCAAACACATAAACAGCTGTATATAATTATAAAGTAAAGGGGTTAATCCTTAGCTTGCCTGATCCACAGGGGCTAGAAACAGTGATTTATATATAAAAAAAATGTCTATATTTATAGTATATATACATTTGTTTTCCATAAATCACTGTTTCTAGCTGTGATCTTATCTGATACTATTTATAGGATTCATGAAAGACTCCATCCACTATAAAAATTTAATGAGAATTTTTAATACTAACACAGAGCTCCAGATAAGATGTGTATTTCAAATTCTAGTCTTTATTCCTCCCTCAAATCCTATAGTGTGACCTCTCAGAGACCTGACAAACCAAGTGAAAAATATGAAGGTACAGATTTTTACGTGAGACTAGAGCTTGTTTTTGAAAAAAACAAATTCCCCCCCCCCCCACCCACCCACACACACCTCAACCCAACTAATGTGCCAATATACACCATGCTCTCATGAAGATTAGAACATTGATAGAAAATTAATTGCATTTAAAATCTCATCAAGAAATGTCAGAGTTATGGCCAGGACAAGCTTAATTAGAGCGAATTTTGACATTTGACCTCCAAGTGTGGTCCAGACAAGCTGAATTTGAGCCAATGTTGACATTTGACCTCTAAGTGTAACCTTGACCTTTGAGGTACAGACCTGGGTCTTGCGCATGCCACACCGAATGATGATGAGGAATGCATATGTGAAATAATTTTAAATTCCATTGAGAAATCTCAGAGTTATGGTCCAGACAAGCTGAATTTGAGCCAATGTTGACATTTGACCTCTAAGTGTAACCTTGACCTTTGAGGTTATGGTCCAGACAAACAAATCCGGACTGACGGACAGACGGACGCACAGACGTTCTAACATTTGGGATTTATGGGTTAATCTTTAGAAAAAATATCAAAGAATTAACTCCTAAATGACAAAAGAATTTTAGGGGCTAACGGAATGAACCTATTGTCTTACTATTGTCTTGGGGGCCTATCCTCCCACTAACTTGTAAACCTCAAATGCTAGCCCAGACAGACAGACGGATGGAAAGCGCATAATCAATAAATCTCCCCCCATACGGGGGAGACATAATAAGGCTATTCAAGAGTCAATACTTACTTCTGTTGTGAATGCTGACTAGATGAGACTGAATTCTTTGCTTTCTTGACAGGGACCTCCCACACAACAAACACACATAAACTTCGACACCATCAAGACTTTGCTGTTCATAGCATTCAGATAATGCTTCCATCATGGAAAGTGATGCCCTAAAAACAATGATTTTACACTCAGTACAAAAAGAAACGCACATGGTGAAATTCTGTAATTTACATTCAAGGGCACCTGCTGTCAAATAGGCTGGCAATTGAATACTTGTGTATATTTTATTTATACTATTGCATTAACACATCATTTAATGTGTAATGTAATGAACGATAAGCGTTTCTGTTTGTACTGAGTTTAGATATTATATAATCCCTATCCCAGCAAGAACAGGTATTGCACACAATGTAATTGTAATTAACTATTAAGATATACTGATAATGCACCAGTTATTTGTAACCATGTCCCCACACCCAGGGAATAGCAGGGGCTTTGACTTTAAGCCAAGCCAATCCCTAGTAAATATAACTGCCACAGGGTCTTTCCCTGCTGATCACTATTGTCACCAAATAAAGAAGAATTTGAAAAGTAGCGAAACTACTTTTAATTGTTTACAAAAACTTTCAATATGTTCTGCAAAATTTTAATCAGTATTGCTTAAATTTGAATAAAACAGTGGTACCGGTATTTGGAAATGAAAACTGTTACAAACGTGTCAGAAAGAAATTCAGAGATTTATAAAGAAATTATCATGGGTATGAACTAGTACCGGGACGAATACATTGAACAGTAAAACAAACTCAAACGCTTTTGACATCGTATATGAGCGGGGAGTGCTGGTTAATCTATGTATCAAACATACTTAGAGAATTATAAATAAGTGATTTAGTGTAAAACTTACGCTGTGAGAGGCCTACAAATGCGTTGGAACTTTTCAATTTCGTAACCGGAAGCTCAACAATTTCCGGAAACGTCGGAACTACAGAAAATGACCTCAATACATAAACTTGATCCAGTACAATAGTTGATATATAACAGGTGACTTTCGCTGCTCACCAACTGTTTGGAGGCTTCAAACTACCAGTCAGTACAATCATAATCAAACTTACGAAGTTCAAGGGTGTAATTCTCCCAACTTTCTTTTTCAAAGCGTCAATCGTAACTACTCGGCCCTTTCCGCCACTTCCCAAAGCATTAATATCGGCTTGCCGGAATTTGGCGAGGGATGCCGAACGTGTAAAGCGACTGTAACAAACTAATTCATTTTTTTCTTTAACGAACATTTTGTGTATTACAGCAATCTTTTTGACATTTTTCCTAATAAACTTCCAAAAGTATAAATCAAAACACAAAGTAAACACATAAAATAAATAAATAAATATAATATTTTACCGCTCCCGCACAATGTGACCAATCAGCAACGACCAGCCTCTTTATCAGCGCAGACGAAAATGGCGGTGCATTCGTCCATATCGCGCAACAATTTTTCGGTTATGAAGTGGACAAACGATGGAAACAGACTTTCTGTACACCATTTAAAACACATAGTTGAACCAAAGAAAGGCTATGATATGTACAACACTGGTTATATAGGGCTGGCGGTATATCCTGGTTATCCTGGACAATGGGCATTCGTCATCTTGTGTGTTGGTGGTAAGCGTATTTTGTTTTTGGCCCTTTGTATATTAACTTTATTACGAAGTCAAATGGGAAAAAAAATAATCGACATGCTCAAATGAATTTTAACTATTGATTGGTTAAAGATTCGACCTCTTGATGTTATGATCACGGGTTTCATTTCGTCCCCAGGACGTTTCGAACAGAGACATGCCCCCACCAACATGCACTGTTTACCCGGGGATTCGTGCCCCGTTGTCAGGTTTGGCGAATATTCAGATATATTTAAGTGATGATTATGTCCCCCCCCCCCATATTGAAATAGGGGATTTTATTGTATTATTTCAACAATTATTAAACAAGGTAATGCACAACATAACTCCCATTTTTGCAGATCTATGCATCATAAAAACGCTCGATTTGATAATTACGTCATCGCCTAAGTCAAATTTGGAAGTAAAATAGGGATCATTTTTGATCAGGATTTGTGAGATTTTTCTCTCATTTGACAAATTTTGGTTGGATATTTCAAAACCTAGTGAGATATTATACGTTGATGTCAATTTTTTATGTCCCCCCACTTTGTGGGAGGCATATAGTAATCGCACCGTGCGTCTGTCCGTCCGTCTGTGTGTCCGTCCCGAAAAACCTTGTCCGGAGCATATCGAGGGCTTGGCGTGAAACGGTTGTAACTAAAATTGGTATTTTTTTACCAAGGTTAATCACCTCACCATAAAGACTTTATAAGCGTTAAATAAATTTTCTTGGTAAACAATGTAAATTTAGGTGCCATTGCTCGTTCTGAGCAATGGCACCTAAATTTGCATTGTTTACAAAGGGGTCAAAATTGCCCCTAAACCAGGGTTTTCAAAATAGGTTTTTAGTTACAACTGTTTCACGCCAAGCCCTCGATATCTCCTATACCACATCGGCTAGGGATACCAAATTTAGTGTGTCACTACATCATGGGATGGCGGAGTGTCGCGTACCATTTTCAAGGTGCTGTGACCTTGACCTTTGACCTCATTTGTAGAAAAAACATGTTTTTGTTTGGGACAAGACCCTGAGGGGGCATTGCTGTTTCACAAACACACAGCTTTCTTGTTTTCAATAGAATGTTAAGTAAGCAAAATCTGCTAAAAATGTTGCAACTATTTTAGGTACATATCTGAAGAATTGTCAAAAAAGATGCAGTATGGTTTGGCCGCCAATCATTCTATACCGAGTCACCGACCTAGCACATAGCTTGGTCCGCATTTTAGGCATTGTTGTTTTTATTCATTTTTCGAAGTTGGTTAGTGCATGAATTCAATGAGGTGTTTTTTGATTAAAGATTGAAATAGGTTTTATTAATTCTTAGATGCATTAAATGTATAGCGCTGTTTTTGAGAATAAACTTTCGTCTCAGGGACGGAACGTGACTGCATTTGTTATGGGCCAATACATACTGTTGTCTATCTAACAAACGCTCGTGTCCAAGACGCAAATAATGAGTGGGAAATGGAATTGTGAATGACATACCCAAGTCAATAATCGTCCAAAATATAAATTTATAGAAAAGACACATGTATATGCGGCTGGGGACTGTTACAGTTACGGCAATATTGGAAGTTGTAACCCGGATGTATTCACTTGTCATGCAGAATCGATAAACGCTTGACATTTGGCCATAATAAAAAGTTAACTGACATAATGGACGAAAAAGGATGATAATTGTCGAAATAGAGATGCGATTTTTATGCCCCCCACAAAGTGGCGGCATATAGGGTTGCCCTTGTCCGTCTGTACGTCTGTCTGTCTGTCTGTACGTACGTACGTCCCGAAGATTGTTTCCGATCTAATTCTTGAAAACCGTTTGTCCAATCCTCACCAAACTTTAAACACATGTTTGTGACCATAATATCTTGATCAAGTTCGATAGCCATGTAAATCGCTTTAGTCATTACGGAGTTATGGGCCTTGATGAGTTTGTGACAAAGCGGTAAATGGGGGCATCCGTGTCCTATGGACACATTTCTAGTTTCTCTCATATATAAAATTTTATTACGATTTCTTCAAAAATAATGCTAGAATATCGCGGAAGCACGGCCCAAAATGATCCCTGGTAAACAGACCAAAGTCACTTGATACCAAAGCAATATTTGTATGAAATTGACTAGAAGTATTGAAACCTATGGGACACGAATCGACGGTCTGCTATCCGGCTATGGTTAATGTCGCACACTGTTTTAATAGCAGATGTTGGTGATATTCATTTGTAAACTTGCAAGAGCTTGTGGTGTAAATCTTTATACTTATCTTTCTACTTTTCAGAAACAAAAGCTGAAATGCAAAACTGGCTTAGTGATTATATTATGAACTTGGAAGAAACGGATGTCCCAAAATCCCAGAAGAAAAGAAAACAGAGAACACAGCCAAAGTCGCTTAGTAATAAAATGAACTCTGAAGACACAGATGTCAAATCCCAGAAGAAAGAAAAGCAGGGGACAAAGCCAAAGTCAAATCAAGAGCTGGGTGAAGCCACAGACTGGTTGAACAGGAGGAATAGAGACAGGTATGACTTGTTTTTAGCTCGACTTTTCGAAGAAAAGGCTAGCTATCCTACTCGCCTCGGCGTCGGCGTACGCGTCACACCTTGGTTAAGGTTTTCGTACCAGTTCACTTTTTCTCATAACCATAACAGATATTGCTTTGAAACTTGCCATTGGCCATCATAACCTCCATCAACAGGCAAGAGTACATAACTCTGGATTTGAATTTGACTGAATTATGCCCCTTTTTGGACTTAGAATTTGGATTAAAGTATTTGTACCACTTCACTTAACCCCCAGAAGTCGAGCGCGCTGTCCTCCGACAACTCTTGTTTTAATCTTTCATTACCATGGATCTGTTTAAACTAGAACTATCACTGAATGTGATTAATACCCCCGAACGCCACCCTGATAGGAAAGGTTGTGAAATATTTAGAAACCCCACCTTAAAAGGACAATGTTATGGATCGGGTTATTCTTGTTTTGTTCATTTTTGGATAACAAAGGGCAATAACTCTGTAATTATGTAAATTAGAGTTATGGTTCTTGTACACTGCACTTCCTCTGATTATGCTCTACCGTTGTATGTAGTTTTATTAGATTCCATCTGTCAGTTATTAAATAATTCTCCGGACAAGAAAAAGTAACAAAGGGCAATAACTCTGTAATTATGTAAATACGAGTTATGGTTCTTGTGCACTGCACTTCCTCTCATTATGCTCTACCATTGTATGCAGTTTTATTAGATTCCACCAGTTAGTTATTAAGTAATTCTCTGGACAAGAAAAAGTAACAAAGGGCAATAACTCTGTATTTAGATAAAATAGAGATATGTTTCCTGTACACCGCACTTCCTCTCAATGTGTTGTATCATCCTATGAAGTTTTATTAAATTCAAACAATTTGTTTTAAAGTAATGCTCCGGACAAGACTCTACGAATAAGAAAAAGTAACAAAGGGCAATAACTCTGTAATTATGTAAATTAGAGTTATGGTTCTTGTATACTGCACTTCCTCTCATTATGCTCTAACATTGTATGTAGTTTTATTAGATTCCATCTGTTAGTTATTAAGTAATTCTCCGGACAAGAAAAAGTAACAAAAGGCAATTACTCTGTATTTAAGTGAAATAGAGTTATGGTTCTTGTACACCACACTTCCTCTCAATGTGTTGTATCATCCTATGAAGTTTTATTAAATTCCAACAATTAGTTTTAAAGTTTTGCTCCGGACAAGACTCTACGAACAAGAAAAAGTAACAAAGGGCAATAACTCTGTAATTATGTAAATTAGAGTTATGGTTCTTGTACACTGCACTTCCTCTGATTATGCTCTACCATTGTATGCAGTCTTATTAGATTCCATCTGTTAGTTATTAAGTAAATTTCCGGACAAGAAAAAGTAACAAAGGGCAATAACTCTGTATTTAGATAAAATAGAGTTATGGTTCCTGTACACCGCACTTCCTCTCAATGTGTTGTATCATCCTATGAAGTTTTATTAAATTCCAACAATTTGTTTTAAAGTTATGCTCCGGACAAGACTCTACGAATAAGAAAAAGTAACAAAGGGCAATAACTCTGTAATTATGTAAATTAGAGTTATGGTTCTTGTATACTGCACTTCCTCTCATTATGCTCTATCATTGTATGTAGTTTTATTAGATTACATCTGTTAGTTATTAAGAAATCCTCCGGACAAGAAAAAGTAACAAAGGGCAATAACTCTGTATTTAGGTGAAATAGAGTTATGGTTCTTGTACACTGCACTTCCTCTCAATGTGTTGTATCATCCTATGAAGTTTTATTAAATTCCAACAATTAGTTTTAAAGTTTTGCTCCGGACAAGACTCTACGAACAAGAAAAGTAACAAAGGGCAATAACTCTGTAATTATGTAAATTAGAGTTATGGTTCTTGTACACTGCACTTCCTCTGATTATGCTCTACCATTGTATGCAGTCTTATTAGATTCCATCTGTTAGTTATTAAGTAAATTTCCGGACAAGAAAAAGTAACAAAGGGCAATAACTCTGTATTTAGATAAAATAGAGTTATGGTTCCTGTACACCGCACTTCCTCTCAATGTGTTGTATCATCCTATGAAGTTTTATTAAATTCCAACAATTTGTTTTAAAGTTATGCTCCGGACAAGACTCTACGAATAAGAAAAAGTAACAAAGGGCAATAACTCTGTAATTATGTAAATTAGAGTTATGGTTCTTGTATACTGCACTTCCTCTCATTATGCTCTATCATTGTATGTAGTTTTATTAGATTACATCTGTTAGTTATTAAGAAATCCTCCGGACAAGAAAAAGTAACAAAGGGCAATAACTCTGTATTTAGGTGAAATAGAGTTATGGTTCTTGTACACTGCACTTCCTCTCAATGTGTTGTATCATCCTATGAAGTTTTATTAAATTCCAACAATTAGTTTTAAAGTTTTGCTCCGGACAAGACTCTACGAACAAGAAAAGTAACAAAGGGCAATAACTCTGTAATTATGTAAATTAGAGTTATGGTTCTTGTACACTGCACTTCCTCTGATTATGCTCTACCATTGTATGCAGTCTTATTAGATTCCATCTGTTAGTTATTAAGTAAATTTCCGGACAAGAAAAAGTAACAAAGGGCAATAACTCTGTATTTAGATAAAATAGAGTTATGGTTCCTGTACACCGCACTTCCTCTCAATGTGTTGTATCATCCTATGAAGTTTTATTAAATTCCAACAATTTGTTTAAAAGTTATGCTCCGGACAAGACTCTACGAATAAGAAAAAGTAACAAAGGGCAATAACTCTGTAATTATATAAATTAGAGTTATGGTTCTTGTATACTGCACTTCCTCTCATTATGCTCTATCATTGTATGTAGTTTTATAAGATTCCATCTGTTAGTTATTAAGAAATCCTCCGGACAAGAAAAAGTAACAAAGGGCAATAACTCTGTATTTAGGTGAAATAGAGTTATGGTTCTTGTACACTGCACTTCCTCTCAATGTGTTGTATCATCCTATGAAGTTTTATTAAATTCCAACAATTAGTTTTAAAGTTTTGCTCCGGACAAGACTCTACGAACAAGAAAAGTAACAAAGGGCAATAACTCTGTAATTATGTAAATTAGAGTTATGGTTCTTGTACACTGCACTTCCTCTGATTATGATCTACCATTGTATGCAGTCTTATTAGATTCCATCTGTTAGTTATTAAGTAAATTTCCGGACAAGAAAAAGTAACAAAGGGCAATAACTCTGTATTTAGATAAAATAGAGTTATGGTTCCTGTACACCGCACTTCCTCTCAATGTGTTGTATCATCCTATGAAGTTTTATTAAATTCCAACAATTTGTTTTAAAGTTATGCTCCGGACAAGACTCTACGAATAAGAAAAAGTAACAAAGGGCAATAACTCTGTAATTATGTAAATTAGAGTTATGGTTCTTGTATACTGCACTTCCTCTCATTATGCTCTATCATTGTATGTAGTTTCATTAGATTCCATCTGTTAGTTATTAAGAAATCCTCCGGACAAGAAAAAGTAACAAAGGGCAATAACTCTGTATTTAGGTAAAATAGAGTTATGGTTCCTGTACACTGCACTTCCTCTCAATGTGTTGTATCATCCTATGAAGTTTTATTAAATTCCAACAATTAGTTTTAAAGTTATGCTCCGGACAAGGAAAATCGCAACGGACCAACCGACCGACCGACCGACCAACCACAGGGTGACTCCAATATACCCCCTCTAAACTTCGTTTATCGGGGGTATAAATATCCTCATTACATTTGCAAACGGTGTAGACCCAGATCAGAGAGCTCCTATAGGAGCCCTCGGATTGCGGTCTGCATTGTATGCTTATTTAGACAGTTTTAATTAAACTACCCAGAATTCCAAGTAGACTGGTTTACGTTTTGGTTACTTAAAAAGATCCACAAGGGAACCTAAATAAACGCACAATAAAGGATATTAACACAACTTGGTCAGGATATTTTCTTTAACAATATCTAGGTCATTATTGAATGTGGGTCAAAACTATGTTTCTGGCCTGAATGTTTGTCTTGCATTTATCATGCAAAATAACAGATTTCACTGCAATGGTACTCCCGGTGAGTGATATAGGGCCATCATTGCCCTCTTGTTTTAAAGTTGTATGTCTGAGGGTCCAAAATCGCGAGATGCAGGTCATTGACTCATTTATTTATTCTTTTTAGCTCACTCGAGTTAACTCAGGTGAGCTATTGTAATTGGTCTCCATCCGGTGTCGGTTGTACATCCACTTTTTAAACAACATCTATGAAACCACTGGATGGAAGTTGACGAAACTTGGCTGGGATATTCCTTGGATGGCCCCCTATCAAAGTTCCATTCCATGAAGAACTCTGGTTGCCATGGCAACCAAAGTGAAAAACTTCTAAAAAACCCTTGGTCAAATTTCAAAATAATTTCACAGAAATGATTCTTGGGTGGACCACTACAAAGTTGTTCAAAGAATTTTGATATATCAAAAATCATGGCCGCCGTGGGGCCAGTTTTCCTTATACAGCTATATAGAAAACTTTGAAATCTTATTCTCCATAAGTACCGATACAATTTCAAAAATAATTTCACAGAAATGATCCTTGGGTGGACCTCTACCAAGGTTGTTCAAAGAATTTTGATATGTCATAAAACATGGTCGCCAGGGGCAGGGCCAGTTTTCCTTATACGGCTACCGGGTATATAGAAAACTTTGAAAATCGTCTTCTCTACTGGTCCAATTTCAAAAAAAGGGGCCAGGGGGAGGCCAGTTTTCTTTATACATCTTTATCAAAAAGATTATTTGCTCTGTGTAACCCTTTAATCAGGTGAGCGTTATAGGACCATCATGGTCCTCTTGTTTATCTTATTCAAAGTAAAGTGTATTATATTTTTTTAGCGCTGTGGCTCAAGATGACAGCAGAATCACTTCTGAAACCCAGCAATCATGCACGCCGCCGACATCAGCATCCACAGTGTGTGAAACTATTTTAGTGCCGGGTTGCCAGAAGCACAGAAATTTCAGGCCTAACTTATAACTCTAGCTGTCAGTAATTTCTACAAAAAAAAAATGACAATGACACTTGTATTTATGAAATTTATAATTAAAAAGAAAACGGAATTCTAGACTTTTTAAGAAGAAGAAAATATTTAAGATTTAACAAGAAAATGCATCAATGCGACAACTTGCTTGATCTTCCGTAAAATTCTAAAGCCATAGAAAATAAATCTTTAGATTCTCATCTGGGTTTTTGAAAAACAGTGGGACGGTAGGGCGCTTTTTATTTTAAGCTCTACTGGCCATTGGCGAGAAGAGCTTATGGGGTGATGAGTTGTCCTTCCGGTCGTTAACTTTTGGCCTTCCTTTCCATACTTTACCATATTGTTGATATCAATGAAGGGTTTGGACAAGTTCGAAAACTAGCTATTATATACAACAAGTAACAGCAGAGTTATGGCCCTTGATTTAGTTTAAAATACTATATTTTGTCTTGTTAAGAGCGTAGAATTTCATATGATCTTATCAAATGTACACAATCTATTGAAATACATGGTTCCTTTCGAAAATTTGAATTATCGGACCATTGAGTTAGGAGTTGTCTGCCCTTGAATTGCAAAAAAATGTGGTTTAGTCTTGTTAAGAGCCTTCATTTTTTACCCAATCTTTACCAAACCTGTACAGCTGATTGACATTTATGCAAGCTTGTTTTTTCTATCTGGTCGGCGAGAAAATATCTGGTCAGCAGTCTTATATTTTACCCAAATGAAATCGAAAGTGATTTTCAAAACAATTTTTATGCCCTCTGTTTTAAAGCGATAGCTAGGGCATATAGTTTTTGCCCTGTCTGTCCATTGCTCCGTCTGTTACCAAAAACTTTAACCTTGCTTAACTTTTGAAAAAAATTGACACTTGACCTACTTTTAAAATTTGAAAAAACGGCCGTTGTGGGCATTTTCGTGTTTTACAAACACCTTGCTTGTGTTGAAAGTGTATTTTTCAACTAAATGTGAAAGAGCTCCTTTAACCTTTTCCCTCATAGAGGCGCCTTTTCACGCTTTTGCAAACAGAGTAGATCCAGCCTCATTAGGGTCTACTGTTTGCTTATATAAATATCATAGATCAGATTCTTCACTTTTGGATGTGGTACTACAATTTATGTATCTAGTACTAATATAAAAAATATCTCGCTTTTTATTCATAGAAGGCGGAGTCTCACAAATATATTCATGGGGGAAAGGGTTAACATAAGTGTTCAATTTAGTATGAAAATTCATGGTAATCTGATGTAGGCAAGCAATATGACTCGTATTTGTTTATTGCAGGCAAGTTACCCCTGCAAAAAAAAATGAGCCGGAGCAAGTAGAAAGCAGACACATTCTCTCTGCAAAAAAACAGAAGTGCGACCAAACAGAAGGCAGGCGCGTTACCCCTGCCAAAAAACAGAAGTGTGATCAAACAGAAGGCAGACGCGTTACCCCTGCCAAAAAACAGAAGTGCGACCAAACAGAAGGCAGGCGCGTTACACCTGCCAAAAAACAGAAGTGCGACCAAACAGAAGGCATGCGCGTTACCCCTGCCAAAAAACAGAAGTGTGATCAAACAGAAGGCAGGCGCGTTACCCCTACCAAAAAACAGAAGTGCGACCAAACAGAAGGCAGGCGCGTTACACCTGCCAAAAAACAGAAGTGCGACCAAACAGAAGGCAGACACGTTACACCTGCCAAAAAACAGAAGTGCGACCAAACAGAAGGAAGGCAGGTTACCCCTACCAAAAAAAAAGAGTGTGAGCACACCGAAGAAATAGTGTATCTCAAAGAGGAAATCTATAAATTGAAACGGCGGGTAAGGAAACTCGAGGACAAGGACAGTGATGGGTATTCTAGAGAGGCTCTCACAAAACTTGTCGAGATGGAGAGAAATCCGTATACAGCAGCTAAAACTTTGTTAGGATCTCTTTTCACCCAACAGGAATTGCTGAGCCACTCAGTTAGCGGTAAAGCACCTAACTCTACAACTCCAGCAAAGCCCAAATTTGATGGTCGAAAGTATAGCATTTTTGATAATATCATGCGTGAAAAGTTCTCGACGCTAAAGTCAAAGGACATAACTGCGAAGGTTCAAGGTGTTCAAAAGTGCCTTCAGAGAGAAAACTCAAAAAAAGAAACCGTGGTGATTTAAATTAAAAACTTTTGAATACCTTGAACCTTCAACAAAAGTGCCTTCAGAGAGAAAACTCAAAAAATGAAACTGTGGTGATTTAAATTAAAAACTTTTGAACACCTTGAACCTTCGACAAAAGTGCCTTCAGAGAGAAAACTCAAAAAATGAAACCGTGGTGATTTAAATTAAAAACTGACACTGTAGTTTCAAGTTTAGTGTTGTAGTTTTTGTGTTTTAATAGTGTTAAAAGTTTAGTGTTGTAGTTTTTGTGTTTTAATAGTGTTAAAAGTTTAGTGTTGTAGTTTTTGTGTTTTAATAGTGTTAAACATAATACATTGTATTGCTTTGGTTTAAACTTTGATCTTCACTGCCTATCCAAGACCATAGTGCCATATGTGAACAGCTTGGATCCAGATGAGACGATGAGGGATTCAAGCTGTTTGACATTCGGTCAATATTTTCACCAATATTTCAGAATTACTTTGTTTACACTCTAGGAAGGTGTTGCATTGCTGACCAATATCAACAGGGTGGCAATTATAAACTAGCATTTTTGAACCTGTATGAAAAAGGGTAAATAATTTAAGAATCAAACAAAACTTTTTTGCATTTTGGGAAGGTTTTATTCATCTTTTAAAATTTTACATCATCAATACATAATAATGGTTAATAAACATCTTTAAAAAAAACAAGCAAATGATAATCTTATTCAAAAATTATTAGCTCGTCTGTTTTTCATAGAAAAAAAGTCGAGTTATTGTGATAGCCTTGGCTGCGTCGTCTGCGTCCCAAAATTTTAACCTAAAAAAACGTTCAACATTTTCAAATGAAACTTGGTACACATGTTCCTAGGAACAATGCACATGTCTATACCAAGTAACATAACTCTGGCTTAAATAATTTCTCAATTATGCCCCTTTTTTAACTTAGAAAATCAACACAAAATTTAACTTTACCTCATAACTCACAAACAGTTCAATATATTCAAATGAAATTTGGTACACATGTTCCTAGGAACAATATTCATGTCTATACCATGTCACATAACTCCGGCTTTAATAATTACTCGGTTATGCCCCTTTTTACGACTTAAAAAAAAAAGATTTAATT
Organism: Serripes groenlandicus; assembly: GCA_031761405.1. Lineage (NCBI taxonomy): Eukaryota > Metazoa > Mollusca > Bivalvia > Cardiida > Cardiidae > Serripes > Serripes groenlandicus. The sequence continues at coordinate 72,909,199 of JASEVX010000006.1, forward strand.
GCCATGAACAAGGTTTTAATTTTGTGTACATGTTATTTAATGAAACAAAATACCATGTTTTGTTCAATAAAGACCTGTAAAAGGGCTACTGAATTAATTTGGTATTATGAAACATGAATCGTGGTAATCAGGGCAGCAACAGATGACTAATTCTATAAAACATGTCAGTCTTAGGCAATGTTATTTTGAAATGCAATGAAACATGATTTATCATGATCTTTTAAAGAACATGGTCAAACCATGGTTGAACTTGCCACAAGGCTGCATTGAAGTGGACTATGAAACATGTTTGACCATGGTAATATAAAGGACCACGAAACCTGATTTATCCTGGTCTTAAGATCATGGTCAAACCATGGTTGACCATGGTACTAGGGCGGCCATATACCACGTGGCCTATGAATCATGTTTTACCATGGTATTTTTTTATGACCATGGACCAAGGTTAACCATGGTCTTTAAAAGAACATGGTTGACCATGGTCCCCAGGGTGGCCATATACCACGGCATGAAACATGGTCGACCATGGATTATACATGGTCATTTCGTGGTCAACCATGTTTTTAAAACATGGTCGACCTTGTTTAAAACATGGTCGACCATGTTTTGACCGCGTTCATTTCACAGGGGTACTGTTTTATTTAATGATTGGCTTTATTATTTAAGTTCAAAAACTATTCTTGTAAAGAAAAGAAAATGTAATGAATGTTAATGTTATCAGTTAATAGTTAACATTCTCATCATAGTTGTCTCTCTTACAAACTATGTAAATAGACCTTCCAGAGTGACTTCCCATAGAACAATGAATGAGAAGAGATAGGTGGAGTGTGTTAAATTAACTGTGTTGATTAAAGAGAAATGAATCTTTACAAGCGTTATTATGTGCATTAACATTAGCAGCTAACCTATTTTTTACCTCCACAAATGAGTCACGTCATACAAAAATGACATTTGGTCTCTGAGTGCAACCAGCCGATATTCATATAACTTGATAAACCTGCCCAGTCTGGTTAGGGTCTCTAGTCACACACACAGCTTTAACTACACAGGGGGAAAACAATGACTTAATCATGTAATGTAAAACTTGACATAGAAGTATTAACTGTGATCATAGTTCATTGATTTATAATGTGGGTTTTCATATGACGTGACTCAATCTCCCCGGCATTTTAAACAAAGGACTTAAATTATGACGCAATAGGTCACGTGAATGTTACGACAGCCAGGATTTATGTAATAAGATGGACTTTCCCAAAGCATTTATATTCTGATCAGTCCAAATTAATGAATTGGTGACAATTGTTATTGACTAGATTTAAAAAATGCTTCAAAAGTGTTACATATCTTTACCTCTGTGCAAATTTGACCAGATGTTTATAGATTCTTCAAACAAACAACTAGACACCATTTAAAAACATTGTGAGAAGAGGTGAAACACTTACCTTTCGAGTGTATTCAAACATCGTATATATTTTGGATTTACCGTGACTATCAAAGAGGGGTTGTTTTTTGTTAGTTTTTCTTTCAGCTAACAAGCTTTTGAAAACATTGTGATAACAAGGAGAAACAAGTAATTTCCGAGTCGATTCATAAACCATGTATAAATATCTCTACTATCAAACATTTGTTTTAAGTTTTACTTTCAGCTAACCAACTTTTAATTTTGTTGGAAAGGGAAAAACACATTACGTCTGACTGCAAGTGAAAAAGAGTTAATTTAAGTGTGCAAATGGATATTAAGTGTGAAGGTTATTTATACAGCGTCTCTTGAGTAATTTAATTATCTAACAAAAATCTGGAATAAACTCATATTTATCAACCACTCCCATCGACGGTCTGTAATATTTTTAATTGATTTATGTTTAAAGTCTTAAAACTTTTCTGCATATTTGTTACTTTCGACAAGTCACTTTTGTTATGCATTGTTCTTGTTATGTCATGAATGACATGTGGTATGACGTCATTAAAAAAGTCTATCGGCGTTTGGAAAATTGTTTAAATCAAGATGGCGGCCTTTTTCAACACATGCTGTTTTCACAGATTATATGCGATATCGGCGATAGTTTGCATTTATTTCTGTTCAGTTGATGGATTAAATGTTCTGGAATATTCGTAAGTAATTATTTTACTTTTATTTTGCATTATTTCATTTGTATTGCAATCAAAATGCTGTTACGAAGATCTCTCACCCTTTCTCTGTCCCACAATATTTATATCAACAGAAATATTTTAAAGCATTTATTTGATCATATATCATTGGAAAATATTTACATGCGTACAGCGACGGACCAGCTTAGAATGAATGGTTAATGGTTTTTTTTATAACCCTTTCTGGGATTCAACACAGGAGATCAAAAACAAATTGTTTCCATAAATATTTACTGGAGCAGTGTGCACAAATTCAAGACCATTGTTTCATTTACAAATTTCTATCGATGAGTCCTTTGATGTGTTTTCCCAAAATAATGAGTCCTACTAAATTACTGTTGTTTTTTCACATTTTAATTAGTCTATGACTAGGCAGCAAAATTAAACATTCAAGACACATTCCCATGTTTACAAAAATTTGTCTGAACCATCAATTTAAATTAATACTTGAATGCATACTTTTTAGATGAAGCAGGCAAGACGATTTGGAAAGCATTCTAGCTTTGAAAATTGACAAATCAAGGACATTACCTGTGACCTGTTCCAGATGAACTATAGACAACATGGTGATTTATATAAATTTATAATGGTGTTACTGACCTGTCGTCTTAGATGATTGATTGATTTGGGTTTAACGCCGTTTTCAACAATTGTATAGTCACATCACGGCGGCCTACTCATGTATTTCCTTGCTTTCGCATACCAGTACTCAACACAACATACTTTTTAAGCAGCTGGCTGCTTTTCCACATAGACTGTAATCCCATTGATGAATGACGCATGTCACAGTGACTTTTTCAAACGTCAGAAAGAATGTAGGCCGAGCTGGGATTCGAACTCTCAACCCCTGGATGAGGTCTAGGTCCGCAAATTTTGTCATACAGACCTCGTCAAATTAATGAAGAAAATAACCGTTCTTGAGAATATTCTAAGACTTGAACTCAAAAATGCAATATTCAACGATGAATATTAAGTAAAGTGTTTGAGATTAATTTGCAAACTTACTTTATATTAGATATTTGCCTTAAATGAACGTCCATGAAAATTGAAGCTGGTTTATCAGAATGCAAACTTAAGAACAATCTCAAAAATGGTTGCTGGATTCGAGATCTGAGTATTTTCATTAGTGTTTTGTAAAAGAATGATGACTGGCACTGCATATAACTAGGCAGACATGATCAAATAGAGGAAAGGTTGCTGTGTAAACGAAAGTAAAATTATTGAATAAAGTTGAAAACAGATAATAGTGGCAAAATGAAAAATTGCTCATATTGTATTTAAAAGTCATCTGCTGCAGAGATGTCAGAAACCGTCTTTATGGGTGAAGAAGCCTTCAAGGGCTCATTTATTATAATTTTTTCTATCTTTTATTTTCATTTGAATAGCTCCATACACAACAACTTAAAAGAGCCGCTTTTTAGAGGATGGTCCAGTCATCACCAAACTGAAACAAACTTTAACCATTTCCTCATAGTTGACGACTGATGATTTGACCACCAGACTCTACCAGACTCTGCTTAGTGATACCCATCAGTGCTTTGTTCATGCACAATCAAATGGATTAATTCTTAAACTATGGTTCCAGATCACCCTTTGTTTTTAAGTGGCAACATTCTTAAATATTCTTGAATTGTTTGTGAACAGTTTTTCAACCTACTTCTTGAATTGTGAATGCTTGTGTTTGCTTTAGAATTTAAAGTTGACACTTTCCCTCATACAAGGGATCTGCAACAGCTGACTTTGAACATGTCCTGGCAAAATGAGTTATTATGGAAAATCTCAATAAACTAAAGCGTTTTTTTTAATTGAGTTGAAAACATTGTGGCAAAAGGAGTAATTGCTCATTATGAGAATTTTCTTCTTTTTCCACAATGTTTTCTAAAAGCGTCTGTACGCGCGAAAGGATAAAAGATTTTGTTCTGATATATATGTTAATTACCATCAAATAAATCAATGATGCATTATCAGCATCTCTTGATTAAACATTTACAGTTATTATTTATTCTAGTAAAAATTTGATTTGGATTCCTGGTAGGATTTTGTTCTAGGAATCCTGTTGGGTATTTGAACCTAAAATAGTGGTCTAGTCCACTCTCTTTAATAATTTTACTTTATAATATAGATTTTCCATATTTTGTGACTAATTAAGGACGATCTTGGCCCTCTTGCTTCTTATTAGCTCGCCTGTCACGTAGTGACAAAGCGAGTTTTTGTGATCGCCCGTCGTCTGTCCACAATTTCTTGTGAACACGGTAAAGTCTTCATTTATTATCTCATGTTTACCAAAATTATACAGTAGCTAGATACACCATGGGAGCTCGGTTCTTTTCAAAAACCAGCCAGATCCATCCATGCATGACTGGATTATGGCCCTTTAAAATTGGCAAAATTGTTATAATTGACCTTGTGAACACGATAAGAACTTGATTTATTATCCGATGTTTACCAAACTTATTCAGTAGCTAGATATACATGGGAGCTCGGTTCCTATTGAAAACCAGCCAGATCTGTCCATGCATAACAGGATTATGGCCCTTTAAAATTGGCAAAATTGTTATAATTGACCTTGTGAACAAAATAAAGTCATCATTTATTATCCGATGTTTACCAAACTTATACAGTAGCTAGATATACATGAGAGCTTGGTGCCTTTTGAAAACCAGCCAGATCAGTCTATGCATGACGGGATTATGGCCCTTTAAAATTGGCAAAATTGCTATAATTGATCATTTATTATCTTATGTTTACCAAACGTATACAGTAGCTAGATATACATGAGAGCTCGGTTCCTTTTGAAATCAGCCAGAGGCGTCTATGCATGACTGAATTAAGGCCCTTTATTGAAATTGGCAAAATTGCTATAATTGACCTTGTGAACAAGATAAAGTCATTATTTATTATCCGATGTTTACCAAACTTATACAGATCCGTCGATGCATGACTGATTTATGGCCATTTAAAATTGTCAAAATTGTTATAATTGACTGTTAACACGATAAAAACTTCATTTATTTGTCACTTGTCCTTTACATTGATTTATAAACATGTGACCTGATGACCTAAGTGTGATCTTTTACAATTAAATAACATCATTGTCTTTGGCTGACCTTCTTTCTTATTTGTGTAAAGCAATTAAATTAGGACCTTAAAACACTTACTCGGGTGAGCGATATAGGGCCATCATAAAATAATGTTGAAAACGGATTAAAACCTAAATGAATGATTTAACACTTGACCTGGTAGCCTAGTTTTTGACCCCACATGACCCAGTGTAGATGAAGCTTGGTGAAGATTGGATATAAAATGTAGTCTCTTAGCTAGAGTTTTCTGTTGCTTGCAACCGCATCACACATACCGTACAAATAAGCACTGTTGAGTCTCATAAAAGGTTGAACCTGGATTCCTTTGATTCTTTGTAGGATTTTTGTACCAGGAAACGATTCCTTGTAGGAATTTTGTACCAGGAAACCTGATAGGAAGTTTTAACCTATTTAAGTATCAAAAATCTTTTTGGATTTTGTAATGAGATTCCTTGTAGGATTTTTTCTATATTCCTTGTAGGATTTTGTAACTGGATTCCTTGTAGGTATTTAATCCAACTAGAAATCAAAAGTTTTGAAATATGCAAATGAGGTTTGATTTCCTGCTACTAGGATTCCTGGTAGGAAAAAAGTAGAAGGAATCCAGCAGGAAAATGGCCCGAAATATGTAAATGAGGACAAAATCCCTGCAAGGATTTTTTAACAAATATTCCAACAGGATTCCTGTTAATCTAATTAACATATTTCGCTCCATTTTCCTGCTGGTCTCCTTGTAGGATTTAGAGCGATATTCCTGTATGAATCCTGTTAGATTACGCCTGGACTGTTTCGTACGGGTATAGCTAGATACCGAAAACAACTTTTTATATGACTCATAAAGGTCTCACCGGGTCTTCTACACACCGGCTATTGTTTGTTGATAGAGTTGGAACATTGTGAGAATATGTACGAGTTGAAAACATTGTGATAAAATGTGAAATTTCTCATTTTATCACAATGTAAGATATAGCATTTGTATGACTTGAAAACATTGTGAGAAAACGAGAATTATCACAATGTAAGATAGAACAGTTGTAAGAGTTGAAAACGTTGTGAGAAAATGATGATAGAATAGTGAAGAGTTGAAAACATTGTGAGTAAATTATGATAGAATAGTGAAGAGTTGAAATCATTGTGAGAAAATGATGATAGAATAGTGAAGAGTTGAAAACAGTGTGAGAAAATGATGATATAATAGTGAAGAGTTGAAAACATTGTGAGAAGAACAGTTTTAAGAGTTGAAAACATTGTGAGAAAATGATCGCTGATAAAACACTGTAAGAGTTGAAAACGTTTTGAGAAAATGTCATTTTCATAGGACAATATCTTTTCTAAAAAAATGTTAATCAATCATTTGTTCCTAATTTAAAACTTATGAAGACATACAACTATAAAAAGTTGTTTTCGTAACAACCATAATATGGTAATATGGGATTATTGTCGTAAAGAAAGTTGTTTTCGCAGCAGCCGAGTTGTTTTCGTGAGCCGATTTTATTGCGTTTTAGCCTACGCCACTCTCTAATTTTTCTATTTCGCGTAATTAGTACAAAAAACACTATTACATACTTTTAAAATTATCGTTATATGTTTGTGCACATGCTGTTAAGTAAATAATTAGAAAACTTATGAATACATGTGATTTATTGTCAAATAAAACGTTGTTTTCGTGACAGTCATGTTGTTTTCGTGAGCCGACTTTATTTATTTATTTGCGTTTTAGCCTATGCCACTCTATAATTTTGCAATGTTATTAAAAACGGGACCAGGTACGAAATAAGCACTTTTCACGGACCATGATTGTTAAACTTGTAGGTCTTTTCAGAAATTACAAAAGAAGTTAATTGGCCGTTTTATTTTGGCGAGGTACTTTCAGAGTACAACCAACTCCTGCCGAATCAGGTTAAAGGTCAAAAGGTTACGGTTGACTACAGTAAAAATAAAACGAGGCACAGGAGTATCATGATACTCTGCATAGCGTACCCAAGACGCGCGATGATATTTATTATCTGCCCAAACATGAAGAAAGATAATATGTAAATAGTTTAACTCTATTTAGATATTTTCTCGATAAATCTCAAATATTAGTACCAATCCGGTATCAAAGTAGCACTAACATTATCATTATTAATCGTGTGCCTGCATCACTGATGGAACTATATATATATATGGCGGTTTAACGGAAGTGAGTAAATTGCCTTTGCAGAAATATCCAACCGATTGTTCAAAATTGACTATATAATTTTTTTTTCGTTGTTGTTGTTTTGGTAGCACTGTGGCGATTATCAACCAATCGCCACAAAAATGATAAAATTCGCTTTTAAGTATTACTTGGCGCTAAGTATCGTTGATGGAATTGGGGCCAGAACCATTAGTTACTTTAAGAAAAATACAGAATAAGCCCTCAAATTAAAATAGCCTTGCCTAGGTTAAGGCTACAATACTTTGCTTTTATTTCAGACTCATGCAACCATGTAGATTGGCCAAATTTGACCATATGCTCAATCAATCATATTGCTTGTATGATGTATCTGAGATTGATAAAAAGTTTTATAACTTCGGCCCATACAACCCCAGTATCAATTCGCCCTTTCCCCTAAATGATTTAGGCACTTGGTAATTATGTCTTATTGCTTCTAATTGTTTTCACTTATTTTTATATAGGACGGGATAGCTGCCACCCTTGCAATTGTTGTTAACGAACAACAACATTTAAAAAGTACAATGAGAGAAATGATGACAAAATTAAATGACATTGCTGCAATGGCGACATGCCCAAAATGTGTAAAGGCCCTATATAAGGTAAGCTTTATGTTTGTACATTGTATATTCAGCTTTTCAGGAGATGAGGCATTCGAAGTTGATACTAACTACAAAATGAACCAAATATGATTTGAATAACAAGATGCTTAAATCAGCAGGTTTCCCTGAAACTGTCTGTAAAATTATTGAAAGGTCCTTTTAAAACCATTAAAATGTCTTGACACAACAAATAATATGAAAATAATGGCTGCATAACAGAGGTGACCACTAACACCGGTTTGACTGTGTAAAGAGAGGGAGAGAGAGGGGAATCTATTGAATAAAATAAATGGCTTACTATTTATAATCCTGAAACATATATGAAATTGTATTATGATTGTATCTGTAATTCTATGATTAGAAGAAGTTTTAGAAGGCCTCCATCATGGGAGATTAATGTTACTCACTGAATGAATCACTTACTTAAAACAAAGTATTATTATTTTCATATTATTTGTTGTGTCAAGACATTTTTGGCTGGTAAGAAATGGTTTTAAAATGAAGTTTTTCAAGTAAAACATATTTTTATTAGAAAATACTTACCAGTCATTTAATACCCGATATATAATCTCTACACTCTTAATTCATCCAGAAAAAGAACTCGCCTTGCGTATTCCTCACGTATATGTGATATACACGGTTGCCCGTAAGAGCGGGAAAGCACGTGATATCTTGCCACTTTCATTTCTGGATCCACCAGCTAGACAGCTAAGAATTTACACATTATTTTCTAATTATTCTTTTCTAGGCTTTTTAAGGCTTATTGCCTTATTTAGTTGTTCATTCAGTTATGTAACTGCATTAACAGATATTCAACTGCATTTAAAGTTTAAATTATTGTTGTAATTGCTTGTTTTTGTAGGCGACAGCTAGCTGAAAAGCACGAGGTGGTTACCCCACCCATTATTTTCAGTTAATGTCTTCGGGTGCGGAACGTAATTGAGTTCAAGACTTAAAGTTAAACGATGAGTTTCCAATCCCGTTATAGATTATACTTATGATGGTTTTCCCAATCGGACTCCACGACCGTGTTAAGTGGTTTAAAGGTTAAGGCTGTACCTACTCCACTTAACACAAACGCACCTCCAAGTCTAGCTAGAGACGAAGAGGAGCGTGTTAAGGTAGCTTTGGATGCGCGTTGTTCTGTCGGGGAACTAAAGCCTTCGGGCCTGATACCGTACAGAAACAAGGTAGAGAGTGCTCAAGTGCTGGAGTCATCTATTCTTGAACCGCATTATCTGTCGCCTGGTGTTGGGGCTCAACCAACACCACACTCTGAGCTACAGCAGTCTTCGGACTGCTGCAGAGTGCCGGATTACGATGTCTGCGGACAAAGTTTTCCGGAGACTTTTGGTAGAACAGCCTCACAACTGCCTATCACTAGTCAACCGGGTTTTGCTGGTGCTGGAAAGCAAGACCCATATGCCGTGGCGCGACAGGTCCCCGGGCAACCAGTCAATTTGCCATGACTAGACAAGGTAGTCATTCACTTAGCGGTGAAATGACAGGGCTGCAGTCGAATAGCTACGACGCGGCCGGGCATACGGTCACTCATTTAAATATGACGCGACCAGGCAGTCACTCATTTCACGATGACGTGGCTAGCCAATCAGTCACGCATGTAGCCATGTCGAGACAAGGTGTGGATCAATCATTTAACTATGATACAACCAACCAACCGGTCACGCAGGTGAACATGACGCGGCAGGGAGATAGTCAGTCATTTGGTAATGACGGGGCTAGGCTACCTGTCGGTTATGAAAACATCTCACGACCAGGCAGTCGGTCATTTGTTAATGACGCAACTAGCCAGCCAATTGCTTATGCAAACATGGCGCGTCCAGGCACGAGCTCTGTACTGAGTGACCGGATTGATACAAATTATTATTCCATAGCGGGTCAACAACAGAGTGGGTGCACGAATAATCAGAGTATAGGTTACGGACCGACCTCTATTATTCACCCGTCTGGCTCCGGGTATGGGAATTCTCGTGCAGAGAGATCCTTTCAATCCCCAAAGGGAACTGTGTACATCTCTAAAGATAACACTTTTCCCCAATACCTTCCACCGGTCCATTCAATGGAACCGGTCGGAAATAGACGGGATTTCCAAGCCTACCGAGAGCATCAAAACCCAACGTTTTTTGGGATGTCGAGGCATTCGGAGGGACATCTATTTAATAGACAGTCCTTGGAAAGGCAACCCCGTCCCATACGGTTAGTTATGCCCAGACAGTTGATCGAACACGACCGCTCTCTGCTGCGGAGAGAGGGTCCGTTCCGTTTGATCTCCAACAGAACATGGTTTCTTCGGAAATTTCCATGTCTGAGTCCGACGTTGATCAACCGGTTGCAAGACCAGTTAGACGACGTCGAAATCAGAGGACTAGGTACTCCCCCAGCTCTTCGTGTAACGAAGATGAGGGAAGCCAGTCATCTGCAGATAATGAGCCGACTGAAGAGCGTTGGTTTCTTCAACAGGCCATTAGCGAAGTATTTCGGGTAGTACCGGATACTTTGTGCCCAAAGGTTGACGCTCCCCCTCGTCGGAAAAACCTTTCTAGCTTAGAGGAACTTAATGCGGAGATCACTACTCCATCACAGTTACTACCTCAAGCTAACAATTTGGGCAGAATGGTGGAACAGCTTCAGTCAACCAGGTCTCTTGACTCGGTTGCTACAGGCTGGTTCGTCCCAGGATCCATCTCGAAAGAATGGGTCTCTCCTAAGACGTATGTCACGTCTAAGGAGTTCTTCCCGGTCAAGGTACCATCCTTGGACGGGGATGCAGCTACACTTGGACTAGCTACACCCGCTTCTGTTTTAGTGAGTTCTAAATCATTAGAGAGGTGGGAGGCCAGAGCACGGCTAGGAGTAATGGTGGCATCTCACGATGACCACTTCGCAGTGGCTCTGTCCCTCTTAATGAAAGAGGAAAATGTCTCTAGCAAAGGCGCTAGTAGAATTTTAGAGGCCTTTGATACGGGCAACAGGCATCTGATGGCTCTGCATTTGCAGAATGCCACATAGTTAATGTCCACGAGGAGGGATGCAGTTTTGCATGCCCCTTCCTCATTGCTACAAATTAGCAAGGACCGTCTGAGAGCCGCGCCCTTGGACTCCAAATTACTCCTGGGTGGAAGAGTAGCTGCGGTGACTGTGTCTGATGCGTCAGAACAGTCCAGACGCCTATCGGCGAGCGCAGTTAATGCTTTTGCTCAGGGTCAAAAACGCTCGGCAACGTCGACGTTTAAGAGCAAGCCTAAGAAGCCTTTTCAGGCAAAGAAGCATAAACGGGATCCTAAGGCGTTTGTGCCTAGGCAATCCACTTCCACGGGTACTAAGTTGGCTAAACCGAAGGCTCCTTATACAGGGTCTAAGAATCGGCAGCCTTCGAAGTACAGCGCAGCCCCTAGGCCGCAGTCCTAGGGATACGCACCTCTCTATGGTTATCCCAAGGCCGGAGATTGCAGTCGGGGGCCGCCTGTCATTGTTTATAGAGGAATGGGAAAGTATCACAGAGGATCGTTGGATCTTATCTGTGATACAGGAAGGTTATCTAATTCCCTTCCTTTCTCCTCCTCCACTGACAAGCGTGCCTATCGACATGTCGTCAAGGCATCCGGCCATGTCAGAAGTGATTTCTGAAAAAGAACGCCATAGAGAGGGTTCTCAACCCCAATTCTCGGGGTTTCTACAGCCGTCTTTTCCTCGTTCCGAAGAAAGACGGACGGTGGAGGCCGGTAATAGATTTGTCAGCGTTAAATCTATTGATACCGGTCGAGAAGTTCAAAATGGAATCGACCCGCTCCATCCGAATAGCTATTCGGGAAGGCGACTGGGCGGTCTCGCTGGACCTCACAGACGCCTATTACCACATTCCGATCGCTTCCTCGTCGAGGAAGTACCTTCGTTTTGTGGTAAATGGGGAAGTTTACCAATTCAGGGCACTTCCCTTCGGCCTCAAGTCTGCTCCTCGAGTCTTTACGAAGATAATCAATGCTGTGGGAGCCTTTCTTCGCATGAAAGGACCCCAGCTTCTTCAGTACTTCGACGATTGGCTACTCCACAGAACAGATCGTTTACTTCTCATTTACGATCTGTCTCTAGCCTGGCGGACCATTCTGCGTTTGGGTCTTATACCCAACACGCAGAAGTCGGAATTAGTTCCGTCAAGGAGGTTCACGTTCGTGGGTATGACGTTTCTCACCGACTTAGCGGTAATTCGCGTACCTACGGACAGAGTCGATTCTCTTATCCGGAAGATCGAGCTCACACTGGAGCGGACTACGGTAACAGCCCGCTCCATGCTGTCACTTCTGGGTTCCCTGAGTGCAGCAGCTGACCTAGTCAGTCTAGGCAGGCTTCACATGCGACCCCTTCAGTATCTTTTTCTGTCCCGGTGGCGTCCATCTGTGGACTCACTGGAACAGGAGATAGCACTGACGGCACTGACGGATTTCTTCAAGTCACACCTTCGGTGGTGGCTGGATCCGTTAATCTTATCCACAAGGGGTGCCCTTGCTCACACCACCTCCGGATCTGTACCTCTTTACAGATGCCAGTGCTGCGGGTTGGGGAGCTCATTTAGAGCCACAGGGCTTTACAGCCCAGGGCATGTGGACAGCGGAGGAACGTTGTTTGCACATAAACAACTTAGAGTTGAAGGCAGTCCTGCTAGCCCTCAATCAGTTCTCTGCCTCCGTTGCGAACAGAACTGTTTTATTATCGACGGACAATACTACTGTTGTGTCCTACATTCGCAGGCAAGGAGGAACGCACTCCCATCTTCTCTTTCTAGAGACTTGGAAGTTACTCCTTTGGTGCCAGGCGACGTCACTAGTACTGGTAGTGAAACACGTCCCCGGCCGTTTGAATGTCTTAGCAGACAGTCTGTCCCGCCAAAACAAAATTCTTCCGGCGGAGTGGACATTGAACCAGAGTGTAGTAAACTCTGTGTTCATGCGGATCGGGACACCCCTGGTGGATCTTTTCGCCACCAGAGTCAATCATCGGCTACCACTCTATGTGTCACCGATGTACGATCCTGCAGCGTGGGCAGTGGACGCACTGACACTCGATTGGAACCGCCTGTTCGGGTACGCGTTTCCCCCGTTCATTCTAGTTCCAATCGTGCTTCAAAAGGTTCTTCGCTGTCAGGAGTGCAGAATACTATTGATAGCACCTTTTTGGCCCCAGAGGTCGTGGTTCAACGACCTCCTGGCCTGCCTCTCGGCAGATCCAATACGTCTTCCGCTTCGAGAAGACGTACTGTTTCAGCAACCAGGTCGGCGTCTTCATCCCAACCTGGCAATGCTACATCTTCACGCTTGGACATTATCAAGCGTGCTATCCGAGAGAGAAGCTTTTCTCAGAAAGTTGCCTCTCGCATCGCAGAGTCGAGAAGACGATCCACTAGAATCGTCTATGATTCCAAGTGGAAAATCTTCTCAGATTGGTGTGGTGCAAGGTCGGTCAATCCGGAGTGTCCCTCTGTAACTCGAATTGCCGATTTCCTTCTTTTTCTTTTTGAAGAAAAACACCTAGCAGTTAGTACGGTAAAAGGTTACCGATCTATGTTATCGAATACGCTTAAGTTCAAAGGGGGAGAGAGCATTGGTTCTAATCCATTTCTCTCTGAACTTATGCCATCTTTCGAATTAGAGAAACCCGTTTTTAGGAGTTTAACTCCAAAATGGGATTTGTCTTGCGTCCTTTGGTCGCTTACAAGAGCGCCTTACGAGCCTCTTGAATCGACGTCTTTGAAGTTATTGACTTATAAAACCGTCTTTTTGTTAGCTTTCGCTACAGCTCGCCGTAGGAGCGAATTACACACTCTTTCTGTAGAGACGGGGCACATCAGATTCAATGAGTCTGATGGCTCTTTTACTCTACTGTGTCAACCAGGGTTTCTGGCTAAGAATCAGTTACCGTCGGTAATTCCGGAGCCGATTACAGTTCCTAGTCTATCTGCGAGCTGTGGTCCTTCGGATACCAACAGATCCCTTTGTCCTGTCAGAGCTCTTAAGTTTTATCTTAAGAGAGTTGAGGGGAATAGGGGTCGGAGAAAGAGGTTATTTCTCCCTCTCATAGGTCGTAACGATATATCGGCAGCATCTATTTCTCGCTGGATATCAAATACGATCAAGTTAGCGTACATAGGTTTATCGAGTCGAGATCTTTCCTTTCTGCGGATTCGTCCGCATGAAGTAAGAGCACTGTCCACTAGTTGGGCTTTCTCGAACAATATTCCCCTTGAAGAGATTCTTCGCGCGGCAGTTTGGAAAACTCAGTCGACTTTTTCTTCGTTTTACTTACGTTCCATGTCTGGTCAGACAGAGAACTTGTACTCTCTGGGCCCCTTGGTGGCGTCTCAGCGAGTTGTCCGCTAAATATTACACCCAACATAACTTTGAGGTAAACACTGATTGTTCGTCATCAATCCAATCTTTTACTTCCGCTGTTGGGTTCAAGTACTTTGTAAATGAAATTAGAAAATAATACTACTACAAGGTGCTGCTACCTGGAAAGACAGTAAGTATTGGTCGAACCTCCCGTCCGATGCTTCAGTCATCAGGTATTAAATGACTGGTAATGTATTTTTGACATAAAAATGAAGTTTTTCAAGTAAAACATATTTTTATTAGAAAATACTTACCAGTCATTCATAGAGTCCCGCCTCCCATCCCTGCGTCGTCACCCAACACTTAATGTTGAAATAAAAGTGGCAAGATATCACGTGCTTTCCCGCTCTTACGGGCAACCGTGTATATCACATATACATGAGGAATACGCAAGGCGAGTTCTTTTTCTGGATGAATTAAGGGTGTAGAGATTATATATCAGGTATTAAATGACTGGTAAGTATTTTCTAATAAAAATATGTTTTACTTGAAAAACTTCATTTTAAAACCATTTCTTGCCAGCCAAAAATGTCTTGACACAACAAATAATTTATGAAAATAATAATACTTTGTTTTAAGTAAGTGATTCATTCAGTGAGTAACATTAATCTCCCATGATGGAGGCCTTCTAAAACTTCTTCTAATCATAGAATTACAGATACAATCATAATACAATTTCATATATGTTTCAGGATTATAAATAGTAAGCCATTTATTTTATTCAATAGATTCCCCTCTCTCCTCTTTACACAGTCAAACCGGTGTTAGTGGTCACCTCTGTTATGCAGCCACTTGAAGATTAACTTAAACAACATTTTCTTCTTTATTTGACTTGTATTAAGCAGCCAAATTTTAACTCTCCCTTGAGGGGCTGCTTAAGACAAGTTAGAATGACTTAGAACTGCTCTTTAGATTGCTGCTGGTAAATCAACTTTCTTCATTGCAAATTGTTTAGTCTGACAGGGGAGCATGAGGTCCTATAGAAATATTTTGTTAATCAGACAAGAAGTCTCTCTAGTTTTCGGATATCTGGGGCTAGTATCTTATGCCATTAGGCAACAATTTGATATACTTAATTGATCACAAAAGGTGACCAATTTCTCCTTATGCTGCAATGTGTTCAAAAGTTGTCTGCTGGCTTCAGTTGTTAGAAAGCTTCTATATGATGGAAAAGATTAATTGATGAATCAGAAACGATTAGGTCTACCTAGTAGTATACTGTTTAACTATCTTATATTACCAAACTCTTTTACAGGACTGCCGGATCCCTAAACAGGTATTGAGCCCAACAACCCAGACACTGTCCCCACCAATAACAAAGTTCTTAACATCCCTACAACAATCCCCTGAACCCGCAGTGACACAATTTGTACCAGCCATTAAACAATCTCTGGTACCCACAGAAACAAGTTTTGAGACAGCATTTCAACAACCACTGACCGTGACGACGTATGTGTCATCATAGACGCAGATCGTGATTCTGCAGCAGGTATAAGCTGCTGTGTTGGATGGCTTTAGATTTTATAAACTCATTCTTGTACTGTCATTAACCCTTTCCCTCATATAGACACTTTCTGATGCCTCTGCAGCAGATGGCTTTTTGAATACATATTGACAAAAGAAGAAATTGCACAAAGAATGCAATTTCTCCTTTTGCCACAATGTTTTCAACTTTTCGTCATAGGTTATGGATAACCTTTCTATTTTTTGACTAAATATGGTCAAAGTTGTCTGCAGCAGAATTGTCATATGAGGGAAAGGGTTAAACTAAACCTATTTTACTAGTTATCCCAACCCTTAATTATTTCTGGCATCTTATTATACATACCCAAACATAAGTTCTTGTTCATTTTTAGCTCACCTATGCACGAAGTGCAAGATGAGCTATTGTGATCACATTTTGTCCAGCGTCCGTCCGTCGTGCGACGTCAACATTTCAGCTTGTTAACACTCTACAGGCTACATTTTGCATCCAATCTTCATGAAAGTGTATCAGAACATTCATCTCCATCAAATCTTGGACAAGTTCGAAACTGGGACATATGAGGTCAAAAACGAGGTCACTAGGTCAAATTGAAGCGAAATCTTGTTAACACTCTGGAGGCCACATTTTCAACTTGAGCATGTTGACATTTTATCAGAATGTTTGTCTTGATGATATGTAGGTCAAGTTCGAACATGGGTCATGTCGGGTCAAAAAGTAGGTCACTAGGTCAAATTGAAGGACAATCTTGTTAACACTCCAGAGGCCGCAATTTTTGCTTCAGCAGTTTGAAATTTTGTCATTTTATGGACCCTATATATGTATATGTTATGACAGTTTGGCACTAAAGTTATGGACCCTAGACAGGCATATGTTGTGTCAGTTTGGCACTAAAGTTATGGACCCTGGACAGGCATATGTTGTGACAGTTTGGCACTAAAGTTATGAAACCTAGACATGTATATGTTGTGACAGTTTGGCACTAAAGTTATGGACCGTAGACAGGTATGTGTTGTGACAGTTTGGCACTAAATTTATGGACCCTAGACATGTATATGTTATGACAGTTTGGCACTAGGGTCCATAACGAGGCCAGATATGGAATCAAGATTTTAAAGCAACACCTGCACTCCGCGCGCGCGACTTCAAAGGATGCAGTAAAATATGCATTGAATCTTTTGGAGTTCCTTGTCACTCGCGCAGAGTGCAAACTAAAGTTGACTTTGTATGGAGAGGGGAGAGGGACACGAGCAATGCAGTCGCATAAAGTGCTAGCCCTGTTTCTTTCTGATTTATTTGTGCTGTATTCATCATTATTGTCCCCGCTAAAATGCGAAAGCAATGGGACTATTAAATCTTATCCATCTGTCACAAAAACTTTTATCTTGGTCATAACTTCTGAACCATGAGATGTAGTGCTTACATATTTCACATGTGTATTTTCCTTGTGACAAGCCCTTTCCATTAGTACCAACATTTTGACGTTGTGACTTTCACCATGATCTTTGACCTACATTTCTAAAAAAAAAAAAGACCCCCAAAGCAGGGCACCACAATTCTCTGAATTTGCTTGTTATTTAATGTTTGGGAATTGCTTGAAAAGATTTGCAAAAATACTCAAAATATTTTGGTTATACATGTACCTACATATTTTGGCATTAAAATGGATCTTTACATAATTAGTTTGGTTGTGATCAACATTTGGACCAATGACACTTTCTTCAAATTGTGGTGGCCTTGTAATCATGTCCTGGATGTCAAATGGTTGTTGTGCTTGAATCATCTAAAACTTGCGTTGTGTCACAGTATCCACATTGCTTCAATTCCTTTTTGCTGTTGAACAGACATAGATCCCTATCGAATCAACCAATCACATTGTTTAAGTTACCTAGCCATAAATCGGGACCGGGAAAATACAAAGATCATTGATTGTCTGTGTGTACATAAAAACATGCAATTAAATATGATCCTGCATGTAATATCCAAATGGGGTTGTTTTCCATAGATAGACAAGTTAAATGTTTCACTTTCAGGTTTATGTGGTTTAATACCACTTTTAACAATATCTCGATCATATCATGGCAGCTAGTTCACCTACTCCTATGTTTCCTGGTTTTCTCACACCAGTACTCAACACAACAATTGTCCTAAGCAACTGGCTGCTTTTCAACATAGACCCATTGGTGAAAGACAAATGACGCATGTCGCATTGACATTTGTCAAACATCGGAAAGAAAGTTGGTGAAGCCAAATGAAATATTTACTGGCAAAATATTAAAATGTCTTTATTCCAGATTAAATTGCATGGCCTCCAATATTTATTTATTATAATATGCGTACTGTTTATATTATTATTGAATGGGGTTTTACAACAATTTCTCAGTCATATCATGGCGGCCAGTTCACCTACTCATGGTATTTCCTGGTTTTCTCACACCAGTACTTCGCACAACAATCTCCCAAAGCAACTGTCTGCTTTTCAACATAGACTAAGCCCATTGGTGAAAGACAAATGAAGCATGTCACATTGACTTTTGTCAAATGTCTGAAAAAGGTTGGCCAAGCCAGGATTCAGACTCACAACCCCTGGATTAAAAGTCCATGTCGGTATTGTTTGAACTACCGGGGCTCGGCTTACTGTAATGTAAATTTAACTTCTATTTTAATTTTATTGCAGGTGAAATATTTAGCCTTTTCTATACAAAGGAAACCACAGAAAGAAAGCAGGAAATATGGAAAAAGGAAATTGTATTGTCCATCAACAATAAGATTAGGGGAATAAGGAATGGGAAGTATCCAAGTGTCCCGGAGTAGAATGTGTTCAAAACAAAATTGTGATTTGTGATTATAAAGTATTATATATAGTGTTTTGCCAGAGTTTGTTTTTTTAAATAAATTTGTATGTTTATTTCATGGTCGAAATCCCACCGAATTTTAGTGAAATCCCAGTGGGATTCCCAGTGAAAAATTTGGTCGAAATCCCAGTGGGATTCTCAGTGAAATACCACTGAATTTCAGTGAAATCCCACCAAAAATCCCAGTGAAATCCCACTGTTATTTTGACCAAATTTTTCAGTGAAATTTCCCTGAGATTTCACTGGGATTTCAGTCACATTTTCACTGGGGATATAGTGCAAAAGTTTGGTTTTCATGGAAAAAAACTCTGCCCAAACCCTCTTCCCAAGAAATTTAGTTTTTTGACAAAAGACGGACTACAAAGGTTTGGTTTCTTTCACCTTGTGGCAGTGGAGGTATACCGAGCTTCTTGTATTAACTTACCTGACAGCAAAAGGGAGTTTTTATGGTTTTGATGACAAATGCCATTGCAAACTTTTAAATAATGTACAAGTTGTCTTGAGGTTTCGCAGTTTATATAAGCCCCCATGTTTGATATAAAGATTTAACTTTGTCTGTTTGTGCACAATTTGTTTTGTTTATTTACAGACCCATTCCTACATGCATCATCAGCCGGTCTGTCATCACCCAAGGCAACTAGATGTACCCAACCGCAACCAACCACCCCCCAGCAAACCTCGCAAGAAATGCACATCTATGATGCAGGTAAAAAGCATTTAACACTGATGAATACGGCTTGATTTTTATGGTCCTTAAATGGTAAAATATTGGCTAATTTGTCGATGTCTGCACTTGGTGGCCATTTCCGCATATGGGACTTCAAGTAAACTTCATATCAATTATTTGTTCCAATTTGGACCAGATGGCTTTTGGCAGAGTTGTGGCCCTTTAATATAAAAAGGTTAAACAGTTGTAACTACATCTTGAATAAGATGTAGCCTTTACAGCTGTTTTGCACGAAAGCCTTGATATTGAAACTTTTGCTAAATTGGCATCTGCATTTTTGACTTTGTCCTAAAAATATCAACAAATTGTAGAAAAATCTTATTAATACATAGTCCAAATCATTAGCTAAACCATTTCCCTCATATAGAGACACTTTCTGACGTCTCTGCAGCAGACAGCTTTTTGAAAACATAGTGACCAAAAGAGAAATTGCTCAAATCGAGCAATTTCTCCTTTTAACACAATTAATGTTTTCCAGTTTTAGTCATAGGTTATCCATTCAATTATAGAGTTTTTTGGGTTTTTTTGACAAAATATGTCTGCTGCAGTTTTGTCGTATAAGGGAAAGGGTTCAGACAAAATGGCTTGAACATGGCCCTAAATCACTCACAAGATAATCAATGTTAGCACAAGTATCTGTTACTAAAAACAAAAGCAATCTGACCTTTGACCTTGACTTTTAAGTCGTAAAAACATGGGTTTCAAATAAAATCCATGTTTAAAACATGACTCAAACATTAGAATCTTAACATTGTGTTATTATAGATATACTGACACCAGACATTTTACCTTGTAGCCCAGTCCACTAGTGAGTCTCCTGTCAGTGTCTTCAGGAAACAGGAATCCAGCAGGTAAGACTCTTTATTCAAAATTACATTTTTGTGTCTAAGAAAGGAAAGCATACAGTAGCCACTTCTTCTGTTGTCCAATAGCTTTGTTCAACACAACTTTATGGGAAGCTAAACTATCAAGCGGAAAGTCACATAATATCAGCTTGTTCTGGTTTAGTGATTTATAGCTAGATTATTCAAAGAATATGTTGAGCTATTACAGTCACTTGTGCGTCGGCGTTGCAGCGTTGGTTAAAAATTTGCATGTCGGTAACTACGAATGATATTGACTTTAAACTTCATTCATGTCTTCAGGGGTGTCAGACAGTACTAGTAAGATAACTCTTGTATGAATTAAGTACACATGATGGCCCTTGCTTTACTTTGAAAATTTGGTTAAAGTTTTGCATGCATGGTACTTTCATGCACATATCTCATTTAATACTCAGGGATTAATTTAAAACTTCAATGTGGTCTTTAAAGGTATCAAACAATAGGGTTAGGTAACTCCTGACTGAATTTATTATAAATTATGGCCCTTGTTGAAGTGAGAACCTTGGGTTAAGTTTTACATGCAAGGCCTTTTCTCACAAACCGCAGATGCTATTCAAACAAGACAAATCCAACTTGATTTATAGTACTAAACTATCAAGCCACTATCTCGGTACCAACTGTTGACTAGAGTATCAAATGGCCAAATAGTCGAGCATGCTGACTTGCGACAGCTCTTGTTAAGGTTCTTGACCCTTGACTTCTAACAAGGTAGTATATTATAGATCAGTTGACCATTCTTATCGCACTGTTTCTCAGCAATTAGTGGCCAGAATTCAACAAAACTTGAACATGGGAAGTCAATCTACATGTGGGAAAGGGGATGACATGTGTATATTATTAGCATGTTCTGGGGTTTTGTTTAAAGAGTTTTTAGTCCTTTGTATTTTGATGCATATATAGTATACTATACAACTTATCTAAACATTTTTTTGGCTTTAGTAGTGGGCCTTAAATTTATGTTGAAAATGAAAACTGTGATATGCTTCGTTTCTTAGTTAATAACATTATCATACATAATTATTCCTGTTTTTATATCAAAAATACATTACCAGTCATTTAATACCTGATATATCATCTCTATACACCTTAATTATCACAAAAAAACGCCCACGCTAGTATATCCCTCACGTATCCGTGACATACACGGCCGCCCGGAAGTACAGGCGCGCACGTGAGCGGGTAGTCACTTTTCATTTTTGGATTCACCGGAGTAGTCGATAAGAAAATTTATATTATTATTTCTTCTTCCAATTAACTCTTTTGTTTTATAAGGCCCTGCCTTATAATCATTTAATTGTCCAAATATTTTGTCTGCATTAACGTCACAGCCGTAAATTATTTACTTTATTGCTGTATTTATTGTTTTGTAGCGGACGATACTCTGAGAAGCACGTGGATTACCCCACCCGCTAATTTCAGTTACCGTCTTCGGGTGCGGAAGTCGTGCTGTTTTCAATACTTTTTCCCTACCCTGTTAGCGATAGTACATTAACTATTGCTGTATGAATTATTGACTGTTCTATTCAATATTTGTGAAAAAAATTTGAAACAAAATTTATTTCAATATACGTGTCCAAGCTGCCGGTGTCCCCTTGGCGTGGATATAGATAAATAATAACAATTTTATTTAGTCTTGTATTTGGTGAGTATATTGAATAATGTCTATGTCAATCACTGGTGAATGGATGCGGAGCCCATGTGGTCATGCTGTGCACCTATGGGATTCGCATCCGACCTGCGTTGTGTGCACCAAATGCACACAGGCTTCACCTTGCAAGTACTGCTCGACATGGCCTATTTCCATTTGGAAAAAGGTCGTGCGGAGTAAGACTCGTAAAAGCAGGAAGATAAAGAAGACCCCTAAGAGGGTGCCTTTATCTTCATCGAGTGAGGCAGAGTTCGAGGGGTTCTCCCAACCGGACTCTGCAACGGTGTTGAGCGAGTCGAAGGGCAATGCTGAGCCTTCTTCTCCGCTCAACACAACCGTTTTTCCGCGCGCTGAGGAAATTCGGATGGTAGCTTTGGGTGAGAGTTGCTCCGTCGGGAAACTTCAGAAACCGTACGGAAACAGCGGGGAAAATGCTCAGCTGGAACATTTAACCGCTGAACCTCACCATCTGTCGCCTGGTGTCATGGCTGGGCCTTCGAAAGAAGGAGTGCCTTTGGTAGCTTTCCGGGAAACCGCAGGTTGTACCAATCCGACACCATACTCTGAGCTACAGCGGTCTTCGGACAGCTGCAGAGTACCGGTTACCTACGTCGGGGGACGTAGTGTTCCGGAGACTTTGTATAGTGCAGCTTCACTCCTGCCTATGCATAGTCAACCTGGGTTTTGTTGGGCTGAGCAACAAAACCCAAATACCGAGGCACGTCAGGTCACCGGGCAACCGGAGAGGAGTCATTTGTTAATGACGCGACCTGTCACCAGTCAGTCCGGGTTGGACTGGACTGGGCCAGTCAGTCACGTTGCCATGACTAGACCAGGTAGTCGCTCACGTATCCGTGATGCGATAGGGCAAAGGTCCGATTGCAAGGACCCAGCCAGGCAAAAGGTTGGTCGTTTAGCAGCGATTCATCCTGGCAGTCAGACTATCTTAATTGATTCGACGACTGGCCAAAATCGCGCGCATGGAGACATGCCGCATCAGGTCAGTAGCCCATTTCGTTATGGTGGGGCCAATCGGTCACGCCTGTGAATACGACACAAACACCAGTGTCTTATGTAAACACAGGACAACCGAGTAGTCAGGCATTTTTCAATGCCTACCGGGATCAGCATTACCCATCTCATGGGGATTCACTGCACTCGGGGGGACACCTTCTTGATAGGCAGTCCGATTATAGGCAACCTCGGGATCAGAATACATTGCGTCATTCTGTGAACGAGAGGTCGAAACCGTCCCATACGGTTAGTTCGGCCCCGGCAGAAGATTTTGTACGGCCGCCCTCTGCTGCGGAGAGGGGGCCTGCTTCACAAAATCTTCGGCAGAACATGGATGATTCTGAATTATCCATGTCTGAGTCGGACATTGATCTACCGGTTGGAAGACCGAGTGGTCAACCTCAGAGGAGTACACACAACCCTACATCTTCGTCCAACGATGATGAGGGAAATAGGTCTCCTTCCGATGAGGAGCCAGCTGTAGAGCGTTGGTCTTTTCAGCAGGCTATTGACGAAGTATTTCGGGTGGTGCCGAATACTTTATGCCCTAAGGTTGACGCTCCCCCACGTCGGAAAAACCTTTCGAGCCTAGAGGAACTTAATGTACAGGCTTTTACGCCAGTGCAATTACTTCCTCAAGCTAACAACTTGGGCAGGTTGTTAGACCAATTGCAGTCGACCAGGTCTCTAGAGGCTTTACCTCCAGGCTGATCGGTCCCAGGACCCATTTCTAAGGAATGGGTCAATCCTAAAGCGTATTCTACGTCTAAGGAGTTCTTCCCTGTCAAAGTGCCAGCTATAGACGGGGATGCAGCTAAACTGGGGTTAACTGCACCCGCTTCTGTTCAAGTCTCTGCTAAGATTCTAGAGAAGTGGGAGGCCAGAGCAAGACTGGGTGTAATGGTGTCATCTCATGACAACCATTTCGCAGTCGCTCTGTCTTTGTTGTTAAAAGAGGAGAATATCTCTAGCCTAGGGGCTAACAGAATTCTCGAAGCTTTCGACACAGGCAACAGGCATCTCATGGCACTGAATCTTCAGACCGCCACAGAGATACTGTCCATGAGGAGGGACGCAGTGCTAGCTGCTCCTAACTCATTGCTAAGTACTAGCAAGGACAGCCTGAGGGCCGCACCATTGGAGTCGAAACAACTCTTTGATGGAAGGATTGCTGCAGTGACGGTTTCTGATGCGTCAGAACAGTCTCGACGCCTTTCGGCGAACGCAGCTAAGGCTTTTGCGCAGGGCCAGAAACGTTCAGCGTATTCTGCGAATGTGGGTAGTTCTAAGAAACCCAACCCAGCAAAGAAGCCAAAACGGGATGTAAAGGCGTTTCAGCCTAAACAAACCCCTTCCACGGGTCAAAAAGCGGCTAAACCGAAGCGCCCTTATCAGGGTACTAAGCATCGGCAGCCTGCTAGAGTTAACACGAACCTGAAGCCGCAGCCCTAGGGATTCGCTCCTCTCTATGACAATCCCAAGGTCGGAGATTGCAGTCAAGAGCCGCCTGTCATTTTTCACGGAAGAGTGGGAAAGTATCACAGAGGATCGTTGGATTTTGTCTGTGATACAGGAAGGGTATCTGATTCCCTTCATTTCCCCCCCTCCTCTGACAAGCGTGCCGATCGACATGTCATCACGTCATCCGGCCATGTCGGAGGTGATTTCATCACTTCTGAAAAAGAATGCCATAGAGAGGGTTCTCAACCCCAATTCTCGAGGTTTCTACAGCCGTCTTTTTCTTGTTCCGAAGAAAGACGGCAGGTGGAGACCGGTTATAGATTTATCTGCGCTAAATCTATTGATTCCGGTCGAGAAATTCAAAATGGAGTCGACCCGCTCCATCCGAGTAGCAATTCGGAAAAGCGACTGGGCGGTCTCTCTAGATCTAACAGACGCCTATTATCACATCCCGATCGCTTCCTCCTCGAGGAAATACCTTCGGTTTGTGATAGAGGGAGAAGTGTTCCAATTCAGGGCTCTTCCCTTCGGCCTCAAGTCCGCCCCTCGAGTGTTTACGAAGATAATCAGTGCTGTGGGAGCCTTCCTTCGCAGGAAAGGACCCCAACTTCTTCAATACTTCGACGATTGGCTTCTCCACAGGACGGATCGTGTACTTTTACTTCACGATATGTCCCTAGCCTGGCGGACCATTCTGCGGTTGGGTTTAATACCCAACACGCAGAAGTCGGAATTAATTCCGTCAAAGAGGTTCACGTTCGTGGGTATGACGTTTCTCACCGACTTAGCGGTAATTCAAGTACCTTCGGACAGAGTCGATTCTCTGTTACAGAAAATCGGTCTCTCACTGGAACAGGCTGCGGTAACAGCCCGATCCATGCTGTCACTTCTGGGTTCCCTGAGTGCAGCAGCCGACCTAGTCTTTCTAGGAAGGCTCCACATGCGACCCCTTCAGTTTCTTTTTCTGTCCCGGTGGCGTCCGTCTGTGGACTCACTGGATCAGGAGATAGCTCTGACGGATTTCTTCAAGTCCCACCTTCGGTGGTGGCTGGATCCGTTAATCTATCAACAAGGTGTACCCTTACTCACACCACCTCCGGATCTGTACCTATTTACAGATGCCAGTGCTGCGGGTTGGGGAGCTCATTTAGAGCCGCAGGGCCTAACAGCCCAGGGCATGTGGACAGCGGAGGAGAAGTGTTTTCACATAAACAACTTGGAACTGAGGGCAGTCCTGCTAGCCCTCAATCAGTTCGCTGCCTCCGTTGCGAACAAAACTGTTTTGTTGTCGACGGACAATACTACTGTTGTGTCGTACATTCGCAGGCAAGGAGGAACGCACTCCCATCTTCTCTTTTTAGAGACTTGGAAGTTACTCCTTTGGTGTCAGGCGACGTCGTTAGTACTTCTAGTAAAACACGTCCCAGGTCGTCTAAATGTCTTAGCAGACAGTCTATCCCGCCAAAACAAAATTCTTCCGGCGGAATGGACACTGAACCAGAGTGTGTTGAACTCAGTGTTCATGCGGATCGGGACACCCCTGGTGGATCTTTTCGCCACCAGAGTCAATCATCGGCTGCCACTTTATGTATCTCCGATGTACGATCCTGCAGCTTGGGCAGTGGACGCACTGACCCTCGATTGGAACCTCCTGTTCGGGTATGCGTTTCCCCCGTTCATACTGGTTCCGATCGTACTTCAAAAGGTTCTTCGCTCGCAACAGTGCAAAATACTGTTGATAGCACCCTGTTGGCCCCAGAGGTCGTGGTTCAGCGACCTCCTGGCCTGTCTCTCGGCAAATCCAATACGACTTCCTATTCGAGAAGACGTACTGTTTCAGCAACCAGGTCGGCGTCTTCATCCCAACCTGGCAATGCTACATCTTCACGCCTGGACATTATCAAGCGTTCTGTCAGAGAGAGAAACTTTTCTCAAAAAATTGCCTCTCGTATCGCACAATCAAGAAGACGATCCACTAGAATCGTTTATGATTCCAAGTGGAGAGTTTTCTCAGATTGGTGTGGTACAAGGTCGATCAATCCGGAGTGTCCCTCTGTAACTCGGATTGCCGATTTCCTTCTTTTTCTTTTCGAAGAAAAACAACTGGCAATTAGTACGGTGAAAGGCTACCGTTCTATGTTATCGAACACGTTTAAGTTCATTGGGGGAGAGAGTATTGGTTCAAATCCGTTTCTCTCGGAACTTATACGCTCGTTCGAATTAGAAAAACCCGTTTGTAGGAGTTTAACTCCAAAATGGGATTTGTCTTGCGTCCTCTAGTATTGGCGTCTTTAAAGTTTCTAACTTATAAAACCGTCTTTCTTTTAGCTTTCGCTACAGCTCGTCGAAGGAGCGAATTACATGCTCTTTCAGTAGAAACAGGGCACATCAGATTCAATGAGTCTGATGGCTCTTTCACTCTACTCTGTCAACCGGGGTTCCTGGCTAAAAACCAGTTACCTTCGGTTTCACCTTCGCCGATCACAGTTCCCAGCCTTTCGGCGACCTGTGGTCCTTTTGATTCCGACAGAACCCTTTGTCCCGTTAGGTCTCTTAAGCATTATCTTAAGAGAGTTGAAGGGACTCGGGGTCGGAGAAAGAGGTTATTTCTTCCTCTTATAGGTTGTAAAGATATTTCGGCGGCGTCTATTTCCCGCTGGATATCTATTACTATAAAATAAGCTTATAAAGACCTGTCTAGTCGAGATCTCTCGTTTCTGCGGATTCGTCCTCACGAGGTTTAGAGCTCTCTCTACAAGTTGGGCATTCTCTAATAATGTTCCTCTTGAAGAGATTCTTCAAGCGGCAGTATGGAAGTCGCAATCTACCTTTTCGTCTTTCTACTTACGTTCTATGGCTAGTCAGTCAGATAACTTGTTCTCTCTGGGTCCCCTTGTGGCTTCTCAGCGAGTTGTTCGCTAATTATTATAATCCAACACATAAATAAAGTGAATACCGATCGAACCTGTATTCAATCCCCACTATCACTTTATACTACCGTTGGAATCAAGTATGTTTGTTCTGAAAAATATGGAATAATATACTACTACGTACCTGGAACGACAGTAAGTATTGGTCGAACCTCCCGTCCTATGCTACGAAGTCATCAGGTATTAAATGACTGGTAATGTATTTTTGATATAAAAATGAAGTTTTTTAAAGTAAAACATATTTTTATTAGAAAATACTTACCAGTCATTTATAGAGTCCCACCTCCCAACCCCGCGTCGTCACCAATACTTAACGGTGAATGAAAAATGACTACCCGCTCACGTGCGCGCCTGTACTTCCGGGCGGCCGTGTATGTCACGGATACGTGAGGGATATAAAGGCGTGGGCGTTTTTTTTTGATAATTAAGGTGTATAGAGATGATATATCAGGTATTAAATGACTGGTAAGTATTTTCTAATAAAAATATGTTTTACTTTAAAAAACTTCATTTTCAGTGAAAAAAGAATTAGAGGATGAAGTAAAAAGTTTGAGGAGAAAAGTCAGAAAACTTGAAGAAACTGTGACAAGCTCTGCTAAAAACACCATAGAGGTTGCATCAAAATTCAAGAAAGAGGATGCATCAACAAATAAGGGAGAGGTTACAGCTATAAACAACGATGATATTACAGTAACAAACGCCGAAGAAGTTGCATCAACAAACACCATAGAAGTTACAAACAAGATGTGTT
This sequence comes from Serripes groenlandicus, assembly GCA_031761405.1. Lineage (NCBI taxonomy): Eukaryota > Metazoa > Mollusca > Bivalvia > Cardiida > Cardiidae > Serripes > Serripes groenlandicus. The sequence goes on from JASEVX010000006.1 coordinate 72,937,383, forward strand.
TGTGAAACACCGATGCCCCCAAATGGCAACATCTAGGTCAAAGGTCAAGGTTGTAAGGTCAAAAATGTTGGTACTGACAGAAAGGTCATGTCACAAGGAATACGCATGTGAAATATGGTAACCCTACCTGTTATGGTTCAAAAGTAATGGCCAAGGTTAAAGTTTTTTTCGAGAATGGCAACATCTAGGTCAAAGGTCAAGGTCGCAAGGTCAAAAATGTTGGTACTGACAGAAAGGTCATGTCACAAGGAATACACATGTGAAATATGGTAGCCGTACCTGTTATGGTTCAAAAGCAATGGCCAAGGTTAAAGTTTTTTTCGAGAATGGCAACATCTAGGTCAAAGGTCAAGGTCGCAAGGTCAAAAATGTTGGTACTGACAGAAAGGTCATGTCACAAGGAATACACATGTGAAATATGGTAGCCGTACCTGTTATGGTTCAAAAGTAATGGCCAAGGTTAAAGTTTTTTTCGAGAATGGCAACATCTAGGTCAAAGGTCAAAAATGTTGGTACTGACAGAAAGGTCATGTCACAAGGAATACACATGTGAAATATGGTAGCCGTACCTGTTATGGTTCAAAAGTAGTGGTCAAGGTTAAAGTTTTTTTCGTGCAGACAGACAGACAGACAGTCAGACAGACAGACAGACAGACAGACAGACAGACAGACAGACAGACAGACAGACAGACAGACAGACAGACAGACAGACAGACAGACGTGCAGACAGGCCAAAAACTATATGCCCACCGAATCTATGATTCCGGGGGCATAAAAACCAGAATGTAGATGACGCTGTGAAAACTTTAACTAATGATAAACTGAAATTTAAATATCTGGTTAGACAATTTTTTACAGAGGAAGAACTAAAATCCTCTTCCCGCACTGGGAAAAAAAGCCACAAAAGTGCCGATTCTGCACGCCCACCTTTAGATGCACAAAAGTTCCGAGAGCTTAAGGCTGCAGTTTTGCAGCATACAACTTTCGATGAAAATACTTTCATAAAAAAAAATGAAAATTTCCAAAAAATAATACGTCGATAAGAAGGGTGTCAATCATAGAAACTGTCAATTAGACATTCATCATCTTCAGTGACTAAGCTTGTGTTGTTTTGTGTTTGACAAATTATCTTCTGTACAATGACCACTTTCTTGCATATTGTGTATTATCCACAAACCCTGCAATATTATCATAGCTCTGAAATATAACTTAAAGTAGGCATTATTTCATTGGTTATCATGTAGTTTTTTAGATCAGGTTACAATCATGACCTGCATGACCGGGTATAATTCAGTCTGTCACTTTTCATTAAAAGTTCATGAACTTTATATTCATGAGTTTTTGGGGAATATTCATGAAATGCAAAAGTTCATGAACAAAAAAAAGTATGTGAACTTTTGGATTATATCCATGAACTTTTAGTGAATATTCATGAACTGTTTTAGTGAATATTCATGAAATGCAAAATTTGCTTTTCATGAACTTATTAGTTCTTGATTTTTGTGTTAAGTTCGTGAACTTTTAGTTCATGTACTTAAATTCATGAAAGGCAAATTTTGCGTTTCATGAATATTCATCAAAAGTTCATGTACAGTTCATGAATTTGTTCGCTGGGGCAAGGGAATGAAAAGTTATGACGCAATTTTTTGAGAAGGTTAGGTCACGTGAATGTTAGACAACCTGAATTTATGTAAAGGTGAAATGGATTTTCCAAAGCATTTATATTCGGAACAGTCCAAATAAATCAATGGGTGACATGTTATTAACTAGATTTCTAAATTGCTTCAAAAGACTGACATATCTTCACCTCTGTGTATTTATAGACTCTTCAAACAAACACCTTTTTACGTAGTTGTACGTAGCAGACATCAGTTGAAAACATTGTGAGAAAAGGTGAAACACTTAAAGTTTGAGTTTATTTAACACTATCAAAGAGAGGGGTTGTTATTTGTTATTTTTTCTTTCAGCTAACCAGCTTTTGAAAACATTGTGAGAAAAATGAGAAACACAATTCATACACCATTACATTTAGTTCTACTGTGAAACATTTGTTCAAAGTTTTACTTTCAGCTAACAAACTTTTAATTTTAAAATATTGTGAGAAAGGGAGAAACGCTTTAGGTCTGCTTCAGATACATCAAAAATATTGCATCCCATTGACCGTCTGTAATTTTTTAACATGAACCTTATTTATGTTTAAAATATGTTATGTCATGGCGCGCGTGGTATGACGTCATACTGTTCAAAGCATGATGGCGGCCATTTTCAACACAGATGCTGTTTTTTCACCGATTATATAGTTGCTATAGATAAAGTATAACCTGTACTGAATTCTTGGAATGAAAATCAAAGACACATTTACTTTTTCATTTATTTTCATAATTTTATGAATCATGTACATATTTCAGACTTATGACTTGATGAATGGTTTATAATGGTATCCAGCCAACACGAGATATGATCACCCCTGAATAACCCCAGTCCGTCCTGTAAAGATGTTCAATCCCAAAAGAATGCATCAAGAATGACGCGAAGATGAAAGATGATGGTGTTATAATTTCAAACATTGAAGCATTGAATGATGATGCCATTAGGTCAAATTTGAAAGATGACAGAGGAATTTTTTCTAATGATCTTATGCTGTGTGTTATTGATTTATTTGGACTTGAGGTAGCAGTTGATAAGATCCCATCAGCCATACAGTTTGTAGCGAAACACCTTTTCCAATGTGAAATTCATAAATCTGATCTTTCAACTTCTTCATCGGTTTAAAATATTGTTGATGAGGGCCACTTCTTAGTCAAGAGCTACATAGCAGACAGAATCCAAACTTCTGAATATTTGGGATTAAGCAGGGACGGCACCTCTTGGCAGAAAAAAAAGATTTTGGACACTTAATTCCCTTATCCTGGACACCGGTGAAATTGTCAGCCTCGGTTTTAAGAGAGTGGCATCAGAGACTGCTAAAAAATTAATGATGTGACCAAAGCGCACTTTGAAGAACAGGCAAAAGTTAATTCTGAGTTAAACAAAAAGAATGTAAGGGATACTGGTTTTGTAGCCGTCTCTTCAAAAATTAGCATTTACCATGAGTGACAGAGCTGCCAATGAAAAGTGTGCTGACAATTTTTTCCAAGGATATATATAAATAATGTAATAATGAAATGAAGCATTGTTGACTCTTTTTTCATATGAATATAAGATTTTAAATAAAATATCTATTTGTTTCATTATTTTATTTATGCCCTGTTTTGCATGGACAGATGTATAGAAAAAGTACTGGGCATTTTTCATGCGTTTAAAGTGTACTTTTCGAGCTTAAAATGAAAAAAAAAATGCGCTTAGGATGCAGGTAAAATACGCTAGAAGTGAATTAATTCGCTTGAAGTGCGTTTAAAGCGTATTTTTCTTCTTAAAAAAATTCACTTTCAACACAGTTAAAGTACACTTAAAATACGCTTACCGGTAAGTGAATTAATTCGCTTGAAGTGCGTTTAAAGCGTATTTTTCTTCAAGATTAAAAAAATTCACTTTCAACACAGTTAAAGTACACTTAAAATCTCAAGTGAATTAATTCGCTTGAAGTGTGTTTTAAGTGTATTTTTCTTCTTCAAAAAATTCGCTTTTAACACAGTTAAAGTACACTTAAAATACGCTTAAGTGAATTAATTCACTTGGAGTGCATTTTAAGTGTATTTTTTCCCAAATAAATGCGCTTTTAATACAGTTAAAATACACTCAAGTGAATTAATACGCTTTTTTGCAGGAAAAATACACTTAAAATGCGCATTTTTTGTTAATTTAATTCACTTTTAATGCATTCGGTAAGAAAAAATACGCTTAAAATACGGTGCCAATACCGCAGCGTTTAATGCAGATAAAATACGCATTTAATGATTTAATGCGCATTTTACACACTTATTTGAGAAGGGTGATACTACTCTTTTGTCTTTCATAGAGTCCCTTGTCGGTCAAGAAATGTTGGCAGAAAGCCAGGGCGGATACGAAGATGCGCATGCGCGGACCGGTAATAAAAAGGAGTCTGAAAAAGGGGAAATGTCAAGGTTTATTGACAAAGGGGAGAATATCCTAAAGACGATGACAGATACGCTCCATGAGCTAACTAAACATAGTCAGAAATTATCATGTGTGGCTGACAATGTGCAAAAATTGCAGTCGGAAGTATCCACACTAACAAGAGCTGTCGGAGGACAGCGCGCTCGACTATATGCCGCTTATTCACATAAAGCACTATTTCATTATATTGCACTTAAGTACTATTAACCCTTTCCCTCATACGGCAATTCGGCAGCAGACGACTTTGAACGTATTTTGTCAAAACATAGAAAATCTCCATAATTGAATGGATAACCTATGACAAAAAGTGGAAAACATTGTGGCAATATTTTCTAAGTAATTCGAGGGCCATTACTCCATATTTAGGATACAATGGAGTTATTTAACCTAATTGTACGATGGTCCTTAACAAATGTGTGAAGTATGAAGTGATTTGAATTATGAAACTTTAACGTTGAGCTAAACGCAAATGTTAAAACGGTCCAAAAATAGCAAAACCTTAAAAAAAGGTTTACCAAATGTTTGACATCATGCAAAACCCGTTTGATATGTTGAAGAATTATATTTGATAAATGAATGATCACAATTAGAAAGAAATGTAACCAAAAATTATGAATTTATCTAAAATTCTCAAAATCAAACAAAAATCATGTTATTTATTCCCAAAAAGTCACACTCAGCATCTTCAACATACAATGTGAAGGAAGGTATTATATGTAATTAAATTCCAAATATGAAAGCCCTTACACAAGTACTTATTGAGAAAAATTAAAATATAAAATGAAAATGCCAACTTGCTCCCAAAATCACGTCTTTTATCCCACAAAGAAGGTCACACTCAGAATCTTCAGCATACAATATGAAGACAGGTATTAGATGTAATTATATTCCAAATATAAAAGCCCTAGCATTAGTACTTATTGAGAAAAAAAAAATAAAAAAAAAGTTCCAACTTGCCCTAAAACTTTAACCACCGAAAATCAGGGTTTTTACCCCAAAAAGAAGGTCACACTCAGCATCTTCAGCATTCAATGTGAAGAAAGGTATAAGATGTAACTACATTCCAAGTATTAAAGCTGTAGCACAAATACTTATTGAGAAAAATTAAAAAATTAAATGAAAAGGCCAACTTGCCCTAAAACTTTTACCACCCAAAATCGAGTCTTTTACCCCAAAAAGAAGGTCACACTCAGAATCATCAGCATACAATATGAAGACCGGTATTAGATGTAATTATGTTCCAAATATAAAAGCCCTAGCATATGTAAGTACTTATTGAGAAAAAAAAAATTTAAAAAAAATCCAACTTGCCCTAAAACTTTAACCACCGTAAATCAGGTTTTTTACCCCAAAAAGAAGGTCTCATTCAGCATCTTCAGCATTCAATGTGAAGAAAGGTATAAGATGTAACTACATTCCAAATATTAAAGCCGTAGCACAAATACTTATTGAGAAAAATTAAAAAATTAAATGAAAAGGCCAACTTGCCCTAAAACTTTAACCACCCAAAATCACGTCTTTTACCCCAAAAAGAAGGTCACACTCAGAATCTTCAGCATACAATATGAAGACAGGTATTAGATGATATTATGTTCCAAATATAAAAGCCCTAGCATAAGTACTTATTGAGAAAAAAAAAATAAAAAAAAAATTCCAACTTGCCCTAAAACTTTAACCACCGAAAATCAGGTTTTTTACACCAAAAAGAAGGTCTCATTCAGCATCTTCAGCATTCAATGTGAAGAAAGGTATAAGATGTAACTATATTCCAAATATTAAAGCCCTAGCACAAATACTTATGAATGAAAATGCCAACTTGCCCTAAAACTTTAACCGGACGCCGACGCCGGGGCGAGTAGTAAAGCTCTCATATTCTTCGAATAGTCGAGCTAAAAAGGAAAGCTTCACCAAATGAGGGAGAAGGGCCCTCTACTAGCAAGAAATCCACTCTGGAAGGGGACATTGGAAATGATTCCTCCGACAGTGAGGCTGAAGACGAGGGGGAGACTATAAATATTAATACCATTGATCAGTTGTTTGTCAACCAAGAAACTGAAATTGAGGAAAGCGAGTTCTTCGCAGAGCTTGAGAATTTTTTTGAGGAGAAAACGACTACAGGAGAAAGTTTATCAGTAAAGATGGCACAGGTGACAAACGCCAGTCTCAGAGGCACCTTTGATGAGGAGAAATTCAAGGAGCTCCGAGAAAAATACAGGAGACCAGACAACGTGGATAACTTGCAAGTTCCATTAGCCGACTCTTACATTTGGAAAAAATTGGAGCGCCCAACAAAAGCCAGGGACGTTCAGATACAGAAAGCAACTGCCCAAATGTCAGCTTGTCTGGTCCCAGTGATCAAAACACTGGATCTGTTGCAAACGTTGAAGGACACAGACAAAGCTAAACTTCGTGAACTTGTCATGGACACCTATAAAATGATGGTGTCCACTGTTACTTTTAATAACAAAGTACGACGGGAGATGATGTTCAGGGAAATGTTGCCGCAAGTCAAATCCCAATGCATGGCAACAGTCCCGTCGGCAACAAAGTTGTTTGGGGAGAAAATCAAAGACGATCATACAATCCGAATTACAGTCACTACCGGCGCACACAAAAACAACAATGGCAACCAAAAAAGGGTTTCCACAAGCAGGAATCGGGAGGAAAATACAAAAAATAAACGACCAGGAAGTAAGTCAGGATGTGACCAAAATAAATTTCGTAAATAACAGATAACTTTGTAGCGGGAAAAACAAGGGAAAACTTCAATACATGACAAGTGGATTTTGCAAACTATTTCGGGCTATAAAGTAGAATTATGTAAAACACCATTTCAAAAATCAATACCGAAACCTATACAATTTCAAAAGCTGGAGGGGGACTTAATAAACACAGAACTAGAGAGATTTTTAAATAGCAAAATTATAGAACCAGTTGGCCAGGGTACTCAGGATAGGGATGAATATGTATCAAACTTATTTATTAGACCCAAAAAAGATGGGAAAGTACTGGTCATTTTAAACTTCACAAGGTTACATAAGTACAAGTTACATCGATGACTCGTGTTTACAGGGGCAAACTTGGGGAAGATGTAGGGAAAATGTACTGGCAACTGTTTCACTCATGGATTCATTGGGGTTAACTGTTCATCCCGACAAGTCAGTTTTATTGCCTTGTAGACAGATCACATATTTAGGTTTTGTTTTGTGTTCAGAAACAATGTCTGTAACATTAACTTTGATCCGTCGGGATGAGTTAATTTCTATTTGCCATACAATTTTGGGAAAGTTCAAGGTAACAATTCGTAAATTTGCAAAACTCATCGAAAAATGGTTGCAGCAGCACCAGGTGTCGAATACGCTCCATTATTCTATAAACCTCTGGAAAAAATTAAGGAGCAGAATTTACGCATTAGAAGGGGAAAAAAGACCAGTGTGTAGTGGTAGTATACCGGTATGCATATCGAGGTCGTCGCGGGTATATAGGGATCCGCCATACGTATGTGTCCAAAGCGACGTCATCGCTCTAGCAACTTCATTTCATATCTGATTTGCATGATACTTCATACACAGGTTCAATACTGTTGCCTCTTGTACAAGTTGGCATTTCTTTGACCTAGGCCAAGGTCATTGCTCTAGCAACTTTGTTTATGATCCGATTGTGGATAAAACTTGACACACATGTTCACCAACATTGCCACTTTGCATTTCAACAACCTAGGTCAAAGGTCATGGTCACAGTGGCTATTAAAAGTGTATAAAGTCATGTCATCGCTTAAGTAACTTTATTTTTTATCCGATTGCTATGAAACTGAATACATATTTTCATCAGCAATACCTTTTGTATGAGTTCGCGTTTCACTGACCTAGGTCAAGGTCACATTGATTATATAGCGATTGTTTTCCTTCTATAGATGGTACCGTTAAAGGGATCCATTCACAATTACAAATGGTTCTTCACAATTTTCTGACGGGGTCATATAATTCTCGCCATCTAGCATAATTTTAACTTTTTCACTTGATTTTCTGACAAAAATATATAAAATTCTCGACCCGTCGCCTTTGTTTACATTTTTAAATATCGTGTTTTCATTCAGGTGTTGCCTTTTAACCGAATCAAATATTGAAAGAAACAATTATATATTTTATACAAACAAAAGTATAGGGAGTTGGGTGATATTTCTTTTAATTTTTTTCACCTATTTTGTCTAGTCAATATAACCACATGTTGGAAGCAAACAAAATGGCGGCCGATTCAAATTGTTTGCTGATGTGATTTCGATTTCAAAGAGATAAGCTTCATATTTTTGAGACTCAAGTCAATGTTAAATATGATTTATTTAATCTTTGCAATAGCTGTCTGTGATGTAAACATCATAATAACGTTGATTGCGCCGGTCTGATAAATGTATATGCAAAATTACTTATTGAAGACGGCTTCTGGATGATGTTGATTCCTTTGCCGCGATTTCACCACAAAGTTTTGATTTAATAAATCTTCAACTCATTGGCCATAGTAGAATGTCTTTAATAATATATGATAACTTAAGGTCATACTCTCATAGAAATAATATTATCTGTATTGGTAATTTCATGTCTCACAGGTGAGAGACAACTACAATGTATTATGTACACTATGTTAAAACGGCTATGACAAGTTTTCAACATCTATTCATATTAATTAAAATTAGGGTTGGGAATCTGTTGCCAAAATTATAATTGATCATCAGTTGTCCCATTCGACCAATAATCGATTATAAATATGTTCACTAAAGTTTTCATATTGTATATTCTGTCTGGTTCGACGGTTCAGTGTCAATTGTAATGATTATTTGTTTTAACTTCTCTATTAAATATTTCTTCATAAATTTTATACAAAGTGAACATGTTTTGTAAAATGTACTTTCAGAACATTCTTAACCCTTTCCCACATACAACACATCTTCAGCAAACGACTTCAAAAACATCCAAGGAACAACTCTATAAATAAGGGTATAAGTACGGAAAAATAGTTGATACATTGTGGGAAAAGGAGAAATTGCTCCTTTCGAGCAATTTCTTCTTTTGTCACATTGTTTTCAAAAGTCGTCTGCTGCAGATGCATCAAAATGCGTCGATAGGTGGGAAAAGGTTAAAATGACCACATACTTTCAAATTTTCAGTTAAAGAAATCATGTTTTTACTTGTATTTCACAGTACTGTTTTACTTTAAAGTACTGTATTTCATTTGCATTGCATTAATGACACAATGATAACACAAATAAATTAAGTATCATGTAAATGGCAGAATTGTTATCACATGGTTAGAATGAGCTAGGGTACTGATTTTTATGGTTGTACATGCAGTATAATTATTTCTAGTTGTCACATGAAATTTACAACATATTGTCATTTGTTTTAGGTGAACTGTTCAACAACTTTCATTTGACAGCCACAGAGGAGGAGAAGACCAGGATCTGGATGGAAACAGTGGTTCCCAAGCTCAACAACAAAATAAGGGGCATCCGAAATAATAAATACAAATTAAAAGATTAATTAAATAAAATAAAATGTTGTTAGATGTTTAAGCTCATAATTTATAGTTGATTTAAACTGCATGAGTTTTAACCTCACCTGAGCACAAAGTGACGGGTGAGCTATTGTGATCACTCGTCGTCATCTATCTGTCTGTTTACATTTTCCTACAATCAGTTTGTAATTATGTTTTCCTTTCAATTCTAAATTTTTATGTATATCTTTTGCAAAGTCACAGGTCACAACACTGATTTTAGATGTTCTTGAACACATTTTACTCAAACTTCAATGTTACTTTGCCCCTTTCTTTCACTGAAATCTCAAAGTTACTTTGCCCCTTTCTTTCACTGAAATCTCAATGTTACTTTGCCCCTTTTATTTCACTGAAATCTCATTGAAATCTCAACAAAAATTTCAATGTTATATTTGCTTCTTATTTTGGTGAGATTTCACTGAAAGAAAGGGGCAAAATAACATTGAATTTTTGGTGAGATTTCACTGAAATATCAGTGCAATTTCAGTGAAAGAAAGGGGCAAAATAACATTGAAATTTTACTGAAATTTTGGTGAGATTTCAGTTATTTTGCCCCTTTCTTTCAGTGAAATCTTGCCAGAATTTCACTGAAATCTCACCAAAATATCAGTGAAAACTCACCAAAATTTCACTGAAATCTCACTGTTATTTTGCCCCTTTCTTTCACTGAAATCTCACCAAAATATCAGTGAAATCTCACCAAAATTTCACTGAAATCTCAGTTATTTTGCCCCTTTCTTTCACTGAAATTTCACTGATATTTCACTGAAATCCCACTGAAATCTCACTGAAATTTCAGTCAATATTTTCACTGGGGTGACCTTAGGAACATAAACTTTGTGCAAAATAATTTTTAAATCGGGCCAGCACTTTTGGACAAGAAAAGTTTTTTTAAGATTTGGCAATTTTCACCTTTTCTAATGCCGCAACAACCAAAGTTCTACTTGGAATTAAATTCTTTGAATAACATTGAAAGGGGACTACCTTAGGACCATTTCTGTGAAGTTATTTTGAAATCTGGCTAGTACTTTTGGACAAGAAGATTTTTAAAGTTTTAACAATGCACATATAAGGAAAAGAAGCCCCACCCCCTTGCGGCCATGTTTTTTTACGGATCGGAAATATTTGGACAAGCTTGGTTGGGGGTGCCCTAAGGAACATTTGTGCAAAATAATTTTCAAATCGGGCCAGCACATTTGGACGAGAAGATTTTTTAAGATTTGGCAATTTTCACCTTTTCTGATGCTGCAGCAACCAAAGTTCTACTTGGAATGAAATTCTTTGAACAACTTTGAAAGGGGACCACCTAAGAACCATTCCTGTGAAGTTATTTTGAAATCTGTCCATTGGTTTAGTAGAAGAAGTCATTTGTAGGAAATTGTTAACAGACGGACGGACGGACACCGGACATTCAGTGATCACAAAAGCTCACCTTGCACTTTGTGCATAGGTGAGCTAAAAAGTGGTAACATGGAAATCTCTTTGTTCGATGTTCTTTCAAGGATTGGTCAATTATTGTAATAAAGCATACAAAACAATGCATATCTTTTTTATTTATTTGACAAAATTGAGACTGATGTTACTTTAGCCGGTGGTCTGGACATATTGCGGCAGTTTTATAGTCCATTATCAAATATTATCAAATATTGATAATTGTAAGATAAGCTGCATACATTACAAACAAAGCTGACCGCAACAATGTCTCTAGGCTAACCAGTACTCGCTGCCCATAAGAACTTTCAGAGAACCCCAAACTGTATTTGCATGCTAGTGTTTTGTCTGTGTATGTGTTCAGAAAAAAGAAACAAGAGGGCCATGATGGCCCTGGAATCGCTCACCTGTTTTTTTTTTTTACTTTAGCTATATAAGCCTCGCCCCCTGGCAGCCATAGTTTCCGACGAATCAACTTGGTTTGAAGGAATCTGATAGAGGGTCACCCTAGGAACATTTCTACAAAATTATTTGAAGTTTTCACTATAGCCATATAATGCAAAATAGCCCTGCCCACTGGAGGCCATGTTTTTTGAACAATCAACATGGCTTGAAGGAATCTGAAAGTGGGTCATCCAAGGAACATTTCTACAAAATTATTTGAAAATCGACCTGACACTTTCGGAGAAGAAGATTTTTTAAGTTTTCACTATGGTAATATAAGGCAAAATAGCCCCGCCCTCTGGCGGCCATATTTTTCAACCAATCAACATGGCTTGAAGGAATCTGATAGAGGGTCACCCAATGAACACTTCTACAAAACTATTTGAAAATCAGCTGAACACTTTCGGAGAAGAAGATTTTTTAAGTTTTCACTATAGCAATATAAGGCAAAATAGCCCCGCCCCCCTGGCGGCCATGTTTTTTTACCAATCAACATGGCTTGAAGGAATATGATAGAGGATCACCCAAGGAACAGTTCTACAAAATTATTTGAAAATCGGCCTGACACTTATGGAGGAGAAGATTTTTTAAGTTTGCACTATAGCTATATAAGGCAAAATAGCCCCCCCCCCCCCCCCCCCCCCCCTGGCGGCCATGTTTTTCGACTAATCAACATGGCTTCAAGGAATCTGATAGAGGGTCACCCAACGAACATTTCAACAAAATTATTTGAAAATTGGCCTACACTTTTGGAGGAGAAGATTTTTTAAGTTTTCACTATAGCCATAAAAGGCAAAAAAGCCCCGCCCCCCCCCTGGCGGCCATGTTTTTCAACCAATCAACATTGCTTTAAGGAATCTGATAGAGGGTTACCCAAGGAACATTTCTACAAAATAATTTCAAAATCTGCCAACCAGTTTGGGAGAAGAAGAATTTTGAAGTTTTTTTCGTATCGTTGCCATGGAAACCAGAATTCTGCATGGATCCAAAAAAAATTGAAGGAATTCTGGTGAGGTCATTGAGAGGATGCTTTCTGTGAAGTTTCATCCAAATTGACCCACTGGTTACTGAGGAGAAGAAGTTGACGCACGACGGACAAAAGGCGATCACAATAACTCACCTTGAGCAAAGCTCAGGTGAGCTAAAAACGTCTATTAATTTATTTACAAAAGCAATAAGCTATTTACTATGAAAACAGTAACAAGATTTTGATGGCAAACTTAAGTGACTGTTGCAGAAGTGGTGCTGTATGTACACTAAAAGTCACACAAGTAAAATTCATTGCCACACAAGCAGCGTCATCACACAAGTACCTCGCAGTTGCAGAAGTGTGGTACTGTACATACACTTTATGAGTTGTCACACAAGTAAAATTCATTGCCACACAAGCAGGGTTGCCACTCAAGTACCCCGCAGTAGGTCCGGTCCGTCTGTCTGTCTGTCCATCACGCTTTCACTTAAATGGCTCCCAACAGGCGACACACATATTTCTTTGAACACTCTTGTTTACATCTTTATTGCATTTATTGTATCACCTGTGTAGCATGGCAGCACTAAGGTATCACTTCTCTGTCGCCTGTCCGTCTGTCTATCCATCACACTTTCAGTCAAATGGCTCCCAACAGGCGACACACATGTTTCTCTGAACACTCTTGTATACAGATATCACGGAAATAGCCTTATAACAAAATGGGCATTATTTGCCATGTTGTAAGGCTATTTCGATGATATCCTCTAATGGTACCTTCTGGCATTAAGCTCTTAACTTTATGATTTGTAGTTCTATGAAAAACAAGAGGGCCATGATGGCCCTGGATCGCTCACCTTAATTATACAATGTACTGCAATGCAAAACACATCAAGACAATTATTCTGAATGCATCCTCCACAGTGTTAACAATATTTTCCTTCATTTTGCCTAGTGATCTATATTTTTTTACCTGATATGACCCATATTCCTACATGGACTAGATATCATTAAGACAACATACTGACAAAGTTTCAACTTGCTCAAAGTAAAAATGCGGCCTCCGGAGTTTGAACAATATTTTCCTTTATTGACCTAGTTTCTGATCCAATATGACCCATATTCGAACTTGACCTAGATATAATTCAGACAAACATTCTGACCAAATTTCAAGCTGCTGAAGCAAAAAATGTGGCATCCAAAGTGTTCACAAGATTTTCCTTCAATTTGATCTAGTGACCTAGTTTTTGACCCGGCATGACCCATATTCGAACTTGGCCTAAATATCATTCAGCTCAACATTCTGAACAAATTTCAAGCCGCTGAAGCAAAACATGCGGCTTCTACAGAGTTAACAAGATTTTCCCTTAATTTGGCCTTGTGACCTAGTTTCTAATCCAATATGGCCCATATTTAAACTTGACCTAGATATCTTTAAGACAAACATTCTGACAAAATTTCAAGCTACTGAAGCAAAAAATGAGGCATCCAAAGTGTTAACAAGATTTTCCTTCAATTTGGCCTAGTGATCTAGTTTTTGACCCGGCATGACCCATATTCGAACTTGGCCTAGATATCATTCAGCTCAACATTCTGAACAAATTTCAAGTTGCTGAAGCAAAATATGCGGCTTCTACAGAGTTAACAAAATTTTCCCTCAATTTGGCCTAGTGACCTAGTGTCTGACCCAATATGACCCATATTTGAACTTGACCTAGATATCTTTAAGACAAACATTCTGACCAAAGTTCAAGTTGCTGAAGCAAAAAATGCGGCATCCAAAGTGTTAACAAGATTTTCCTTCAATTTGATCTAGTGACCTAGTTTTTGACCCGGCATAACCCATATTCAAACTTGACCTAGATATTTTTAAGACAAACATTCTGACAAAATTTAAAACTGCTTAAGCAAAAATTGCGGCCTCTGGAGTGTTAACAAGATTTTCCTTCAATTTGGCCTAGTGACCTACTTCTTGAACCGACGTGACCCATGTTCGAACTTGACCTACATATCATTAAGACAAACATTCTGATAAAGTTTAAACATGCTCATGTTGAAAATGTGGCCTCTAGAGTGTTAACAAGATTTCGCTTCAATTTGACCTAGTGACCTCGTTTTTGACCTCATATGGCCCAGTTTCGAACTTGTCCAAGATTTTATGGAGATGAACGTTCTGATAAACTTTCATGAAGATTGGATGCAAAATGTAGCCTGTAGAGTGTTAACAAGCTCAAATGTTGACGACGCACGACGCACGACGGACGGACGCCGGAGAAAATGTGATCCCAATAGCTCACCTTGCACTTCGTGCATAGGTGAGCTAAAAATGAATACTAATTTTGGCCAAAATTAGTATTCATTTTTTTTATTTTACAAATTTCATAATGATTTAAAAGCAAGTTAAAAGCTACTGAGCACTCTCAGTATACTAAAATACTTGTAACTTGGTGGGGAGTCGTTAAGAAATGATATGGACGTTACCGCTTGACATGGTTGAATGGACGTTATTTGATGTATGTGTCAAAATGTCAATGGTATATAACGTCCATAACGATTCAGATAATAAAGATCCATATTTCACAATGGGATACATACTAAGATCTTGGCCAACTGAGCTTTATTCTTTCACCAAAGTTTTGTAAATGCATAATGGAAAATATTCATTTTTTTTGTATATATGTATTACTTATAACAAAGGAAGTTATTCTCTGATTTGTTCATCTGTTTAGGAATTACAGAATCAATGGCACTTTGGGGTGATTTTGTTTTCTTTACTGATATGTTCCATCATTTTCAGTGGTGTCAAGGTAACATCCATAACGGCTCGGTCGCCACAGAAAAAAATTCAAAATTTGTGCTTAAATGTGTAATAACTATCTTTTAATGTCCAAATTAGCAAAATTAAATAATTGAACTAGATTTCTAATCAGCAATTATTACAAAAAAATGGATTTGAAAATTTGGTATGAGTGTCCATGAATGTTGCAGTTTATCTCAGAAGGACCCTATACATGTTATTAATAATTGATGAAATTTACATAATTATTTCTAAAAGAGATTATAATATTTCGTGATCACTATATCTATGTTTGTTATTAGAGAAAAATAAATCGGAATGATGATAAATATATTGAAATCATGTGTGCATCTAATGCTCAATATGCATTTTGATTTAATGTAATAATGTTTTGATAGATCTTTAAATAATATGTTTCTATTTTCACAACTTGTGTTCCCATCTTCCTCGGAGGCCGAAATATTAGAAACATGTGCAGATGTCAGTGGTAAGTCTATCTACTTATACAATTCAGACACCATGCAGATGTTGTGATTTAGCTTGAACTACATTATTTACTATATCTTGCACACATTTATTTACATTGTTAATGCATGGAATAGGTTGATAGGGGGCATTGGCTGTCTCTACAGGGCTGAAATTGTGTTGAATGGACATAAAACCCAGCTAAAAACAATTCTTTTGTGTAATTTTAGAAAAATCATTTATTGTTGGATTTTGACTGAGGGTTAATCCAGTTAAACATATGTCCCACCCCAGGATGGCAAAATGAAGAAATTCTGTAGGGGGGTAGGTCTTTTTCTTAATTTGCTACTGTAGGGGGTGGTGAAAAGTCCAATTTCGCTTCTAAAGGGGGGGGCATCATTTTCTTTTTGCTTCTGACCATATCTGCTCATTTATTTTGACTGCCCGATGATGAAATACCGTTTTGTTTTAACCACATAACATTTTTCCTGAATGTCGTGTACAGAATTGGTTTGGAGACAAGATATGAAAGTTACGTTGATTGACAACAATATGGCGGACTTTGTAAGATCGTGGTCGAAGAAACCAACAATTGTGCCACTTTTATGGATAAGTTTCGTGTAAGTATACCAAATTGTCTTTTGTCTAAAAATTTATTAGAAATACTTCATAATTTGTACAAATCACGTAAATGTTATCTGAATGTTTCGTCCCCTTAACATTTCGACCACAAGTTAATTTTAGGTTGTTGTTTATAATAACATGGGTGAAAGTTTCTTGCCTGTTATCCTAAATCGTACATTCTCGGTCAGTTCCGATCTTCTCTATCAACATCTTTTTTCCAACATAAGGAAAAGTATCAACATCTTTTTTCCAACATAAGGAAAAGTTCTGTCAACATAATCTGTTTAGTTTTTCCGACATTTTTTAATGATTTTTCAAAGTTTCTGAAGTTGCTAATAACTATAGAATGACTGAATAACAGAGATTTACACAAGCAGAAAGTTAAAAAAAAATACCAGAAATGGTGAATTTGTAGAGTCATATGCTTAGGATGTAAAAAATAAAGCGAACATCAGAATTTGCAAATCTAAATTATTTAATCAGGTAAGAGAGTTTTTGGTTGTCTATCTAACTGGGAAAAGGTGGTATTTCTGAACACGGGCACTAGCCAATTATGTAATAATTTATGAGTTAGAAATACTAGACCAATCCTTTTCCATTTCTGTCTGGTCTAACTCCTATTAAATAAAGTCCTGCAACAGTATATAAATCAAATTTGGCTCTGCCCTATGGAGAAGTGCTGCCGAAATTGTTTGTACTTGTGGACTTAGTTGTTTTTATACATGAAAAATGTTTTTATCCATGCGGTTTCGCCGGCTATTTCAGAGATTGCTCCAAAGATATCTGAATGGGACTATTTCACCCGGACTATGAAGCACAGATAAAACAGTTTCTTCAGAAAGACACCTCTGCTCACCATGTAAAAAATAACTGTCATAAAACCAAATGGTCCAATCTGGGACAGACTTTGCAGTTTGTATAGTTTGATTAAGGAAAAAGCAATAGCAGCATTTCATGTGAACATGTATGCCTTAGATCCGAAAACATCAAGTAATATGCATTATGCTTTTGCAACTTACAGGCCTGACGACGAGTGGTGAGGTTAACCAATAAAAAGATATGAAATCCAGCCCGTTTTGAATATGGTAAGACTTCCAGAATTCCATTATATGTCTTATGATAAAACTGTTGATACCATTGAAACCCTTGAGAGTACAACAGGTGATTTACCTTTATAGGGTAAAGGAGAACAACTTTTTTCTTCCAACCAGGAATATAAAACATCTGTTGGAAAATGACCTCTCATCCAAGCTTTAGTGCAGGATGAGAAGCGTGACAGCATATCGTTACGAACATTGTTCGACCATCGTGTTTTAAAGATTAAACATTTTAGTCCTACCCCCGACGTCACAACCGGAAGCGAGGAACATCTGTTCTCATAATTTAAAGAAGCAACAGTTTGTTTGGTTGTGAACAACTCAATAAAAAGGAGGGATAACAGATCTATATGCTAACAAGAAACCATATTCAAGGATTATAAAGGGTTGGGTACATACATGCTCTAAGCCTCCGGCTTTACTACAATAATGCTTGGATGAGAGGTCATTATTATGCGTAAAGCCTTCAGCTTGTATACATGTATACAAAACAATCTAAAGTTAATTCATTCAATCACTCTGTTATAACATAAATTTTATTGAAGAACTGCTTGAGCAAAAGTCAACTGCTTGTTGCTTAAAAGTTGTCTGTCATAAAATTTCTTGAAATTTTTATCTGTTGACCAATCTGCTGTGGATAAGATAAGATTTACTGAACATCCCTTCCTGAATGCAGCAGACTACTGAAGCAACCTGAAATGAATGTGCCTTGAAGATAGAAGTATCTATCCCAGACAACTCAAGCACAGTTCTCAACCATCTCGCAATAGTACAAGTACTTATTGCCTTATAAGTCTTATAAGAAATTAATAAAATTCCTGATTTCCTCAATAAACTAGTCTGCTCAATATACTTTTGCAAAGTATGAAAAACACACAAAGATTCATTTCTGAAATGTTCAACTTTTAACACAAAAGAATGCCTTATTCTAGAAGTCTTAAGTAAATGGGAAAACATAAAAGTAACCACACTACGGGGTAGTCTCTTTACACATGTAATAAAGATTTAAGTTAGCCAGCGTTTGAGCTCTAGGAGCAGAGGATAATGCTAACAAAGCCACAAGCTTAAATGTCAACAGTTTCAAATGGTTGCAACTGTTACACCACTTATTTCCTAGAAGCGGTAAAGTATGTAAAAGCATAGTTTTATGAGTGTTAATACAAGAATAAAACTTGCCTGTCTTGTGTAGAAAAAACATAAACTGTATCACCTGAGTTTCAGACACACGGAATGGATTGCCTGACCCGAGCCTATTCTAAAAACAACACTTTCTCCAAGCGAGGTTATGGTTTCTGTACACCGCACTTCCTCTCAATGTGTTGTATCATCGTATGTAGTTTTATTAAATTCCAACAATTAGTTTTAAAGTTATGCTCCGGACACGACTCTACGAAAAAGAAAAAGTAACAAAGGGCAATAACTCTGTAATTATGTAAATTAGAGTTATGGTTCTTGTACACTGCACTTCCTCTCATTGTGCTCTACCACTGTGTGAAGTTTTATTAGATTCCATCTATTAGTGACCGTATACTTCAGACTTGGAAGACAGCCCTGATCGGCAAACTTTAGGCTTGAAGGCAGACAGCCGTGACTGACATGCTTTTCAGACCTGCATGCTGTAGTTAGGGAAAGTTCAGAAAAATAGCAAGTTCTGATGATGCAGTCAGTATTATTGTGCCCTCAATCACTACAAAAACTATTGTAAGACCACCTGCAACTGAAGAGGTCCGAAGGCCCCCACGATCAACACAGACAGATGGTGACCAAGACAGGTCTAGGAAGAAAAGGGCTAGGAAGAAAAGAGGTAAGGAATTAAGATCTGACCAAAATGATAGAAGGTACCCAGAAAAATTTCATAAACATGCCAGACATTTCGTATGAACACAATGAATTATCAGATGAATTCTCAGACTCCAATCAGCAAAGGTCAAGGAAGAAACGAGATAGGGTATCAAAGCCTGACCATAATGATAGAAGGTACCCGGAAAAATCTCATAAACATGCCAGACATTTCGTATGAACACAATGAATTATCAGATGCATCCTCAGACTCGGATCAGCAAAGGACTAGGAGTAAAAGGAATTCTTCAAGTGTAGGACTGGACAGTAAAAACAGGGATGCTAGGTCAAATGATGCAGGTTTTAAGCGGGATATCAACAACCCTAAATTATTTGTGAGAAGTATTCGCAAATCACCAATCAATTCAGCTTGAATGAAGAAGAAAACGGATTTGGGACCAGGCTCATGCCTGCACGTTTTGTATGCAAAATCGTCATTAAAACCCAACATCAATAAACCTTTGAGGAAACATAGGAATGAAAAGGAAGTTACGGAAATTGTTGCTGCATCCCAAAAAAAGGACCAAGAATTTAAGTGGGATTTACTCAAAAACATTGGTGATCACAAAAACAACATGAATGCTTTGGCAATGGGAATAGGAGAACTTGTTCTTGGCCGCAGGGGTAATGGGCCTCTGGATATTTCAGATGGGCCTTGCTCTAACTGCTTCATTTGGATCAGGATAACTGGCAGCACAATGGTTAAACATCAAACTACCTGCCCTGATTTTATTACCAAGCCGACTGAAAAGAAAGGCAAAACAAGAGCTGTCGGAGGACAGCGCGCTCGACTATATGCCGCTTATTCACATAAAGCACTATTTCATTATATTGCACTTAAATACTATTAAATCATATTATATACTCTATATGTAAAAGCAACTGAATAGATACATACATTTAAATATATATATATATAATTTAACAATCAAATTTCCTAAGTCAATCAAGGGCCATTACTCCATATTTAGGATACAATGGAGTTATCTAACCTAATTGTACGATTGTCCTTAACAAATGTGTGAAGTATGAAGTGATTTGAATGATGAAACTTTAACGTTGAGCTGAACGCAAATGTCAAAACTGACCCGAGTCCAAAAATAGCAAAACCTTAAAAAAAACATATATGCAGCTTATATGTCCCATATATCGTGCCTTATAAGAGACATATATGGGACATATAAGTCTCACGAAATGCTGACTATGTGAGTTATATGTATAAGAGTCACTCTTCAGTAATGGCCCATTGAGGAATGGATTGCAGTGCCTCTGCAATTTTTTTGTTTTTAAGGAAAACTTGCAGTATTTTGTATACTTTTTTTGTATTATTGAAATAAGAAATGTTTGATTTAATAAATAAACATAGTTTGACAAAGTCAAAGAAATGCAGTGAAAAGGCAAACAGTTTTTGTGTTTTTATTTCATGTTCAATACGTTTTTTGAAGGCAGCTGGTAACACAGAGAACGGCCCACTTTTGGTCTCATCATTATTTCTTCCCAATTTTAGACAGGTTCTAATTAAAAGTTATATTTGATAGAAAAATACATCAAATAACTTTTTCTTTTCTCAAACAATAATAAATCACTTTAAATTAATATTTATTTATACTTTTGTGAAGCATGATGGGACGTAACACTTGTCCGTCCACAGTATCTCCAACGCAGTAACATCGTTTGATATCCATATAATTTATTCATCAGTATAATTCTCTTCTAACCACGTTAACCCAATATCACTGAATCGATCAGAGGATATTATTTGGATGTGAGTTCAGAATGAAAAATATACATCTTATCTATGATCGGTAAAATTTCCGTCCACATGTTATGTCCGTTTTCCCGTTAAAAAAACAAGATTTCTCCCAACTTCTCAAGCCAAAAGAATACCTATGTATAGTTGTGTAAACGTGTGCACATAAACTGATGACGTCCCGCTTCTTGCCTACGAAGAGAACAACCAAAGATGGCGGATGTAGATGAAAATGTTTTGTTCGTCCTGGTAAGTTTGAGATGTTACGGGGCGTGGTGATATAACGGGCGTGAAGAATTCTGTCACAATTTCGCTTGTTAAGACTAAATAATCAATTATCTTGTCCCTGTATTCGATCCAAAAGCTTATTAGGTGTAATTTAGACATGGTCATGGAAATGTGCGCGGTCATTTCGAGCTTGCCGCGCAAGCATGGCTAATTGTAAGGTGATTTAGGACAGACAAAAGAGCACGGGCGTGACTGTGTGACGGACAAATGTCATTGACGAACACGATACGGTACATGATGTTGACGGATGATGACAAATAAGTGACTCTTTGCCAATTTCGATCGAACATTAGCACAGTTTTAATGTAAATCGCGTGTATACAAGCTTAGTCATACGCCGTTGAAATTTGCACTGCACTGCTGATATAAAAAGAGCGTACTTCTACATTTTATTAACGGACGTGATCAATGGGACAGACAACTTCTAACCACTTTTACATGGTACATCACTTTAGGACAGACAAGTTTACTTGGTACGTTACATTAGGACAGACACATTCCCTTGGTACGTTATTTTTGGACGGACATTTTGAAACTAGATTTTTGACATTTTGATGGTAAATTGTATTTTATTTATGTTTTAAAATGAAGAAATCGCCAATATGTTTATCAAGTTTCTAAATATTATGGGTCAGAAATTTCAAAGTTTGTAACTGATCAATTGATAACCAAATATAAATTATGTAGTATGTACATAAATGTTTATGTTTTCAATATTTAATAAAAAATATTTATGGTAGTCATTTTAACAATTGTCATTTTTGAAGTACATGTATGTATATTATGGTGTGTATGTAACTCCCCCACACATTATGGATTGGAAACCTTGTAGGATTGTTATAGACATATCATATTACATCAGGAGTTTTTTAAGGCGAGTTTTTTTATCGCCTTTTTTCCGGTGTCCGGCGTGTCTTCTCCTCTTTAACCAGTGGGCCAATTGTGATGAAACTTCACAGAAAGCATCCTCTCAATGTCCCTTCCAAGTTTTGGGATCCATGCAAAATTCTGGTTTCCATGGCAACCAAAAATAAATACATTAAAACAATTTCTTCTCCAAATCCGGTGGCCATTTTTAGCTCACCTATGCAAGAAGTGCAAGGTGAGCTATTGGGATCACATTTTGTCTGGCGTCCGTCCGTCGTGCGTCGTCAACATTTACCCTTGTTAACACTATACAGGCTACATTTTGCATCCAATCACCATGAAAGTTTGTCAGAACATTCGTCTCCATGAAATCTCGGACAAGTTCGAAACTGGGTCATGTCCGGTCAAAAACCAGGTCACTAGGTCAAATTTAAGGAAAATCTTGTTAACACTCTTGAAGCTTTATTTTTTGATGGAGCATGTTGAAACTTTGTCAGAATGTTTGTCTTAGTGATATCTAGGTCAAGTTCGAAACTGGGTCATGTCCGGTCAAAAACTAGGTCACTAGGTCAAATTTAAGGAAAATCTTGTTAACACTCTGGAAGCCACATTTTTGGCTTGAGTATGTTGAAACTTTGTCAGAATGTTTGTCTTACGGATATTATATAGACCAAGTTTGAAACTGGGTCATGTCCAGTCAAAAACTAAGTCACTAGGTCAAATTTAAGGAAAATCTTGTTTACACTATAAAAGCCACATTTTTGGCTTGAGCATGTTGAAACTTTGTTAGAATGTTTGTCTTGGTGATATCTAGGCCATGTTTGAAACTGGGTCATGTTCGGTCAAAAACTAGGTCACCAGCACAATTTTAAGGAATATCTTGTTGACATTTAGGTGAGCCATCCAGGGCCATCATGGCCCTGATCGCCTTTTGTCCGGCGTGCGTAATCCATCGTTCGTTGTGCGTTGTTCGTTGTGCGTAATCCATCGTGTGTGCACCGGATGATGGCCACCTCCCAGAGCCTGCGTCCTGCGTCCTTGTCTGCACTGAATGATGACCTCCTCTCAGAGCTTGCGTCCTTGTCTGCACTGAATGATGACCACCTCCCAGAGCCTTCGTCTTTGTATGCACCGGATGATGGCCAACTCCAAGAGCCTGCGTCCTTGTATGCACCGGATGATGGCCACCTCCCAGAGCCTGCGTCCGTGTCTGCACCGGATGATGGCCACCTCCCAGAGCCTGTGTCTATGTCTGCAATGAATGATGACCTCCTCTCAGAGCCTGCGTCCTTGTCTGCACTGAATGATGACCTCCTCTCAGAGCTTGCGTCCTTGTCTGCACTGAATGATGACCACCTCCCAGAGCCTTCGTCCTTGTATGCACCGGATGATGGCCACCTCCCAGAGCCTGCGTCCTTGTATGCACCGGATGATGGCCACCTCCCAGAGTCTGCGTCCGTGTCTGCACTGGATGATGGCCACCTCCCAGAGCCTGCGTCTGTGTGTGCACCGGATGATGGCCACCTCCCAGAGCCTGCGTCCATGTGTGCACCGGATGATGGCCACCTCCCAGAGCCTGCGTCCTTGTCTGCACTGAATGATGACCTCCTCTCAGAGCTTGCGTCCTTGTCTGCACTGAATGATGACCACCTCCCAGAACCTTCGTCTTTGTATGCACCGGATGATGGCCACCTCCCAGAACCTGCGTCCTTGTATGCAACGGATGATGGCCACCTCCCAGAGCCTGCGTCCGTGTCTGCACCGGATGATGGCCACCTCCAAGAGTCTGCGTCCGTGTCTGCACTAAATGATGACCTCTCAGAGCCTGCGTCCTTGTCTGCACTGAATGATGACCTCCTCTCAGAGCCTGCACCGGATGATGGCCACCTCCCAGAGCCTGCGTCCTTGTCTGCACTGAATGATGACCTCCTCTCAGAGCCTGCGTCTTTGTCTGCACTGAATGATGGCCACCTCCCAGAGCCTGCGTCCTTGTCTGCACTGAATGATGACCTCCTCTCAGAGCTTGCGTCCTTGTCTGCACTGAATGATGACCACCTCCCAGAGCCTTTGTCTTTGTATGCACCGGATGATGGCCACCTCCCAGAGCCTGCGTCCTTGTATGCACTAAATGATGACCTCTCAGAGCCTGCGTCCTTGTCTGCACTGAATGATGACCTCCTCTCAGAGCCTGCACCGGATGATGGCCACCTCCCAGAGCCTGCGTCCGTGTCTGCACCGGATGATGGCCACCTCCCAGAGTCTGCGTCCGTGTCTGCACTAAATGATGACCTCTCAGAGCCTGCGTCCTTGTCTGCACTGAATGATGACCTCCTCTCAGAGCCTGCACCGGATGATGGCCACCTCCCAGAGCCTGCGTCCTTGTCTGCACTGAATGATGACCTCCTCTCAGAGCCTGCGTCTTTGTCTGCACTGAATGATGGCCACCTCCCAGAGCCTGCGTCCTTGTATGCACCGGATGATGGCCACCTACCAGAGCATGCGTCCGTGTCTGCACCGGATGATGGCAACCTCTCAGAGCCTGCGTCCGTGTCTGCACCGGATGATGGCCACCTCCCAGAGCCTGCGTCCTTGTATGCACCGGATGATGGCCACCTCCCAGAGCCTGCGTCCTTGTATGCACCGGATGATGGCCACCTACCAGAGCCTGCGTCTTTGTCTGCACCGGATGATGGCCACCTCCCAGAGCCTGCGTCCTTGTATGCACCGGATGATGGCCACCTACCAGAGCCTGCGTCTTTATCTGCACCGGATGATGGCCACCACTCAGAGCCTGCGTCATTGTCTACACCAGATGGACACCACCTCCAAGAGCCTGCATCTTTGTCTGCACCGGTCGTCTCCAGCTCTCAGTAAGTAATTATTTGTGCATATTTATTCTACTAATGATATTATTATCTTAATTTTAGTGATCCTATAATACCCGAAAATATAGTGATTTAGATCTGCAATAGTTGAGAATGTCTACTCCAATTCATCAATTATATCATGCTTTTGTATTCATATATACAATTCCTATTGTATTGTGGTCATGTTGCATATATATATATTTATATTTATTTCGTATATATATGTGACAGTCACAAGTAGAAATCAGAGCTAATGCAATAAAATTATGCATTGTTATTTTTAAGCTAGCGAGTATATTTTAATTACAAATTACACAGCGCATAACATGTTAAAGGCTTATTATTACTTTTAGCTCTGATTTCTAATTGGGACTTTCTCATTATTTAGTGTGATTGGTGTTTGCTAGTTTTATTTTTTTTAAGAGGTGGTATGCATT
The DNA here is from genome assembly GCA_031761405.1 of Serripes groenlandicus. NCBI lineage: Eukaryota > Metazoa > Mollusca > Bivalvia > Cardiida > Cardiidae > Serripes > Serripes groenlandicus. The sequence continues at coordinate 72,962,880 of JASEVX010000006.1, forward strand.
GCCTCTTAACTTCAGTCACATTTCGATTGTCCCTCGATGTTCTTTTGTCTCCCCACGTGGTCTACGCTTGGTTGAGGACTTGCTTTTGTTATGCATGCCTTTTCGTATATATATATTTAACCAAGAAGACACTTTTAAACATATGCAGTTATAATGGAAAAGGAACAACTTCTCCTTAAGGCTTTTGTCACAATGTTTAGAAAAGTTGTCTGTTGAGTTTTCTTTATACATGTAGGAAAGGGTCATAAACTAAAACTCACCATTTCTCACATGTAGATTATTCAACAGTATCATATAATGAATACTATCATTTAAAGATATGTTCTATATAGTTTGGACTGATCAATAGTTTCAAAGACGTCTGCTGCAGATTTTTTTAATTTATATAAATGGGAAAGGATACATTTTATAAGTACATGTATGTATGTAGTTTAACATCGTTTTGTATCGAAAATAATATTCTGTACATGTATGTAGGTTTGCAGTGGGGACCCATGTATCTATTCGACATGGGACAAAACTATTACCTGCCATGGTATGTAAATCGTTCAGTGAATGATGTTCTTATTTGTGTACGTGTCAGTTATTGAAGTTTGCAAAAACCTATTGTTATGTTCATTTTTGGGATAGGGGCGTTTCGCCACTATCTCATAGCGAAGCTGCTTTCGAAAAGTCGGATTAAAGCTGCAACCGCAGTCCACATGTGTATACCTACACCAAAATCGAGTTTTGATTGGTTATAATCTGCCTTTTCAACGATTTCATTGGTTCGACCGAATCACAAAACCCTCCGCTTGCATAAATTTATGAGACAAAATAGTTTCTATGAATGAAACTCACTCTGAACTATGGTTGACCTCAATGTCAGTAGTGTGAGGTAACGTCGACCGTTCTGTGACCCCATTAGTTTACAACAGTCGATTTATAGAGAAATGTGCAAAGCACTGTAAATACAATTATTGAAAGGAGTTGAAACCATTGTGGCAAAAGTAGAAATTGCCTACGAAAAGCAATTTCCCCTTTTGTCACAATGTTTTCGATTGTCGTCTGCTGCACATGCGTCTGTAAGCGTCTGTAGGCGGAAAACGGTTACATCCTTCCCATGGAAGCGGAACCCTTTCCGTGATACTATAACAGTTCGAATATTTAAAAAATATTGTTGAAAATGGAGCTATTGCTGACAATGAGCAATTCCTCCTTTTCACACAATGCTTTCAAACATGTTTCAAATTAATTCTTTTCATATTTAAACGTTTTACTATGGACGTTCTTTCCCTCTTTCTCTCTTCCGGACACATTTTGAATAACATGCTAGAGATGAATGATTACGAGTAATTTTGCCTTACATCAAGGGGAAAAATATATAGTTGAAACCTTTGTGGAAAAAGGGGAAATGGGTCATGATAAACAATTCTGCAGCCGTCTGCTGCACATGCGTCAAAAAGCGACTGTAAGCGGGAAAGGGTTGAACCGTTCCCGTTATAGCTACTTAGTTACAAACAAATGTTGAAAGTATATTTGCAAACGGAGCAATTGCTGACAATGAGCAATTCCTCCTTTTCAAACAATGCTTTGAAACATGAATCAATTTGTTTCTATAACCTAGATAACGAAAACATTTGTCTACAGTTATTATTTTAACCTTTGCCCCTTTTAGACACATTTGACTAACCTTAACAGATGAATGATAATCAACAAGTTTGTCTTTTTCCACAATGTTTTCATCACTATTCAAAATCATACTTTTATTAATTCAGGTCAATAGTTATGCCTTAGTTCAATGTTGTTTGCTGTATATTTAGTCTATGTGGTCAAGGTTAAGGAATACTGTAAACAAACTTGTTACAACAGAGGTCCTACTGTGTATACATGCCATGAAATAATGTTACAAACGGTCTCACCGCTACTGGGGAATTGTTGGTCATGCCATGAAATAATGTTACAAACGGTCTCACCGCTACTGGGGAATTGTTGGTAAAACAGGTCGCGTTTTGTGTTGAATATTCTCATGTGTCGCTGTATGTATACCCTACTAGGAAATAGAAATTAAATCTACAAATAAGTTAATTTCAACATTGATTGATTGGGATTTAACGCCGTTTTTAACATTTCTTCAGTCATATCACGGCGGCCAGTTCACCTACAAATGTATTTCCTGGTTTTCTCAAACCAGTACTCCTCACAACAATCTTCCCAAGCAACTGGCTGCGTTTCCACATAGACTTAGCCATTGGTGAAAGACGAATGACGCATGTCGCATTGACTTTTGTCAAACGTCGGAAAGAAATTTGGCCGAATTTGTCAACACATCCGAGTTATAACCGCAAGGTCATTATTTATTTTATTATTGAGAAGCTTCTAGCGATTTTGGGACTAAAATTATAATGTATATATGCATTTGCGTTAATTTAAGACTCAACGTTCATCAACGTGTAATATAGTCCTAGATGTATCTGTTGACAAATAAACTAGAAATGTAGTCTAAATAGGTTTTTGAAAATTAACCTTGACGGTCCGGTCCCGTTTCGGAGATACAATTAAATTGCAAATACTTTACAAATACCATAATCTAAGCTGACGTGTTTTGACGCATCGAACCAGTCTTCTGTAATCAATACTTGAGTTGTCTCCGTCTGTAAAGCTTGGAGGTATAATCCGGCGTCCGGCCGGCTGTCTGCCTGAATGTGCATTCGTCCGTCCGTCATGGATTGCATGTATTGGTTAACACGTTGTTTCTGTATGGCAGATTTATTTCAAAGTGGTCACAATTATACCCGTGTGATCAGGAGAACGGCAAAGTACTAGGTACATAACTCTGGTCTGTTTTTTCAGTTATCTCCATTTTTCCTTATTTAGTTCAGCGATTGTCTCAATTAATTAACTTTCATTGTATCAATTTCAAACTTGGTTTGTATGTAACTTATGACCTACAGATTTGCAGTGCACCATTACCATAAATTTAGCATGCTGCGTTTGGAGTGTGTATATTTTTGTCTTTCAATGTTCTCCCTTATTATATGCAACACATGCGTTCCGTGAAATTCCCTATTTCGTTAATGAGTGCTTCCCCAAGATTTGTACTTCGTCAAATCTAATCTGTTTTTTAGGTGTAAACTCAATTTTTTCATTTCTTCGGTTATTGTCTCAATATATGTCCAATATATCAATTTAAGACTTGGTGTATAGGAAACTCAGAGCTGCAATTGTGCAGTGCAAAAGAAACATAACTCTATCATGTTTTCGATCGTCTTTCATTTATCAGCATGATTACAATATACATTGTGGATCTTTAGTGATTTCTGAACTAGAAATATTTTAATTAAGGGTAGCTGCTCGGGTTTTTTTGTCAATCTTTTGTCCTTCGATATTTTGTTTATACAAGAAAAGGGTAAAACTTTGACAAATGAGGTATATGTTATTGGCAGGCAATATGTGTTGCTTCAAACATTTTTGGTTTGGTTTGTTTAAAGGTCATTATTTCATTGTTTCAACAATGTTTGTCCATATGATCTATGCCATATGTTTTCAATTTACATATGCCCCCTATACCATCAGCGCTTTCAGCGCTTTGATTTTCTTGTTAATGATATTTTTGTTTTTGCATGACAATTGCATGTCCTATACAATTTGGCAACATCTTATTAATATGTTACTGTTGGTCAATGGTGAATATTGTTCATTTATATCTACGTTCCTGCAGGATGCATGCATACAAATTTACTAGGTGTGAGGAGAACCCTATCTGATCAACACATTCAACATTTACCTGTTCAAATGTAATTTATTTGGCTATTGACATAACAATCATGAACTATTTGTGCTATGAGGCTGTTCATTTGAATTTATTATACCTCACATGACTTTGTAATGTTATGTTTTTGACCAATTAACAGTATACTATTACATGGCACATGCAGAAAAAATGTTGGTTATGCACGTGCATGACATCATTTAAAACAATAACTTCACCTTTTAGACGTGCATGCCATACATGTAACAGTATACTGTCAACATGTAAATTTGTTGGGTATATAATGGTAAGCATACATGTTACAAGTTTTTTAACGACTTAATATACATTTTGTAATTTTAATAGTGCTATTTATAAATAGTTTTGATGACAGACTTTATTTGTGTATGTATAAATACATGTAAATACATATATTGATGTTCTTTTCAGGTGGTCCATGGTCCAGTGGGTGTTCATGCTGCTACAGGCTGTTGGGCACAGTTCTACCAGAAGAGTGGGCGCACTGACAGGTGGATGCTGGGAGAAAAATTCTTTTTTGTGTTGTTCACAGACATTGTGAGGACTATTGAGGAGCCCACATTAATAGCAAGTGGCTCGCGAATATACTATAAGTTCATGTGATTGTAGTACGTCAAAGTAACTGTTGAATTGTATTGTCAGACATAAAATTTGATGATGTATGCAGTGTGTCTGCCTTAAAATCCAGTGCTCTTTCTCATGTAAACTGTTTTGTTGTCAGACTTGTGAAGTACAATTAGTATACTTATGTTTGATTAAGGCTGTGTGTGGATGGTTGTTTGCGCGAGTGCATGAGAGAGGGAGAATATACTAATACCATGTGACGTTGCATTTGTGTGTCAGATCTATTCAAGCTCATCATAAACATGTATGTTACTTGAAAATAAAACATTTGATTTGAACATGTATTTCAAAATTCGTTGTGCAACGTGTGGATGCAACCTTCGTGAATACCGCTTTAACTGTTGGTCAGGATTTAAAAACAAATTAGGGATAATCATCCTTTGTGAATACGGCCCCAAGTTTTCTGTCAATACAAAAAATGGTATCAAATAATACTATGTTACTATGCTCTTCTTAGTTCCCATTACAATTATCTCAGTCTGCACTGTCTCAATATATATACATGTATGTATGTATCGGAATCCGTCCTATGTTATGTCCATGACATGCATGTCCGTCACTAGTAACGTCCATCACATTTTTTTTGTTTTCTTTAATTTTGGTCTCAGTTTATAATATTTCTTCCTTTCATTGATTTCATGATAACATTGAGTTGTACGTTACATGTTGAAATGTACCAGGGGTTTAAAAGTCATTTATTGCATGCAAGAGAAAAAAAAGTTCACTGTCGCAATATTCTGACTATAACCTACATTCAAATAAGTTTGAAATCATCTGGGATTTCTAATCAACAGACTAGAATTCTTTAGTGCCAGTTCAGATAAAGTTCTAGGGTTAAAATAACTAATTGAAGATTTATGCTAATTTTATCAACAATTGTGCTTCAGAAACAAAGATTTGTCCGTCCACGTCACGTCCATCACACCAGGAATTTCTTTCCGTCTCCATGGCAACAGTTGGACAGGAATTATCTTTATATCAATTTTTTCTGAAGGTTTGGTCAATGGATGATACAATAAGACACAAATAACTTAGATATTTTACACTTTAAAATTTAGTTATTATGTTACACCAGTAAAGCGTATAAGAGGGCCTCTTGTTTCTTGGTTGTATTTCATTACATTTATATATTAACATCAACTTAATACCTCACATGATCTTGTAATTACTTTTTTCATATTTCATAAAAAAAAATGGAACTTCAGCCATGTTGAACTATTTTTCTCTTAACTCTTTGTTCAAATGTTGGTGTCCTGTGTCATAAAATGGTGTCTTCGGGATCGCGGGACTGTGTTAATGGTGAGGCTTGCTTTTATTTTAATTTCATTAGCATAGAATTTTATATTTATAACAATGAAGATGTAAATTTGAATGTTGTTTGTAGACATCATTACACCTGAACCTGACGAACCTGAACCTTCAGATGTTACCCAGGACGAAGTTATTCCAGATATCTTCGACTACTACGACGAATCCTTGGATGAACCATCGGATGAACCATCAGCAAAGAAAATCAAAAGTGAGAAAGAGATAATTACCATTACTTTTAATGTTATAATAAATGGTAATGATGGAAGCATTATTTTTCAAGTAAAAATAAACTTTGCTAAAAGGGTTCTAGTGCTCAAGCATAACCACTGAATATTAGTTACATTTGCATACCATTATTTAGGATCAACTTAAACAAGAGGGCCATGATGGCCCTGGAATCGCTCACCTAATATTTTTTTTTCACTTTAGCTATATAAGCCCCGCCCCCTGGCAGCCATAGTTTCCGACCAATCAACTTGGATTGAAGGAATCTGATAGAGGGTCACCCTAGGAACATTTCTACAAAATTATTTGAAAATCGGCCAGACACTTTTGGAGGAGAAGATGTTTTAAGTTTTCACTATAGCCATATAAGGCAAAATAGCACTGCCCACTGGCGGCCATGTTTTTTTACCAATCAACATGGCTTGAAGGAATCTGAAAGTGGGTCATCCAAGGAACATTTCTACAAAATTATTTGAAAATCGGTCTGACACTTTCGGAGAAGAAGATTTTTTAAGTTTTCACTATAGCCATATAAGGCAAAATAGCCCCGCCCCCCTGGCGGCCATGTTTTTCGACCAATCAACATGGCTTGAAGGAATCTGATAGAGGGTCATCCAAGGAACGTTTTTACAAAATTATTTGAAAATCAGCCACACACTTTCGGAGGAGAAGATGTTTTAAGTTTTCACTTTGGCCATATAAGGCAAAATAGCCCCGCCCCCTGGCAGCCAAGTTTTTCGACCAATCAACATGGCTTGCAGGAATCTGATAGAGGGTCACCCAAGGAACATTTCTACAAAATTATTTAAAAATCGGCCCGACACTTATGGAGGAGAAGAGTGTACTAAGTGTTCACTATAGCCATAAAAGGCAAAATAGCCCCGCCCCCTGGCGGCCATGTTTTTTGACCAATCAACATGGCTTGAAGGAATCTGATAGAGAGTCACCCAAGGAACATTTCTAAAATATTATTTGAAAATCGGCCTGACACTTTTGGAGGAGAAGATTTTTTAAGTTTGCACTATAGCCATATAAGGCAAAATAGCCCGCCCTGGCGGCCATGTTTTTCGACCAATCAACATGGCTTGAAGGAATCTGATAGAGGGTCACCCAAGGAACATTTCTACAAAATTATTTGAAAATCGGCCTGACACTTTCGGAGGAGAAGATTTTTTAAGTTTTCACTATAGCCATATAAGGCAAAATAGCCCCGCCCCCCCTGGTGGCCATGTTTTTCGACCAATCAACATGGCTTGAAGGAATCTGATAGAGGGTCATCTAAGGAACATTTCTACAAAATTATTTGAAAATCTGCCAACCAGTTTGGGAGAAGAAGAATTTTGAAGTTTTTTCAGTTTCGTTGCCATGGAAACCAGAATTTTGCATGGATCCCAAAAATTTGAAGGAATTCTGGTGAGGTCATTGAGAGGATGCTTTCTGTGAAGTTTCATCCAAATTGACCCACTGGTTACTGAGGAGAAGAAGTTGACGCACGACGCACGCCGGACAAAAGGCGATCACAATAACTCACCTTGAGCAAAGCTTAGGTGAGCTAAAAATCATAGTATTGGTCTGGGTAAACATTTGCAACTAGCCTTCAGCAGCTAATACCAAATTTTGAGGCTTCAAAAATATAGTGTAATCTACCTTAACAGGGTTCAACATTAACTTTTTTAGTTACTGGACCACCGGTCCAGTAAGTTTTGGAATGCACTAGACCTGACCTTATCTCAACTGGACCAGCCAATGAATGTTATCAATGATGCAATATACCAAGAAAGGATTAATTTTGTAAATCTTCAGTTTGTAGTGTATATTTGGATTGATATTCAAATTAACAGTAAAACACAAATGATACAGTACTTTTTTCTGATCTTATAATTTTTCTGAAGTTAGAACATCATATAATAATAAATATTAACCCTTTCCCACATACAGACGCTTTCTGACACCAGTGACCTCTGCAGGACTGCAGCAGACGACTTTTGAAAACATTGTGGCATGATTGAGCAATTTCTCATTTTTCCACAATGGCAATGTTTTCAATTCTTTTCAATAATTATACCTGCATTTATGGAGTTTCTCTGCTTCAGATTTGTTGCATGTGGGAAAGGGGTAATATGCTGTATTACAGTAAGTAATTGAAATATGTCACTGTGTGCCACAAATAACAAACATGCACATGTCTTGAACACAGTCTGTGAGTGTGTAGAGTTAAATTGTCAAAGTCTGGCCGACTGGCTCTCTGTCCCCAATGCCAACTGAGTTCCAGGGTTCGCTGGGCGTTGTAATCCTCATTACAGCTTCTTGGACTCTTCCTTTCCTTTTCTTTATTGTTACTACCGCTGTCATCATTTTTATCGGAAGAAAATCCGAATTGAAACAGTTTATTTGATATTATGATGATTTTACGATCGGCTGCTACGGTAAACAATGTAAACATACCGGAAATTAGTCTAAACTGTTGTCGTAACATTTGAGATGCCAAAGCAATCAGCTTAATATAAAGCTAGCATTCGTGTTTATACTTGAATCAAACACTTTAATTTACTATAAATTAGACTAATGTTGCGTAAACATGCAAAGAAACAAGAGGGCCATGATGGCCCTGGATCGCTCACCTTAATTATACAATGTACTGCAATGCAAAACACATCAAGACAATTATTCTGAATGCAACCTCCACAGTGTTAACAATACTTCATTTGGCCTAGTGATCTATATTTTTTACCTGATATGACCCATATTCCAACATGGACTAGATATCATCAAGACAACATTCTGACCAAGTTTCAACTTGCTCAAAGTAAAAATGCGGCCTCCGGAGTTTGAACAATATTTTCCTTTATTGACCTAGTTTCTGATCCAATATGACCCATATTTGAACTTGACCTAGATATAATTCAGACAAACATTCTGACCAAATTTCAAGCTGCTGAAGCAAACAATGCGGCATCCAAAGTGTTCACAAGATTTTCCTTCAATTTGATCTAGTGACCTAGTTTTTGATCCAGCATAACCCATATTCAAACTTGGCCTACATATCATCAAGAAAAACATTCTGATAAAGTTTTATCATGCTGAAATTAAAAATGCAGTATCCAGAGTGTTAACATGATTACTCTTCAATTTGGTCTAGTGACCTAGTTTTTACCCCCGGCATGACCCATATCCGAAGTTGGCCTAGATATCATTTATACAAACATTCTGACCAAATTTCAAATTGCTGAAGCAAAAAATGCAGCTTTTACAGAGTTAACAAGATTTTCCCTCAATTTGGCCTAGTGACCTTGTTTCTGATTTAATATGACCCATATTTGAACTTGAACTAGATATCTTTAAGACAAACATTCTGACAAAATTTCAAGCTGCTGAAGCAAAAAATGCGGCATCCAAAGTGTAAAAAAGATTTTCTTTCAATTTGGGCTAGTGACCTAGTTTTTGACCCGACATGACCCATATTCGAACTTGGCCTAGATATCATTCAGCTCAATATTCTGAACAAATTTCAAGCCGCTGAAGCAAAACATGCGGCTTCTACAGAGTTAACAAGATTTTCCCTCAATTTGGCCTGGTGACCTAGTTTCTGACCCAAAATGACCCATATTTGAACTTGACCTAGATATATTTAAGACAAACATTCTGAGCAAATTTCAAGCTGCTGCAGCAAAAAATGCGGCATCAAAAGTGTTAACAAGATTTTCTTTCAATTTGACCTAGTGACCTAGTTTTTGACCCGGCATAACCCATATTCGAACTTGACCTAGATATTTTTAAGACAAACATTTTGACAAAATTTCAAACTGCTGAAGCAAAAATTGCGGCCTCTGGAGTGTTAACAAGATTTTCCTTCAATTTGACCTAGTGACCTACTTTTTGACCCAACGTGACCCATGTTCGAACTTGACCTACATATCATCAAGACAAACATTCTGATAAAGTTTCAATATGCTCAAGTTGAAAATGTGGCCTCCAGAGTGTTAACAAGATTTTCCTTCAATTCGACCTAGTGACCTAGTTTTTGAGCTCATATCGCCCAGTTTCGAACTTGTCCAAGATTTTATGGAGATGAACGTTCTGATAAACTTTCATGAAGATTGGATGCAAAATGTAGCCCGTAGAGAGTTAACAAGCTCAAATGTTGACGATGGACGACGGACGACTGACGACGGACGACGGACGGACGCCGGACAAAATGTGATCACAATAGCTCACCTTGCACTTCGTGCATAGGTGAGCTAAAAACAAGATTACTAATTGAAATTGGTTTTTACAACTAATTTTTAGAAGAGAAATCGCAACTTTTCAGACATTTCAATATCGGCTGCTAACGATTTTAAAAATTGGGATCCCAAAAATTACGACAATAGTTTAGAACAATTTCCGGTATGTTTACATTGTTTTCTTTAGCAGCCGATATTGTAATGTCCAAAAAGACATTCGAGAGGAGAATCGGCAGTCAATATTTTCGACCGTAAATCTATCGGATCCTTTGATTTGTTTGACAACAAATTTGGGCAGATATTGATGGAAAAGGAACACGACCAGTCGGTCTTGCCAGATGCTAATGTAGCTAGACCGGACCAATGAACTACTAGTGAATGTCGTTCAGTCGCGCGTTAATGTCGAACCCTGCTTAAAATCATCATCCAATCATAAGGCAAGGAGTGTTTAGAAACACAGTCATTATTAGGATCCGAGTGCTGGTATTAATGTTTAAATTTACAGTACATGCATGTAAATATCTTTGATCATATTTATGTATAGGAGGTGTCTTTTTTGGTTATTACAGAGAAGCTACCTGTACGGCAGAAATGGTTGGAGGAAGAAGAAAATGAGTTACAACAACTTTTCGGGCGCAACTTTCGTCAAAAGAAGACTCCAAATACTAAAGAAATCGAAAAAGCAGTTAGGACGAGTATGAAAAATCATGGTGTAATCCATCACAGAAAACCTGACAATATAAAAAAGAAGATGAGTCATATGATAATTAAGCTAAAAAACTCTGAGAACCAATAAATGCAACATAGCATGGTCAATTTGGACGAAACTTCACAGAAAGCATCCTCTCAATGACCTCTCAAATTTCCAAAGACATTATGGGGTTAGTCAGACTTACATTCTTGTGGGGTTGAGTTTAATTTCCAAAGACACTATGGGGTTAGTCAGACTTTCATTCTTGTGGGGTTGAGTTTAGTTTCCAAAGACATTATGGGGTTAGTCAGACTTTCATTCTTGTGGGGTTGAGTTTAGTTTCCAAAGACATTATGGGGTTAGTCAGACTTTAATTCTTGTGGGGTTGAGTTTAGTTTACAAACACCCTTTTTAGCTGAATTACATGAACACCTTGTACTCTTGGTGTTTTAGCAACAGAGGTTTGACTCTACCATTAAAAATTGTTTACAGTTAAAAATTGTTCAAATGTTTGGGAGTTTTTTTTTTTTGTGTCAATACATAATATTGCCTTGATGTTGAATATAGCATTATAGAACACCAAAGTTAAGGTTTACATGCAAGTTTATGTTTTCTATTGACTGTCTCGTGTATTGGATTGAAAGTTCAAAATCATTAAAGCAATTAGGTAGAGTAAAGACAACTCTTAATTGATTTATAGCCTATAATAGGGGATTCCCCCCCCCCCCCCTTTGGACTTAAAAAACCAACATTAAGGTTTGCCTGCCTCTGCAAGTTTTGAAAACTATCAAAAAGCGTTCCTTTCATAAACCAATTAGGCAGAGTACATATATCAATACGGACTTAATTGACTTGAGGATGAGCTGTTGTCCTTTTTTGGACTAAAATTAAAAAAACAATGATAAAGATTCATATTAATAGGTTATAAGTAACTTATTTACTGTTAAAGCTTATTTTACAGACAAAAGTTTTTCATTTCTGATCAAGTTTATTTTTGATACAAAATATATATAGTCCAGCGTCTTGTTTATGGAAATTGTAATTTTATTTGACCTGTGTACCATCTGTGACGCAGCAGCTTTAACATGGTAAAAGTTTCTTGCTAACTCTGATATCTACAGTAGAAACTCTGTCGCTAGAACATGCACTCAATGGAAACCCTTCTCTCCTGAGAACTGACCCACTGGTCACTTTAATTTCTCGTCTTTGTTCTATATAAATTACTCTTGCGTTGCTAGAACACATGATCGCCTAAATTGTCAAAATAGTTTGGCCCCTAAATGGCTACTTAGCTTCATTTTCATACCTCAGTCCCTAGAACCAAATCCGCTGATGTTGGGACATTATGGGGTTAGTCAGACTTTTCATTCTTATGGGGTTGAGTTTAGTTTCCAAAGACATATATGGGGTTAGTCAGACTTTCATTCTTGTGGGGTTGAGTTTAGTTCCAAAGACATTATGGGGTTAGTCAGACTTTCATTCTTGTGGGGTTGAGTTTAATTTCCAAAGACATTATGGGGTTAGTCAGACTTTCATTCTTGTGGGGTTGAGTTTAATTTCCAAAGACATTATGGGGTTAGTCAGACTTACATTCTTGTGGGGTTGAGTTTAATTTCCAAAGACACTATGGGGTTAGTCAGACTTTCATTCTTGTGGGGTTGAGTTTAGTTTCCAAAGACATTATGGGGTTAGTCAGACTTTCATTCTTGTGGGGTTGAGTTTAGTTTCCAAAGACATTAGGTTAGTCAGACTTTAATTCTTGTGGGGTTGAGTTTAGTTTACAAACACCCTTTTTAGCTGAATTACATGAACACCTTGTACTCTTGGTGTTTTAGCAACAGAGGTTTGACTCTACCATTAAAAATTGTTTACAGTTAAAAATTGTTCAAATGTTTGGGAGTTGTTTTTTTTTGTGTCAAGACATAATATTGCCTTGATGTTGAATATAGCATTATAGAACTAGGAACAGTTCACCATTGAATTGCACGAGTGCTTGCTTTTCATTCTCTAGTAACTTAACCAACAACAAACAGTTGGGAATGTATGTAGCTGTATAAGTAATTTCTTTAGTTAGAGCACAGTTTGTGTTAAAATGAATATATTTTTATACGCCGGTTTTAAAAAAAACGGACGTATTATGGGAATACCTGGGGCGGGCGAGCGGTCGGTGGGGCAGTGTCAACCGAGGTTTCCGCTCTCTAACTCGAATAACTTGGTCACAATACTTATAGGCATAATAATAATGTCAAGTTCGATAACCAGCAAGATCGTGGAAGACACTTAGGAGTTAAGGCACCTTAAATGGTGAAATCCGTCGAAATGGACTTTGTCAGCTCTCTAACTCGAGCAATTCTTATCAGATCCTCACCAAACTTGGTCACAATACTTATAGGCATAATATCTTGGGTCAATTTCAATAACCAGCCAGATCGTCAAAGACACTTGGGAGTTATGGCCCCTTAATTGGTGAAATTCGTCTAAATGGAATTCATCCTCTCTAACTGGAGCAATACTTACCCGATCATCACCAAACTTGGTCTCAATACTTATAGGCATAATATCTTGGGTCAAGTTCGATTACAAGCCCGATTGTCCTAGACACTAAGGAGTTGTTGCCCCCTTAATTGGTGAAGTTCGTTCAAATTGACTTTGTCTGCTCATTAAACTTGGTCACAATGCTTATAAATAGGTATGATATATCGGTCAAGTTCGTTAACTAGCCAGATTGCCCTAGGCACTTCGGAGTTGTGGCCCCTTAATTGGTGAAATTCGTCGAAATGGACTTTGTTCGCTCTCTAACTTGAGCAATTCTTACCTGATCCTCACCAAACTTGGTCACAATGCTTATAGGCATAATGTCTCGGTCAACTTTGATAACCAGCCAGATGGTCCAAGGCACTTTGGAGTTACGGCCCTTAATTGGTGAAAATCATCAAACTTGACTTTGTCCGCTCTTTAACTCGAGCAATTCTTACCCGATCCTCATCAGACTTGGTCACAATGTTTAGAGGCATAATATCTTTGCCTAGTATGATAACCAGCTTGATTGTCCAAGACACTTGAGTTATTGCCCCTAAATTGGTGAAATTGACTTATTCCACTCTCTAATTTGAACAATCCTTATCCAATCATCACCAAACTTGGTAACAATGTTTATGGCCATAATATCTCGGCCAAATTCAATAACCAGCCTGGTTGTCTAAGTCACTTAGTAGTTATGGCCTCTTAATTGCTGAATTTCGTTGAAATTGACTTTGCCGGCTCTCTAACTCTAAGCTTCCTTACTCGACCATCACCAAACTTGGTCAAAATATTTATGGGCATAATATCTTGGCCAAGTTGGATAACCAGCCTGATCAGATTATCGCCTCTGAATGATTCATACCTTACCGACGGGCGTATTTTGTGGCAGTTTGGCACTCTTGTTTTTAATTGTGAAGAGGTTTAAATTTTGATTGCTATCTACAGCTGCTGAAAAGAAAATGTACCATGTGTAGAGCTGAATCTTATCTGAATAGAAATACAATGTATAATCATGTAAATTTAGCAGATATGTGAGCATTTTTTGTATCTACCAAAATGATCATGGAAGTAACTTGAGCTGTTGGTGAGATGTGTTAATGGTAAGATTAATTATGGTCAACTGTTTTAAGCAGGTTTCAGTATTGCACAGTGGAAGATTGGGTCTTTATGAGGTATGCTTATGCATCTAATGCTCAAAATGAGTCTTACACAATAAAATATTGTACAAGTTATTTGAAAAGATTGGCCTTTCAAAAATAAATTCTGTTTTGTAAATTTGTTATTCTTTTCTTTTTTTTTGTGATTGACGTCCAAGAAAAGTTGTCTCAGTTGTATATAATCGGGTTGTATTTATAAAGCAATTATTAGTTGCGCGAACATTTTGAGTTAATTTGTCAATCTACTGAATTGTCAGTAGCAGACTTGCACATTTAATCTCACTAGATCAAAATAATGAGAAAATGAAAAACTTTGTTCCTACACACCATAACATTTCTAGAGCTTTAAAAAAGTCGCATCAAATTTTACTTAAGTTGCTTCATAAATACTGCTCATCAATATGACACCCTCATACTATAACATACTTTTTGTGTCGTCTGCGTAGCATGGCAGGCACTTGGAGATTACTTTTAATTTGTGTCCAGTGTCTGTACGTCACATATTTTTTTACATTTTTAAATAACTTTTTTGTGGCAAGGGGCCGATAGACGACACGTGCTCTGGAGAGCACTCGATTCTAGTTTGATTAGACAGGCCACCTAAGCTAACACAGGTGACACACCAGCAGATAAAGATCCATTGAAAGCGGAGAAACCCAAAATAACTGCAAAACCGCAACTCGGTTTTATTTAGTTGTTCATATGAAATCATGGAAATTGCAATTATCGGACGCCACCTAGTGATCATAAGCGTAATTCAACCTTGCAAAATATCAGCAGAGTTCAAAGCTTCCAAAGGACCCAATAAAAGATAACTACACTAAGAGAAAGTATGGGGAAGCATTTTACAGCCTCCACACAAGCACTTGACATCTGCTGTAGTTTTTATATAATACTAGGCAAATCAGACAACTAGACAGGCCACCCAAGTTAACCCAGTTCACATGCTTTCAATTTCCAGACAGATAATGCCAGTCAATTTGGAAAATGGCCTCTGAGATGCAGGTGTACATAAATATTTCCAAAGAAACTAACACTTAACTGGCATCAGATAATTCTAATCCAGTACTTGTTCACAGGATATTACTTTTATTTTGTATGCTAATGATTATGAAGTTTCAAAAATATTGATTGAATTGAGAAAACAGATTTGACATAACTTGATCGACATATATATGGAATTCTCAAGATTTCTTTCAGTTAACCTGTAAGGTCAATTGAGGATTGATTGATTTATTAATAGATTGATTTATTGATTGATTATGAATGGATTACGGTAAATCTAACATTAAGGTCTCAAGAAATAACTTATTCTACAAATAAAGGTGTGACCTTTTATCGAAGAACATGTAACTTACTAAGGTTGATTGATAAGTGATTGATTGATTGAATTTAAAAGGATTGTAACTTTTATCAATGTCGGGCAACCTTGAGACATCTTAAAAATAATAATAAACGTCTCATCTCAAATAACTTTCAATGTTAACTATTGGTTGATTGATTGAATATTAAATGGGTTGAATTTTGCATTAATGTCAAGTCAAAATGCATTAAATAAATCAGAAATTATGGTTAATCTCAGTTTATGTTCAATATGGTTCGAACGACTGAATGCATAATTAAATAACAAATACCTGATAAAAAGTTCTTCATTATATTCGGCTGATATTATATTTATTAGGAAAGAAATAACTTTATATCGTATAGGGATATTTTAATAATAATAAAAGAAAATCTGGATAGACATAAGTAATGAAAATTTAGCATCTTAATATTGACCATTACCAAATTAAGGTCAAGGTCAAAGCAAGATATGAAATTCTTAAATAGTAATGAATAAGCCTGTTTAGTAAATTTATTGAAATTTGAAGATTCTCATTCAATATATTGACCTTGGATTTGAAGGTTAAGGTCATTAACTTGGAGTGTAAGTTATAGGTTATGAATAACTTAAGAAAAACTAGAGGTTGTTTTTGGGAAAAACATATGTCTCCCCCCAAGGGGTATTTGTCTGGCTGACTGTATTTTGTCAGTTAGTGATTTATTTTAAAAAAGGGCAATAACTCATCCAAAAGTAGGTCAAATTAAACGCCCTCGTAATATGCGCAACAAGACATTGTACCGATGACTCCTGTGAAGTTTCATAGAAATGTGGCAAAGGGGTTGTGAGATGAAGGCCGGACAAGAATGAAATGGCAATTTTAAATAAAGGGCAATAACTCAACCAAAATTAGGTCAAACTAGAGGTTGTTTTTGGGAAAAAACATATGTCTCCCCCAAGGGGTATTTGTCCTGGTGACTGTCATCTCAAGCA